>OY992537.1:77588425-78788425 GCA_963921195.1 Pegoplata infirma | reverse complement strand
TTGACCAGTTAAAAATATAGATATCTTAAAAAAAGTTGGACAACGTTTTGTTGGTATTTAAATGCAGTTTTAGAAAAAAAAAATTAAAAAATTTTTCGAAGTAATTGTCACTTATTTTTTGACGTTTAAAAATTAAAATCGACTTTTTGAAAAAGTTCGAAACCTTTGATTTTTTTGTAAAAACCCATAAAAATTCTACTCCAAATTACGCAACTTTTAAGCCATAATTCAAGATGTGATCACAATTCGTTCTATTTTTTTTCAAATTTTGAAAATTGCACCTTTTATGTTTTGACTCTGATATATTTTATATGGTGCTCCAAAAAAAATAAATTAGTAGATACTGCCCCTAACTTACCCTAGATATATTCACTTCGAGGTAAAAATACCCCTCACAAAAATTAAGGACGATCGGACATGGATAAGGTGTATCGCATCGGCCTTGAAATTTAGAAAACGGATTACAAGGAAAAATATGAATTTTTTCAGTTTTCTCAATTTTTTTGGTATTTTAAGTTAAGTTTCAATTTAAATGGTTACAGAATTATAATACGGAGTAAAATGCCTTTAAGGTACCAAAAACTAAAATCGGTTGAAAATCAGCCAAGTTATTACAACTTCCCCAGGCATCTAACGTATAGCAGACGACTTGATTAAGCAATACAATCCGATTTTTGAAATTCATTGAAATTTTCTACTGTAATAACATTTTTTTATTCTTCAAATTCAAATGTAATTAGATGACAAGTATTTTTCTTATTGTGTTTTGCTAACATGTTTTAAATTAATGCTAAAAATGCCTGCATTTTCAACACCCTTTTGAAATCTCTATTTTAAAAAAAACTTTTTTTTTTTTTTGTTTTAAAATTTGGAAAAACCAAAAAAATATTACACTGAAACATGAATAATGAAAAAATGTTATTACAGTAGAAAATTTCAATAAATTTAAAAAAAGGGACTCGTATTCTTTAATCAAGTGGTATGACACACGCTAGATGCCTGGGGAAGTTATAATAACTTGGCTGATTTTCAACCGATTTTAGTTTTTATTACCTTATTAGAAAGGCATTTTACTCCACATCAAAATTCTGTAATCACTTGAATTGAAACTTAACTTGAAATACCAAAAAAATTGTGAAAACAGAAAAAAATTCATATTTTTCCTTGTAATCCGTTTTTTAAACTTCAAGGACCATGCTAAACGCCTTACCCATTTCCGATCGTCCTAAATTTTTGTGAGACGTATTTTTACCTTGAAATGAATATATCTAGGGTAAGTTAGGGTCAATATCTACCAATTTATTTTTTTTTTTGGAGCACCTTATAAAATAAATCAGAGCCAAAAAATAAAAGGTGCAATTTTAAAAATTAAAAAAAAAAAATAGAAAGAATTGTGATCACATCTCGAATTATAGCTTAAAAGTTGCGCAATTTCGAGTAGAATTTTTATAGTTTTTTTACAAAAAATCGAAGGTTTCGGACTTTTTCAAAAAGTCGATTTTGATTTTTAAACGTCAAAAAATAAGTGATAGTTACTTCGAATAATTTTTTCATATTTTTTTTCTAAAACTACATTTAAATACCAACAAAACGTTATCCAACTTTTTTTAAAATATCTATATTTTTTAATGGTCAAAATTAATTATAAATTTCAATTTTTTAATTTTTTTGAGAAAATCGCCATTTTGAAAAATTGATTACTCAACACCATCTTGATATAAAAGGCTGAAAATTGGTGTCCAAGTTGCATTTAATAAGTACTAAAACATATCCAAAAATAAAATAAATCGAAAGGGGTCGGGTCTAAAAGTGAGTGATTTGGCTTGGAATGCCCCATATATATATCATATATAATGTTTGCCCCTTTCGTTATATCGGGAGATTCGTTATATCCCGAAGTTTTTTTTTGTATATTTTATTTAAATAACCAAGTTTAGAGTAAATTTATAATGGTTTAAAACCAATAGTTCCCAACCTTTTTTGCGCCGTGCCCACTTTAAAGTTAAAAAATCTACAATGTCCCCCTACACTTAAGAAAAATTTGTAAATATTTTAAATTTGTTTTAAAATTCGAAATTTACTTGTGGTTAAGCAAACTTTTTGTTAAAATCATCTTTTAAACAAAGTTTTTAGAAAAAGTTTTCAACAATCAACTTAATAATTTAACCAAAATTATATTTTTTTTTTTAGTTTATTTAACAAAGCAAATCTTTAAAATTTGCTCGTTGACCCCCTAAAGCATTGAAATTGCCTCCCAGTGGGACAAGAATCAAAGGTTGAGAACCATTGGTTTACACATAAAAAATTACTTCATTCAAGAAAAAATCAAAATAAAATAACTGAAACAAATATCACGTTATTTTTTGGTTTCTGAACTGTGATCACGTAAAACGATAGTTAACTATTGTCGATTTTTGGAGCCTTGTTGCTCCTAAACCAGAGATAAAATATAACAGTTATATGTGTCTTTTTGATTTAAAAAAATCATTAAACGAATGTTGTCCAAACTAAGTATTCTATATATGAATCGACTTCTAGAGATGTCCCGTGTTAAAATTTGCAATAACTTTAATTTTTTGATTTTTATCATAAAAGTATAAAATAACAGTTATTAAAAACTTTTTGTTCAAACAATTCAAAATATGAGTATTTAATGGGAGAATATCCCAATAAAGAAAGTAGAGTTATCATAAGTACTTGTTATGTTAATTCATAATGGGGAACATGAAAAGGCCTCGAATCAGAATAAACTCTTTTTCATTGCACAATTAAAAGGTCGAATAAATAACTAATTTTTATTTAATAAAAATTAAAACACACTTGGTAACCCTCTTGATACGAGAGAATTTGTTTTCTATAACAGAAGGCAAAAACAAAAACTGTATTTAACAACTACCGTCGGTAGTATATGCAGTAACCAAAAAAACTTGTTTTTGCACAAACTTGCTTTCAAATTATATTTGGTGTAATGCTGGTGGAACTTTGAAAATCATATTTGCTTTCTCACTAAGTTGAGATTATTTAGAGTATGAATATTTGATGTTTGCATGCTAACAGTATTACCAAATTTTCTAAAGAATTCTGATGATGGGGGAATTGGAACACCTCCGAAACGATCGTCAATTCATTCCTGAAAATTGCCAAAATTTTTGAAAGCAAGAAACTCTATGAGTATTTAATGGGAGAATATCCCAATAAAGAAAGTAGAGTTATCATAAGTACTTGTTATGTTAATTCATAATGGGGAACATGAAAAGGCCTCGAATCAGAATAAACTGTTTTTCAATTCAAAATAACTTTTATTTTATATTTATTTGAGTAAATAACTGTTATAACAGTTATTTAAAAAAAAATCAATCAAAGTTTATATCTTTAAATCAATGATTGAAGTATAAGCTATTAATAGGATTCTTCTGGCTGCGTTTATTGTTGTTTTATTTTAATAACTCAGATTTTTTTAGGGCTCAAAGAGGTTGTGATAACAGTTATAAAAAATAAAAGTTTTTTATTTCTGTTATTTTGAACAGATATTTATTTAAATCATTTCAAACTGTTATTTTTAATTTTTATTTGAAATAATATTTTTGAACAGTTAAATTTGATTTTTTTTCAATTAATCTCATAACTGTTATATTCAATTTTTGTAATGTTTCTGGATTAGACAACAGTTTTTAAAAATTTAATAAAGAAAAACTTTAAAATTTCCCATCAAAACGATATGTATTTTGATGTCGTTTATGCATCGTCTATCGTTTTCGTTTTACGTGATAAGCCCCCTGGAAACTACTGATTTCAAAAACTTCTTTGTAGCGATTTTAGACCTAACAACTTTTTTTGGTATTTTTCAACTGATTTTTGTGTTTTTCTATAGCAAGCGTTTGTTATAATGAGCGGAACATGTTTTAAACGTTCGTTATATAAGGTAAATAATGTTAAAATGTTGGTCGTTTGTTATATCGAGCATAAAATTTTTGAAACGTTTGTTACATAAGGTAGACAATGTTAAAATTTTTGTCGTTCGTTATATCGAATATTCGTTAAATCGAGATCCGTTAAACCGGGCTTTACCTGTAATGATTTAATGTTCTTACCAAATTGCAAAAAACATAATAAATAATTTAGTAAAAAATGATCGCGAGGAGGAAGGTATCCCCACCGACCCTCTCCCCAAAAAAACGTACCTGATTTTTTTTTATTTATTTTTATTTTTAACATGTACACAGAAAGAATTTGAAACGAATTTCAATCAACAAAAACGCGGATTCAATCAATTTTTTTATTGAAATTCCTCCAATAAAGAAAATTGTTATTCCAATCATCAAATTGTGGGTGATTAATTGAACATTTTTTCAATAATTTTTTTTTTCGATTTTGATCACAAATTTTTTATTTAGTGCCAATAAAAATAATGATTGATTTAACGAATTAATTGTAATCTTATGACAACATTATGAAAATATTAATTTTTTATGCTTTCCAATATGTTGCCGACAACAAAAAAAAGTGAAACCCGATTATTTTGTATATTTTTGAATTAATGTGTTCAAATAAATTTAGGGGCCTATTCAGAAAAAAAGTCATAACTCAATTATAACTCAATTTTTTCCATGTGGTTGTTGTAAACAATCATAAAAAAATTCAAATTTTGTTTGAAAAATTCAATAAAAATAAAGACCTGCTACTCACATCGCACAGTGGGTTCGATGGTACCCAAAATGGCGATTAATTCAGATAAGCAGTAGTTTTAGAACATTTAATTTTTTTATTGATGAACTAATATATAATAACCTGTTAGGCGTTTTTTCGTTTTTTGGAAAAAAGGGTGATAGTTAAAAATTTTTGCTGTATCTTTGGAATGAAAAGCGATAAATTGTGGCCCATTAAATGTGGAAAATATCCCAATTTCGGACCCTTTTTAAAAAAATTATTAAAAATGTTAATACACAATTTTATAAACAAAAAAATTTTTGCAATTTAGTTTAATACCTGGTGTTGAAGGTGCCATTATAAGCGATTTTCTTTTAAAAGATTTAATACTACTAATAATTGCTTGAATTGTAAAAAAAATTTTTACTTTTTTCAAAGACTGCCATATTTTGCTAAATTTTACAGCTCACCGAAAAAAAGGAAACACCTTAGTTGATTGATTTTGATAACTAGTATTGCAGAATTTTGTCTACTTTTACCCCATACCAAATTTTATAACTCAAACTTCATTTATAAATTTCAATTAATCGCCACTTTGGTACCATTTAAACCCAATGTGTATCGTCTCAAAATTGACAAATAATTTAAAATTTTGAGACTTTTTAAATAATAAAATTAGTCATAACTGGGAATAGGCCTCTAAAGCGAAGAAATCTGAGAAAAATGTTGAAAATTTGTAATTCGACAGTTAATGAAAATAACAAAAATTTTAATCAAAACATTGATTGACTTATTTAAATTTTGTTGATCAATAGATTTAATTGAACATTTTTAGCCAATAATTTTTTGTGTGTATCAAAGGTTCGGCACAGCCGATTTTAACACTCTTACTTGTTTTTTTATCTTAGAAAAATTACATCACTTAAAAAACCATGGTGGAGGGTGTTCATTAGGGATATAACCATTTGCGTTTTTTTGCAAATATCAAAAATGACCTATCATATTTAGAAAGTACATGAAAAATCAAGAAGAAATGTGTGTTATTTTTTTCGCGAATGTTAAAAAGGTTCGGCACCGATCGCGATGAAGTTTTCGCTAATATTTTTTTTATTATTCGGAAAACCCGTATTTCTAGTGTCGAAAACCATTTTATAAATTTGTTATTGTTTTATTTTTGTTGTAAAACGACAAAAAGCCAAAAAACGGTGGATGGGAAGGAATCCCACCATAAAACATAAAAAAATGTAAATTTATGGTGTTTTAGAAATTGCAATCGGTGCCGAAGATTTTTGCACCAAAATGTCCCCGGATAACGTTTTTTCTTATCAGTATAAAATTGCCCATACGATTATGATTGGTTCCTATTTTGGTTATATCCCTAGTGTTCATGGATTCAAATTTTCAACTTGTTTTATTTTTATACCCTACAACCATAATAAGGGGTTTACTTCTTAATTCACTGTGTAACACATAGATTTATGATCGTGTCTAAGACATTCACTGAATGCCCGTCCGTCTGTAATTTACACGACACAGTCCAAGATTAAAGAGCTTGACTCCAGAGGTTTATCATGATTATGTCTTATGATAATAGGAAGATTAATTTCGTAAATGGGTTCCTTAAGGAGCTAAATCAACCTATGAAAAATACAATTTTTTTCTTGTTTTATTTTATTTTTGTTAAACAAATAAAACTTTTTTATGCCAGAAATATATCAAGGTCCTTCTCTTGGACTCAGGAGATTAGAAAATGTCGTTTTTTCGGCACACTCCCATTTGTGGACCGAAAAAAAAATTTTTTTTATTACTTTAGTGTCATCACAATAAATGAATTCTATACAATTATCAAAAAAGTAGTTTATCGTTACAAATTCAATACAACTGTGGGATCCGAAGGGGTTAAGTTAAGACGTTCAGAGAGGGTTAAGGGACAGAGAAAGGAAATGATAAACGAACGAAACGGAATTGACACAAACGGACCGAATTAATTTAGAAGACAGAGAACGGGAGAAGGACAGTCATTAAACTGCAGTTGAGATAAACAGACATAAGTGAAAGCGAAATAATAAATATCTATTTAATTGAATTATTATTCATATAAAAAATATTAATAAATAAGATTAATATTTAAGCGAACATTATAATATCAATTATTAATAAACATTAAACTTTAACAAATGAATTTAAATAAATGTATTAAAAATATTATAAGTGTTGTGTTTCATTTTGAAAGTGTAAAACTACACAACTTTAAAATAATTTCTTATTCTTAGATCCTTGAGTTATTATAAATTATGCAAAATCAAGAGATAACTCAATCTTATGCTGGCTTTTCCATCAAATAGGGTGTTACCCACCAAAGAGCTTTTAGTTGTCAATATTAAATTGTTCTCAATTTAAAGCCAACCCCACACATGTATTTTCTCAATCTACCACATCTATATTTACAACTACCAACCAATACTGACTGATACTTTCATAAAACATCTTTCACTATCTCAACAAATATATCTCCAGCATTTTTTATGTTTCAGTTGTATTATGTAGATGTTTATTCTTATATATATATTTTTTTGTGCCCTTAAACTAAAATACATTTTGATAATTACTGTAATTTGTTAAAAGTTGCTCATGTGATTTTCTTTATACGTTTTTTTTTTGTATAATTTTGCTGGTAAAGTTTTAGGAAGCCGTAGTTTTGTTTGGACTTTATTTCCATATGTACAGGTAAAACTCGATTGATACCAGACATTTTCAGGGTTCAAATTAAAAAATTGTTTTATGGCTGAGACATAAATTTTCAGCAAATAGAGGGTTACCTGTGTAAATATTTTTTCTTATACGAGTGTCTCTCTTTGCGAGTGTATGTTTGTATGATTCAAGTTAATTATTATTTTAAAGTGTAAGTTTGACAAATATGTTTGGCAAAATTCTTCTTAGAGGGGGTTTGTATTTAATATTTATTGTTTTCCATAAACCTGATGGCATATAATATCGCTGATGATCATATTTTTTGTTTAAACGTTATTTTTTTTATAGGATAACGGTATACCACTGTATAAGTTACATTTAAATTTTAAAATATTAATTATTTGAATATTTTTAAAAATTAAAAAAATAAAATCACTGCTCAGCAAAAAGTTTTATAATCCTCACAAGTTTAATGTAAACAAAACAAAAGACTTAAGACACGAACAATTTCTTGTTTTTGAGTAAAGATCTTTAAAAGACTGGTAATATGTAATTTTTGATCATGAATTTAAAAAATAAAAGTGTTCCATAAAATTTTCTTGCGAGACATCATATTTTTCATGTAATCATATAATTTTGATGCGCTGAACACGATTGTCAAAAAAAATTTTAATTGGTCGATCGGTTTTCCAGATATTGCTATTTGAGAATTGTAAAAAATTTCAGTTTTTTTCTACGGAAATGTAAATCTCGATTTTTTTTCTTAACCGTTTTAAATAGCTTGAGACAAAATTTAAATTAAAATAACTTGACCCAAATCCGAGCATTTTGGATCATATTTTTTAGAAAATATTCACTAAAAACTCTAAACTTTGATCGAAGGGCGGTTAAAATCATCTGATTTGGCACAACTTATTTTTAAATGAAAGTTTTTTTCAATCTCTATGAAATATTTAATGAAAAATATTGAGACTTTTTTGAAAAGTAGAAACTGACATTTTTGGAACTTTTGTCACAAATTTCAAATGGCGATAATTTGCAAACCTCTCGACCGATTTTAGAAATATTGCAAGATATTTTTATTATAAATTCTTCAAAAATCCAAAACTTTGATCGAAGGGCGCCACTTGTTAAAATGATCGGATTTGGCTCAATCTAACTTTATATAATAATTGTGTCAAACTCCGTGAAAAAGATTTTGAGATATTTTTTAAAATCTTGAACGTAGGAAAAAACCGTATTTTTTTTGAAAATTTCAGATAGCAATATCTCGAAAACCGTTTTTTTTTTTTTTTTTTTTTTTTTTTTTTAAATTTGCAAGAAATATTTTTTTTCTAATTTATTTTTTTTTATTTTAAAAAATACAAAACTTTGATCCCACATAAGCTTTACACCCTATTCTAGAAAAAACTGTCATTATAACAATTTTTTATAGAGTTTTGTATTTTGATTTCTCGTGATATTAATAACACCGCTCAACACTCATTTTCCCGGTTTGAATTCTGGTGATTAATTTTAGTAGACTTTGATCTCCTGATTCCAAATCTGTTCTCCAAATTTCTCCATCACGTCCAGATTTTTAGTTATTCACGGATGAAAATGCGAAAAATTACGATTTTTGCATTATTTGAAAGCCTGCACAGCAGCCATTCAGTGGAATACAAATCTGGTATAAAGCGCAAAAGTATAATTTGTCTTTGGTCTCCAACATAGAAAACATTTTTTTTTCTAATTATTGGGTTACACTTGCGTTTTAAAATGATACTGTTAAAATTACCATTTTTGTAAAAAAGGTAAGGTGGGTACCTTAGTTTTTTTTTTTGATATTTTTCAAAGAAAAACTAAACAAAATAAATTTTTTACAAATTGAAGTTTTCTGTGTTATTTTTCGTATAAACAGGAAGACAACTTTAATGGGTTTAAAAGTCTACTATAAGAAAGAATGAACTTTTACCTAAATTTTGAGCTCATCACGGTAAAGATTGATCATCTGGTTTTTGTTATAGAGCCTTTAAAAATGATTATTTTTCTAATTTTTTTCACAGTGTTTTCTTAAAATACATGTTTGGCCAATAATAGTGCAACTTAAAATTTTTTTGATCCTATATTTGAGATCATAGTTCAATTCTACTCTCACGCTTTGTACAAGATTTTTATTCCACCCAGCGGCTGCTGTGCAGGCCCTTAAAAAAGGCAAAAATCGGGTTTTTTTCGCATTTTCAACCGCGAATAATTTAAATTCTAGACGTGATGGAAAAATTGGAGCACTGATTTGGAATCAGCGAGTCAAAGACTTTTAAAATTGTATATGAAACTTCAAACCGGAGCCAAAAACCTTTGATTTGTTGAGCGGCGTAATTTTTATTGATAAAAAACATGTGTAAATACATAAATACAATTTGGCCAAGCCTTTGTCATGAAAAATGTTTTGAAAATTTTCCTTGTTATAATTTTGTCCTTTAGTATACACTTAAAATAAATTCTCTGGCCAATCAGCAGAAAAATCGGCTAAAAGTACACACATTTTGAGCCATATGACAGATCTGCTGATTTTGCTGAAAATCTGTCATGAGACTTCCCTTGTAAGTTTATATAGGTGACATCAGCAGATAACTCTGTCAAAACAGCAGAGAAATCTGCTAAGACATTTTCTAGAAAATGTTTGTTTTTAGAAAATTTGTTTTTATAAATAATAGCAGTAGTCTTTTTTTAATTTAAACTTAAAAATAAAAATAAATGTTCGGTAAAATTGTCAATATAATTTACTGATTTTTTTAGTTTTGTCCATTACACTGTAAGTAGGTGAAAATGACACACCAAAACGCCGAGACACGTCAACCTAATTTTGGACCGTGGAATCCAGTGCTGTACCCCGTTTTGAAAAGTTAGCTCAAAATTCCGAGATATTTCGATTTTAAATTTGTAGTAGATTTAAGGCGATTTTTCATTTTATTTGAATGAAAAAACTTAAAAAAAATTTTATAAACTTGTTATTTATCAAAATTTATATCTAGGAAATAATGGACGTCCATTTTCAATCGGACATGCAGCAATACTTGCTCTTATTTTGATGAATTTTATAATTTCTTTTCGATTTATTCAATTTTTACTCTTACATTTGCAAATTTAAAATCGAAATATCTCGTTATTTTGAGCTAACTTTTTAAAATGGAGTATACCACTGGATTCTATGACCCAAAAATAAGTTGGGGTGTCTCGGCGTTTTTGTGTGTCATTTCAAAAGTTTAAATTTTACTTACAGTGTTATTAGTTCCAATTGTGTTAATTGTATAAAAAACGAAAAAATTAACACTTTAAAAAAATCTTAAGAAAGTTTTCTTGGAAAAAGGATGACAGAAAACTATTTCTGTAAAATTACAAAATAATCTGCTAAAAATATGTTCAAGAATATGTTTAAAAATATTGCATAAAAAAAAATAAAAATTAACACTTTAAAAAAAAAACTTATAAGGGAAGTCTCCCTGGTGTCGCCCTCCGATTATAGTATGTTTTTTTAGCGTCCCAAACTCATTTTTAGGGGGGTCGATTTGTATGGGGGAAATTGACCTTTTTAAGTTTTTTACGATTTACGCCTATTTAAACAAAATTAATATGTGTGGTATCAGATTAAAGGTATTAAAAATACCTATCTTGTGGTGCTAACAACGGGCCAAAGAAGTTTATATTTTTCGACTTATTAACAAAAATGTCCTAAAATTTTGGTATTTTACTCAATATGACACGTTCTTAGCACACGTAGATGGACACGTTCTTAGCACACGTAGATAGGTTTTCCAAAGACCTTTTATTTGGTATGTAACATGACTAGGTTTCTTTGCATAATATAGGAGATAAACGAAAAAAACTGAAAAATGGCCTTGTCTTCCCCCTCCTTTTAACCCCCTAAATATGAATTTGGGCCGCTAAAAAAAATACGGGTCCCTTTATTTTTACTGCTCTACAAAATAAAACCAATTCCATAAAGATCCGCGGGTGACACTAGGGAGACTTCCCTTGTAAGTTTATATGAAAGATTGCCTTAAGCTCTTTAAAAAGGTCAAGAGATTTTGAGATTTTTTTTTAATTCTGGAACGTAGGAAAAACCTAAATTTTTTTAAAATTTATAAAGCAATATCTCGAAATTCGTTTTTTAATTTTTTCTTAATTCGCAAGAAATATTTAGTTTTGGGGACGGTCATATATTTATTTTCTCTGGGGGCACTCTATCACAGTGGATCGTGTAGAAAAAACACCCGGTAATTTTTTTCACTGGTATTTTTATAAAAAAGTTTTTGATATGTTTTAGGAGGCTCTGACTCTGAATTTGACCAAAACAAAAAAAAATTTTTCAAAAAAATCAAAAATTGCGATTTTTTATTTTTGTTTTTCATATAAAAAAAACCCTTTAACCGGAACTTTCTATTTTCGATCTACTGTGTCTTGGGATAATGAAATCGTTGTATGGGGGCCACCTTAGGGAAAGGAGAAAAGGCTTACATACGATGAAACAAATTTCCGTTTCAATTTTGATTGAAATTAAAAATAGAAATAATATCAATGATGAAACATTGTCAATTATATAAAGTGATTTAAATTATTTTGAGCTTAATTTCATTTTTTGGGGGATAATTTAATTGGGTGTTATTTCATATTTTTATTTGGGAAATATTGCATTATGAAAGAAACCCCAAAATTTTGGTTTTTATTTAATTTTTATTTGGGGGTAATTTCATTTATTTTGGGTGTAATTTCATTATTTTTCTTTGTGGCTTATTTCATTATATTTGGAGGTAAATTCGTTGGGGTTTTTTTAATTTTCCTGTTTGGGGGTAATTTCATTGGGGGTTTTTTCATAGCGCCATTTTGGGTACCATCGAACGCACTGTGCGCAGAAAAAAATGTGTCTCTTTAAAATTAAAAAATCATAAAGAAATTATGATTATCGGTGTGTGAATCAAAATAGAACGCCTTCCCTTTAAAGTTCAATAACCCTTAATGTATGCAACGTTTTTTTTATACTAAATCAAAAGACTTAAGAAGCAAACCTTAAACTAAATATGAAATTTAAACATTGATGCACTCTTACTAACAGATATGGGGTACTGCTGGCCCCACGTCATTACTATTCGAAAATTCCATAAAATCAATTTCATTAAATCCCCAATTTCATATAAATGCTTGCCCATGTCTTCTATATGGCAACCCTGTTTTCTAGATAATTCAATATAAGCTTCCTTTTTTTTGTTTCGCAAAATGTTTATCAGCCAAATGATCAAGATGATGAGCTATAACAACATATTTCAAAATAATATTGATATCGATCATTAGCTATAAGCAATGTGTAACGATTTTTGTCCTTTATACAATATTTATGAATAAAAAAAAAATAAGAAAAAATTAAATCCCCTTAAGCTAAATGAACTTCTTATAGTGAAATGATTATCATCATCAGTATTTTACTACTCATACTTTACAAGAAATTTTTTGGAACCATTTTTTTTTTTTTTTTTTAATTTTTTTGTGTATAAAGAATCATGAATATTTTTGTAAACGTTAAATGAACACTTGTTGTTAAAGATTATGATCAGTTTTTGCTGTTTTGCATCATACTCTTAAGTTTAATATGGGGAATACCATAAAAAATGTTTAATGCATCAAACTGTGGACCTTTATGCTTAGGAGCTTTAGATTTTTTTAAGTTTCCGGACAAATTTTTATTTTCGAGGTCTAAAACTTAAGCGGTACAAATTTGAAAAATGACGATTTTTCTTACAAACTTTGATTAGAGCTTAATTTAAGCCAAATCCGATTATTTTTAGAGTAATACCTTTTGATAAAATTTTTGAAATTTTTGAAAAATTTTATTTATTTTTTTAAAAATCCAATACTTTGATCGTCAGGCGCCAAGGGTTAACTTAATCCGATTAGCCTCAAATATATATGGGACATTCGTGGCCAAATCACTCATTTTTAGACCCGACCCCATTCGATTAATTTTTTTGGATATGTTTTAGTACGTATTAAATACAACTTTCTCTTAAATTTTCATGTTTATATACCATGTTGGTGTTGAGTAATCAATTTTTCAAAATGGCGTTTTTTTAAAAAAAATGAAAAATATGAATCTAATGTGCATATATTTTGAATAAAAACGGCAAGGACCAGTTTATGTTCACTCTGAGAACGCTAAAAACCTAAAGACATAATATAAATCATTTCATTTTGAAGGAAACAATTTTATTTGTACCCATACATTTTTACTTTTTAGCTACTTTTTTTTAGCCGCAGTTCATTCAACACGAAATGTCTCATATTTGTAAATATAAAATTATAAGAAATAAAGTATAAATATATAATTTTGAACTTACCCGTGTCCATAGCTACTAATGTTAATGTATATTCTGCCTTGGCTTCGCGATCCAAAGAACGTAATAGTGATATTTCACCAGTCGAAGCATTAATACGAAATAGATCAGTATCACCATCTTTAAGAAAATAGCGTACTAGTGAATTAAGTGGTGGTGTATCAGCATCATATGCCTGTACAGTTAAAACATAACCACCATTTGGTGGTATAACATTTTCCATAACATATGCCAGGTACGGTGAATCCAAAAATGTAGGTGGATTATCATTGATATCCGTTATGGTTATTATTAGTTCAGCTAAATCAAAACGATTATCATACAGATGTGATAATTTGTTACGTCCCTTATCATTGTCATAGGCTAAACCTAAATCAGCGGCTGAATCTTCGGCTTTCAAGGTTAAAACGTAACGTGACTTACGTTCATAATTAAGATTTTTCGAAACTCTTACAATACCCGAATCTTCACTTATCATAAAATCACGATTATCATCACCGCCAACAATAGCAAAACGTACACGACCGTTGGCACCCTCATCAACATCTGTAGCGGATACCTGTAAGACCATAGCACCAATGCTGGCATTTTCTGCTACCGACGAGGTATATTGTTTGGGATCAAATATGGGTGCATTATCGTTTTCATCGAGTATTTTTACATATATCTGTGATTTGGTAAATTTTTCCGGTTCACCTCTATCACGTGCCGTTACATTTAACATATAAAAAGTTTTCGATTCTCTATCCAATTTTCCCGATACTCTTAATAAACCATCTACGATGCCTAAAGTAAAGGGAACTGTAGTTTCTTCTTCCAGCAAATATTCGATGTAACCATTTTTTCCTTCATCTCTATCTACAGCTTTGACTACCATTACCACGGTGTTTAGGGGTATATTTTCTAAAATTTCCGTAACATTTGAACTAACAAAGACGGGAGCTTCATCGTTGACATCCTTTAAAATGATAGTAACCTACAAATAAGAAATAAATAAATATAAATAAGAGTTAATATTGTTTATTAAAATTAACTGTTTGTATCTTTAAAAGAAACTTCAACAAGTTGAGATATTAAATTCGACTTGGCCGAATCCATGAATACGCTATACAATGACCTAGTAAATTTTGTAACGTGAACAAAAAAAAATTAAAAATTCAATTAGAAATATTTTATTTTAAGAAAAATCCTTTTTTAGTCATTTTTGTAAGAAATGACAATTCTTTTTTTTTTTTGAGTGTAAACATTTTTTTGGGTGTACAATTTTTTTTGAATCAAAATTTTTTGTTTTAAGCTGAATTCACAATGACGGAGTACTCTGTGCCAGAGAGTGGATTTTGTTACTTTCTCTTTCGCGCTTACATATTTTTTGTATTTTTAGAGATGGTACTCTGTAGTACAGAGTACTCCGACACAGACTATATACAGATTTGACAGTAGAGTTTTATAACAAAAAATGGGGAAAAACTAAGCGATTTTAGGAGAAAACAGAGTTTAGCTAGTTTTAAGCTAACATGGCAACACTTTCTACGACTTAGGAGTGAGTGAAACAATGAAAACCGATCTGGCATCTATTTTGCTTATGGCGCGTTATATTAGCTTTCTCTTTCTAACCTAATTTGTTGAATAATTTACAAAAATAAACCATATAGTTCACGACTACTTTTTTGACACCTGTCACTTATGTCGAGTCTGTATTAGTCTGTGACTCTGTATTACCCTTTAGTGTGAAAATGTTTTTGATTGATAAAAAAACTAAAATATTTTTATGACTTACTTATGTTTTAAAACCAATCTAAAAATCACGGTTTTCTTAATAACTTTTGAACCACTGCACTGTGGGCCAGGATTTCCATTTTTTGGCCAATAAGGCCTGTAAGGCAACATATATTTAAAAATATTTTTTCAGAATGTCAACATCTTGAATTTTGTGCATCTTTAATATCTTTTTATTGTAGCTTAAAGTTTTTTTTTTAGCATGAGGTTAAAGTTTGACATTTTTTTGATTTTTTTTATTCATGAAACAAATCATTTTTTTTGTACTTCAACACAATATTTTTTCAAATTTTCTGCGAAGTTCTCCTAAGGACATACCTGTTAGTCCAACACATGAGATAAACTGCCAAACAATAAGCTAAAAGTATATATTTTTTTAATAAATTATGGAAATTCATACTTTTGTTGAAATCCGCCTTTTTTCAACACCAAAGTCCAAAAAAGTCCAACCGATATTGACAAACCTTGAATTACAATCTGTCTCTAACAGTGTGTTCTATTCACAATTTTGCGACCCTGTGCGACCGTTCGTAATCTTTTGACATAGAGGCAATAAACCAAAATATGGCGTTTAGAAATGCCCTAAAATGGAACTTCAAAATTTTTTTGATATTTTTGTTTCTATGGATTTCTAATAAAAAATTTCGCACTTTGACAACATTGGCGTGATAACTGGAGATGAACGCGTGAGTGAATTTTGACTCACGTTCACTCACGCTCACGCAAAAAAAACATAATATACTCAATCTTTTTTTCTCACACTTACTCACTATTTACGTGAGTAAGCAAAACACCACTCACGTGTGACTCACGCTCACGCATAACTCCCGCTAAACATTTTAAACACGAAAAAATTTTAAAACTAAATTTATACACTTATACAATTTTGGAATCACTCACGCAAAAAATGTCTCACTCGTCTGCCACGAACAAAAAATTTGAGACACGCTCACTTTCGACCACACGTGATTCGCCTGACCAGCGTTCATCTCTAGTGCTAAACATTAAAACTGGGAACGCATTTAAGCGGGCATATATCAATACAATTAAATAATTTTGACTCACGCAAAAAAATGCAACTCACACAAAAAATGTCTCACTCACTTATTACTCATGAACAAAAAATTTGAGTCAATTGACCAGCGTCTATCTCTAGTGCTAAACATTATAAATTGGAACGCATTTAAGCGGGCATATTTTGGCGACAGCATTTTAAATATTTTTTGTGAAATTGTAAGCTAGTAGCATTATTTGTACATTTAGGATGGCAAATGCTATCTGGAAATCAAAGAGTTCTCTCTTAAATGTCCCACTGGATATATTAACTTTTTGACGCATTTAAAAGAGAAATATTTTATTAAAATTTTCTGATAAAAGCAAAAAGAGGGATTTATAAAAACCTAGGAATGTATACATTGTACATTTTTTTAAAATACTATGTACTACATTTTGGATCCGCCATTTTGATTTTAAAAAGTCTGAATTCGTATTCGTGTTACGCAATCATTTCCTAGTGATATATATCAATAATTTAAATATCTTGTCCGCCATATTGGATACGCTATTTTGAATATTTGATTCTGAAATCAGATTTGGCATCCGAAAAAGCATTAAAATCAGACAATGTAGAAAAAAATTTTATATTTTATTTGTCGCCATATTGGATCCGCCATTTTGAATTTAAAAAATTGGAGCTCATATTCGTAATTACCGACCCTAAATACATCAAAAATGATTATAGTAGATACAATAAGCAAAGAATTAAAAACTCATTTCCGCCATATTGTATCCGCCATTTTGAATTTCGAATCCTTTATTTCAAAATCAGTTTCAACATCCGAAAATCCATTAAAATCTAAGTTTTTGGCAAAAAGAGGCAACATATAAAAAAATCTTAAATTTAAATTTGTCGCCATATTGGATCCGCCATTTTGTATTTTAAAAGTCTGAGCTCATATTCGTTAATATCGACCCCAAGTACATCGACAATGATTATAGCAAATACAATAAGCAAAAAATTAAAAAATCATGTCCGCCATTTTGGATCCGCCATTTTGGATTTTCAATTTTTTTTCCAGAACCGTGATCAGCGATGCTTTAACACCCATATGTAATACTTTTTTGACATAAAGGTTAAGCGGTCTATTAATGGTCAAAAATTTAGGGATGCTGGCCCACAGTGCACTGGACCGATTTTGCTAAAAAACCAACCAGACCAGGGGGAAGACAATAATTAATATTGCCGATATCCGAATTGATTGTTAAATATTTGCAAATTCGTTTGTCAACCCCCACCTTCCGCCCTTTTACATATTTTTAAATCGTTTATGTAGCAAAAAAAAAAAAAAAAAAACCGTTATTTGGATCACTTAACAGATAAGACTTCTTTTTAAAGCCAGTTTAAAAACAAAGAAAGAAAAAATACTTATTTCTTAAAAATTTTTAGACAACATGTTATCAAATACATAAATTTCTTACAAAAAACATTTTAATGTATTTCACCAAAATTTCTCTGAAATTTTTTTTTCTTAATCAAATATAATCATGCCTGAGTTTGCATGCTCTACAAACAATACGCATAATAAATGAGTATTGATAAAGAAGAAAATTAAACCTTTACAATTTTATAGTTTTTTTTGTTGTTGTTAATGCTGTTGTAGTATGTATAAAATAAATGTTGTCAAGCTTATCGTATATGAAAAAAGAAGAAAACAAAAAAAGTAATGTTACCAACAGACCTGAGAAAAAAACATGTAAAACATATTGCATTGATATAAACATTTGTAGAGCAAAGAATTTTTGATACACTACACTCAAAAAAATACGTTAGTAGATTTACAAATTTTTTTTTGCTAATGCTAGTTAGCTAACTTTTAGCAAATTTTTAGTTGAGATTAGCATGTTAGCAAAAAATTCTTGTAACTTCATTTAGCACATTAGCAATTTTAAACAAACTTTGAACTAATTTCTTTTGCTAAATTTGAAATTGAATTGACAACATTTTTACAACATTTTTTGCTAACATTAGCAAAAATAAATAGTAATTTTTTTTTATTTTCAGAAAACTTAAAATGGCGCTATCTCGGAAACTAAGCCAGATAGAGCAAAATGGAGGGCATTTTTGGTTCGTAGAAATGCCATACTTTCGCGGGCCCTCTTCACATGTGTGGACCCTAATGGGACCTAACTTCGGATCCAAAAAAGTTAGCATTCCCGAAAATTTTAAAATGCTCATATCTCGGTAAATATTGCCGACACAACAAAAAGTCCAAAAGAATTTTTGTAGCTCTCAACACGTAGAACAAGACCGCAAAATAACCAAAAGCTCTCCGAGTAATATTTTTGAAGTTATCGAGTTTTTTAATTCTCAAGACCCCCAGTGATCCCCTAAAATCACGTATCTCAAAAACTAAGCAAGGTAGAGCGAAACGGAAACAAATTTTGGATCAAAAACTATGACGACTTTTATGGAACCCAACTAGATCTAGGCCCATCGGGGTCTGGACCTATTGGGTCCGAACTCAATGGGGTCCTCAAATGTGTATGAACTAAGTTCAAAAAAAAAAAAAAATCAGTTACTAATTATTGGCAAAACATTTTTGCTAACTTTAGCAAAAAAATTGTGGGTTCAAAATCAGCAAATTTTCCTGTAGGTTTACAAGCTTTTTTAGCTAACTTTACAGTTTTTTTTTTGAGTGTACAAATCAGAATAGATGGTGTATTTAATTTTGTTATTTCGGTTGTAACTCATGAATGTAGAGGAAAGAGCAAATCCATGTAAAATTTAACTGGGGGATCACCGATTTTGTTAATTTTTGTTTATATAATTTGATTAAATTAGATATTTAATATATTTTATATTTTTTTTATATTTCTTAATTTTATAAAATTTTATATAAAAAAAATTGGATATAATTATATATAATTTTATCTAATTTTATAAAATTGGATCAAATTAGATACAATTTGATAAATTTTTATAACATTTTATATAAAAAAATTCGATGTAATTATATATAATTTTATCTAATTTTATCCAAAACTCGTATATATAATTTTATCAAATTATATATGGGGCATTCCAAGCCAAATCACTCACTTTTAGACCCGACCCCTTTCGATTTATTTTATTTTTGGATATATTTTAGTACTTATTAAATGCATTTAGACACCAATTTTCAGCCTTTTATTTCAAAATGGTGTTGAGTAATCAATTTTTCAAAATGGCGATTTTCTCAAAAAAAATATAAAAATTTTAATTTTTAATTAATTTTGACCATTAAAAAATATAGATATTTTAAAAAAAGTTGGACAACCCAGCAAAAACTTGGTAATGACACATCATTACCATTCTAATTACTTAGTAATGACAGAAAATTACCTTTAGCATTATTTTGAAATGTAAAATAAGGACTTATTAATAATGACTAACATAAGTCATTATAATAAAATAAAAAAATTTCAGAACTAGATTTTCACTTTTTGACTCACTGTACATTATTTTGAATAAAAACAAAATAAAATTAAATATTTTTTTATTTTTTAAAATTTTTTTTTAAAATAATTTTTTCATTACCTATAAGTATATATGTAATTAGTTATTAATATTGGTTTGATAATCATTACATTTGGCACATTTGCTTGTAAATGTAATGGGAAAGGTAATTCGAATCAGAAGTAGTTATAACTTTTGAATTTCCCATTACACATTTCATTACTTGGTAATGCAAGTTTTTGCTGGGAAAGTTTTGTTGGTATTTAAATGTAGCTTTAGAAAAAAAATATGAAAAAATTATTCGAAGTAACTATCACTTATTTTTTGACTATTAAAAATTAAAATCGACTTTTTGAAAAAGTCCGAAACCTTAGATTTTTTTGTAAAAAACTATAAAAATTCTACTCTTAATAACGCAACTTTTAAGCCATAATTCGAGATGTGATCACAATTCTTTCTATTTTTTTATTAAATTTTTAAAATTGCAACTTTTATTTTTTGGCTCTGATTTATTTTATATGGTGCTCCAAAAAAAAAAAAAATGGTAGATATTGACCCTAACTTAACCTAGATATATTCATTACGTCTCACAAAAACTTAGGACGATCGGAAATGGGTAAGGCGTTTAGCATGGTCCTTGAAATTTAAAAAAACGGATTACAAGGAAAAATATGAATTTTTTCCTGTTTTCGCAATTTTTTTGGTATTTTAAGTTACGTTTTAATTCAAGTGATTACAGAATTATGATATGGAGTAAAATACCTTTCTAATAGGGTGCTAAAAACTGAAATCGGTTGAAAATCAGCCAAGTTATTACAACTTCCCCAGACATCTGGCGTGTGTCATTCCACTTAATTAAAGAATACGAGTCCCTTTTTTTAAAGTTATTTAAATTTTCTACTGTAGTAACATTTTTTCATTATTCATGTTTCAGTGTAATATTTTTTTGGTTTTTCCAAATTTTAAAACAAGAAAAATTTTTTTTTCTAAAATAGAGATTTCAAAAGGGTTTTGAAAATGCAGGCATTTTTAGCATTAATGTAAAACATGTTAGCAAAATACAATATGAAAAATACTTGTCATCTATTTATATTTGAACTTGAAGAATAAAAAAATGTTATTAAAGTAGAAAATTTCAATGAATTTCAAAAATCGGATTGTATTGCTTAATCAAGTGGTCTGCCATACGTTAGATGCCTGGGGAAGTTGTAATAACTTGGCTGATTTTCAACCGATTTTAGTTTTTGGTACCTTATTAGAGAGGCATTTTACTCCGTATTATAATTCTGTAACCACTTGAATTTAAACTTGAATTTAAATACCAAAAAAATTGAGAAAACAGAAAAAAAGAATAATATTTTTCCTTGTATTCCGTTTTCTAAACTTCAATGCCCATGCGTAACGCCTTACCCATGTCCGATCGTTCTTAATTTTTATGAAGCGTATTTTTACCTCGAAATGAATATATCTAGGGTAAGTTAGGGTCAGTATCTACCAATTTAATTTTTTTGGAGAAACATATAAAATAAATCAAAGTCAAAAAATTAAAGGTGCAATTTTCAAAATTTAAAAAAAAAATAGAACAAATTGTGATCATATCTCGAATTATGGCTTAAAAGTTGCGTAATTTAGAGTACAACTTTTAGACGTTTTTAAAAAAAATCGATGGTTTCGGACTTTTTCAAAAAGTCGATTTTATTTTTTAAGCGTTAAAAAATAAGTGATAATTACTTCGAATAATTTTTTTCAAAAACTATATTTAAATACCAACAAAACATTGTTCATCTTTTTTAAGATATCTATATTTTTAACTAGTCAAAATTAATTGAAAATTTTAATTTTTTCATTTTTTTTAAAAAATTTCCATTTTCAAAAATTGATTAATCAACACCATCTTGAAATAAAAGGCTGAAAATTGGTGTCCAAGTTGCATTTAATAAGTACTAAAACATATCCAAAAATAAAATAAATCGAAAGGGGTCGGGTCTAAAAGTGAGTGATTTGGCCTGGAATGCCCCATATAAACTTTCCTACTCGGGTATTTTTTTTACGTAATCAAATGTCATCATTAAAAAAAATTTGGTCTATGCATATATGACTTTTACTATTTTTTTTTTTTAATTTTGAAGGGTGTGTGCAAATTCGACCACAACAAATTTAATTTGTTTTTTCTTATAAAATGTTTAATGAATTGTAATAAAAGGTTAAGAAAAAATCTTTAGTTTGTGTTCAAATAACAAAAAAAGTCTTTAAAAGATTTCCAGCATCTTTATTATATACATATGTATGTGAAAGAAGACCTTTCTCTTTTCTCGTGGCTAAAAAGGGTACTTATTCGTAATGTAAAACTAAAGAACTTGTTCATGTGTTGTTCTTGCATGAATTACTTTTTGAATTTGCACTTTTATCATTTAATTAAAGTCATTGCTCTTCTTTAAGTTGGTAGGTACTTTATAATATTTTTTCCCTTAGTTTTTATTTATTTTTTTATAACTGGCGTTTAAATCGTTTAAATGTTCTACTTGCAACATTGTAAAAATCAAATTATTCATTTGTAAAAAAAGGTGTAACTGTTTTAACAGTTTTAAAATAACCCTTTTCTTAAACAATTTAACAACTTTATTATAAATCGCTAAATCTTTCAAATGAAATCTTAATATGGTTTAACATGATATTATTTTCTTAAGATCGTTTTTTTTTACACATTTTAAAAATAAATGTTTCTCTTTTTTTAATGATTTTTTTTTTTTGTTACGGCATGTAGGGGTTTTTCTACGTTCAAGATTTTTTTTTAACTCAAATTTTTTTCCCTTGATCCTTTCATGAAGCTTAAGTCAATCTTTCATTTAAACTTAATTTGAGCCAAATCCGTTCATTTCAATCCGGGGCGCCTTTCGACCAAAATTTTTGTTTTTTGGAGAATTTCCACCAAAGTTTTGAATTTAAATTTATTTTGGCATGCTGAATACGAATATCAAAAATTTTCTGAAATCGGTAGAGCGATTTTCAAGATATCGGCATTTCATAGAGATTAAGACAAATTTTAATTTAAACTAAATTGATACCAAATGAGACCATTTTAACCCATGGTGCTCTTCGATCAAAGTTTAGAGTTTTTGGTGAAAATTTTGTAAAAAACCAGAACTTTGATCGAAGGTCGCCATGGCTTAAAATAATAGGATTTGGTTCAAATTAATTTTAAATGAAAGCCTTCTCAAGCTCTATAACACATGGTGCCCTTCGGTCAATTTTAAGAGTTTTTGGTGAAAATTTTGTATAAAATCAAAGCTTTGATCGAAGGTTTATAGATTAATTTTAAATAAAAGTTTGTTTCAAGCTCTATGAAAGGGTCAGAGACAAAAGTTGGAGAATTTTTAAGTCACTTAACCGTAGCGATATCTCGGAATCCGAAATATCTCGAAATATGGGTTAATTTTACCCGATCGGCCTCAAATTTGTAACACATATTTGTACCAAAAATTTGCACAGGCACTTAGATATATCAAATTTGAAGATAAAATGCCCTTCTACTGGCACAGACTACACCGTCCGAGAAAAATAAAAAAAAAAAAAAACCTTTTAACACGAACCGGATAATATACGTTTGAAACTAGAGACTAAATATAGAAAACTGCATTTACAGTTTTTCTTTTCGTGATCCTGATTCTTTTTGAAATGACATCAAAGTTTTAGAAGATTAAATTTTATAATTTTATTTTTTTAATATTTGTTCTTGTCCTAGAATGCAACTAGTTATAGCAAAAGAAAGAGGAGGATCTTCCCTAATTTTCCTATTTTATTATTTTTGCATATCAGGAAAAAGGAGGTAAGTTACGTCCTTGTAAAAATGTATCCTTGAATATCATTAAAAATTTGCTACAAAATATTTTCATAAAGTTTTTAAATGACTTTATTCACATACTTTTATCCTGACATGGCAAATAAAAAAAATGGAAAAATTAGGGGAGATCCTTCCCTTTCATGTGCCATTACCAGTTTCATCCTAGGGCAAGTATAAATATTTCAAAATTATTTTACAAAATGTATCCTTTAAAACTTTGAAGTTCTTTTTAAAGGAAACAGGATCACGAAACGAAAAATTGTAAATGCCGAATCCGTATTTTTAAATTTTGGATTTTAATAAAAATATAAGACGTCTAAAGGTGACATGACATAATCCCAACGGACATAATCCCCATTTCCGTTATGGGGATTATGACCTAATTCATTTCGGTCATAATCCCCAAAATGGTAGTGTGGACTATGACCGAAAATTATTTGGACATAATCCCAATAAAAAACGGACATAATTCCCAGATTTATGGGGATAATGACCACGTAAGAAATGGACAAAATCCCCATTATGGGGATTATGTCTTCTGTACTAGTTGGTCATAATCCCCAAAATTAATAGAATTTTTTTTTACTTAAAAGTTTTTCTGCGTAGCCGGCCTTCGGCCGGGCTTAGGGATTACAAACTTCATGCATTAAACCCACCCTCTCTGCAGAAAACGGGGATTATGACCAAAATTGCTTTGGACTTACTCCCCATAATGTGAATGGGGGTTATGACCGAAAAAAGCTCGGTCGTAATCCCAACAAGGAACGGACATAACGGACATAAAAGAAAATTAATATATTCTCCGAAAAAAAAAAAAAAATCCATAATATTAAACAAAAAATCCAGCTGTTTTTCGTTTTTTTTTTTTTGTTGCCAACGATCAGGAAACCCTTTTTTTTATTTGTTAATTTAGAATTATACCATGAAAAAATACGTTACATTTTTGTATTGAATATTATCTAAAATCATTGCCATTTACAATAACATTAAAACAGTATTGTGTAACATACATGGTTACTCCACACAGCACCATCATATACAGCAACGCCAACAAGAATTAATGTTAGCAATTTATAATGCCAACCTAACAACAATGTTGCAAAAAATAATACAAAGAAAACACATATGAGGCCAGTGCAAGCAAGCAACAAGTAACAATCATATGAACACAAAAAGGGGGCATAAAAAAGATTTGCCTTTTCTTGAAACATTTTTTTTTTCTTAAAGAATGAAAATTTACATATTGTAAAAAATATGTTGCATAAACTCAAAAAAAGAATGAAGAATATAGAAAAGTAGGAGACACTTGCCAATGTAAATGTCGTTTAAATGTATAGGGGCACATCTAACGACTAGACGAATTAAAAAAAAAAAGTTTGTCGCATAATAATGAAATTATGCAGTATATATACAATGTCGTTAAGTTAATTGTGAATAGATGATTTCAATTATAAAAATTAATTTATGATTGAGGAACACAGAGAAAACAAATTCATTAAAAAATGTTGCATATCGATTGACTACAGAAATTCGGCAATAACAGGACTTTTGAAGGCGGCCATTTCATACCATTTCATGCTGCCGTTTTTTAATAAAACAAATTTAAATGTCTATTGGATATAAAATTAAATGTTTTCGAAGGTCTTTCTAATGTGACATGCTTATAAGCATGTCAAAACATGTGCTTAACATATTCAATTAAAATAGGAAAACACAAAAAAAGTTATTATTGTTTGAGTGATTCCAACATTTGAATAACTTTCAACATGTTTTGTGCGGAAAGTTGTTTTAAGAACCTTTCTTTATGTAGTAAAATGGTTAATTACTGTACTTAAAAAAAAAAAAAGTATAAAAGAAAATGGTAATTTTTCTTAGATTTTTTTTTTTTAAATAATCCTAAACGCTATAGCATCTGATTTAATATATCCCAGCAAAACTTTGGTAATGGGTAGTGATTATATAACACATTACCAGGTAATGCATATAACTTATTTGTAGCATTATTTTATGATGTCTTACCAAACATTTGTTCCACAACGTATTATTTTCAAGTGAAAAATAATGCATTACTAATAATTTGCTATGTAATGCATGATTATTGGAACAAATGTATTTCATATTTGTTATTTCTAAACATTAAATCATGGATGACTTATATTTGGTTACATTATGTATTATTTGAAAGTTTGAAATAATGTATTATTTATAATTGGATGCATAATGCATTACAATAACATAAAAAATAATTATTTTATAAAAAAATTCATAAGTTTAAACTAGAGATGGGCTCACGACAGAAAATTTCTAACGACACACACTCACGAGCATATTTTATCTACTTACACTCACTTACAATCAAGTGAGTAAATTTAATACAAAATTACTTTTTCACTACTCGTAACACCTTATATATTATCTTCTGGTATGCTATATTATTTCATTTCTCGTAACCTATAAAATATCATATGTTTTACACCTTACTCGTATTCTTCGTTATAAATTTATGACTTATTTTATACCTTACTGGTATTCTTTGTGATAATGTGGATGCATTACTTTGAGTCTCATCGCCTGTTAAAATCATCAATGCTGCAATGTATAAAATAAGAGATCCTATACCTTATTTTATACCTTATTTGGTAATCTAAGTTTTGCTGGGATTTTTACCAATGCTTAAGTTCGTTAATAAAATTACAAACACATAGGCCCTTACCACAAGAAAACAAAAAGTCTATTTTAACAAAAGTTTTATTTTAAATTTCAAATTTTCAATACATTTTTTGAAAGTCGATTTTAAAAACAAAAACAATTTGTATGGAAATAAAATTAAAAGCTCATTTTAAATTAATTTTATTTTCTTGTGGTAAAGCTGATAGAGTTTTAGAGATACTATCATCTTTGAACGGTTCCATTTTGAAGGAATTTGGGCTGCTTGCAAACAAAACTTGACCAGGAATTTCCTTAATTTTTTGTTTAACAAAAGTACAAAAAATAACAAAAAAGAAAATATCCCAGCAAAACTTAGACTACCAAATAAGGTATAAAATAAGGTATATGATCTCTTATTTTATACATTGCAGCATTTATGATTTTAACAGGCGATGAGACTCAAAGTAATGCATCCACATTATCACAAAGAATACCAGTAAGGTATAAAATAAGTCATAAATTTATAACGAAGAATAAAATATATGATATTTAATAGGTGTAAAAGGTGTAAAATATATGATATTTTATAGGTTACGAGAAATGAAATAATATAGCATACCAGAAGATAATATATAAGGTGTTACGAGTAGTGAAAAAGTAATTTTGTATTAAATTTACTCACGTGATTGTAAGTGAGTGAGATTGTAGATAAAATCTGCTCGTGAGTGTGTGTCGTTAGAAATTTCCTGTCGTGAGCCCATCTCTAGTTTAAACTTATGCATTTTTTTATAAAATAATTATTTTTTATGTTATTGTAATGCATTATGCACCCAATTATAAATAATGCATTATTTCAATCTTTCAAATAATACATAATGCAACCAAATATAAGTCATCCATGATGTAATGTTTAGAAATAATAAATATGAAATACATTTTTTCCAATAATCATGCATTACGTAGCAAATTATTAGTAATGCATTATATTTCACTTTAAAATAATACGTTGTGGAACAAATGTTTGGTAAGACATCCTAAAATAATGCTACAAATAAGGTATATACATTACCTGGTAATGTGTTATATAATCACTACCCATTACCAAAGTTTTGCTGGGATGAATTGCTGTTTTCATTTTCTTACAACCAAAAATATTATTAACTTGGGTTTGTAACTTGGATAATAATTCACCTCGTGGTGAATAAAAAAATATTCAACAGCTGGTAAATAAAACGTAACATCAATATTTTTTTCATCAGTACTTTTTTCGTGAAATTTTATTTTTATCAATATTTTTTCATCAGCATTTTTTTTTCATCTTGGTTTTCATCAATATTTTTTTTATTAATATATTTTTTTCTTCAATATTTTTTTTCATCAATATTTTTTTCTTAAAAATTTTTTTTATCAATATTTTTTTTGACATAAATTGTTTTTCATCAATATTTTTTCATCAAATATTTTTTTATCAATAATTTATAGACAAACACAAACAGATGGATATCACTAGAATGTCTTACACGGTGAGCCTCAGCGATGTTTAGGATCAACTTTAGTGTCGACGAAAAGTGTAAATGCAGTTCGATTTCTACTTGATTAAATGTCACAAAACTGTTAACAGCGAAATCGTAGCTGCTCGTATTCGCGAGATATCGCGAAATTACTGTTTTTGTATTTTCAAAATTTTGACAATGAAGTTTTTTTAAATATCTTCAAACACGGAGTATGCAGTTTTAATTGTATTTATTCACAGGTCACAAAACAGTTAACATCGAAATCATATCTTCTAAATTTCGCGAGAAATCGCAAAATTAAAAAAAAAATAAAAATTTGGAAACATTTTTATTTTTCGCGTAAATTAGCGGTCAAGATATTGATTTGAGCAGTTTGACCACCTTTAACCACATAAAATATAAAATGCATACAATATATTTGTCGTTTCTTGATTTTTTTCCTTTATTTTAGACACTAAAGAAAAAATAAATTAATTAATATAAAAGCTTGAACAGTTATTGTGTAATTTCTCGGGAAATTTATCATCTATAATTTTTATGCTTGCAGTTTTGTCAACTTTAATAACCTCGAATTCAAACTGCATACCACATTTTTGTCGTTAATTGAAGTAAATGTTTTTACAGACCAAAAATAACACAAAGTAATGAATAAATAGTAGTTTAGCGAGTTTTTTAGCGATATCTCGGTGACTTGAGCAGCTAGAATTTAAATGTTAACAGTCTATCACCTTTAATCAATAGCAAATCAAACTGCATTTCGTGTTTTTCAACAATGTTAAAGAAACTTCTTTTATTAATCAAAACAATAAATACACCCAAAAAGCTGTTTTTCGCTATTTCTCGCGAAAGTGAGCAGCTATAATTTTTTTATGGTCAGTTTTAATTTCTTCCAACATGCTCAAATCAAACTGCTTACTACTTTTTTTTACCGGTTTTAAAATATAAATAAATAAATAATAAAAAAATTTATATAATTACGCGATATCTCGCGAAATTTACACTCAAAAAAATAAAACTGTAAAGTTAACAATTTTTTTTTTGTTAACTCTAGTTTACTGGCTTTTTAGCAAATCGTTAGTTAAAATCTGCGTTTTAACTACTTTTTTTAGTTAAGTTCAATTTACGAAAATACTAGTTTTGAACAAATTTTGAATTATTTTTTTTTGTTGACTTTAAAACTGAGTTTACGAATTTTTATTAATTAATTTGCTGATTTCTCGAAACATATTTGTCAAGTGAAAAAATGTTAGAAATTTCTTGTGTAGCCTCCTATGCAAATCTCATAAGTTCTACTTAAGCTGAACTTAATCCTGTAAAAAAAAAAAGAAAAAAATAAGTGAAGTGTTAGTGTATAAAATCAATATTTAACAAACTTACAATTTTTTTACAAAAAGTTTAGCTGAATTTAACTAATTTTTTTTGTTAATACGTACATAAAAATGTTACGAAATTTTCAGCTAAAGTTACATTTTTTTTGCTACATTCATTCTACGAAAAGTTAACTAAATATTTTTAGTTAAATTAACTAGAAATTTAGTAGGTTCAAAATCAGGGGTTTTTTTAGTTAAATTTAACTAAATTTTTTGCTAACTTAACAGTTTTATTTTTTTGAGTGTAACACCTACAATTTTGATGTCAACAGCTATGTATGTGCCCTTTGATCAAGCACAAGTAAAACTGCATACCATGTTTTTACGAAATTTTAAAGAAAACTACACTCAAAAAAAAAAAAAAACTGTAAAGTTGGCAAAAAATTTAGTTAAATTTAACTAAAAAAACACCTGATTTTGAACCTACTAAATTTCTAGTTAATTTAACAAAAAATATTTAGTTAACTTTTCGTAGAATGAATGTAGCAAAAAAACAGTAATTTTAACTAAAAATTCAGCTGAAAATTTCGTAACATTTTTTATTATGTGAATTCAGCTAACCTTTTTTTTTAAATAAAAAAAAAAATATATTTTTCACAGCGTTAAGTTCAGCTTAAGTAGGACTAATGAGATTTGCATAGGAGGCTACACAAGAAATGTTTAAAATTTTCGACTTGACAAAAATGTTACAAAAAATCAGCAAATTAATTAGTAAAAATTCGTAAACTCAGTTTTAAAGTCAAAAAAAAAAAAATAATTCCAAATTTGTACAAAACTAGTATTTTCGTAAATTGAACTTAACTAAAAAAAGTAGTTAAAACGCTGATTTTAACTAAAAATTTGCTAAAAAGCCAGTAAACTCGAGTTAACAAAAAAAAATTTGTTAACTTTACAGTTTTATTTTTTTGAGTGTATATAAAGATAAAAAACGAAAACAAAAACAGCAATAAATTAATTTCTCGATTTCTCCCGAACTAATGAAGATAGGATTTTGATGTTTACTGCTTTGTGACCTTTAAATGAGTACATACAATTAAATCTGTATACTCAGTTTTTGAAAATATTTAAAAACTTCAATATCAAAATTTTAAAAAATACAAAAACACTAATTTCGCGTTATCTCTCGAATGCGAGCAGCTACGATTTCGCTGTTAACAGTTTTGTGACGTTTAATCTGGTAGAAATCGAACTGCGCTTACACTTTTCGTCGACACTAAAGTTCAACCTTAACATCCCTGAGGCTCAACGTGCTTAGAAACCTTTACGGATCAAAACACCGTCCGACAAAAATGAAAAAAAGTTGTTGAACACGAACTGGATAATATACGTTTGAAAGTAGAGACTAAATGTAGTAAACTACATATACAGTTTTTCATTTCGTGATCCTGTTTCCTTTTTAAAGGACTATTTAAAAAGGAAACATTTGTACTTGTCCTAGAATGCTACTAGTGATAGCAAATGAAAGAGGAGGAAAACTATGAAAATTTTATCAAAACATTTTGTGGAATATTTTTTGTTTATATTGAAGGATAGAACATTTTTTTTTGGGACAAAACTTTAACCCCCTAAAGTTTTGCATTGAGTTTTTAGAAATTCGAAAAAAAATCATTATTCGTGCCACCCTAGTGTGCATTTAAGAATACTAAAACTAAAAGATATTATTTTCTATCGATTACAGTTTGTGATAGTATTTATTCTATAGTTTATGCCTGTATATGGCATGAAGAGAGTGTGTTTGTGTTTTAGTGGTAAAAAAAAATGTTAGCAATTAGAAAATACATTAAAGTCTAAATGAGTGTTAAAAGTCTGTCTCATAATAAACACTTATAAATTAAACTTTTCTTATAAGAAAGAAAAAGTGTGATGTGCTGCAATGTGATGCAGATGTTGAACATTTTTTTTAGCTGCTATCAAACGGATTTTAACGTATTACCACTTACAATTAGATACTGAAAATATTAAACACGGCATTGTGAACCGTTGTCTACCTCCAACCACAGTATGAGGGTATACTCACTTTGTCATTCCATGTGGAAACGCATTAAAATATCTGTCTAGGACCCCACAAAGTATATATTAGAGGTGTCCTTAAAAACGAAAATCACCTTTTTATACCTGGTAGGGTCCTATATTGTTCTTTAGTATCTAAAAATGAGTGAGCCAAAATTTGGGGACAATCGGCTAAAAATAACTCGTGCCGAAAATGGATTGAAGTTTTGGAACATTCTTATAAGAACGAAAAACTCGTTTTTTCTAGTTTTTGGAAAAACATTGGTATTTGATATTTTTTGTTAAATTTTTTGTGAAATAATATGAAAATGGTACTAAATTACCTTTTCAAAACGACTAATTAAATTAAAATCGGATGAAAAATAAGCATTTTACGCATACATGCCCCAGACCATTGTATGGTTTTTGGAGCCAGAATTTCAAAATTTTCAAAATTTTTAGGCAAAAAAATAGTAAAAATTTAATTTTACTTTATGATCAAATTGAAAACATGTTTAAGATTGAAAATAGCAGATATGGTAGTCAAGCTTTTTTTTTATTTGGCGCGGGTAGTGATAAAATTTCCGCGGATTCCAAATAAAATGCGTTTTTCTACAATAATTAAGCAAATTTTTGAAAATTTGTGCTCTATTGTGCGGATCGAAGTGTAAAACGTAAATTCTGTAACTTTTGAGAAATCGGATATATGCAGATATTTTGTATTATAGAAATGTATAACGTCTCAAATTTGTCATTTCACCTCGACGAAAAGGGGTTAAAGATGCCCGAATTCTCAAAAAATTTACAGAATTTATGTATTTCACTTCGTATAATACAATACAGAAAATTGTTTCCCATATTTGCTAAATTATTTTAGAGAAACTCATTTTCTTTGGAATCCGCGGAAATTATATCACTACCCACGCCAAATGAAAAAAAAAAGTTAGACTACCATATCTGTTAGTTTTTATCTATAACATGTATTTAATAACATTATAAAGTAAAATTTAATTTTTTTTATTTTTTTGCCTAAAAATTTTGAAAATTTTCAAATTTTGGCTTTAAAAACCATGCAATGGTCTGGGGCATGTATGCGTAAAATGCTTATTTTTCATCCGATTTGAATTTCTTTAAGCTTTTTGGAAAGGTAATTTATTACCATTTTCATATTACTTAACAAAAAAATTAACAAAAAATAGCATATACCAATATTTTTCAAAAAACTAGAAAAAACGTGTTTTTTCATCAGATAAGAGTGTCCCAAAACTTCAATCCATTTTCGGCACGAGTTATTTTTATCCAATTGTCTCCAAATTTTGGCTCACTCATTTTTAGATACAAAACTACAATTTAGGACCCTACCACGTATTAAAAAGTGATTTTAAAAAATTACCTTAGTCGTTAGGACACCTTTAGTATATATATTATTCATCCCTAATCGAATCTAAGAAATTCTAGCGATTTTTGTCTGTCTGTCTGTGGAAAGAACACTGCAGTCAAAAAAAATAAGCTAATTTTTATGTAAAAAATTTTTATTTATTCTTTGTGGGTTGTTTTCAAAAATATTTTCCGAGTCCCATGACGGCTCGGCCGAAACAATTTTAACCTCAAGTTGCGAACACTATAAATGTTTCTCTTGATTATGAATCTGGGGTGCCCAACTACTATATATCGACGAAAATCAAAATCTTCGCCGGAGACGTTTTTAAATAAATCGCTGTCAAATATCAAAAAAATTACTTTTTAAGCTTATCTCTAAAACGATGAGAGATATGAAAAAATTACTTAAGACAAAAATTATTCCTGGAAAAAGTTTTTAGCTCTCAATTGAAAAGTGAAATTATTGGCAACAAAAACATTGCAATTGCAAAGCGGAATTTGCAGTTTTATTGCATTTTTATCGAGGAACGATTTTTATTTTAAGTCAATTTTCATATCTCTTATCGTTTTCGAGATAAGCTTAAAATGTAATTTTTTTTACGTTTGACCGTGATATTTTCAAAAACGTCTCTGGCGAAGATTTTGATTTTCGTCGAAATATAGTAGTATGGCACCACAAATTTGTAATCAAGAAAAAGATTTACAGTGTTCGCAACTTGAGGTTAAAGTTGGTTCGGCCGAGGTGTGCCATGAGACATTTTCGTTAATATACCGTTCGGAATTTCATAAAAGTGAGTGTGGATCCGTTTAGCTAAGTACCGTGAAACCAAAATGATTGCAAACCTTTTCTTTGTTTTTTATATCTTTTTGTCAATATTTTATTAAATTTTTTTTTCATGTAGAACCGTGTAGTCATTTTTCTACTACATTGCAACATATAAATTTATTTTCTATTTACCAATGGGTCATTAAATGGGCTTTTTGTTTTGGTGTCTCAAGTTAACATTCTTCCTAAAACATACATTTATTCTGGTCTTAGCCGTTGGGTTTAAATGCAAATTTAATTTTATTACCTACAATTTTATAAGTAATGTATTAACATTTATTTGCTGTTGTATGTTTTTTTTTGTATACATTTTCTCACTTAATAATACTCTCTTTCTATTTGCCACTGTCTTTGTTTTTTGTATGAAATATTTAGCGAATCCTGCTTGAGTAAACTGTGATGGAAAAGTTTCCGAAACTCTCAAAAATCTGACACAAGTATTTTAAAACTAATTATATTTAATCGTTAAACTAGGTGAAACGCTCGACTTAAATCGTTTGACAATTCATTAATGTTCGAACTCAAACATCTCTGAAAACATAATTTTTTTTTTCTTCTGGAATGAAATTGTTTTCAATCATGCATGTCTGTTTTATTTTTGTTATTAAAAGTGATCCGATCTCAAAAAAGTATTTTCTTCAACGTTTTGCAAAGAAAACATTCAATTCCAATTCCGAGTGGAATTGACTCTGTGAGGTTTCTGTAAGGTTTATTGTTTTACTTAAATGAAAACAAAAATGTGGCGACCGTGACAGGTCAATGAGAAGGTGCCAGTCCAATACCCATCTCTTATATGGAGAGGTTTGAAATAATCTATAATGATTTTGACTTATAGTTTAATGATGCATTATACTTTTGGAACATAAATTCCTTCAACTTTTCTTGCATATTGTTAAACAACAGCCACAAAAAAAAAAAAAGAATTAAGAAAAACTACTTTAAAGCATTAAATTAATGTGTTAAGATTTTTAATGTCTTTAACTTGACTTTACCATCGCTCAACTGCCGTTATCTGACCTGATAAATATAATAATTAAATTTGTATTGCTTTTAGGTTATATACAACATGTAAACTAAACATAAAATGCAGTGCATAAATGATATACAAACAGGGTTGAATGTGTACAAGTATTAGTGACAGCTAGGGTATTCAATCGATTAACCGTTAATCGGTTAACCGATTAATTTTGGTCGATTAACTGTTCGAATAAATTAAAATTGTCAATTTTCAAATAACAAATAAACCGATTAATTTGTGTCGATTAACCGATTAACCGAAATTTCTTTTTTTAGTACTTTTACTTATTTTTTGCTTTATTTTGTGTCTTGATGTTTTTTTTTAATTTAATTTACGGTTATGCTGAAAAAAACTTATCAAACTCTCTTTTAGCAACGTATAAAACCGTCGTCAAGCAAATATTTTATCGAGGTCCTTAAAAGTTATTTCGGTTTAAAACAAAACCTACAATGCTCCGTTATAAAATAACTCTCCGTTAAATTAAACTTTTTCATACAAATTTTGACATAAGGCTCCGTTAAATCGACAGTTAGCAGCTAACTTTTCATTGAGTAATCCGCCCTTACTGTTAGTAACCCTAGCAAATTTTTTATACATGGCCAACAGCATATATTTTTCTAATCTGACCTTAGAACTGATCTATCTCATCTTTAGATATTCGCAATGTTCGAGATCCTATAAAACCCCGAATTATTTTATGATATATGTATAAATAGTTCAGCACATCTCAAAATACTGCTCTTTTTCATCAAAATACTTATGGAATCCTTAAGATATCTTTTTTCATTACGGAGATATTGACCGATGAAATTATTACAATTTCGGCCCTAAAAAATAAAGAAAACAAATTTGGAAACCAAAAAATTTTTTTGTTGATATACTGAACTGGAAACTCTATCAGGGGTGCATCTAAGCCCGGCAGCAACTTGGGTCAATTTTTCCTTTTTATAAAAATTGCTTTATTTTATTTTTCTTAAATATTTTATCACATTGAATTGGGGCCAATTTGAATTGGGGTAATTTTTTATTGTGGCATATTAAAATTCCTTATTTGGGCTAACATTATAGAGGGTATTTAACGATTCGCCATAGCGGATATAGATTTCTTATTAATTAAATTCTAAAAAGTACATACAATTCTTGGTTTTATATTCAATTAAAATTTTATATTCATATTATTCGGTTAACCGAATAATTCAAATTTAACCGATAATTAACCGATTAAATCTCAACACCGATTAATTATTTGCTCGATTAACCGATTAAACAAGAACCTCGATTAATTAATACCCTAGTGACAGCACACGGATTTACTTTTGGCGTTTCATATAAACAACCCACCAAAAAGAAGGACGTATTTTAAACGATCAACAGTTCTTATTACACCGTTCGACTGCCAATATTAAACATTAAACTGATGAGATACTTCTAAAAGTAGAGATCAAATGGAGTAAAACTGAATTTACAGTTTTTTTTATTTGTGATCCTTTTTCCTTTTAAAAGGACTTTAAAGTTTTAAAGGATACATTTTGTAAAATATTTTTGAAATATTTTTACTTGTCCTAGGATGACACTGCTGATGCAAAATGAAAGAGGAGGATTTCCCCTAATTTTTTCATTTTTTTTGTTTAGCCATATCAGGATAAAGGGGTGTGAATAAAGTTATTAGAACACTTTATCAAAATATTTTGTTAAAAATTTTTAATGATATTAAAGGATAAATTTTTGAAAGGACGTAACTAAAACACGTTTACCTGCTAATCTATTATAATACGGTTATTAGGGTCATTTGAACCAAAATTAAAGCGGACCTTTGTGTGGGGAATAGGTCTAAACATGGACCGATTTTTTCCAATTTCAATAGGCTTTGGCATTGGGCCAACGGAAGCTTAAGTTTAGATGGACGGACATGCTAGAATGACTTAAAGAGTTTCTCTGAGTCGATCGGTATGCTTAAAAGTGGGTCTAACACCAATATTTCGGATAGTAACAACATCAGCACAAAGTCATTATACCATATACTCATGCGCGGGTACAAGGGGGGGGAAAAAGGGGAAATTTCCCCCCCCAGACCAAATTCCAAAAAGAAAAAAAAGAAGAAAAAAAAGAAAAAAAAAGAAAAAAGAAAGGAAAAGAAAGAAAAAGAACAAAAAAGAAAGAAGGAAGTTTTCCAAAAAAAATTTTCCGAAGGAAAAAAATCTCGAAATCCAAAAATTTTTAATAGCAAAAAATCTGAAAATTTTTAAAGGAAAAATGTGACTTAATCTGAAAATTTTCTGTGAAAAAATATCTTTCAATCTTATTATGAATTTTAGTATAAAAAATTACTTAGAATATGTTTTTTTTGTCTAGAAAAATGTAACAGGATTTAGTTTACATAAAAAATGTTGGTCTACTGCATAGGAATAGGAAAAATATCTTAAAATCTTAAAAATATTGGTAGTCTAACGTTTGAAAAACTATTTTGGAAAACTTTTTTAGAATGTCTTAGAATCGGTCACAAAATCTGAGACTTTTTCCATAGAAAAAGGTACAAAAAAACTCTAAGATTTTTCACATCCTCAAACATTTTATTTTTAGAATTTTTGCAGAAGAATTCCCGAATTCTAAAAGTCTCAGAATCTGAGACTTTTTCTACGGAAGAAAGGTATCAAAACCTGAGACTTTTTCGAAAGGAAAAAGGTTTAAAAATCTGAGACTTTTTCTATAGGAAGAATCTCTGAATTTGAGACTTATTTGAGGGGAAAAGGTCTCAAAATCTGAATCTTTTTTAAAAAGAAAAAGGTCTCAAAGTCTCAGACTTTATATTGTTGAAAAAAAGTCTCAGAAGTTGAAACTTACTCAATTGGAAGAAGGTCGCAGAATCTGTGACTTTTTCTATAGGAAAAAGGTGTTAGAATCTAATACTTTTTCTATAGGAAAAAGGTGTTAGAATCTAATACTTTTTCTATAGGAATAAGGTCTCAGAATTTCAAAATTTTTGACTTATTCTATAGGAAAAATGTCTCAGAATCTGACACTTTTTCTTTGGGAAGCAGGTCTCAGAATCTATGAATTTTTCGATAGGATAAAGGTCTCAAAATTTGAGACGTTTTCTTTAGAAAAAAGTGTCTTTTTTATATTAGAAGAAGGTTTTAGAATCTAAGAATTTTTCTATAGGGAAAACGTCTCAGAATCTGTGACTTTTTCTTTTGGAAAGAGTCTCAAAATCTCAGAATTTTTCTATATAGGTCTTTGAATCAGAATGTTAAACTTTTTCTGAAGGAAAAAGTTCTTACAATCTGAGACTTTTAATAAAGGAAAAATTTTTCAGACCCTTTTTCTTTAGGGGAAAAAGTGCCAGAATTTTAGATTTTTTTTTATTTAAGAAAAAGCTCTCAGAATCTTAGACATTTTCTATGGCAAAAAGGTCTGAAAGTCTGAGACTTTTTCTTTAGGAATAAGGTCTCAGAATCTGAGACTTTTTCTTCACAAAAAAAGTCTGAGAATATGAGATTTTTTCTATATGAAAAAGGTCTCAGACTTTCTCTATAGAAAAAAGAATCTGAAATTTTTTTAGTACGAACAAATCTAATAATCTTAGACCTTTTCTATAGGAAAAATATCTCAAAAATGCTTTAAAATATGACACTTTCTCTATAGTAAAATTTCTCAGAATCTGAGACCTTTTCTGTGGAAAAAAGTTCTTAGAATCCAAAAATTTTTGTATACGAAAAAACTCTCAGATTCTGAGACATTTTGCGTTAAGAAGAAGTCTTAGATTCTGAGACATTTGCCCTATAAAAAAATAATTTTTTCATCATCTGTAGAAAGAATTTCTTCTATTGAAAAATTCTCAGATTTAGTTATAGCAAAAAAAAAAATTATCTAAACAAAATACATATGATTATGAAAAACAAACCTCCTTCGGCAAAAACTAATAAATTTTATGATATTATAGCTTTCCCATATTTTTTTTTGCAATTGAAACGTATCCCTGTTTTTGCTCGTCCGAGAAAGCATTATGATTTTTTTTTTCTTTGAAGTAAAAAAAAATTTCCCCCCCCAAAGCCAAAAGCTGTACCCGCCACTGCATATACTACAGTGTGGTGTGGGGTATAAAAATCTTACGTATGAAAAGCATATTTTCCGCCAGCGAAAATAACTCAAATACATGCCTGTTATCATACTATTTATGTACTATGACATACAACCAATAACAAAAAACACTTTTACATATTTACTTGCCCCGTATATAGATTTAATGTTTGTGTGGTTGCTATTTTATAGCAGATGCTGCTGTTAATGTAAAAAATAAAGTGAATTGTTTTAATATTTAAATGTGGGTTTTGAAACTGTATGCAGTATGCTGCACTACATACGTTTAATAATGTTAAACTTAAGATTTTGAGGTTTATTATTAATTACGATTTTTAAAAACAAATCAGAATAAAAGATTAACAGTGGAAACTCAATAAGCGGGATTTTTTGAATAAAAAGTATTTTTTTTTTTAATTTTACAATTTTTTTCGTAAATGTTCAAATTCCAAAGTTAATTTTAAAAATAAAATAGGGGTAGCACAAAATCTAGTAAATTCTCGAGAAGTTCTTGTAATTTTGATCGCATCTAAAGAGTAGTTTATTTAAAATTTTATTCGTAAAAAGCTTGTATTTTTTTTTTGATAATTTTACATGATTTTTACCAATAAAATAGTAATTTTTACTGGGAATCCTCGTAGTAGAGGATTCCCAGCAAAAAATTATGTGATTTTTTTAATAATTTTACAATTTTTTTTCAATTATTTTTTAATATGTATTTTATTGATCCACAATCGACTGTAAGACATTCAATGAATATCCGTATGTCTGTATTAAACACGATGCTGTTCAAAATTAAAGAGGTAGACACCTGAATTTTTGCAAAAATATGTCTTATGGTCATCGGCAGATTTATTTTGCACCAGGACGAAAAAACTCAATAAATAAACACAGAAAGAATTAAAAAAGAATTTTAATGACGAAAAACTCGGTTTCAATAAATTTTTTAATTAAAACTCCTCCGATGAAGAAATTTGTTGGGTGATTACAAAATATTTTTAAAATCATATATTTTCCAATTATGATCACAAATTTGATAATTTTTTTATTTGGGGACAATCAAAATAATGATTAATTTAACGAATGAATTGCAAGCGTATGACAAAATTATAAAGAACTGCTTTTTCTACAACTTTTGTGTCATGGTGTCATGGTAAAATTTTTTTCTACTGTGCCTAAAAGATATGTGGTACAAATTTAAGACTAATCGAATTTAAACAAGTGAGAGTGTTAAATTCGGCTGTGCCGAATCTATTATACCCTCCAAAATGTAAAAAAAAATTAAAAACAAAAATTTGTCAGGGGCGTTGTTTTTTTTTTGGGGGGGGGGCGGGGTTGATAGGGTCAGTGGGGGACGTTGAGAGCACCTTCCCATCGCGATAAATATACCAAATGTTTCATTTAATTAACAAAAATACAAAAAAACATGTAAAAAAGTGTATTTTTTTAGAGGTTGGTTTAGTTCTTCAAGGGGGAACTTTTTTCCCCCGCTCCGATTTGGCCAATTTCCGAACTTAACCTGCCTAGGAACATAAGACATATTTGTGCCAAACTTGAAGGGTCTAGCTTTTTTATTTTGGACTGCATCGTGTTAACTACAGACGGACGGACGGACGGACAGACGGACGGACGGACATCGCTAAAATGTCTTAGAATCGATCACTGATCAATAATATATATACTTTATGGGGTCCCCGACCGATATTTCGATGCGTTACACACGAAATGACAAAGTGAGTATACCCCCATACTGTAGTTGGAGGGTATAAAAATCTGTGGCGCCCAGCCACGTTTTGGATAAAAAAAAACTGTAATTTTTTAAAATTTCCTTACAGTTTTTAGACAAAGTATGCGAAAAGTATTTCGAAATTATTATTATTATTATTAATTATCGCAATATAATTTCTTTTTCTTATTTTTTCATTTTGCAAAAATCTTAATTTTGGTGAAAGTTTTCCAAAAATCTGAAATTTAAATTGAAAAGCGGATTTGGCTCAAATTGAGTTACACATAAGACCGCCTCAAGTTCTAAAGAATGGTAAAGGGAAAGAAATTTTTGATGTTTTTTTTTTTTGCAATTTTCAAATAGGGTTATCTGAAAACCTATTTGACCGTTTTTTTTTGAATATTCAGTGCATCAAAATGAAATGAACACAAGCTGTGCCTAATCTGTTATAACCTCCAACATGTAAAAAAGGGGGCTTTTTTGGAGGTGGGGGGGGCGGTTTGGTAAGAGCTGTGGGGAACTTCTCACATCTCACAATGCTTTTTGCACTAAAGTTATAAAATTTTATAATTATTTAAAAAAAATGTATATCCACGCCCTAAAAAGAAGGCGAGCCAAAAAAAAAAAAAAAATTTCTTAGTTCTGCCAGTCCTAGTGCAGGACTCTGAACTTCTTCTTGCATAAACATGTTTCATTTGTTTAACAAAAAAATAAAATTCCTCAAGGGGGAACTTTTAACCTGCCTAACCATAAGACATATTCAGGAGGTTAGCTCTTTTATTTTGGACAGAAACGTGTCATTTACAGACAGACGGACGGACGGACGGACAGACGGACACTCACAGAATGTCTTAGAATCGATTATGGATCAATAATATATATGCTTTATATGGTCCCCGACCGATATTTCGATGCGTTACAAACGGAATCACAAAGTACACTCAAAAAAATACGTTAGTAGATTTACTAATTTTTTTTGCTTACACACAGAAAACAAATTTGCTAATTTCCAACTGAAATTTAGTTGTTACAACAAAAAATCGGTGGATGCATTTGAATTAAGGTTCAAACAACTAAATATCGGTAGTTACAACAAAATTTTGTTATTACAACTGTCTTTTAATTGAAAAAACTATAAACTTCGTTAGCCACATGAAAATGTAGCAGCAGTAACCGAATTTTGAGTTAATACAATTGAAAAATTCAGTTGTAAATTTATTTTTCTCTGTGTATGCTAGTTAGCTAACTTTTAGCAAATTTTTAGTTGAGATTAGCATGTTAGCAAAAAATTCTTGTAAACTTCATTTAACACATTAGAATTTTAAACAAACTTTGAACTTATTTCTTTTGCTAAGATTTGAAATTGAGTTGACAACATTTTTACAAAATTTTTTGCTAATATTAGCAAAAATAAATGGTAAATTTTTTTTTAATTTTCAAAAAACTTAAAATGGAGCTATCTCGAAAACTAAGCCAGATAGAGAAAAATGGAGGCCATTTTTGGTTCTCGCCGGTCTTCTTCACATGTGTGGACCCTAATGGGTCCGAACTTTGGATCCAAAAAAATTAGCATTCCCGAAAATTTTAAAATGCTCATATCTCAGTAAATATTGCCGACACAACAAAAAGTCCAAAATCATTTTTGTAGCTCTCAACACGTAAGAACAAGTCCGCAAAATAATCAAAAGCTCTCCGAGTAATATTTTTGAAGTTATCGAGTTTTGTATTTCTCAAAACCCCGGTGGTCCCCTAAAATCACGTATCTCAAAAACTAAGCAAGGTAGAGCGAAAAGGACACAAATTTTGGATTAAAAACTATGACGATTTTTAAGGAACCTAACTAGGTCTAGGCCCATCGGGGTCTGGACCTATCGGGTCCGAACCCAACGGGGTCCTCAAGTGTGTCTGAACTAGAGTTGTCAATTATTCGACTTTCAACTTTGTTCGAATAATTCAAATAATTGTTTTTCCTCGTTCGATCAAACGATTAAAGATCAAAATTTATTCGATTAATCGAAGAGAATAACGAATAAAAAAATTATTTTATAAAATATTTTTATTAACAAAAAAAAAAAACGATTCATATAAAATAACTTAAAATATGAAAGTTAAAATTTTTATTAACGAAAAAATGCATAAAAAACTTAAAAATAAAATATTTAAAAGTTAAAAAAACTTAAAAATTGAATAACTGAGATCACTTTTAATTAACGGATGTCGATTTTAATACTTGTTGAGAAATAATTCAAATACAAATTATTATTTGAAGAATTCAGACAAAATATATCATAAATGATTTTAATTTTTGTCAAATAAGACAATTTAAGTTGTTCTTAAGTAATAATCTTTTAAAAATAAAAGTTGACTCATTTTTTTTGCTTTCAAACGATTCTTTCGCTAATTTTTTCTAATTTTTCTGTTCTTTTTTCAGATTTTCCCAAATATACCATATCGTCTGATATATCGCTGAAGTCCTTTTTATTTTCTGAATTTTTAATATGTACTTTGAATTGAATTATTTAACTCGCATAAAAGATTATTATTTTCTGTTTGTGTTTTCTGATTGAAGAAGAAAATTGTGTCTTCTAAAGATTAAATTAAATGTGGATTTACCCTAGACCATGGTTTCTGTAGCCACTTCTACGTCATCAGTAGGCAATTACATTAAATTGATTATTTGATATTTGCTAGAAAAATTCTTTATATGTTTTTTATCAACAGACTAGCCTGACATGAGCTTCGAACCTGTGGTTAAATCTCTCATGTTTTGTAAGCCGAAGCCATAACCACTAGGCTATACTCGGTGTATAAACATCAGTGACTAAACGTCGTTTGTTTTTAACTCACAGTAGGTTTCGTGTGTGACGTATACAGAAAAGCTTTTTCTCTAACTCAAGCAATGCATTTAATCTAGAGACCAACAACAATTTTCTTAATCTTTCATTTACTTTATTTTATGCAAACTTTACTATAGCAGAGAATTTTTTGTTCTTCACACTACAGTAACGCATAGTTAAAGTGAATTGCTCACACGAGCGACATTTGTCAGTATTTCTATTTTATTATATTTTTTCGGCGTAAGCCAAGTGTATTTAATTTGTTGTTTGTGTTTTTCTGATTGAAGAAGAAAATTGTGTCTTCTAAAGATTAAATTAAATGTGGATTTACCCTAGACCATGGTTTCTGTAGCCACTTCTACGTCATCAGTAGGCAATTACATTAAATTGATTATTTGATATTTGCTAGAAAAATTCTTTATATGTTTTTTATCAACAGACTAGCCTGACATGAGCTTCGAACCTGTGTCGTTAAATCTCTCATGTTTTGTAAGCCGAAGCCATAACCACTAGGCTATACTCGGTGTATAAACATCAGTGACTAAACGTCGTTTGTTTTTAACTCACAGTAGGTTTCGTGTGTGACGTATACAGAAAAGCTTTTTCTCTAACTCAAGCAATGCATTTAATCTAGAGACCAACAACAATTTTCTTAATCTTTCATTTACTTTATTTTATGCAAACTTTACTATAGCAGAGAATTTTTTGTTCTTCACACTACAGTAACGCATAGTTAAAGTGAATTGCTCACACGAGCGACATTTGTCAGTATTTCTATTTTATTATATTTTTTCGGCGTAAGCCAAGTGTATTTAATTTGTTGTTTGTGTTTTTCTGATTGAAGAAGAAAATTGTGTCTTCTAAAGATTAAATTAAATGTGGATTTACCCTAGACCATGGTTTCTGTAGCCACTTCTACGTCATATTTTCATTACTAATAACTTCCTCTATTTCAATACTTTTATCTGAATTATTGTGATTACTTTCAACATAAAATAATCTGGAGTCTAATTCATTTGCATATTATTTTGTTTCGCTTTTTGGAGAATATTTTAAGAAACTTTCATTGCTCGGAAATTTTCCAGAATTTAGAAAAATTATTACCGTATTTAACATTTTTATACGTCTCTCATTAATTCTTATTTTAATACGTTTTAGTAAGTCTGATGCAAAAGAATTATTAACTTTTCCTAATTCTATAATGGATGTGCTATCCAGGGCTATGGCTACAATATATTTTAACTTTCCTACATTTTGTATAAAATCTTTCAAAATTTATGAGAATAAATTAAATTCTTAGCATTTATTTAATTTTTTAATTACAAAAAATTGTTCGATTAATTGACATTAATTAATCGATTTATTCGTTATTCGAAAATCGTCATTTTTGAATTATTCGAACAAGAGTTGGGTTTTATTTGATCGATTAATCGAATTATTCTTAATCGACTGACAACTCTAGTCTGAACTAAGTTGAAAAAAAAAATTCAGTTAACTAATTTTTGGCAAAACATTTTTGCTAACTTTACCAAAAAAATTGTGGGTTCAAAATCAACAAATTTTCTTGTAGGTTTACAAGCTTTTTTTGCTAACGTTACAGTTTTTTTTTTTTGAGTGTAGGTGGTACGTATTCCAATGAAGTGCTCAGATCAACTATTAATAGTGCGGAAAAGTTATTTTAAGTAAATACAAGCATTTTAAAACCAAAATGATCAAAATCGGTCCATTTCTTCTGTTCGCGCATTGCGGGTCAAAATTGGGGTTTTTGAAAAAATGGACATAATTTAAAAAAAATTAAAGAATTAATAAAAAAGTTTTAAATTTACAACTTTATTGGTAAAACGTTTGTTAAATTACAAAACATCTCGTAATTTTTACTAGTAATTATCGTAAAATAGGAGGTAGCAAAAATTCTAGTAAAGTCACGAAATCCCCTTGTAAGTTTTATCGCGTCAAAAAAATTATAAATTTAAAATTTTATTAAAAAAAAATCTTGTAAACTTAAAAACAATTGGTTAAAGAATAAAAACATCGAGTTTTTCTTGTTATTTTACAAGAGTGTACCATTGGTCCACTGGACGAAAGATTGACCTCTGGGAATAAAAATTTGTCCGGGCGCTCAAAATCATATGAAAATTTTTTCGTCACAAAAAAAATGCCGGCCTACCTATTTACAAAACAAACAGAAAATCCTACTATCAGGAACAAATTAATTTCAAAAAAAGTCTTGTTATTTAATTCCCGTTTAGGAGTATTAAGACAAAGATGAATACATTTGTTTTGGCTTGTTTGACCGATCGATATAGTAGAACCTTCACTAGGTGGACTAATTCATAATAACATCTACATTTATTGTTCAGATAACTTGATAAAAACAATTCTTAACAAACTTGTAATACTAAAATTTAAAGTAGGGTATCAACCGACAAAATAGTATAACACACGCGTTTTTATTATTACATTAAGATCTTAACACTTACTTGTACTGTAGATGATAAAGGCTGTTGTGGTTCCTCTACTATGCCACTATGTTGCTGATGCTGTTGCTGCTGGTATTGCTGTTGATATTGTAAATATTGACGACGCTGACGTTGCAAATTGTATGGCATTGACTGATATTGTTTTTCAATATTTTGTTCTTCATTATCGTCGTCATCATGATTATCGTCATACATCATTGGAAATTCTTTGGCACAATCTCTTGCGGTTACAATTAAATTATATGAACTTTTTGTTTCACGATCCAATATACGATGCGTACGTATGGTACCGTTTGAAAATATTTCAAAATCATTATTATCATCACCCGATGTAATCGTATATTCAATACGACCGTTATCACCTTGAATTGAAAATAGAAAATGAAAAAAAAAACACAAAAGAAAAACTTTAGAATGAAACAAAAAATAGGTTAAAGTATATTGTAAAAAAATATTGAAAATACATTTTCTTTAGTTATTATTAGATTTTGTGGTTTTATTTATGAGCTTTGTTTTTTTTCTGCACTCAAAATAATTAGTCTGTTAAATACTCTGTAAAATGACTGTAATCTCAATTCGACAGATATTTGACAAAGTTATCTGTCGAAATACAGATTTTAAGAAAATACTTTGTATTTTCTTGGTACCGAAAAACAAAATTTTATCTGTAATTTTACTTTTTACTTTGTAATCTCTATTTTGCCGATAATAAACAGTTTTTTTGTTAAAATACGGATTTTAGAAAAATACTTTGTTTTTTTCTCGTAACCAAAATACTAAATTTCATTTGCAATTTTACTTATTGCTCTGTAAAAATAAAAATCACATTAAAAAAACTTTTAAATATGACCGATATGACCCTATTTAAAAAAGTGTCTTAAATTACAATAAAAACTGGTAAATTTTGCGAGATGACGTGTAAAATTGGAGATACTTGTTAAAAACTCGCAATATTCACATAAATAAAAAAGTAAATTTACAATTTGGAAGCATTAAAGCAGGAAAATTTAACAAAATTTTAATTTTAATTAATTTAATTTTAATTAACGTTTTTGATGCAGAAAAGTTTTACTCATAAAATGGATTTAACTAAAACTTTGTAAATTTACAGAGTTTTTTTTGTAAAATTTTGAACTCATAAAATGCATTTAACTGAAACCTTACAGAGTTTTTTTGGTAAAATTCTTTTCGGTTTTATCAATATTTTACAGATAATTCTATAAATTTACAGTTTTTTTTATCGAAATCATTTTACAGAGTTTTCTTCGTAAAATAACAAAAAATCTTGCTGGTTGGAAATCTATGGTATTTTCTGCTGGCTCAGCAGAGTATCTATGTAATTTAACAGAGTGATTATTTTGAGTGTGGCAGTATGTCTGTGTAGCAACGAAATAATTGTGATGAAAATTATGACGCCTTAACAGTCATCTTTTCGGTTGGGTTCCTTCAGCACCTACTCACTTTGATATTGTAAGATTTTTCTTCATTATTTTATTTTTAGTGGCTTTTCATCAGCTAGTTATCTTTATGTCTAACCTTTTTTAACTTTCTTCTTTTTTGTATGTATTTTTTTTTTTGAAAATAAAGGATTTTCTTTTTCAATAGAAATCTGCTACTGTACTCAATTGTTGTTTTATTGTTTATGATTATGATAAATTGCCAAAATGAATCAAACATCTATTGAATTTAAGAAGAATTACAATTAAGGTAGAAGATGGATTGGCAGGGGTGATCAACCTCAGAATTTTTGAGGGTTTAATACAAAAGAAAAAAATATTATCTGATAACTATGAACTTATTTAACCTATACTAACATTAAAAATATGTAAAGTTTGTATGTTTGTTTGAATTTTAGAGGTTATCTCCGAAACTACTGAATTTCAAAAGTGTTTTCACCAATGCACTGTGTGCCAGCATCCTGAATTTTGGCTATAAATAGATCGCTTAACCTATATGTCAAAAAAGTATTACATATAGGTGTTAAAGAATCGCCGATAACGATTCTGGAAAAAAAATTTTAAAATTCAAAATGGTGGATCCAAAATGGCGGACATGATTTTTTAATTCTTTGCTTATTGTATTTACTATAATCATTGTCGATGTATTTGGGGTCGTTAATAACGAATATGAGATCAGCTTTTTAAAATTCAAAATGGCGGATCCAATATGGCGACAAATTTAAATTTAAGATTTTTTATATGTTTCTTTTTGCCAAAAACTTAGATCTTAATGGTTTTTCGGATGTTAAAACTGATTTTGGAATTAAAGATTCGAAATTCAAAATGGAGGATCCAATATGGCGGATGTGATTTTTTAATTCTTTGCTTATTGTATTTACTATAATCATTTTCGATGTATTTAGGGTCGGTAATTTCCAATATGAGCTCCAATTTTTTAAATTCAAAATGGCGGATCCAATATGGCGACAAATAATAAATAAAATTTTTTTCTATGTTTTCTGATTTTAATGGTTTTTCGGATGCCAAATCTTATTTCAGAATTAAATATTCAAAATAGCGGATCCAATATGGCGGGCAAGATACTTAAATTATTGATTAATATCACTAGGAAATGATTGCGTAACACGAATACGAACTCAGACTTTTTGAAATCAAAATGGCGGATCCAAAATGCAGGACATTGTATTTTAAAAAAATTTACAATGTATACATTCCAAATTTTTTATAAATCCCTCTTTTTGCTTTTATCAGAAAATTTTAATAAAATATTTCTCTTTTAAATGCGTCAAAAAGTTAATATATCCAGTGGGACATTTAAGAGAGAACTCTTTTATTTCCAGTTAGCATTTGCCATCCTAAATGTACAAATAATGCTACTAGCTTACAATTTTACAAAAAATTTTTAATATCGGCAATATATGCCCGCTTAAATGCATTTTATAATTTTTTATGTTTAGCACTAGAGATGGACGCTGGTCAAGTGACTCAATTTTTTGTTCATGAGTGATAAGTGAGTGAGACATTTTTTGTGTGAGTGATTCGTAGTGAGTGCCATTTGTTTGCGTGAGTCAAAATTATTTAATTGTATTGATATATGCCCGCTTAAATGCGTTCCCAGTTTTAATGTTTAGCACAAGAGATGGACGCTGGTCAGGCGAATCTCGCGTGATCGAAAGTGAGCGTGTCTCAAATTTTTTGTTCGTTAGTGACAAGTGAGTGAGAGGTTATTTGCGTGAGTGATTCGTAGTGAGTGCCATTTTTTTGCGTGGGTCAAAATTATATAAGTGTGTTAATTTAGTTTTTTTTACGTGAGCGTGAGTGCACGTGAGTCAAAATTCACTCACGTGCTTATCTCCAGTTATCACGCCAATGTTGTCAAAGTGGGAAATTTTTTATTAGAAATCAATAGAAACAAAAATATCAAACAAATTTTGAAGTTCCATTTTAGGGCATTTCTAAACGCCATATTTTGGTTTAGGTCAAAAGATTATGAACGGTCGCACAGGGTCGCAAAAATGTGAATAGAATACACTGTTAGAGACAGATTGTAGTTCAAGGTTTGTCAATATCGTTTGGACTTTTTTGGACTTTGGTGTTGAAAAAAGGCGGATTTCAACAAAAGTATGAATTTCCATAATTTATTAAAAAAAAATATATACTTTTAGCTTACTTTTTGGCAGTTTATCTCATGTGTTGGACTAACAGGTATGTCTTTAGGAGAACTTCGCGGAAAATTTAAAAAAATATTGTGTTGAAGTACAAAAAAAAAATTATTTGTTTCATGAATAAAAAATATAAAAAAAATCTCAAACTTTAACTTTAACCTCATGCAAAAAAAAAACTTTAAGCTACAATAAAAAGATATTAAAGATGCACAAAATTCAAGATGTTGACATTCTGAAAAAATATTTTTAAATATGTGTTGCCTTACAGACCTTATTGGCCAAAAAATGGAAATCCTCGCCCACAGTGCGCTGAACCGATTTTGCTCAAATGCAATGCCAAACTGCTTAGGACAACAACAAGTAAATAGGTTAAGTCTTACAATTAGTTAGATCTGTTTAGTACTTTGGCCGTGATCACCATTTCAACAGACGGACAAACAGACAGGCATCGTTAGAATGTCTTAGAATCGATCGATTAAAAGGGTAAAGTAAGTTTAAGTAAAGTTTAATTATAATTAAACTTTAATACTCTCTCTATCTCCTGAACATCCTGCGAAAAAATACATTTTGAAACAGTACCTTTTAGACATTTTCGATGCTGAGGGTAAAAAAGTGTGCTTTGGTAGTTTTAAGATCTTTAGAAATAGTAGCCATAAACACGTGATTTTTGAAATGTGCGATCCTACCTCGGAACAAAAAGTTCTGAATAAAGACATTCAAGGAATTTCTGATTCTATGATACTTTTTTGATTTCTAAAAATAATGGTCTAATAAACCTGAAATTTTGAATCTAGAATCATTTAGCAAAAAAAAAAAAAAAAACACATTCTGAAATATCTAAAAATTGGTACTTTTTTATAGCTATTGCACTAAAGATATTTAAAATTAGCATTTTTTTATATCTAAATAAACAGATTTCCCATTCCTGTCATATTCCACTTTTACCATCACTTCTTTTAAAATCCATTAAAAAAACTCCACTCCTTTCAAAAAAAAAAAAAAAAATAAATAAAAAAATAGAAAACAACATATAAAAAAAAAAAAAATAAGTATGCTAAGTTGTAACTAATTCAAAGTGCTACTCTTGGCTTAATTTTTTATTTGCGGTTAACTAAAGAAAAATTCTGAATTTCTTTCTACACTTCTTCTCTTATTTAAATACGAAAATTTCATTGAAATTAAGTATATTCATTGATGTTAGTAAGAAAAAGGTGTCAGCCATAAATCGTGTCTAGTTTTTTTTGCAGTTTCTTGTTTTTTTTTTTTTAGTACTGAAATACAATTTTTCATCACTAAAATTTACAATTTTGTGCTGTTAAATTTGTTTACAAAAAAAAATTATTAAAGGTTTTTTTGTTGCTCTTCTATATTTTACGTATTATTTTAGATGGAAGCCATGATTTATTGTTTATATTTTTAAAGTTTAAATTATAAAACAATGTTGTGAATGTTGTTGGTTTTAGTCGGTCATTCGGTTAAGTATGCGGTAAATGTTTTTGGATGGTAACCATATTTTTATACCCTCCTTTTAGTGGTGGAAGGTATAGTTTGTCATTTCGCTTGTAACTCATCGAAATATCTGTCTGTGATATTCTAAGACATTCTAGCGATGTCCGTCTGTCTGTCGGTCGGCTGTCCTTCTGCCTCCTTTCTATTTTAATGAAGATCACAGCCAAAATATTACTCCGATATGACTGTTACTTAACATATTTACTTATTGCTGCTTTGAAAAGTTTGGTATTGCATTTGAGCGATATCGGTTCAGCGGTTAAAAACTTATGAACGAAAATGTATGAATACCTTAACAATTTTGGTACATTCCACATAACCTAAAAACACAAAATGCCTAAAGTAGGCTGCTAGACAGAATCTGATAGCGAAATGTTTTGAAACGGGTACAAACATATTTTTTTAACACAAAACATTTTTTCGCGAACTTTTCTTTTCACAAAACATGTTTTTGCGAATTTTTTTTTCACCAAAAATATTTAAAAAAAAATTTTTTAATTTTTTTTTTTTTTCAAATCAAGTTTATTGCGGTAATCTTTTTTATATTGTGTAGGGTATCCATAAATTTTGTATGACAGAATTTTAGTTTTTTACTTGTTTTATTATTTCAAAAAAAATTTTTTTAGTTAAACTTTTTTTTATTGTGGTTTTTTGCTGTTGTTTTAAATAACTGTTACTCATATTATAAAGCACACCTTTAAATGGGCTTTGTGGTTTAATATAGTTTTCTAGGTAATTTTTTTTTTGCATAGACTGGGCAGAAGAATTGGAACAAGGAATGACATAATAATGAACTATTTTAATTGAAATAAGATAAGGAAGATTTGGTATAGAAAATGGGAGCATGTTTAATAGTTTAGATTAGTTTAGAGATTATATTTAAAATTTTTTTGTGTTACATTGTTTTGGTTGACATATTATGCTAAAAGATTTTTTGAGATCAAAGCTTATGTGCAATGTAGGTTATATTTATGTTTTAAGATGGTTAACTGGCTTAGACCATTTTAAAAGTAGTAGAAAAGTCAACAATTTTAGATTAGAAATTTTTTATTTTGAGTAAAAAAATTTTTTTGTCATTTTTGAATAAAAAAAAATTATGCTTTTATTTTTAATGTAAACATTTTTTGAGTGTAAAATTTTTTTCAAGTGTATATGGACAATTGTCATTAACTTTTAACACTTATGATATTCTGTTAATTTTGCAATAACTTTTTAATTTGTAAATTAGGTGGTACCTGTGAATAAAGATAAGTTAAGGGAACCTTAAAGAGTAATTGTGCAAAGGCACGGCGCAAAAGGTCTTATTAGTTCATGGTAAGGAATGTTTAAAGTTGAAAAATGTAAAAAAACCGCTTGATACACTCACGAAATTTTTCGTCCAATGTTTCATATTGTTGGGTGCGTTAAGGCTATTACTCCAAAATTAATATCGCTTAATCAGTAGACTTGGGCAATTATTTGGTGTAGGTTCAGCGGATGTGCCATCAATAAGAAAAAACTCAGCAGAAATTTTGCTGAACTGGCAGCAGCTTTTGGAAAGGAAACTTTAGTCAAGGAGCGCATCCAAGCCTGCTGAATTCATGCATGATTCTCTAAGGCTGCGTTTTTGACATATCGCTTTAACTTAGTTTAACCGGGAGTTTTATTAAACTTTATCAAAATAAAACCAAGTTTAACCAAGCATTCTGTTTTTCAGTTCAAGTTTAGCAAATGTCGATTAACGCGGTATTGCCATACCAAATGCCACATTTCCAATTAGAATATTTGCCATCATCGCGCATTTTTTCCAATAAAATACTACAACATGGCAACACTAACCAGTATATTTGAAAATCAGAGGCGTTTTTCGACGTTTTTGTACCTTAGTTTAACTCTCCAACATTGGTGAGTAAAACTTAAAATAAACAACATCTCAAAAACAGAATTTGTGGTTTTAACTCAGTTTAAACCTAAAATCATTAAATTTTACAACTCAAAAACTTGCCCTAAGGCGATGTCACACTTTAGAGCGCTAGTTGGATACACTAAAAAAGCGCTCTTAAGATGCTCTGAATTCACATCTTTGTAGAGCGCTGAAAAAATCGCTATAAAGATGCAGTGAATTCATGTATCTTTTTAGAGCTGATTTAAGCAGAATAAAGATGAAGCGCATTTGACTATTTCTGAAATACAAATTACAAAATCTGAAATACAATTGACTATTTCTGAATACAATTGGAAAATCTTAAATACAATTGACTAATTCTGAAAATTAGTTGACTCCCTGCAAGCATTTGGAAGAAATATTGCCTAAAACATCCAATTACATTTAAAAAATTCCCAATAATATTTCGAAAATTTCAAATTATATTTCAGAAACTTCCACTTATGTTTCAGATATTACCATTTATAACCAATTACATTTCAAAAATGTTCAATTATATTGGAAATTTTTGAAATATAATTGGACATTTTTTAAATATAATTGGAGATTCTAAAATATAATTGGACATTTTTAGTAATATAATTTGTATTTTCTGAAACTAATGTGGAAATGGTGTACTCAATTTTTTTTCATTCAAAATGTGAGGTGTTATAATTGAAGCACTCTTTGCAGCGCTGATTAATGCTCAATAATGATGCAGTGTAATCATGTGTCTTTGTCCAAAACTCATGTTTTTTTATTCAAAAAGTGTTAAATATATTCAAAAGGAAAGCATGTATGAAATTTTATCAAAATATAATTTTATATTATGAGTTTTATATATAATAAATCTTAGCAAAAAATTTAAATTGTTTCCCCTTACTTTTACTGCATCCTCAAGAGCGCTCTTTGGATGCGCTTCGGTATGCTATAAAATGATGCTGTGTCGCCAAAATCTCGATTTATATTTGCTGGGAAGTTACATGGACTTAAATCTTTGATACCAATTTTTTTCAATTTTAAATTTTTCGAAGTTTTTTGATTGTTGCTTTTGGTGCAAACTGTAATTTCAAAACTCAAATAAACATGGTAAAAGCCCTTGTAAATACGCACAATCTGAGATTGATTCGAGTGATGTGCTCGCAATGGTTACGAAGCTGCAGCTCTCCAAAGATGGGAAGAAATAACGTGAATTTTTTAAAAAGTCTTTTTTTTGCAAGGCACACTCCCAGTTTTATTCCGAATGGTGCCGAATGCTTTGTGAACCTTATAATTTACCATTTCCCACTTGATTTACAAACGTACCCAAAAAATATTCAATTGCAAAAGTTTTATGAGCTTTTTAAATTTTTTGCAAAATTTCGATATTTTAATTTTGCATTATTTGACAGCCAAATGTGCATGGCTGAAAGTTGAACATGTAGAAACAATGGTATGTGCAAATATAATAAATCATGGAAAGCAACATTGATCAAAAGTTAATATTGGCGAATTCCGCGGTGTTTTCAGTTTTCACTTTTTTTGTAAGGCACATCCAGGCCGCTTATAGAAATTGGTCGGTGAACGGCGCGTTTGGTAGTCTTTTTAATGCTCTATCTTCAATTAATTCGCACCCGAAAAAATTTAACATTTAAGCGGATTTTCGGTGGTTTTAAATTTTTGATACTTTTAAATTTAATGGTTATATTAAATCTTACATTACTTAAAAAAAGTAGAAAAGAAATGTATTTTGATAGATTTTAACATGTCTTATGCGAATAATATTTCAAAATTAGTCCATTGATTTTTGCAGACGCGAAAATCGCGAAAAATCGCTAAAATTTGTTATAACCTTAATAAAATTAGTAATACCGTTAAAATATTTCGTAATAACCTTAATATTATCATTATTAATCGTACTTTGAATAGTTTCAATATTCAGTGAAGGACAACACTGTAAAATCAGACTTTAAATATTAAAAAAAAAAATCAAAAATTATTAATTTTTTTTTATCAAAAATGTTCCCTTTAAACCATTGCTGTTTCTTACCTATTAGAGATATGAAAATACCCAGGCAGAAACTGCCAACCGTTCCAAAGAAAAAGTCTCGGCAAAGCACTTTATTTTTTGTGTAGAAGGTAGTATGAATTCGAAAAAGTGCAAGCGCTTTGCCAATGTTTTTCTTTTTAAATGCGTTCAAAGTGTAAATTGTTTATTAAAATTTATTAATTTTCGTAACAATTGGAATATTTTTTATTTCCCTGCAGGATAAAAGGCCGGTCCTTGATAGTTCTCGTGATATGTCACTTAGACACAATGACCTACATATTACAAACTTGACACCTTTTATATAAAAACACCTGTTTCTTTCGTGAGGAAGTGTCTTAAACTCCGGATACATCACAAGTGAAATGTCACTGGGCCTATCCCTTTGGAACACTACCCGATTCGGTTCAATACACAACTTTTTTCGGGACTTTTCCAAAAATTTTCCTAGAAGCATTTTCAATAAATTTTTTATTCCAAAACGCAAAGAAAACTACAAACAAATTTTTTCTGGGACTTAGAAAATATTTTAAAGTTTGTCTAAAATTTATTTATCCTAATAAATTAGTCAATAAATTTTGTATCCTAATTTAATACATATCTTTATTCAAATAAACACCAAAAAAAGTTGTGTCTTATACAATTTTGATGCGTCCCATTTTTTTGTTCTAAAAGTGCTATAATAGTACCATATTTTTTGTTTTTAAAGCGCTTTCAAAGCGCTTTAAAATAGCAACGGCATACCGTTTACCGTGGTTATCATTTTGGACGCTGGGGAGTACTAAACTGTGATGCTTTCCCAGCACACAAGCTACCATGAAAGGTACTTTGCCAGCGCTTTCCCGTTTGTATTTTTCTTCCTGGGTAGTGTCAACTAAGAATTTGTTGAGATTTTTTTAATGCATTTGGTAATATTTTTCTAAAAAAAATTAAACCGCTGGGAACATTTTTATTTTCAAAATATTGGAAAATGTGCCGAAAAAATTGGTTTAATGCAAATATCTCGATATTTAGCAAACATTTTATGCATTTTTGAATGTGTGTTTTAGCTCTAGGTAAGCATAATACAAAGTGGTAAGTTTGGTAAACTTCGGATAGAAGACGAATTAAAGCATTTTGTATTTTTAGGTTATGTTGAATGTACTGAAATTTTTGAGGTGTGCTTACATTTTCGTTCATAACTTTTGAACCGCTGAACCGATATCGTTCAAATGCAATACCAAACTTCTCGGGAGAACTAATAAATCCAATAAATGTGTTAAGTTTCAGTCATCCCTGTGCAATATTTTGTCCGTGATCACATTTTCCACAGACAGACAGACTGACAGACGGACAGACGGACACCGCTATAATGTCTTAAAATCGATCAGGCATCATGAATATATGTACTTTATGGGGTCCCATACCGATATTTCGATGAGTTACAAACGGAATGACAAACTCATATATACTCTCTATCACTAAGTGGTGGGTATAAAAGTGGAATAAATTGAAGGGGGTCGGGTCCGAAAGTGTGCGATTTGGCATGGAATGCCCCATATATATTTACATTTTTAGCCTAATCGGACAATTTTAACCTGTGCCGCTAGGGAGTTAAAGTTTTGCCCCAATATTTTTTTTCTGTTTGTACAAAAAACTTTAACCCCTAGGGGCACGGGTTAATATTATACAATTTAGCTAAAAATTTAAACATAGAGTTTTTAGGCCAAAACGAACTATAATTTGCTGGACAATCTACAAAACTATTTTTTTGTGATAATACCTAAAACTTTGAAAAGGGTAAAAAACGCATGCTTTTGATGCTTTTTTGATACATTTCAGAAAACGATAAAGATGTCACAGATAGGAACAATATATTTTGTGAATCTGTATTATTAAAAGCAACATCTCAGCAAAAATCCTTTCATTCAAAACTTAAAAAAAAACATTAAAACAAATTTTGAATTTTTGCTACTTGGTTATGGCAGCACAAATCTGTTTTCAGATTAACTAAACCTAGTTTAATTGAGATCTCAAAAACCCGGCCTAAGTTCTCCCTTTTCTAAATTATAAAAAAAAATTACTTTGTATTATGACCTTAAAACCTTAAATTCTTGTTCCTTTAAAACTTTTACTAATTCATCAGAATTATGATTTATGAATTTAAAAAATTTTGATTTTTTTGCATCAAAAAAATTTCACTTTAACAAAATAAAAAAATTATATTTCTAAAGAATTTCTACGGCTAACATCAAAACACTTTAACGATTTATTTTGATAAAAACGCCAAAAAAAACAATAAGAATTTTTTTTTTCAAAGTAAGACTCAAATATAAAATTGATAGCTCATAAATATTAAAAACAAAACTCAGAAGTAACCAACACTATTGATTATGAAATAAAAAAAAAATCCAAACCAATATAACATACCTGAATCAATATCTGTGGCCATCACCGTCACAACAGGTGTTCCAATTGAAACATTCTCATAAATCTCCATTGAATAACTTATAGGATCAAATACTGGTGGATTATCATTTAAATCCAAAACATTAAAATAAACCGTCAAACTTGTAGAAAGACTAGGTTGACCATTGTCTTGAGCTTGTACTACTAAAATATAATGTTGTATCTAAAAAAATAAAAAAAAAAGTGAGAAATGATTTTTGTTTTTTCCCAAAATTTAATAAATAAATTGATTTATTTTTTTTTTTTTTTAATTTTGTATTTAATATTTTTTTTGGTGATTATCTTTTTCTTATTTTACCTCTTCATAATCCAAACGGGCTGTCAACGTCAAAACGCCTGTTTGAGGATTTAAACTGAATACATCATTGGCCCAGTCAGAGATTACGGTATAAGTAACCACAGCATTATTACCTAAATCTGGATCTGTGGCTGTAATAATACCCACTTGATAACCACGTGGGGCGTTTTCGGGTATATCAAATGAATAAACGGCAACATCAAATTGTGGTGGATTGTCATTGGTGTCGGTCACCTGTCGCAAGAAAAAGAAAATAATATGAAATAAATAAAAAATATTATTAAATTTATAAATTTCTTAAGAAAAATCTTTAAAAAAAAACAAAAATCAAAATCTTTTATTTAAAAATAAATTAAAAAATTATTAAAATTAAATATGAGTGTCTTGTATTTTTTGGATCCTTTAGTGTGGCGTTTTATTTTTTCTTTTATTTGCGGTTTTTGTGGCTGTTAAAAAAAAATAACCTAAACTTAACATATTATATTCCTTCCAACACTTTTATTCTTTTTTAATATTTTTTTTTTTGCAAAAATACAAAAGCAAAAACTCTACAAAAAAAGTAACATAAAAGAAGTATAGGTGGAAACAGCTGTCATTTTGTATTCATGTCACGCATGCGTCTGCCAGACATTGTTGAGACTTGTCTGGAGTGGAGTGTTGTCTTACACAGAGCGTTGAATTATATGTACAAAAATTAAAGTTTGTATACATGTATAAATATATATTGTTTTGTAAAGTACAAAAGGAAAAAAGTGTTAACAAAACATTTACAGTGACTAACATCTTTATTCGGGGTTTTCACTCAAAAAAAGTTTTACTTTTTTCCCCATGAAATAAATACAACCAAGATATTTTTTTTTTTTTTTAGAATATTAGCGGACCCGACATAGAGTCCCCGCAGAACAATGTCGGTGACGTTTTTTTCATACAAATTTGGCATGAAAAAACGCTCGACCGAAAACCGCTAGAATAAAATCAATTTTATTTTTGTGTCGGTTTCTCTCTCTCCCTTAATTTTTGATATGAAAATGGTGCCACTTTTTTTCAAAAACAAAAAAATATTAAAATAAAAAAAAAACAGCAAAAACCGAATCAATATGAAAAAATCATATTGATAATTAAAATTACAATTAATTTAAATAAAAAAGTGTCAAAAAAGTGACGAAAAAGTGCAAAAATAGTGTGAAAATCAACATATGACAGAATTTTCCGCTACCGTCTTTGTTTTGCGCCTATATTCTCTCATGACCGAAAACGTCAACCGCTCCGACATTGTTGTGCGGGGACTCATACGTCGTCCTGTTCAAATTTCAATGAATTTACTTGTGATCGTTATGTGAGTTCGTAATGGGATTTACATTTGAAATCGCAATGAATTCAAACTGTCTTGTTTGTATTTCGATTGGCGACATACTTTGGCGAATTAAGAGTATTGGATTATAAGTAGGGTGACCATTTTTTTCTAAACTCAAATCAGTACAAACTTTTTTTCTTTATTTTGGAAATAACTCTCTGAAGACTCTTTTTTATAGAAAAACTCTGATGATTTCTTCAGCACTCAAAAAATTTCGGTTTAACTAACAAACTTGAGTTCAATTAGTTATTTCAGTAAAAACAACTATTAGAAAGCTATTGCCATAAACTGTTTTCGTTATTTTGCAGAAAATTTAGTTGACTTCAAATAACTTCAGTGCAGAAAATAAAACAAAAACCCTCAGGTTTTGAGAAAAAGAAAATTCCTCAGACTCTGAGGACTCTTTTCCTTAAGTTTTGATAAATTTCTCTTTTAGAAAACTTCCCAGCTAATAGGCACATGTTTAATTAGCCCTGATATACTGAGCGCTTTTTCTAATAAATTCTGATGTCATTTCCTCACCGAACCTCTCAGAATCATTTGGATTCATGCAAAAAATCCATCATCTTTCGTTATCAAAAACCTCAAAAATTCTGTGCGTCTTTTCATATAAATTTATGATGGTCTAAATAATCTCATGTTCAGATAAATTTTCCTCTTTGATAATAATTCAAATTAGCTCATTGTCAGACTTAAGTTACAAAAAAACTACTCTGACGACTTATTTTATGGAAATTCATATTTTTGTATCGAATTTTTGAATAAAACTATTTTTTATGTGGAAATGTTCAATAATCAGTACAATCAGTACATATTTAAAAAAATCAGTACAAATCAGTACAACGTTTTTTGGTCAGTACACGTGATCAAAAATCAGTACATGTACTGATCAAATCAGTACGTATGGTCAGCCTAATTATAAGGGAATTTTCTTTAAAAATAGTTTAAAATTTTCGCATTTTTTATTAGAAAAATGTTCGGAAGCTGCAACATTTTTTCTATAGAAACTGTTTCAAATTCTGAGACAATTTTTCCAAAAAAAAGTTTCAGACTCTGAGACATTTTTCCTATAGGAAAAGTTTTGGACTCTCAGAAATGTTTTCTATAGAAAATTTTTTTTTCACAATTTCCCCCAAAATCTGCAAATCGTGACACTCTTGCATATTAAAAATTCAATATTGGGGTTCTATTGTAGCTAAAGAGTCCATTTTTGGCTTGTTTTAAAGCTGTTAACATGCCTTACAATATATCTATCACCAAAAAAATTAAAAAAAAGGGGAGTGCCTCTTGTATTAAAAGATCGTGGCAAAGGGTGAGGGAAATCGGGAGGATAGTATAGCCCAATTTTTTATACCCTCCACTCTAGTGATAGATGGTATATAAGTTTATCATTCCGTGTGCTACACCTCGAAATATTGGTCTAGCACCCCATAAAGTAAGTATATATATTCATGATCCTCGATCGACTCTAAGTCGATCTAACGATGTCCGTCCGTCCGTCCGTCTGTCTGTTTGTCTGTCCGTCTATAGAAAACACGCTAACTTTTGAAAGACTTTACGAAGGCTCCTGAAGTTTGGCATATATGTTGGGCATTTGCCTGGTCAGGTTGGTATTGTAATCCAGCGAAATCGGTCTAGTGGTTCAAAAGTTATGAGCAAAAAATTTCGGCAAGAGATTTTCGTGAATTTACGAGATAAAACACACGCTAACTTTCGAAAGGCTGTTCTGAGGAAGCTGAAGCTTGACATATATATTTGTCGTTCCCCTTGCCTGATTCTTTTTTAATTTCAGGCAAATCGGTCCAGTGGTTATTAGCAAAACCGTGAATTTCAGATTAGGTTCACCTTAAATTCACGTGTTGAAAACCCGTTAAACATGTTTTAAAAACATTGGTAAGTCACAAAAACATATTACAACGTATTTTTGTTACACAACAATAATTTTACACTAAAAAAAAAAAAAATACACTCGAAAAATATTTTAAACTCAAAAAAAAAATTTACACTCAAAAAAAAAATTAGTAAAGTATTTTTTTTTTTTTACACAAAATACGTTTGAAAATTAAGTATCACTTTAAAAGGGCATTGTGGCGGGTATTCATAGATTCGGCCAAGTCGCATTTAACTTTTCTACTTGTTTTAACTTGGTTTTTTTAAATAGTAAGTTCTAAAGAACATATCCTAAAATTTTTATCTTGGGACAATAATGGGAGGCGCAAGAGTGTTGCGATTTGTTGATTTTGCGGGAAATTGTAAAAAATTTTGATTTTGAGCGATTCCATCGTTGTCCCATGATAAAATTTTAAGATATGTTCATTAGGACTTACACTATGAGAATTTTGGGCGATTCCATTGTTGTCCCATGATAAAATTTTAAAATATATTCATTAGAACTTACACTATGAGAATACCAAGTAAAAAAAAAATCGGGGGAAACTGTTCATTTCCTTCTCCACTTGCCACGACCTTTAAATAAGGGGGCACCCCTTACTTTTTTTGGAAAATTTGTTGGCTATAGTAGGTCTTGTGGAGCGTATTTTGAGCCATAAAACAATACAAAAATGGCGTCTGTAGCTACAATGGAACTAATGATATTAAATTTTTAAGGTGCAAGGGTGTTGCGATTTTGGGGGAAATTGTGAAAAATTTGAGCTATCCCATTGTTGTGCCAACATAAAAATTTTAAGATATATTCTTTAGGACTTTCTCTATAAGATTACCAAGTAAAAAAATCGGGGAATTCCATCCTCCCCATTTTCTCTTCCCTTTATCACGACCTTAAAATAAGGGTGGTAACATTTATTTTTTTTCGAAAATTTGTGTGTTTAAAACAAACCAAAAATTTACTCTCCGTATTTTCGGCCACTGTTTACTTACAAATTATAACTTACAATTAGTGCTACAAATAAACCAATTTTCGTCAAAATCGGAGTGGGTCAAGAAAATTTCTAGCTATTTTTGTTTGATTTCACTAAGAATGACCCAAATACGAAATAAAACATCCGTAATTTCTTGTCACTCACTGTACATGTTTAAGTAAATCTTTGGTTTTAAAATGAAAATAACTAATAAAAAAATAGACTGTTACTTTTAGTTATTTATGATAATTTTTTGTATTTTTTGAAAAGTAGTTGAATAAAGGTTCGGTTTATTAAAATTTAATATTTTTTTCTACACTTATATACATTTATTTACTTAATACCACCAACCACATTTACATCCTTTGGATATGAGTCATAAACTCATTAGAAACTGAAAACGTTTTCTTGAACTTAAGTTTCGGTTATTCGCAAAAATCATATATATTTTGTATGCTAACAAAAATAAATTAAAGCATTGTAGTAGTTTTCGTATGTCACCGTGTTTGAAAAGTACGCATTTAGGAAATGCGTTTGCATATCATGAATTTTTAAATCTATTTTAAATTATTAAATTTATTATGGGGAAATCTTTAATATTTTAAATCTGTCAGCTTATTTTATTTTAATTAAATTAAATAATAATTTAAGATTGCTTAAGTAAAAAATCTTGCAAACTAAGTCTCTTAAGATTTAACACGTAAGAAAATAATAGTCGGTGAAGACCGACCATATAACACCCTACACCAGTGTTTCCCGAAAAATGGTTCACAAGTCCAAACATGAACCGATTGGATCTATGTTTTGTTGGATCTTTAATTACTTTAGCAAATACATAAAAAACGAATTTGAGTGTATTAGGCTTTTTTTTTTGCTGCCAATTGAGTGATTTAACTGAATATCGAACAAAACTTTTATATGGGGATTATTTCATGAATGTGATTTTGTAGACACAATTGTCTTACATTAAATGTTTAAGATTCGGAAACAGGTTTTATTTATTTTAAAATGTTACAAACAATTGACATCAAATTTGGACAACAGAACATAAGTTTAATCTGGGGTAAGGTTTATCCTATGTTTAATTCCGATAGGTGGTTCTGTTGTCGTGATATTTAAATTTTTTGTATTTATGGTATGATTTGCCTCAAATTCACAAAAAACATCTTTATTAAACAAAATAAAGCTTCATAATAAAATTTGGACCAGATAGGTGGCGCTGTTTTTATGATATTTCAACTTTTGTATTTATGCTAAAATTTGGCTGGAATTCACAAAATATATATTTACTGAACAAAATTTCTGATTAAAGCGAGACCCGATAAATGGCGCTGGGGTTATTAACCAAACTTTTTATATATTTTTTTCATGTCAGGGCTAAATTTGATTCGAAAGGAAAATGCTTTTGAACAGAAATTTCATTTTGCAAATAATTTAAAATAAGTTTGTTGATAAAATTTGGGGGAAGTTTATAACAAAATTTTTCATTTCGGTGCAATTTCAAAATGTATGTATGTTTTATTATGAGAAAATTGTGGAAGTATGAATGGACCTAGTAGGTAGCGCTGGAATGAAGCTATTTAAATAATTCTGGGCAAAACAGCGTTTGCAGGTTCAACTTGTTTATACCCTCGACCTACACTCAAAATTAAACCTTTGTCCTATCAGCAGAAAAATCTTCTGAAAATACACCCATTTTGAACCACATGAAAAATATGCTGATTTAAGCAGAAAAATCTGCTGATTTAAACAGAAACATCTACTATTTTCAGATGAACAATCTAAACATTTAAAATGTATTTTATTTATGTAAAAAGATTATTTTTTTTTATAAAACTTAAAAAAAGCGATTGTAATTTGGTTCAAGAAAATTTTCAAAGTTGTTTTTTCAAAGTCTTGTTTTTCAAAGTTTTTTAAAATTATTTTTTTTTTAAATTAAATCTTTAAAAAAAACTTGGACTTTTTGTCAAGGGGATTACTAAATATTTCTGTAAAATTAGCAAAACAATCTGCTGATTTCTGTTATTTTCTTAAACTAAATGACAGATAACTTAAGAAAAATATCCATTTTAGCAGAAAAATCTGTTAAAAGTTTGCTTATTCAAACTGAATGTAGTTTTACAGATTTTTCGACAGAGTTTTTCTTCTAAGTTTAGTGATAAAGGGTATATATAATTTTGTAGTTCCGTTTGTAATACATCGAAATATTGGCCAAGGATCCCATAAAGTGTATACATTCATGATCCTCGATCGATTTTACGATGATCTAGCGATGTCCGTACGTACGTCTCTCTGTCTGTCTGCCCGTCTGTCTGTTGAAAATACGCTTGCTGTTGACTTTACTGAGGCTGCTGAAGTTTGGCACATACAGTGACTCGCAGCTTATTTCGTGTGTTAGATATCAGTTAGCAATCCATTTAAGACAAAGTTTCCAATAATACACCTAATTGTTATCAAACGAGTATTTTTGTTAAAAGTGCTGTGCAGGTAATTTATCGAGCTTTAATTTAAGCTTAATGGCGTCCAGATTGGGTAAATATTAAACGTGCTACGAGGGTCAAAATGGAAATTGAAAATATTTAAAGACTTTTTTTTAGAAAATTTCTTAAAAATACTTTTAGGTCGATTTTTCCCAAGCTCAAACATTTAAAATTTTAAAAATAGTCCAATAGTATACAGCAGCGGTTACCAACCTATGGTACGCGTACCACTAGGGGGTACGCGAAACTGTCCGCGGGGGTACGCAAAATTTTAGTAATTTCGACATTCGATTTAGATCAATGCTGGTTCCGCATCTGGCTTCCAAAGTTTTTTATAACATCAGGTTTTTAAGAAAGTTGTGGTGGAAGTTCACAAAAAACGTATTTATGTGCAATTTAGAGAGCATTTTTTCGATATTTTTGGATGATATTTTGAGATCTGACCACTTGTTTTCGATTAACCTTTCGATTCTGAATACGGTTCCCAAATTGTTCTATGATGTCAGGTTTATGAGAAAATTTATGACAAAGTTCTCAAAAACGTGTTTTTGGTAATTTTTGAGACGGGTTGTGATAGTATGGAAATTTTGGTACCGTTTTGATAAGCTCCAAATGCCCTTTCATTGTATATGCGAGGGTGTTTCATTCAAAAAGTCACGGAATTATTGATCTGCCCTCGTATTCAAAAAAATAAAAACATTATATTTCCGCCCCCCTGTGATGGGGTCTTGGTGTTGAATCGACTGGTGTAATCAGATTTGCAATATTTTCAGCCGTTTCTGCTCTGCAGAAAAATCAGCTCAAAATCCGTGTTTTCAGATGCACCCTTAAATATCAAACATTTTTTCAAAAAAAATACCACCATTGTTTTGATCTCGCTAAATCCTTTAAAAATATTTTATTTTAATTGTTTTAATTTTTGGTGTAGAATCGACTGGTGAAATCAGATTTGCAATATTTTCAGCCGTTTTTGCTCTGCAGAAAAATCAGCTCAAAATCCGCGTTTTCAGATGCACCATTAAAGAGCGAACATTTTTCCAAAAAAAATACCACCATTGTTTTGATCTCGCTAAATCCTTTAAAAATATTTTTTACCCGCAGCTCAAAAATTTCAAAATTAACTCTAATATTAATATGTGAAGTTTTTTTAACGAAAACAAAAAACTCGTTAGGGGTACGCGGCTGATAGAATTTAAAATAAGGGGTACGCGAGCCAAAAAGGTTGGTAACCGCTGGTATACAGTCATTTATCGAATAATTTTTCCAATGACCCAAACAAAAATCAAAATTTTTAAAATGCAGTCGATGAAATCCGAATTTTTTGACCTCCAATTCTTTTGACTACCAATTTTTTGTAAACAAACAAAATATTCAACTATTTTTATATCTCATTACCAGGGAAACCAAAAATATGCTCTAAAAAACACGTTTTATGCGCTTAAAAAATTGCCATTAAAAACGAAAAATATGCTCTAAAAACAATAAAAATATGCTGTTAAAAAAATGATGTCCACTTTTTTGCGTGTTTTTTACAATTTGTTAGAGAATAGACCCTCCAAATACCGTTATGTGCGATAGTTAGAGGGTTAAATATGTTCTACAAAAATATTTGACTTAATATTTTCTACCAAGTTGCTGAATCTAAAGAAAACATAGTTTCATATACCGATATGAAGCAAGAACAGGCCAAAGGGGAATCAATCGTCATAATTCCATAATTGTTGAAAAAAAACATCCTTGTTGGATAAAAAATTTAAAAATAAATGTTGTCATAAAAAAAATTGGAAAAGAATGTTTTAAAAATTAAAAAAAAAATGCTCTTAAAATGTAAAAAAATGCTCTAAAAAGTGGAAAAATGCTCTATAAATTGAAAATATGCTCTAAAAATATGCTCTTATGCTAAAATATGCTCTTAAACCTAAAATATGCAAAAATATGCTCTTAAGGCTAAAATATGCAAAAATATGGTCTAACAAATCGATGCCAGATTTCTTAAAAACTTCTGAAACGGATAAATACCTTACCCATTTATCAATAAAATGCACAGGAAAAAACATGATACTGCATATTTTTGGTTTCCCTGCTCATTGCTATACACTTAGGTGTACTAAAATTATTAAACAATTAAATCTTTTCTTTGTTTACCAAAAATTGGTGGTCATAAGAATAGGAGGTCATAAAATTCGGATTTCTTCTATTGTGTTTTAAAAACTTTGGTTTTTGTTTGGGTCTTAGGAAAAATTATTTAATAAATGAATAATAACTATTGGACTATTTTTTGGATAAAATCGACCTAGAAATATTTTTAAGAAATTTTCCAAAAAAGGTCTTTCAATAATTTCAATTTCCATTTCGACCCTCGTAGCACATTTAATATTAAGACAATCTGAACGTCATTAAGCTTTAATTAAAGCTTGATTAACTTTGTCTTGAATGCATTGCTAACTAATATCTTTCACACGAAACATGCTGCGAGCCACCGTACATATGTTGGACATTTACCTGGTCAGGTTGGTATTGCAATTCAGCAAAACAGGCCCAGTGGTTCAAAAGTTAAAAGGAAAAGAGTGAATTTTGGCAATGGTTTTTAGCGAATTTACGAGATAAAGAACACGCTAACATAAGTTTCGAATAGGGTTATATAGTCGCAACAAAAAGTCGACTTTTCGACTTATCGACTTTTTTCAATTTCTAAAAAGTCGATTTTTCGACTTTTCGACTTTTTTCAAATTTTAAAAAGTCGACTTTTCGACCTTTCGACTTTTTAAAAAGTCGACTTTTTTCGACTTTTCGACTTTTTTCGACTTTTTTCGACTTTTCGACTTTTTTGACTTTCTTTGACTTTTTAACGTTTTTCGACCTTTTCCAACTTTTAAAAAGTCGATTATTTTTTTTTTTTTTTTTTTACTTTGAGCCAACACTCAGGGGATGCCCCCTACTAATGCAGTGCATTGTGTTGGTATTAGGAAAATAGGTTATGGGGAGGAGGATAGAGTGAGTAGTGTTTATGGACATTTATTTTAAACTTTTCCAGATCGTAGCTGACTGGGAAGACTTCTGCGGGGAGTGAATTCCACATACGACTTGTTCGACTGAGAAACGAATTTTCTCTGTAATGCGTTGTGCGGTACATTGGACAGTCGACAACAAACGGATGTGATCTACTGGATTGACGAGTGTTACGAACGTACACCCGAGTCTCGGGAATAAGTTCACCCATTTCAGCAGAGCACTTACCATGATAATATCGATAGAACAATGATGCACAATACTTTGTAAAATATCGAACTGAAAAAAAAATACATGCAGATTGTACATAATATTGAATCGTCTTTAGAGGCCTTAACTCATGAATTTGGCGTTGACATTTTTGCTTTACATACAAAATACATGGAAATACCAATAGCTTCAGTTGTTATTAAACTCGGCTCTCATTTGAAATTTTTTTCAGAAGAAAGAAATTATTTTCATCTGGCAAAAGTAAAAAAAAAATTAAAAAAATCGAAAAAAGTCGAAAGCAAAAGTCGACTTTTCGACTTTTTAAGAACAAAAAAGTCGATTTCGACTTTTCGACTTTTTCATACAAAAAGTCGATTAATAGACTTTTCGACTTTTCGACTATAGAACCCTAGTTTCGAATTCTGAGGCTTTTTTTCAGAAGAAAGAAATTATTTTCATCTGGCAAAAGTAAAAAAAAAATTAAAAAAATCGAAAAAAGTCGAAAGCAAAAGTCGACTTTTCGACTTTTTAAGAACAAAAAAGTCGATTTCGACTTTTCGACTTTTTCATACAAAAAGTCGATTAATAGACTTTTCGACTTTTCGACTATAGAACCCTAGTTTCGAATTCTGAGGCTGCTGAGCCTTGTCATATATATTTGTGGTTCCTCTGGTCGGATTCGTATTAAATTTCTGCAAAATCGTTTAGTAGTTCAAAAGTTATTAGCAAAACCGTAAATTTCAGATTATTTTCACCTCAAATTCATGTGTTGAAACCCCATTAACAAGTTTTAAAAACATTAGTTAGCCAAAAAATATTTTGCAACGCATTTTTGTCACTCAAAAATATTTTTATACTAAAAAAAAAATTCACTCGAATAAAATTTCAAAAATTACTAAAAAAAAGTTTTTACACAAACGTAAATATTTCTAATCAAAATTGTTATTTGTTTCATGTTAGAAAATTTACTTTCACTTAAAAAGGGCATTGTGGAGGGTATTCATAGATCCGGCCAAATCGAATTTAAATTTTCCACTTGTTTACTTTCAAATGTTACAAACGTAGTAACGAATTTATATATATCAACATAATATATGATAGTGGATTAAAAAATTCTATAAGTGCGTTAGATTAATAAAAAAAAAATTTAATATGTATGTATTGAATGATTATTATCTAAATTCTAACAATAATTTCTTATAAAATCACTCTGAAATTTTAATAAAAAAATTAGTTAAACTAAACCAGTTAGAACAAATAGATAAAGTTTCATTAACACTGCGATTTTTGCTTTCTTAAAATGAAGCATTTTAAAGAAGTTTTAAAATGTTTTCTAATAATATATTTGTTTATCTTAAAAATATCTAATGCTGAAGAGGTAGGACAACGTATTGTCGGTGGTATTCCCATTAGTATAAGTCAAGTGCCATATTTAGTACAATTATGGCTCAATGGTAGACATCATTGTGGTGGTACCTTAGTGTCATCACAACATGTAGTGACTGCAGCTCATTGTGTTTATGATAGGCACCCTACACAGATCACAATAGTTGGTGGCGCCAGCAAACTATACGGAGATTATGGAGTTAGAAGTAATGTTCTGCGAATATTAATACCCGAAGGCTATAACAAATATGCAAACCTGAATTGGGATGTGGCAGTCTTGAAATTAAGTACTCCGCTATATGGCTACAATATACGACCAATTGGTTTATGTTCCAGAAACTGGTATGATGGTGATTTAATGCAAGTTTCCGGTTGGGGTTTATTAAATTTATATCCTAAAATTGGTACTAATGAATTACAGTCTATACGCATTAATACTTTGCCACAATCCACGTGTTCAGCAAGTTATGAAAATATTAGAATAACTAATACTATGTTTTGTGCAGCTGTGCCGGGTGTCAGAGAATCATGCAATGGTGATTCGGGTGGTCCAGCTATATACAATGGTGAACTATGTGGTATAGTTTCATGGGGTTATGGTTGTGGATATTATTCTTATTTTCCTGGCGTATATACTAATGTTTTAGCTGTTTTACCATTTATAAAAGAAGCTTTGGAAATTTTAAAATAAATGTTAAGTTTGTGTGATATAAATCGTTATTTTTTTTAAAAGGGGTTTCTTTTCTATGTTAAAGGGGCTCAAAAATAATTAAAAATAATGAAAAAAAGTAAAATTTAAATCTCTACTTTAATACAAGAAAATTTTTTTCCAGAAGTCAACCTCATACACTTAAAAAAAGACTTTGTTAAATTACTATAAAAAAATATAAATTATTTATTTTGTAAGGTCTTGTAATTTTCAACATTACAAAAATATAATAATTTTGTTATAATATTTTCTAAAATTGATTATAAAATATTTTTTTTGTAACTGTTAACCTCTTTTTTGTAAATTTACATGTTACAAAACTTTACAAACAAATCATTAAAATCATTTACATTCACTCACGCTCACGACAGGAATTTTTTAAATCACGCACACTCACTCTCGAGCATATTTTTTCTACTCACACTCACTCACAATCACGTGAGTTAATTTAATACAACTCACACTAACGTTCACTCACTCAAGCTTCACTCACACTCAGGAAGCTCTTATTTATACAAAAAAAAAATTAAAAACGAAAATTTCAAAAATCTTACAAAACTTTTCAGCAAAATTTAAAGTTCAGCGAAATTTTCCTTTTTTTTTGCTTTTTTCAGGACGAAATCTTAAGTTAAACCAAATTTTACAATTTTTTTGTTGGTTTTTTTGGTACAAAAGAAAATATAAAGAATAAATAAATCACGCAAACTCACGCAAACAAATTGACTCACGCACACTCACTCACGCAAAAATCTTACTCCCGCACACTCACTCACGTATTTTTTCTGCACTCACACCCACTCACAATCACGTGAGTATAATTTAATTCAGTCACACTCTCGTGTGATCACGTGAATCAAGCTCTTATCTGCTCATGTGCCCATCTCTAGTATGAATACGACAAAATATACTGAGGTATATGCTTGTAAAAACTCACATGTATGAAAAGACTAACCGACATTTAAAATCTAACTGATTATAACAATAACTGGAATATTTGAAACCGGTATGGGAATACCAGAAATGTTTATAATTTTTGGAAAATTAATTTTCTTCTGCATTTCATTTTAACCCTCATAATAAATATAATTAGAGTCCGAGCTGCAAGGCAAGCCAAGGCCCATAGCAAGAACTTTTTGTAGCACATGTTTTTACGAATCTTTTGTTTGTAAAACTACAATTTTTTTTCAAGTGTTTTTAAAAAAATTTTTCCTTGTTAACTTTTTTTTTTTGCAAATACTTATATAAATATATTTTTTTTATCCATTTTTGCATTCCTTTAAAAAAAACTATTGTTGACCTTTTATAGCCTACCGCATAAATTTTCATTACAATTATGTTTGCACAGGCCCTTTATCTTTTGGTCCAAAATGTTCGCATTAAGTTAAAAAATATAAATAAAATTTACAAATGATTTTTTTTTTTTAATTTTTATTTGTAACCATCATTTATAAATAACGCCATTTAGCTATAGAGATACACTCAGAAAATTATGTAAGTTACTACATGTTAGTTGTTTGTATATTTTACAGTAGTTAGTTGTTTTCAACTACAAAGTCAGTTGTTTTTGTATGAAAAATATCAAGCAACTATTTTTGTTAGTTATTTTAAGTCGTTTTTTTGAACAACTAACAAAAAAGTACTGTGATATAGTAACAGTTATTTAAAGTAGTTAATTTTATTTTTTTTTCTCTGAAAAATTTTCAAAGTTTTTTTCCAAAAAATAAAAATAAATTTAATTTTTTTTATTTTTCACAACTTAAAAAAAAAAAAAAACTTGGAAAAATTTGGTCTTCAATTTGGTCTTCAATAAAAAATTATATATAGATTATTTTATTTTTACTACATTTAAGATGTTTTGACTACAAATGTAAGTATTTTTTACTACATAAGTCAGTTGTTTCTTGTCAGTTAAAACAACTAACTTTGTTAGTTATTTAAACTGTAAAAGTAGTTGACCCCAAAACGACTTACAAAGTAGTTATTTTAACTGACATTTTCAGTTGATTTTACTAACATAATTTTTTGAGTGTACAGTTGTTATGGCTGTAGTTGATTTTATAACCATATATAAATCACAAAAATTGGTTTTAGTTTAAATATTTTAAAATGTTTATTGTTGTTGAGCAAAAAAAAAAAAAATAACTACGAATTGTTAATGTAATGCTAATAGGAAGTTTGTATTTGTGTGACAGCTAAGAGGATTACAGTAGAAGCTTTAAGATGGGGAAATCATTAAACAGTATCAATTAAAGTTTTGTTTTTGTAATAAAAAGGGATTTAAATCTTTTATTTTGGATTTGATTTTAAAAATCGAATCGTGTGCATATCTTAAGAACTCTCTTTTCTCTTGTAAAAACAAGAAAATCGATAAAAACATAAGCACTGCAGGGTCACCGGCAATGTTTGAAAGTTGAAATTGCTAACATAACATTAAAACTTAAAGAAAACTATGATTAGTAAATTCTACACAGAAAAAAACGAATTGTTATATTGGCCCCCATATTAGTGCATACAATTAATTTTTTCACTGAAAGTGCTCCTATCGGAAATTTGTAATATCAACAAACGTTTGTAAATTTTGACTGTTGAAAATAGATTTTTTTTTTTTTTTAAGGTCTAGTTATTCATTCAAAATGCATTTCGACGTTTAATAAAGCTAGGGCAGCTAAAATACAGGTAACTGTTATTTTTCACCATTCTTTCCCATATGAAACATTAAGGACAAATAGCGCTTTTGAGGAAGCAGCGCATGTATAAGCGTTCTTTGACTCAACCGTTATGGCTTAGCAATATTATTAATGGGCTACAAGGATGGTTTTTAATATTAATTAGCTCACGAAATGTTAGATTTTTTCACAAATTTATATTTTTTGGCATTTTGATTGGGGGGGGGGGGGGGTGTGAAATAAAGACATAGGCAATAAGACCATATGGCTTTTTTTCTCAATTCATTGGGAAATAAGGCCATATGGCCTTATCACCAACACGATTGAGCAATAAAGTCATATAAATTTTGTAGCCAAAGTGTACATAAAGCCATATCAGTTGAAAATGTGGAAATATATTTCCACGTAAATCCTGTTACCAAAAAAAAAAAATTATTTAGCGAAGCCCTAAATTAATTTATGGAGTCTGTAATCCCTAAGCCCGGTCTAGAGGCACCATTGTTTGTTTGCTGGATTTTTAATTTGAAGATTGTTTAACAAAAAAGTTTTTCTGTGTAGCCGGCCTTCGGCCGGGCTTAGGTATTACAAACTCCATAAATTAATTTAGCGGCTTCGTAAAATATTTTTTTTTTTTGGGTAGCAGGATTTTAGTGGAAAAATTTTTTCACATTCTCCCCTACACTCTCCGCAAAATAATGACGAATGCTTTTATAAATTTTCAAATGAGTAATAAAGCCATATATGGCTTTATTTCCAACAGTGGTTGGAAATAAGGCCATATGGCCTTATTTCTCAACTCATTGGGAAATAAGGCCATATTGCCTATGGCTTTATTTCACCCCCCCCCCCATTTTGATTAGATGGCCACGTTAGTGGGGGGGGGGGGGGGGTGAAATAAAGCCATAGGCAATAAGGCCATATGGCCTTATTTCTCAATTCAATGGGAAATAAGGCCATCTGGCTTTATTACCAACACGATTGAGCAATAAAGTCATATTGATTTTGCAACCAAAGTGGAAATAAAGCCATATCAGTTGAAAATGGTGAAATATATTTCCCCGTAAATCCTGCTACCCAAAAAAAAAATTATTTAGCGAAGCCACTAAATTCATTTATTGAGTTGGTAATCCCTTTTTTTTTTACTATCTTTAAATTAAAAAACCACATATACCACGAATCTCGGAGGGTTCTACTTAGAGGCACCAATTTTTTATTGGCAGGGTTTTTAATTTAAAGATTGTTTAACAAAAAAAGTTTTTCTGTGTAGCCGGCCTTCGGCCGGGCTTAGGGATTACAAAATCCATGCATTAAACCCACCCTCTCCGCAAAGTAAAGCTTTCTAGGCTAGCAGGCCTTTGCGCTATCAAATTTGTTATGCCTCAAAAAGACCTGATAACCAAAATAGCTTTGGTTCACAGAGAGGGTGGGTTTAATGCATGGAGTTTGTAATCCCTAAGCCCGGCCGAAGGCCGGCTACGCAGAAAACCTTTATTACAAAAAAACAAATCATAGGAGTCGTAGCAGGATTTTAGTGGACAAATTTTTCCACATTTTCCCCTACACTCTCCGGAAATTAATGACGAATACTTTTATAAATTTTTAAATGAGTAATAAAGCCATATATGGCTTTATTTCCAACAGTGGTTGGTAATAAGGCCATATGGCTTTATTTCTCAACTCATTGGGAAATAAGGCCATATGGCCTTATTGCCTATGGCTTTATTTCACCCCCCCCACGTTAGTTAGATAAACTTATATGTCAGGACCGTTTGTGTCTTTATTTAGACTTTATTCGCATTAAGGGACATTCACAATTTATAACCCCATGTAGGAAAATAGTAATTATTTTACTTTAAGGTTAGAAAATCTTAAATGGTTTACTGTAGATAAAACCCGCTCTATTGATTGCTAATTAAAAACGCTATTTTTTGCGTGAATATTCTATGTAGACAACAGTCTTTTAAAATTACATTTTTCAAATGTGTACTCATTGAGTACTACTCAAAACAAATACTCTCTTACTCCCTCTTGTTTCTCATTTCAAATTCTCAACATATCAATGAATGCTATGTACCCTTGTGTAGTCAAAATATTAGTTAAAGGTGTTGTAATTTACGTCAACTAAAAAAATTTTAAAAATTTAATTTTTAAAGAGCTTTTTGTTAAATTACTATTGGTAAAACATAATAATTTTTTGATATTTTTACTATATTTTTTGCTAGTTTTTTTATTTTTTATTTTACAGTAATTTTAGCGAAAATTTTAGTAGTTTCCTTAAAGAAATGGTCATACTTTTTATTTTTTTTTCTTAGTTTAAGAAAAAAAAATTGTTTAAAGTGTTCTAGTGTTCATGGAAATATTTGTTTCAGACATTTAAATTGGTTGATAAAAAAATAATTATGATCTCAAGCTAAACTTTTCATAATCAAGTTTTTTTTTTAATAATTACATTTTCAAAATTCTTGTGACAAAATGGCCTCTTAAATCTTCTTAAAGATTTTGAAACAAAATTATATTTGTATTTTTTTTTTATTTGGCTTTTCATTTACTGAAAACTGTAAAATTTACTATTTATGTTTTCAAAAATTAGTTCTCAAAAATTAATAACAAAATGTAGTAGAAAATCCGTGAAAAATCAGTATTTAGTAATGTCCAATTATAAAAAAAAGTACTAAGAACTAAATTCATACTGTAAAAGTGGTAAATTTCAAGTTATAATACCCTGCAAGCATTTCGATATGAAGAAGATACCCATGCGTATCGCCTGGAAAATAAATTGTATTGCGGGGGATATCTTCTTCGTATTGCGGAAGAAACACCCTTTGGTAGAAATTAGTGCCTACGGTCAGTACCGTAGTACCGGGAATACCGGTATTCCCGGTTCTCGGTATTACCGGGAAATGGTACCGGTTTCCCGGTTCTTAATTCATTCCCGGTATTCCCGGTTCCGGTTCTGACGGTATTCCCGGGAATACCGGTATGAATATTTTGTAAAATTTTGTACAATTAAAATTTTTTCTTTGCTTTTACCAAAAAAAATACAAAACATGTGAATAACACCATTTCCATTTTATTTTTTTAATTTTAGAAAAAATAGTTGCTGATTTTTAAATAATTTTACAAACACAACTAAATATTACTGAAATACTGATTAAATAGTGTAATTTAAATATTTTATGGTTTAGTATTTTTTTGGTTTTTGAGAACCGGTACCAGGATCAGAACCGGGAATACCGGTATTCCCGGGAATATATCTAGAACCGGGAAACCGGTTCCAGAACCGGGAATACCGGTATTCCCGGGAATACCGAGAACCGGGAAATGGGGGGCACTAGTAGAAATCGTGTCCCGAAAGCAATACGTTCAAGAGATTCGAAAGCAGTTCTTCTGGAAGATAAATGGACGATATTGCCAGATAATCATTTGGAAGATAAATTTAAGATATCACTCAAATTAGAAAATATTGCCAGATAATCCCCTAAACGATATCCCCGACACTGTTCCTTTAAGATAAAAAGAAGATGTCACCGTTTTTGTCTCAGAGAAGATAAAATTAGGGTCTTTATTATTTGATATTATAATCAAAACGATAATAAATCACAAAAAATGGCGTGATGATGATTTCTTGATTTTTTGAATGATCTTGAAATAATCGTTTTGTCTTGTTCAGAAATTTGACGGAAATGGGCTGGATCTAAGGCAATAAAAAATCAGATAATAAGATTTGAGGCATATTTTTTTGATTCCAAATTCTTTACTTACCTCCTCAAACCAATTTTTAAGAATTTTTGTTTGATTTATTCCATATTTATTGCAAAATAAAGAAGAAAAACAAAATTATAATATGGAAATATTTTTTTGACAACAAATAAAATATTTTAATTTCTTTAATTTCGTTAATTTTTCATCCGTATGATAAAAAGAAGATATCGTATATGAATCGCGCAGGTGAAAAATCACCTGGAAGACAAATTTTTGATAATTTGGCGATTTTATCTACTTTATAAATGACAAAAAATAAATATTTTTTTTAAATATTGCTAAAATATCCTCAAAATGATAAAAGGAAGATTTTAACAAATTACTACTTTGATTATATTTATTTCTATAAAAAGAAGATATTGCCGCAATTTCTCTTAGGCGATATTTCTTCCAAATGTTTGCAGGGTACATTTACTGTATTTTTTACTGCAGAATTTCTATGTAGAGGGTATTCATGAATTCGGCCAAGTTAAATTGAGCTTTTCTGCTTGTTTTTAGTTGGCATATTCTAAAATTTATGGTTTAATGAGTGAAAAAATGAGTTAGATATAAAGAATATCAGAACACCCTCGGTCATATTTCATTAAATGTCTCATGGAATGGATGGTACAAAATTATTTTTTAATTTTTCTTTAGTTTTTTGTGTATTTTTTTCACTAATGACAGATCTAATTTAATTTAGAGATCCAATCGGTCCTTCCATGAACTTAGGAACTCATTTCCAGCAAGCAATGAAATTCTTAATTCATTTTCTCTTTTGTAAAATTTTAAGTTAGAGATTAATCACAATTGGAGCGGGAAGCGGTTTTCCGCAACTCTCCCCATACATTTTGTATGCAATCAAAATTCCGCGGCGTTTTTCCGCCGAAATAGATTCTATTCTATTTTCATGGCGTTTTTTCTCTCTCTCTCATTTTTCCTCTCATTTTATTTTTTGGCGTTGCCAGACTTTAACCAAAAAAAGTATTGTTTTTCTGTACAGTGTTGTAAAATACAAGTAAAGTACGAGTTTTTTGGCAGATGGAAATAAACAACAAAGCAAAACAGAAAAAAAAATATGGAAAATTATTCAAACAATGGAGTCTGCTGAAAAATTAATAGATATTGTTAAAAAATATATGATTTCTTATGCAATTTTTCAAGTTTTTAGGATGCAATATGTAAAATTTGTTTCACGGAATTTGTATTTTATTTTTATTGTTTCGAATAAATAAATTGTGCAAAAATTGCTGTTAGTTTCTTGTTTTGCAACTGTTTTATAAGATTTTGTCTCTTGGTCTTAATTGAATGAGTTCTTATAATATTGAACAATTTTTATTGTTTAAATATAAAAAAATGTTATTGCCAAAAGTAAAATTTCTAAATAAAATTAAAATAAGTAATTATCACAACAATTATACATTTCGAGGTATGAATGTCAAAAATAATGCAAAGAAAACCGCAAGCCGCTTGACGCTTAATTTAAATTAATCGCTCGATTTTTGAAGCGTTTTTCCGCTTCCCGCTCCAATTGTGATTATTCTCTTAAACTTTTTTTTGAACTCACTTTCTCTCTGTGTTCTCCCTATTTGCTCTCTCTTTATTTTCTAAATTATTATATTTAATACTCGATTTTTTCTTCCTTGTTTATTTTTATTATTTTTATATTTTTTTGGTAATTTGATAGCTTGCAACGTGTTAAATAAAAACGCCTCAGTGATTACTTCAATGCGCTTCCCTTTTTTTATTTCATTATAATGATTTTGTTTTTTTTATATTTTTCTTGTATCACACAGCATCAAAAAAAAAACCAACAACCATAACATTTTATGCGCCCCCTACTAGCAAAATTTAAAAACAGAGCACAAAAAGCATTATGGACACATTTTTAAACCTTAACTGCTAGGAACTGAAGATGTGAGAAGTCACCGAATATAAAATATTTTTTTTATATAAAGTACAATTGAGAAATTTATCAACTTATCCTTATTCATGAAAGTTGGGAAATTTTTTTTCAAAATGACCATTTATCGTGATAAATATTTAAGCGGTACTTCATAAAATCTTGCCCTGTCACGGGAACGGTTTTAAGCAGGAACTACAACATTCTAATTTTATTTTATAAATTTTTTTAAATTTTGCTGGTTATGCCGTTAAGGGTTAACATTGTAACTAGTAAACGAAACAAAAATCCAGTATTTTTTTTTTTAATATAAAAATCAACTCTCGCTCTGTTGGAATGATCAGACGTTTCTTGGTCAAATCGAGATGGCTGTTGGCAAAAAATACAAAAAAAAAAACGTTCAACTAAAGTAAAAGATGCTTTTATTGTGATAAAATCAGAATATGGATTACAAAATGCACACAAACACATTAACGTCCATGTAGAACTCCGATCAAGGTGTACAGAATGTTTATAAAAGGAATCAACCTACAAATAACACTTAAGCACAAAAAAAACGTCTTGTGCTTGTGGTGTTAATATTTTTATTTTTTAAAAAAAAATAAAGTTTGAACTTTTTGTTTTTTTTTTTGTATGAAAATGTATGTTTACGAAAGATTGAACCAAACGAGTTGGAGTTCTATACTCGGCTGTACCGAATCTTTTAATACCCTCCACAATGTTAATTTATTTTTTTTAAGATTTTTTTGGATTGGAATTAACATTTTTAAACTAAAATACTTTTTAAAGTTTCATCCATATTAGTTGCAGTGCTTGTCCTTCAAATTATAGTTGGCCAAGACACATTACACTGTAAGTATAATTTCAACTTTTGAAATAACACATCAAAACGCCGAAACACGTAAACCTAATTTTGGTTCGTAAAATCTAGTGGCATACACCGTTTTGTCAGGTCAGGTCAAAATCAAAAGATATTTCGTTTTAAAGTTTTGCGATTTTCGAACGAGTTTTTATTATATTTTCCAAGGAAAATCTTTTAAAATTACTTTATTTAGTGTTAATTAGTCAAAACTTTACTCTAACAACGATGGCGGATCAGTTTGGGCGAGTAAAATAATTTGTTTTTATTAAATTTTTCAATTTCCTTAAAAAACAATAAAAAATCGCTTGAAAATTACAAACTTAAAAATTAATATTGACCTGATCTGCAAAAGCGGAGAATGCCACTGTGTTCTACGACCGAAAATTAAGTTTGTGTGTCTCGGCGTTTTGGTGTGTCAATTTCGCGTACTTACAGTGTTATTATACCCTAAACCAGTGTTTTCCGGAAAAAGGGTCTATAGTTCGGAATTTAAATGACAATCATTATTGTCCAAAAACAAAATATTTATATAAACTCAACTCTACACTCATTGAGCGTTAGAAGAAGAACAATTATGTCTTCTCTTCGTTTTACACGATTTTCAAACAAACAACATTTTATGAGAATATCATGGTATAATTAGTAAAGAAAAATGCCCTCGAGCTAGAATAACCCAACTCAAAATATAATCTTTCATTTGTTTAACAAAAAAGTACAAAAACCTTAAAAAACATGTAAAAAAAGTTTACTGTAAAATATATTATTACAAAAGACATTATTTGAAAAAAGAAAAAAACAAGTAAGAGTGTTAAATTCGGCTGTGCCGAATCTTTTATACCCTCCAACAAGTAAAAAAAAAATTTGCAGCTTCGTTTTTTCTTTTTTTTTGGGATGGGGAGGTCGGCAGTGGTTTATGGGGGGGGGGGACTAATTTCTCCTCGAAATATATGTTTATACATTCATTCTTATGTTTTTTGCACTAAAGAAATACAAGTTTATCATTATTTAATCAATTTTTTATTTTAACTATTTAAACGATATTTTCTAATCCACCGCAGGACTTTGCAGGACCAAATGCAGGACTTTGTACTTCTTGTAGCATAAAAAAGTATCATCAAAAATCATGTAAAAATATGGTGTTTTTCAGAGGTTGGTTTAGTTCTTTAAGGGGGAACTTTTTTTCCCCTGGTCTGATTTTGATCATTTACGAACTTAATTTGCCTAGGTACATAAGACATACTTATTTGTGACAAATTTCGGAATCCTAGCAATTTTATTTTAGACTGCATCGTATTAACTACAGAGGGACAGACAGACGGACATCCTTAATATATACTTTATGGGGACCTAGAACTATATTTTGATGCGTTACACACGAAATGACAATTTTTAAAAAAAAAATGTGGAAAAAATTGTGTTAAAAAAATTGGTAAGAAATTAAGTTTAGAAGATTTTTAATGGTGAAAAAGAAAATTTCGCAAAAATTTTATTTTTTATTTTTAAATATCCAACTTGAAATCATTGGAACTTTGAGAATAAAAAATAAATAAATTTCTTAATCAAGTGGTATGCCACACGTTAGATCAATTAGATTAGCAATAGTTAACAATTGAAAGAATTTTGTTCATTACGGCTATGAAGCGTACATTGGTTCTATGAAAAAAATCATTAGAAGTCTGCCAGTGATGCCCTTCATAGAATCTATGAAACAAATTCATAAAAACCAGAAATCTATTAAAAAAAAAAAGATTTTTAATTCTATTTTTATTTATTTTATTATTTCATTTTTATTTATTTTATTATTTCATTTTATTTATTTTTTATTATTTTATTTATTTACAATTTTCTATTTTTAAACATTTTTATGTTTTTAACTTATCCCCACCGAGATTCGAACACAAAACCAGTTGTTCGTGAAGCTTAGTCTCTAGCCACCGAGCTAAAGTATACAAACACATTATAAAACTTAAAATACATTTTGTTTAATGTTCTGCTTTAACATATTGAGTTTGTATCAATGTTTTGCAACAATGCTCTGCCAAAAGCTGTGTGTGTGTGTTTGTTGAAAACAAATTTTTGGTGTATTTGCAAAAAAAACGAACATTATAAAACTAAGTGCTAGTTGGCGAGATTTTCCTCCTTTGGTGGCGCTGATAGCTAAGGCGTCGACAATAAAAAAATCTTGTAATATTACTATAAAAAGTCTAATAATTCCAGTTTACCAATATTTGACAGTTTTCCTTGTTTTTTAACAAGCAAATTTCGATCGAAATTTATTTTTTTTTTAAATTTTACAATTTTCTTTTGTAATTTTACAAACTTTCAAAATAATTTTACAAAAAAATCTAGTAAGTTCACGAGAATTCATTGTAATTTTAATTGCGCCAAAAAAAAGTATTAAATTAACAATTTTATTGGTAAAAAAAGTATTAAATTAACAATTTTATTGGTAAAAAAACTTGTAAAAATACAAAAAAGTTTTTACTAGGAATTCTCGTCAAATAGGAGGTAGCAAAAAATCTAGTATTGAAACTAAACGAGGTAGCAAAAATCTAAAGTCATGAGAATTCCTTGTAAATTTTATCGCTTCAAACAATTTTAAATTTATAATTTTATTGGTAAAAAAACTTGTAAAAAGTTTGTAACAGTACACACTGGGCCGAGATGGTAGGTTTTTTGGCCAAAAGTCTCTACAGGTCGTAAATGTTAACCGATTTTTTTGAAATTCAGAATATAAGCCTATATTAGGGTAATAAAAAAGTGCCTTGAAACTTTTTGGAATCGGACATACAAGGAAACTATTTAAGGGTGGACACTTAATTTTTAATAAAATTTACAGATGTTATAAATGAAACAAATGAAGAGACACTTGTCTTTTGTTTATGTTACGCGTAAGTGATTTTCATTTAAATCACGTGATTTAAAAGTTTTCAAAAATAGAATTGAAAAAAGAGTTTAAAAATAACGTGATTCACGCGTGAGCGTGAGTGATTTTTATTTAACTCACGTTAATATACCGTTTTCCAAAATTGAACTGAAAAAAAAGTTTATAAAAAATTGGAAAAAATTAAGTTTTGTTTTGAAAACCCCCTTTTTTAACTCATCGTTATCAAGAGTTCCACGCCCTTTTAAAAACTGTCTGGGTCAGAATTATCCTTTCTATCCACACTTTCCAAAAAAGTTGCCCCCTTGTGCCTGTTTTCAAAAATAGAATTTAAATAAAATTTAGAAGAAAAATTGAAATAAGAGCTTATAAAAAATTGGATATTTTTTTTGTGAAAACCCCCTTTTTAAACTCATCGCCATTAAAAGTTCCACGCCCTTTCAAAAAACTGTCTGCGAAAGAACTACCCTTTTTATAAGCACTTTGTTTTTTTTGGAACTTTTGATAACGATGAGTTTAAAAATTGTTATCAAAAGTTCCACGCCCTTTCAAAAAACTGTCTGGTCCAGAATTATCCTTCCTATCCACACTTTCCATAATAGTTGCCCGCTCGTGCCCGTTTTAAAAAATGGAATTGAAATAAAATTTATAAAAATATTAGAAAAATTTTTATTTTTTTTTGAAAACCCCCTTTTAAAAACTCATCGTTATAGAAAGTTTCACGCCCTTTAAAAAAACTTTCTGGACCAGAATTATCCTTTTTATCCCTACTTTACAAAAAACTTGCCCGTTTACTCAAATGGAATTGATATACCAAAAATTAAAAAAAAAAAAAAAAAAATAAAAAACATTTTGTGAAAACCCTATTTTTCGTGTAACTGGGTTTTTCTTGTAACCGTTTTTTGTGTATTCGGGTTTTTGGGTAACCGGGTTTCATTTTATTCCGTATTAATATAGAAAAACACTATGTATGTACTTTAGGAAAAACTTGAAAATTGTTAATTCATAAAATTCATTTAATTCAATTAAAAAAGGCTCATTTTAACAACTTTAGATTTGTTCATCTCCCTTTCTATTGATATTATATACGCAGATGAAAAAACGGGCAAAAGCGGGCAGGTCAGTCTGAAAGCTAGTAAACCAACGAACATTTTGGCATCCTAACTTTTGGATTATGTCGCGGAACATTTTGGAAAAACTATTTCAAATGGAACAATTTTTCAAAATTTTCATAAAAATATCAAAAAATCATCAAAAAAATAGGAAAAAAGAGCTGTTCATACCCATTTACATGTTATACTTCCCTTTGTCAAATAAATTAATCAAAAAAAAAAAAACAACAAGGTCCAACCTTAATAATGTATAAATTTGTAAGCTTTTTTGATTACGGTATATGGAGATTTAAACATACATATTTTATCTTTGATGGATCATTCCAAAAGAATGTGAGTACCGATTTTTACAAAAATTACAGACAAGGTGCAGCAAGTCATACTTAATACAATAGTGCATTCACTTTTTTTAATTTAATAATTTTATTATTAGAACTACCATCTCGGCCCAGTGTGCAGTACTAGGAATTCTCATCAAAAAGGAGGTAGCAGAAAATAAAAATAACAAACTTTTCTTGTCATTTTAAAGATTTTTTGTTAGTGTACAAGGAGTTCTCGTGACTTTACTAGATTTTTTGCGAGCTCCCATTTTTCCAATATTTGACAGTTTTCTTTGTTATTTAACATGTAATTTTCGATCGAATTTTAATTTTTTTTTGTAAATTTACCGTTTTTCTTGTAATTTTACAAATTTCAAAGGTTTTTTACAAAAAAAATCTAGCAAATTCAGGAGAATTCCTTGTAAGTTTTATTTCGCCAAAAAAGTTGTAAATTTACAATTTTATTGGTAAAAATCTTGTAAAATTACAAAAAGCTTGTAATTTTTACTAGAAATTCTCGTTAAATAGGAGAAAGCAAATAATCTAGTAAAGTCACAAAGCCTCCTTGTAAGTTTTACTGCGTCAAAAAATTGTAAAATTAAAACAAAAAACTACAAACTTTTTTTGTTATTTTACAAGTTTTTTTTTTTAGTGTATTATTAATTGTATTTCAGAAATTATCAATTGTTTTTCAGAAATTAACCATAAGTGCAGTGTTAAGCCTGCCAACTGAAGTGTTTATAACATGTCCACTTAGTAAAACAAAATTTTACACTCTTTTGTTAAAAATATACTTGTATGTGCTCAACAGGTCTGTATTCAGAGTTTTTGAAGAAACCAAAATGTACCTTCAATAACCCAGCAAAAATTAAAAATATTAATAATTTGTGCCAATTTCAATGTTCATTACTTTAACACGGTGATATCACTGGAGGTAACCACTTTTTTATCTTTTACACCAAAAAGTATTGCTGATAGTAACACCGCTCAACAAATCGAAGGTTCTTGACCCCGGTTTGAAGTTTGATACAAAATTTTTAAAGATTTTGACTCGCTGATTCCAAGTCTGTGCTCCAAATTTTTCCATCACGTCTAGAATTTTAATTATTCGCGGTTGAAAATGCGAAAAAACGCGATTTTTGCATTTCTTGAAAGCCTGCACAGCAGCCACTGGGTGGAATAAATATCTGGTATAAAGCGATAGAGTAGAATTGAACTATGATCTCAAATATATGATCAAAAAAAAAATTGAAGTTGTTGCACTATTATTGGCCAAACATGTATTTTAAAAAAACACTGTGAAAAAAATTAGAAAAAGCACCATTTTTAAAAGGCTCTAAAACAAAAACCAGATGATCAATCTTTACTGAGATGAGCTCAAAATTTAGGCAAAAGTTCATTTTTTATTATAGACTTTTTAACCCATTAAAGATATCTTCCCGTTTGTACGAAAAATAACACAGAAAACTTAAATTTGTAAAATATTTTTTTTTTTTTAGTTTTTCTTTGAAAAATATATAAAAAAAAAAAAAAAATAAAAACTAAAACTTCTAAAAAAACTAAAAACTTCTACCTTATCTTTTTTACAAAAATGATAATTTTAACAGAGTCATTTTAAAACGCAATTGTAACCCAACCAAACGCAATAATTAGAAAAAATTTGTTTTCTATGTTGGAGACCAAAGACAAATTATACTTTTGCGCTTTATACCAGATTTGTATTCCACAAAATGGCTGCTGTGCAGGCTTTCAAATAATGCAAAAATCGTAATTTTTCGCATTTTCAACCATGAATAACTAAAAATCTGGACGTGATGGAAAAAGAACAGATTTGTATTCAGGAGATCAAAGTCTACTAAAATTGATCACCAGAATTCAAACCGGAAAATGAGTGTTGAGCGGTGTAATTAGCAAAAGCCAGGTAATGCAAATGGAAATGAGTAAAAACTTTTTTTACTCATTCTTAATGCTGGTGGTAATTAGCAGTAGCAAAGCTTATTGCTCATCGTAATTTTTTTTTTTTTTTAATTTTTACTAATTCTCATTTGCATTACCTGGCAATGAACTTTGCTAATGCTAATTACTATCTGCATTACTGTTTCGGGTAAAAGGCAAAAAGTGGTTACCTTCAGTGATATCGCCATGTTAAAGTAAAGAACATTGAAATTGGGAGGTAACAATATTCTTAGTTTTTGATGGGATTTAACTCTACACTCAAAAAAAAAAACTCCTATTTGACAAAAAATTCCTAGTAATTTACAAGCTTTTTACCAATAATTTTGTAATTTTACAAGGTTTCTACCAATAAAATTGTAAATTTAAATTTTTTTTTGACACGATAAAATTTATAAGGAGCTTTCGTAAGTTTACTAGATTTTTTGCTACCTCATATTTTACGAGAATTCCTAGTAATTTTAAAAGCTTTTTACCAATAATTTTGTAATTTTACAAGCTTTTTACAAATAAAATTGTAAATTTACAGTTTTTTTGGGGCATTAAAAATTTCAAGGAATTCTCGTGAATTCACTAAATTTTTTTTGTAAAATTATTTTGGAAATTTGCAAAATTACAAAAAAAAATTGTAAAAATTAAATTTCGAAAACAAGGAAAACTGACAAATATTGGTAAAATGGGATTTAGAGACTTTGTCTAGTAATTTTACAAGGTTTTTTTTTGTGTGTATTAAAAAATTTTCCCCATTCTCCGCCCCAATGGAGCTGCTTATGCTTACCACTATAACGCATGATTCATAAGTGTTAAACATACAAAAATATACAACACCAATATTTTATTTTAAGGATATCCACTTATAATTTTTTTTTAAATTTTGCAATACATATTGTCGTTGTTGTATTTAAATATTCATATTCTTTATAACTTTGTTTTTGTTGTTGTTTAAGTTTATTTCTTTTGAAAAATTGTTCAAGGTCTTTTGTATAGTTTACATATTAAACCGTATAAAACACCGTAAAAAATTAAGGGATTTAAAAGAAAAAAATATTTTTTGTTTTTTTATTTTTTTTATTTTTTGTTTATGTGACACACTCTTTTATATATAGATATTTGTGTATACTTTTGACTTCGGTATTTTTGTATAGTCAGCTATGAGAAAGCAATTTAACACCATTAATACAAGATGAAACCAAATTGAAATTTATGAGATTTCATTTTAAAATCTGGCTTTGAGTTAATGTTGTTTTCAGTTTGTTTTTGTAAATGTTGTGATGGATATTTTGTTGTACATTAATTGTATTTTAGTTTTTTTTTTAGGTTATATTTAAATGAATTATACTTATTAAGACCACATTATTCACACTTTGCACTTCATTTATTTTTAAATAATTTAAAGATAAAGATAAATGCTGCATATTTGGGGCTAAATTGTAACATTAAAAAAACTACTAAAATTTTCGATGAGAATAATACATGTTAAGGAAACTTTGTATCCCTTTTAAGCCTCAACACGTTTTTCAATACGAGTTAAGATAAAGAAAAGTCTAATTTTAAATTATGAAATTTGCACCAAATTCAATAACAAAAAAAAATAATTAAGGGTTTGTGATTGAAGAAGAAAACATTGTATTTCTAAAGATTATTTTTAATGTGGATTTATTCCAGACCATGGTTTCTGTAGCCACCTCTACGTAATCAGTGGAGATAATTACATTAGATTTAAATTGTTGGATTTTTTGTAAGACAGTTTTTTCTATATGTTTTTTCATCAACAGACTTAACTTTGATTGGAATAGAACCCACGTTCTTCAAATTTTCCATCAGTTTGCAAAGCAAGTACTCTACCATCTGAGCTATCGCCCTAAATTCGAATTTTTCATACAAAATTTTTTTTTAACATGATAATGTTTTTAGGCTGGTCTCTAATTAAAAAAAAAAAGATGCAGGACGCCACCCAGTTTGATTACATAAGCTAACGATTAACAAAAAAGAACAGTTAACAGTTTCTTAAAGCCGAAAACTTTTGTAACTTGGGTTTGTAACTTGGATAACACCGTCCGACAGCAAATAATATTAAACATGAACCGGATGATATACGTCTGAAAGTAGAGATCAAATGGAGTAAAACTGCATTTACAGTTTTTCATTTCGTGATCCTTTTTTCCTTTTAAAAGAACTTCAAAGTTTTAAAGGATACATTTTGTTTTTTTCTTTTTTTTTAATATTTGTACTTGTTCAAGGATAACACTGGTGATGGCAAATGAAAGACGAAAATCTCCCCTAGTTTTTCCATTTTTTTTTATTTTGTCATATCAGGATAAAAGGATGTGAATATTTTTGAAAGGACGTAACTTACTTCCTTTTTCCTGACATGTAAAAATAATGAAATAGGAAAATTAGGGAAGATCTTCCTTCTTCCTTAGCTATCACTAGTGGCATCCTAGGACAAACACAAATATCAAAAAAATATTTTATAAAATTTAATCCTTTTAACTTTGAAGTCCTTTTAAAAAGAAACAGGATCACGAAAAGAAAAACCGTAAATGCAGTTTTACTACATTTAGTTATTAATTTTAAACGTATATAATCCAGTTCGTGTAAAACAACTTTTTTAATTTTTGTCGGACGGTGTAATAGTTCACTTTGTGGTGAACAAAAAAAATATTAACCAGCTGGTGAATAAAAAGTAACATACTGATTTTTCATCAATATTATTTTTATCCAATATTTTTTTTCATCAATTGTTTTTTCATCAATATTTTTTTTTATCAATATTTGTTTTTAAACAATATTTTTTTCATCAATAGTTTTTTTTTATCAATAATTTTTTTTTCATCAATATTTTTTTTTAAACAGTATTTTTTTTTTCATCAATAGTTTTTTTCATCAATATTTTTTTTTCATCAATATTTTTTTTCATCAATATTTTTTCATCAATACTTGTTTATTGTATATCGCAAATTCCACCAGAGATTTTTTAAAATCTGACCGAGGGTCTTTAAATTTGTCTAAAATTTTTTGTACAAATTTGTACTATGGGGCCAACAAAACATATCCATTTTCAGTTTTTTAAATTTAAAAAAAATCGCTATTTTTTCGCGAATTTTATTTTCTTCAAACATTGAAAAAATCAAAAAAGTATGATACTTGAAGGGCCATGTCATCGAAAGTATTTATCCGAATTCTACCATTAAAAAAGCTCTTGACTCTAACAATCGTATACCAATGCACTCAAAAAACACAATTTTTTAAAAAGTACGTTTTTGATGCAAATGCAATTTTTAGATGCATTTTTAAAAACTTTATACCCCTTTGATTTTTCTAAAACCTGCATAAATCAAAAGAATAAAATTTTTTACATAAAATTAAGTTCAGCTTTTTTGGGCCTTCGGTTTTTTCCACCTTTCGGGATTTTTTTTAAAAACTACTTATAAGATTTTTCCATAAAAAAACAAGTTGTATATTTATTCTGTAATTTTATCAAAAAAGTATGTAATTTTGAAGAGCCATATTTAGTGTTTATAAAAAACCGACATTTTGGAAAACCGGTTTCTCGGTTAACCGAAAATCAGCTTTTTCGGTTAACCGGTTTTCTCGGTTAAACCGGAATAAAAAAACCGGTTAACCGTTTTTTATTCTTTAACTGAAAAAACCAAAAAATACTTGAAAATAGGTGATTTTTATTAAATAATAAAGCGAATATAGCTTAAGTTAACATATTTGTTTCTTTCAGCAAGGTTTGCAACTTTTACGCTATAAAAAGGCGATATTTAAATAATGAACTTTAATTGACCATATTCACTAGAACTTCAATTTAATTTGCATTGGTTTTATTTAGAAAAATACATTTATTTGTTATAAGTAAATTGCAGTTCCGAATTTTATTTTTATTTTCTTTTATTGACATTTTCGCCATTAACTGGGATTTTAGTATCTGGTTAACAGTCACTTATCAAGTTTTTCATGAAATGTTCAAAAAAACGCTGACAACGGTGAGTATTTAAAATTTTTATCAGTTTCGGAATAAAATTCCTATTTAGAAAATTATTTCTTGAAGACAAAAAATATTTTAGACGTACTTTATCGCGGATTTTTAATGTGTTTTCAACGAAATTTTGAAAATATCATAAAAAATAAGTGTAAACTCTTAATATTTGCGAAAATATTCCGTTTTGAATGTATTTAAAAAACCGGTTAACCGACAGAAAAAACCCGGTTTTCGGTGCACCGGAAATCTTCAATTCCGGTTAACCGGTTTGCAAAAACACCGAAATTTTAGGAAAAAAACGGTTTTTCGGTTAACCGGTTAACCGGTTTATAAACACTAGCCATATTTGATTTTTACTGATCAAAAAGCATTTGACTCTCACAATTGTCGTTAAGAATATGAACGCACTCAAAAGAATATTTTTTTTTTAATTAATTTTAGATGCAAATGCTGTTTTTCATCCCCTATGAATTTTTTTAAAACCTGTATAAATCGAAAATATAATTTTTTTTACATAAAATTGAGTACCGATTTTTTTGACCAATGTTTTATAAAAAATAAACAAACTAAAAAAAGTTGATAGGTTTTGGTGCCCCGACTCCAAAACGGTCACTCAAATTGTTTTATCACGTCACAATTTTGAGAAAATCGCGGTTAAAGTATCAAAAACGCCCATTTTGACCATTTTTAAACGCCTATAAAATAAGATCCTGACACGCAAATGACTTGGAATCAAGCTCATTCGAAAGTGTGTAATTTTCCCTTTCAGACAAGATAAAGTTTTCTTGGAATTTAAAAAAAATCATTAGCAATAAGTGCTTTAAATCTAAAATTTACGTATTAATTTGTATGGAAATTTGTTAAAAAACACTGTGTAAATAAACCAAATATTTAAAAATGGGCCCCTGTAGGCTAATTGGTAGCGTGCTAGCCTTTGAAACTAGGGGTCGTGGGTTCGATTCCCACCAAAGACCTTGGCTTTTTTTCGCTACAACGAGACTTCGGTCATTGTTACCAGTTCTCGTTTAGGTTGAAGTTATCAAAAATGTATTGTTATTAAATTTAAAAAATAAAATAAAAAAAAAAAAAAACTTGATCATAGGATGGATCTTGATCATCATTATATTATTATTTAAAAATGGAAGGTTTTTTGCTAAGAATTTTTTACCGTTTTAGAAAATTAAATTTTTAAAACATATTATCTTATCTTTAAGAAGAAATGATGGAATTTCGAATGAGCTTGGTACCAAGTCATTCGCATGTCAGGATTTTATTTTATAAGCTTTTAAATTGGGTCAAAAATGCCGTTTTTCAGCACTTTAACCGCGAATTACTCGAAATCCTGACGGGGTAGACATATTTGGGCTCCGGATATGGAATCAGTGCACCAAACACTATCAAAATCACTAATCAGAATCCAGTGCGCATTTTCTTGTTGAGCTGTGTTATTTGTATGAAAAAAACCATATAAGTAGTTTTTTTGAAATAATCGCAAAAATTAAAAAAAAAATCCTGTCAAAAAAAAAAAATCGATCCTTAATGTAATAAAAAACAAGTAAGAAAATTATAGTCGGTCAAGACCGACCATAAAATACCCTACACCAGAGTTTCCCGGAAAATGGGTCCCAAGTTCAAACATGGATCTATATTTTGTCAAATCTTTAATAAGTGTAAAAAGCACTCACTAATCAAATTTGAGTGGAATAGGCTTCTTTTTGTTGACAATAAATCACTTCAACTGAATATCGGGCGAAATTTCCACATGGGACCTAAGTCCAAAATGGTCCGATGATAATCAGATTTGATAAGGTTATTAAAGTACGCGTTTAACATACACAAACAGAATTTTAATTAAATATTTTCTATTTTCATGAAATTTGAGAGATTTATGTGAAAATCGGGAAGGTGGTTTGTATGGGGGCTACTAGAAGAACTGGTTCGATTTCTTTAAAATTTGGAATGGTGATTTGTGTTGATAAAACATGATTACCTGCCAAATTTCGAATAGATACCTGTTAAAATGCGTCTATTAGAGTCATTTGAGCCAAAACTAAAGAGGACCTTTGTATGGGGGCTAGGTCTAAATATGGACCGATTTTTTCCAATTTCAATAGGCTTCGTCCTTGGGCCAAAAGAGGCTTAAGTTTTAAATTTCAAGTCAATTGATTAAGAATTGCGACCTGTATCGTGTTTACACCGTTTACATGGACAGACAGACGGACGGACGGACGGACGGACATCGCTAAATCGACTCAAAAAGTGATTCTAAGCCGATCGGTATACTTAAAAGTGGGTCTAGGACCAATATTTCGGGTAGTTACAAACATCAGCACAAACTCATTATACCCTGTACCACAGTGTGGTGTAGGGTATAAAAAATGCTATGTTTTCGATTAATGCAGGCTTCAAAAAAAAAAATTAAGGGGGATAAAGTTTTAAAAAATGCATTCAAAAATTGCATTTGCATTAAAAATGCATTTAAAAAAAAATTTAATGCATTCATATACAAAAGGACAATTGTTAGAGTCAAATGCTTTTTAACTCGTATAAATCAAATAAATACTTTCAAAGATATGGCTCTTCAAAGTTTCTTACGGGTACTTCCATTTTAAATCAACGAAAAAAAGTACCATTTTTAACCTCATCCTATTAAATTGTTATAAAAATTGTGGACAAAACGGTAAAAACTCGCTGAAGTGGTCAAGCAGAAATATTAATATCTTCTTAATTTTTTAACTTACAAAAAACACCTTTAAATTAAAAATTAGATAATATTTTTTGCGAAAGGTCAGAGGTTATTATTACAATTTTGAATGTTTGGGAAGCTGTATCTTAAAAAATAATATAATATATGCTTGTATTTAAATAAAGAAACTCACTAAATAGGTTAAGCAAAGTTGGGTATATCTTCTAAAGCAGCGGTTACCAACCTTTTTGGCTCGCGTACCCCTAATTTTAAAATTTATCAGCCGCGTACCCCCTAATGAGTTTTTGTATTCGTTAAAAAAAATTCACAAATATTACAGTTAATATTGAAATTTTTGATCACCGGGTGTTATCATATTTTTTTATGGATTTAGGGGAGATCAAAACAATGGTGTTATTTTTTGGAAAAATTTTTGCTTCTTGGTGTGGTTCAATGCATCTGAAAACCCGGATTTTGAGCTGATTTTTCTGCAGAGCAAAAACGACTGAAAATTTTACAAATCTGATTTCACCAGTCGATTCTACACCAAAAATTAAAACAACGGACGTTGTTTGAACTCTTAAAAAAGGTTCCAAAAACCCATCACAGGGGTGGAAATATTACGTTTTTTAATTTTTCTTTTAATTTTTTTTTTAATACGAGGGCAGATCAATAGTTCCGTGACTTTTCGAATGAAACACCCTCGTGTTTACTACTAAAGGGCATTTTGAGCTTAACAAAATTCCCACTCTATCACAACCCGTCTCAAAAATGCCCAAAAACACGTTTTTTGAGAAAGGTTAATCGAATACAAGTGGTCAGATATCAAAATATCATCCAAAAATATCGTAAAATATTCTCTCTAAATTGCATAAAAAAGTTTTTTGTGAACTTTGACCTCAACTTTCTTAAAAGCCTGGCGTTATGGAATTTGAGAGCCAGATGCGGAACCAGCATTGAAAGGTTAATCTAAAACGAATAACCAAATTGCTAAAATTTTGCGTACCCCCGAGGACAGTTTCGCGTACCCCCTAGCTGTACGCGTACCATAGGTTGGTAACCGCTGTTCTAAAGTTTTCAACTTACAAGGTCGATATTGCTGTCATGCAAAAGGTATTGATCGCGATTTTAATATAAAATTTATTTAATTTTTTTTTTGTGAAAGGTCAGAGGTCATTGTTCAATATTTAATTTTTGGGAAACTGTATCTCAAAAAATTTTATTTTTAAAATCTTTTACAAAAACATACGTTAATGCTAATAGTCCTCTCTGCGTTTTTTGCCGAAAAGTTTGATTGAGCTCCTTTTAGTTCCTGAGATATAGATAAAAATGTGAAAACAAACAAAACATTTATTTTTTGTTTTTAATTTTTTTAAATACACTAAAAATGTTCATTCATTTTCACATTTTTATCTATATCTTCGGAACCAATAAGAGCTCACTCAAATTTTTTGGCAAAAAGTGCAGAGAGGACTTTCAGCATTAACATATATCTTTTAAAGATTTAAAAAATTTCATTTCAATACCTTTTTAATGATACCAATGTCGAACTTGTGAGTTAAAATCTTAAGAAGATATAAATATTTCTGCTTGACCACTTTAGTGTAGGGTGACCATTTTTTTCTGAACTCAAATCAGTACGCCCAAGTTTTTATGAATTTTTTTTTAGAAAAAAAAAATATGAATATTTTCAACAATAAAAAATATTGGTTTTATTACTAATTATAGTTTTTTTGAGTCAAAAAGTAGGTCAGTAAAAATAAATAGTCAGATAGTCTTAAAAAACAAACCTTTTGAGTGTAGAAAACAATAAAAACACACAATTTTAAATAATGAGATTTTAAAAACTTATTTGCTTAAAAAATCACTCAGATTTTGAGGACTTTTCCACTTAAGTTCTGAAATCATTGAAAAACTTACCAGATAATAAGCACATATTTCTTAAAAAACAGGACGTTAAATTTTAGGTCCATATTTCGGGAATACAAATTATTAGATTCTGATGAATTTACGTAATCAAAGTTTCATTTTGATTAAAAAAATCCATCATCCCGTGAAATTTTACTTAAAAAAACACTTCATGATTTTGTAAGCATCAGCTGAATCTTTTGTTGAGAGCCTTTTTTCGGACTCACAACTCTAAGCTTCTTAGAATTTATTTTATAGAAAATATATCTCAGACTTAACTTATGTTAAACTTCTCGTATTCCATATTTTATGAAAATTATAGTTTTTAGACTGAATTTTTTAATAAAATTATTTTTCTGTTTAAATAGTCAGAAATCAGTACAATCAGTACATATTTTCAAAAATCAGTACAAATCAGTACTTGGATTTTTGATCAGTACACGTGACTAAAAATCAGTACATGTACTGATCAAATCAGTACGAATGGTCAGCCTACTTTAGTGAGTTTTTAACGATTTTTTTCCTTTCTCAAAGAGCTGTATTTCAGGAACCATTAAAGCTAGGGGTCCAAAATTTTAAATTTATCTTAGTTTACTAGAGTGCAATAAATAAACTAAGTTTCGAAAGATTTTGAGGCGGGAAGGAAAATCGGTTTGTTGGTTATAAAAATTTTAACCCAATAGTAAATTACCAAAAAGCTCTGCAAAAATTCTATTTTGATTTTTTTTGCCAAAGCTTAGTTGACGTAAATTACAACACCTTTTACTAATATTTTGACTAATTGTAAGTTATTTTTTTCATGTACTAAATGCACTGCATGTTAAGAGTCCTTTTCGGCAATTCAAAGGTCTATACAAATTCGCACTAATTTCACTTATTTTAAGCTACACTCTTCTTCACTCGGAAATTCAAAAGTTAAAATAATTTTATTCTTATTAAAATAAACTTTTTTTTTCGATTAACTAGGATCCAAAAATTAAAATTTATCATAAAATTGCTTTCCAACTTACCTCAATTTCTATAATAGTTTCAGTATGCTGAACACCATCAGTAACTCTTACTTTCAGCTTATAATTATCCTTTATTTCACGATCCAAAGCCTCTTTTAGTCTAAGTTTTCCAGTATCTGGTTCCAAAAGAAATTTACCATCATCTCCAGCTAACAAAGAAAATGTCAAAGAGCCCAAAGTATCAGGATCTGAAGCCCTTATAGTAGCAATCAAATGACCAGCTGTTAAATCTTCGCTAACATTAAAGGCTAAAGGTAAATCCCGAAATACAGGAGGACTATCATTTTTGTCCAATATCATTACTTTAAGCTGAAAAGATAAATAAAACATAAACATTACTTAGTTTTATTTTATATAAATATCAATAATTTTATTATACAAAAATATGAAAAGAAAATACGATATAAAAAAAAAAAACACAACATCTGCAAACATTAAGAAAAAGCTTGTGTCCCGACCATATTTTTTTTTAATTCAATTAGACAGAAAAAAACGTTAAATGCTATCAACTGTAAAATCACACAACAATCGGTTGGATTTTTTTTTTTCTTCTACTACTTTTTAACACAAGACATCAAAAGTGATGTTGTCCATCATGCCACACAACACCAAAAACACGGTACAAAAAAAAATTAAACCACAACAATATAAGTAAAGTTAGTATGGACCATACATATGGGAAGGTTTCTGTTGATTTTGTTATGTTGCAAGTAGGTACCATACATAAATACATAAGTATATATAGAAAACTTTAAGAGTATAACAACAGAAACAACAACAGCAACAAAATGTATGTTTGTTTGGTTGTTTAAGTTTGCAAGTTTTGATTGTCCATCTGTTTTTTATAAGGGGCACGTACTTTCAGTAGCCACCATAGACAGCGCCTTAACTGAGTGATACATCATCATTGTCGTTGTCGTTGTCCACAACATCATCGTCATCATCAGCATCATCAGTGAATGTGTTGTATCACAAAACTTATGTTGAAAATTGTTATTGAAGTAATAATATAATTACAGCTTTAAAGATTTTTTTTATCTCCTGTTATTTCTGCCACATTCAGAAAACGTTGCTAGAAACAGAAACAACAACAACAACAAAAAAACGCTAATACAAAACAAAAACCTTTAAAAGGAAATAACAACTTTTATTTTTGTCGTATTTTGTTATATATGGATGCCATGTGTCTAACTGCAAAATAATAATAAAACTAAACAAAAAAAAAAATAAATAAAAAGAAAAAAATATTAAAATATTCATGTTAGTTTAGCTTTCAGCCAACTAAACCACATTTGTAACTATTAAACTAATGCTCTTATGAGTACCACTTCGACTTTTTTTTATTATTATTTCACTGGCTGCTGCTATTGGAGTTTAGTTTTTTTTAAATTTTTTTTAAATTTTTTATAAATAACACTCCATTTATACAGCTGCATGCGTATAATGCGTCATTTGTAACTACATACTCCGTCCACTTTACTACTCCACTACACTCGACTATATGTATAAGTTGTATTTATTGCTGTTTTAAGTTTTAAAATGTGTGATAAAATTGTCTTTTTATTAAACAAAATACAAAACCATTTTAATGTAATGACTGTGTGGCATTTAGATTTAATCTTTTCTTTTATTGTCTATCAAATTCATGATTGACAATATTTAAAAATTTGTTAAAATTAAAAGAAATGCTGAAAATTAAAATAAAATATTATTAAAAACATGTTTCTGTATATCTTAGTTTTATATTAACGAATATTTAATGAAAACAAAAGACTTAAGACAAAAACTCGAAATAAGCTATATACAATAATTTCTTAAAATTGTAAGTAGAAACTTAAAAAAAGATTAACAAAATATAAACACATTCCTTTATTACACATCCCATTATTACTTTATTCCTTATTCTTACACTCAAAAAATTATGTAGGTAAATTCCAGTGAATATTCACTTAAAACAAATGAAATTTTATTTAAAAACCACTGTTTTTTCATTTAAAATAAAAACATATTATAGTCAATTTTTAATGTTAATTTAATGACTATCCAAAACATTAAAAAACAACTGAATATTCACTTATTTTGTATTGAAAAACAGTAAAACTATAGAAGAAATTTTTTACTGCCGAAATTGAATGTAACAGAAAATTCAGTTTTAAGACAGTAAATTATTTTTTTTTAAACTACAGAAACAGTAGAAAACAAGAAATCCATAATAAAATTAATGATTTTTCTTTTAAAATAACTTTAGTTATTACTTTTTAAAATAACCTACAAACAGTTAATGACATAATTTTCTTAGTGTATATTAATGCACATTTACTGAAAACAAAAGACTTAAGACAAAAACTTGAAAAAAAAATTCTATGAAGAGTTAGTAAATGCAATAATTTTTTACTATTCTTGATTCTTACATGCACAAGGGGGGGGGGGAGGGGGAAAGGGGAAATTTTCCCCACCAGACCAAATTTAAAAAAGAAAAAAGGCAAAGAAAGAAAAAAAAAAGAAAAAGGAAAGGAAAGAAAAAGAAAGAATGAAGATTTTTAAAAAATTTTCCTAAGGAAAAAATTTTAAAATCCGAAAATTTTTCATAGAAAAAAATCTGAAGGAAAAATCCAAAAATTTTAATAGGGAAAATCTGAAAATTTTTAAAGGAAAATTGTGACTAACTCAGAAAATTTTATGTGAAAAATATCTGTCTATTTGGAAGTTGTTATTATGAAGAAAATTTTTTTTGGGGAATAATTGTTGTGAACGTGACAATTTTGGTATAAAAAAACAAGTTGAAAAGTTAAATTCGGCCTTGCCGAATGCAGTGATACCCTCTACAATTTCAAAATGATTATTGCAAAAAACTTTATTTAAAAGAAAATTACTTTTGAAAAAAAAAATTTTTTGGAAAAAAAATTTTGGTAAAAAAAAATCCGCGATTTTTTTCTTTTTTTTTTTGTAAAAAAATATGTTTGTACTTGTTTAAATACCATTTGGTGTTCAATTGTGTTCACATATGTCAACCAGAAACCGAATTAAAGCATTTTGTATTTTTAGGTTATGTTGAATGTACTGAAATTTTTGAGGTGTGCTTACATTTTCGTTCATAACTTTTGAACCGCTGAACCGATATCGCTCAAATGCAATACCAAACTTTTCGGGAGAACTTCCAATAAATATGTTAAGTTTCAGTCATCTATGTGCAATGTTTTGTCCATGACAGCATTTTCCACAGACAGACAGACAGGCAGATTGACAGACGGACAGACGGACAGACGGACATCGCTAGAATGTCTTAACCCATTTTGATCCTCTGTTCGATTTTTCGAACAGTAAATAACACCTTTTTCAAAAAAATATTTATGTATGAAAGAGGTTAAATTTCGGGTAAATATGGTTACGAATGTTAAGTCTCATCTTTTTGCAATTAAAAAAAAATATCCTCCCTTGACCACTGCAATTTATTAGTCCATGAAATGCAATGCAAATCAGCACAGAAATTGTTTCAAGCAAAAACGAAAATTTAGCATTTTTTGATTTTCGGCTTTTAATTTTTTTGATTAATTTAAAATTTTTTTAGGTTTAATTTATGGGCCTATTCTAAAAAAATATAACAAAAATTGTTGTCATTAAAATTTATTATACTTTCTGTTATAATTTTTGTTATAGATTTGATTTGGTATTCTATACATAAAATGACAAAAAAATAATAATTAAATTCACCTTATTGTGGTAAAAGTTTTTATTTGTCAAAAAATAAATTAAAATTTAAAAAGAAAAAATAAAAAAAATCTTGGAAGCCTCTAAAGGCCATTCCCTCATTATTATTCACGTATTTGGGATGTCAATTTGTTGCAAAATAACATAGCAATTGCTCCTAAGGATTTGGAGTTTTTATTTGGTTTTGTTAATGGGTTACAATTGTTGTATTTACATCCAGCAAAAAAATCTGACAATAAGGAATTTTCGTATTCAATATTGTTCCCCCTCATCAACACATCCATTGCTACGGATTAGGACCTATATCACAAGGATCCGAAGTCCGATAACACAATGACCGGCACACTCTCTGTCTCCTTTTTTTGTCTAATTATAACCTATGTACATTTCCCTTTAATTATACCTTCTTCCCTCCTACTCACGTAACTTCCATTCAATGTATTTTTATGAATCTAAAAAACCTCTTCCTGTTCCCAAAAACAATTCCATGCACTTCAAACAACATCCATAAACCCTCTACTTTAACAACTAAGAAACAGAGAGCGAGGAAATCTAAAATGTGTTCGAACGTCCTCTCATCCACAGAAAATGGGTCATATTTATCATTAGGCTTTTCAGAATTTTTGATCTATCCAATTTTGATAGAAAATCCACTAAAACCGTTGAAATTAGGTTATTAGCCATTGATTTTTTGTTTATTTTTTTAAATTTATTTTAATAACAAACAAAAATATTGCTTGTTATGTGGTTTTTATATCATAACAAATTTGTCATGTTTTTTCAATGACAAATTTTTCAAGAATACCAAAATTTAAAAATTGTCATTCACCTCATTTTTATTATAATTTTGTCAGTTATTATAGATGACAAAATTTTTAGAATAGGGGTATTATTATCAACTTCCAATAATTTGAATTATTTTGAAACTATTTACTTTGAAAATAATGAAATAAATTAATAAAATAGCAAATAAATCCAAAAATCAAAATTGCATAAAAAGTTGGAATGCAGGCTTTTCTGGGAAAACGGCACATTGAAAAATTTTTTTGACAAGATTTTTGAGATTAGCGGGTGTGAATTACCTTAAAAAAGTACATTTTTCCAAAAAAGAAAAATAAAATTGAATCTTGGTCCAAAATGGGTTAAAATCGATCGGGAATCATGAATATATATACTTTATGGGGTCCCAGACCGATATTTCGATGAGTTACAAACGGAATGACAAACATATATATACCCTCTATCACTAAGTGGAGGGTATAAAAATGAATTAGACTTTTCCTATAGGAAAAACGTATTAGAATCTGAGACTTTTTCTATAAAAAAATGACTTAGAATCAAAGGCTTTTTCCATAGGAAAAATGTCTCAGAATCTGTGACTTTTTTCTAAAGAAAAAATATCTCAGAATCTTGAACTTTTTCTATAAAAAAAATTTCTCAGAATTTAAGAATTTTTTTAAAGGAAAACTGTCGCCTAATCTCAGGCTTTTTCTATAGAAAAAATGTTTTAGAAGCTGAGAATTTTTAATAGAAACAAGTAGAAAAATTAAATTCGACTTGGCCGAATCTATGAATACCCTCCACAATGCCCTTTTCAAGTTATAGTAAATTTTCTAGAGTGAAAAATTAACACTAATTTCTGAAAAAAAAAAAAATAATTTACTAGATTTTTTTTTGAGTGTAAATTTTTTTTGAGTGTAAAATTTTTTTCGAGTGTATTTCTTTTTTCTTTTAGTGTAAACTAACTAATTTTTTAACTAATTTTTGAAAAAAAAAAAATAATTTACTAAATTTTTTTTTTGAGTGTAAAATTTTTTTTGAGTGTAAAATTTTTTTCGAGTGTATTTTTTTTTCTTTTAGTGTAAAAATATTTTTGAATGACAAAAATGCGATGTAAAATATTTTTGTGACTTACCAATGTTTTTAAAACATGTTTAACGGGTTTTCAACACGTGAATTTAAGGTGAGGCGAATCTGAAATTTACGGTTTTGCTAATAACTTTTGAACCACTGGACCGATTTGGCTGAAATTTAAAACGAATCGGACCTGAAGAACGACAAATATATACGCCACACTTCAGCACCCTCAGAATTGCCGTTCGAAAGTTACCGTGTGTTTTATCCCGTAAATTCCAAAAAAACCCTTGCCGAAATTCACTCATTTGCTTATAACTTTTGAACCACTGGACCGATTTCGCTGGATTGCAATACCAACCTGACCAGGTAAATGCCCAACATATATGCCAAACTTGAGGAGCCTCCGTAAAGTCTTTCAAAAGTTAGCGTGTTTTCAACAGACAGACAGACAGACAGACGGACAGACGGACGGACGGACGGACGGACGGACGGACGGACGGACGGACGGACGGACGGACATCGCTAGATCGTCTTAAAATCGATCGAGGATCATGAATATATATACTTTATGGGGTCCTAGACCAATATTTCGAGGTGTTACAAACGGAATGACAAACTTATATATACCCTCTATCACTAGAGTGGAGGGTATAAAAAATATCTTAGAATATGAGACTTTTTTTTATAGGAAAAATGTCTCAGAATATAAGACTATTTTTTTTATTGGAAAAATGTCTCAGAATCTGAAACTTTTTCTATAGGAATAATGTCTCAGATTCTGAGACCTTTTTAATAGAGAAAATGTATTACAATCTCAGACCTTTTCTATAGGAAAAATGTCTCAGAATCTGAGACTATTTTTATAGGAAAAATGTATCAGGATCTAAGACTTTTCTATAGAAAAAATGTTCTAAAATCTGGAAATTTTTTTGTAGAAAAAAAGAATTTGAGACTTGTTTACAAGAAAAAATTAGCAAAATCTGAGACTTTTTCTATAGGAAAAAGGGCTTTTATATAGGAAAAAGGTCTGAGCTCCTCTAAATTTCAAACTTATTTAATAGAAAAAAGTTTCGGAATCTAAGAGTCTGAAGCTTTTCTGTAGAAACCAGGTCTCATAATTAAGACTTTTTCTATAGGAAAAAGGTCTCAGAATCTTAGACTTGTTTTTAGGAAAAAGTTACAGATTTTTCTATAAAGACCTCAGAATTTTTATTATAAGAAAAATATCTCAGAATCTGAAACTTTTTCTATAAGAAAAATATCTCAGAATCTGAGACTTTTTCTATAGGAAAAATTTCTTGGAGTCTGGGACTTTTTCTAAAGGAAAAATGTCTCCGAATCTGAGACTTTTACTAAAGGAAAAAAATCTCAGAATCTGAGATTCCGAGACATTTTTCCTCTAGGAAAAGTGTTTCAGAATCTATGTCTCAGAGTCTGAGACTTTTTCTAAAGGAAAACTCTCTCAGAATCTGAGATTTTTTCTATAGAAAAATGTCTCGGATCTTAGACTTAGAAAAAAGCCTCAGAGTCTGAGACTTTTTCTATAGGAAAAATGCCTCAGAATTTGAGTCTTTTTTATTAAAAAAATTCACAGAATCTAAAACTTTTTCTTTGCGAAACAAATCTAAGAATCTGAGAACATTTTTATAGGAAAGAAATCTCTAAAATACTTTACAGTTTGGGACTTTTTTAGTAAAAGGTTTAGAAATCTAAGACATTTTCTGTGGGAAAAAGTTCTTAGAATCCGAAAATTTTTCTATAGGAAAAAGGTCTCAAATTCCAAGATATTTTTTATATAGAAAAAGCACTTCTTTACAAAAAATTAATCTGATATTTTCTATTTAGGAAGAATTTCTTCTATTAAAAATTTTCAGAATTAGAATTTTTTATATGACAAATGTGTTAGAATCTGAGACTTTCGTCTACATAGAAAAAGTAACGGAAAAATTATCATGAAAAATAAAGCCCTTTTAAGGAGGGCTGTGTTTTTTTTTTAATTTAAAAATCGGCTGCAGTGTTTTTTTGCAAAAAAAAAGGATCCCTGTTTTCGCTTGTCCGACCGACAACGTTGAATTGATGATTTTTTTTTTATTAAAAAGTAAAAAAAAATTTCCACCCCCCCCCCCAAACTCAAAAGCTATTCCCGCCACTGTTATTAAGAGAGATCAATCAGTATTTGATAAACTTTTCTAAAACAAATTTGGGGTGTCTCAGCGTATCGGCCATATTGGGGATTAAGAAGTTCAACAAATGGCAAAAAAATATTTTTTTTTTTGAATTTTGAGCCATTTTTTCTTTAGAAACTATATCGTCGATGCAACAACCCAAACCGTATATTTCACAATTTTTTGAAGATTTTTATTTATTGTATTACTTCAAAATGCACTAACAATAAGATTGCAATCTTTAAAGACAGGTAGCCAACTGGTTTTTGTCCAATTTTTTTTTTTTGTTATTTTAACACCCGTATTAGGGTGATAAATGTGCATCATTGGTGGAGGGGGGAGGATAGGGATAGTTACAGTCTAATACTTCAGTTTCTTTTGACAACTCCTCGCTGCCTTTGAATTATATAGGCTGTGTTTCTCACTTTTTATTTACATGTTCAATGAGGTTTTTAAACACGGCTCCCCTTTTAAGTAAAACAAAAGACTTAAGACACAAACTTGCTAGATAAATATGTAATTTGTGTTTATTAGTTAATTTATTATGTATCAATTTTATAACAACCAACGTTTAATGTCTTTAAAAACATGATTTTTTAATTTTTTTTCCCACATTCTATAATACATTAGATTATTATAAATTGACATAACTAAGAATTATTTAGCATTTTAATTTAAGGAAGGGGGTGTCATATATTTAAAATTTTTTTATTTCCAAGAAAAAATATTTTTTTTGGCAGAAAATGTTTACACAATCTGTTAAACGGACTATTAGCCACTACATTGCCAAATATAATTAAACTGTTGGCCGAAAACTGATGACACCATATTTCGTGGGTCGACTGCTTTTCAGAATCTTTGGAGGCCCATAAATAGGAATTGGTCACCAAAATGTACAATTAGAGTATGGGGTTTTAGAATCTTTTGGTAGTCAAATTCTTGTGTTTATCAAAAAGTCTTTATTTGTTGCATAGTTAGGCTGACCATTCGTACTGATTTGATCAGTACAGGTACTGATTTTTGATCACGTGTACTGATCAAAACATTTTAACATAAAAACATTTTAACATAAAAAATATGTTCATTCGAAAATTCTATAAAAAATTAAATTTCCATATAATAAGTCGTCAGAGTAGTTTTTTATAACTTAAGTCTGACAATGAGATAATTTGAATTAGTTCTAAGGAGCTTAGAGTTCGTAAATCAAGAAGTTCCTTAACGCAGAAATGTATCTGAGCAGGAGCTTATTTTGATCTTCATAAATTTATCTTAAAGGCGCACATAATTTTTAAGGATTTCTAAAACGAAAAGTTCAGGGATAATGAATTTTCTACATTTTAAGAGAGATAATGTAATTGAACGAGGTGTTCGATAAGGTAATGTCATCAGAATTTATTGGAAAAAGCGCTCAGAACATCAGGGCTATTTAAAAAAATCATGTGCTTATTATCTGGAAAGTTTTCTAAAAGGAAGAATTATTAAAACTTAAGAGAAAAAGTCCTCAGAATCTGAGGGATTTTTTACCCTCAAAACCTGTAGGTATTTGTTATATTTAATGCACGGAAATGGTGCTGTTTGAAGTAAACTAAATTTTATGCAAAACAACGACAACAGTTCATGGCAGTTGTTTTTTTCAACAGTTGTTTTTTCTACAGTTGTTTTTCTGCAGTTGTTTTTATTGAAATAGTAATTGAGTTTGATAGTATAACCGACATTTTTTGAGTGTTGAAAAAAACCATCAGTATTCAAATAGTAATTGAGTTTGTTAGTTTAACCCACATTTTTTGAGTGTTGAAAAAACCATCAGTGTTTTCTCAGAGAAAAGAGTTTTTCAGAGAGATATTTCTAAAAAAAACAAACAAACATAAAAACTTGGGCGTACTGATTTGAGTTCAGAAAAAAATGGTCACCCTATGCATAGTGTAATCGCGTGATAATTATATGATGATATTATTTTTTATTTTTTAATTTAAAAAAATTAAAAGTTTTGTAAAAATTCTCCAAAAACCCACACTCAAAATAATACATTAGTAGATTTACTATTTTTTTTTTTGCTAATGCTGGTTAGCTAACTTTTAGCAAATTTTTAGTTGAGATTACCATGTTAGCAAAATAGCAAAAAATATCTTGTAAACTTCATTTAGCGCATTAGCAATTTTAAACAAAATTTGAACTAATTTTTTTTTGCTAGATTTAAAATTGAGTTGACCAAATTTTTACAAGCTTTTTTGCTAATATTAGCAAAATAAATGGTAAATTTTTTTTTATTTTCAGAAAACTTAAAATGGCGCTATCTCGGAAACTAAGCCAGATAGAGCAAAATGGAGGCCATTTTTGGTTCTCGGGCTCTCCATAGTATCACCATTCCTCTTCACATGTGTGGACCCCAATGGGCCCTAACTTTGGATCCGAAAAAGTTAGCATTCCCGAAAATTTTAAAATGCTCATATCTCGGTAAATATTGCCGACACAACAAAAAGTCCAAAAGCATTTTTGTAGCTCTCAACACGTAGAACAAGACCGAAATATAGTCAAAAGCTCTCCGAGTAATATTTTTGAAGTTATCGAGTTTTTTAATTCTCAAGACCCCAGTGGTCCCCTATAATCACGTATCGCAAGGTAGAGCGAAACGGACACAAATTTTGGATCAAAAATTATGACGATTTTTAAGGAACCCAACTAGGTCTAGGCCCATCGGGGTCTGGACCTATCGGGTCCGAACCCAATGTGTATGAACTGAGTTCAAAAAAAAAATTAGTTAACTAATTATTGGCAAAACACTTTTGCTAACTTTAGCAAAAAAATTGTGGGTTCAAAATCAGCAAATTTTCTTGTAGGTTTGCAAGCTTTTTTTGCTAACATTACAGTTTTTTTTTTTTTTTTTTTAGTGCAAAACTTTGATAGAAGGCGCCCAAAGGTTAAAATGATCGGATTGGTCACAAATAAATCTCAAATTATCTCAAAGTTTACAAAAGGGTCAAGGAAAGCAAATTTTCCATATTTTTTTTTTAATGTATTCAACGTACCATGTTTTAAATGGTGATATCTCGAAAACTGTTCGACACATTTTACATTTTTTTTGTTACTCAAAGGGATATTTTTTTTGTAATTTTTTTTTTTTTAATTTACAAAAATCTCAAACTTTTATTGCTAGTCGCCAAGGGTCAATTAAATCTGATTGGCCTAAAAGTTGTACCACACAAATCTGATTGGCCTAAAAGTTGTACCACATAAATTTAAGGCCTAGGAGAAAAACAATCGTTAATCATAAAAAAATATATATTTAAAAAATTCCTAAGCAGGGCTTCCCCCTTAAAACTAATCTTTAAAAAAAAGACATTAAAATGACACTAGTAGATTTAGGAAAAAAATGACTGAAAATCAAATAAGATAAAAATCTGTTTAAAATGCATGCTTTAATATGCAACAAATTCAATGGATTAAAAAACAAATAAAACAAATGTTTATAAAAAAAAATTTTTTGTGCAACATTACTAAACGTCAACGAAATCTTATAAAAAAACCTTGAAGTCAATCTATGTTATAACAGATTTTAATCTATGTGCTAAATTTTATATTATAAATATATAAAAATTTTATTAACTAAACATAGTTGATCATGATTTAACAGAGGTGGTTAATAACAAAATGATATTTATTTTCTTGGGAAAATCCTGTCCATATTAGGCGGGCCTTTATAATGTCTCTGCCTGCAAATAAAGTGTCTCTATTAGAGCTATTTTTTTATTAACAAGTTTCAAAAAAATTAAGTTTAAATATCAACAACATTAACAAGACACAAAAAAAAAATAAAATATTTTTTGGTGACATTTTGACAATCAACTATTATGTCAATCAATTGGTGCTTGAAATTGTTTTGTGGTTGTTACAAAAAAAAGAGACACTAAAATTACTTTATTATACATTAAATGTTTCGTTAATTTCTTGAAGCTGTTTGTAGTTTTTGCGTTTTTTTAAGATTTTTATCTTATAAAAAGTTTTTAAGCAAATTAAAAAATGTGTGTAAGTAACAAGTGCAATTGAGTGGAAATTTTTCTTCAACTTTTGTGTGGAAGACCTCTTAGGAATCGGAGACAGAAGGTTAGTTTCATCACAGAATATATTTGAGGATAAACATTTAGGGGGTTCAGTCTGGTCATTGACCCCTCAAAGACGCACCATTCAAGTAGTAGATCTGATTAAAAGATTGAAAAACTGCAATTAAAATTACAAAAATTTGTAATAATCATAATCACGATTTCACTTTGCAAAAAAATTGTAGTTTTGTGAGTCAATAGAAGTTTTTCACAAAAAATGTTCAACAAAATCAGAGTGTGCAAAAAAAAAACATAAAAATCGCATATAGAGCAATCAAAAATTTCGCGGAATTTTTTTTCCGCGAAATTTTTTTTTTTCGCAAAATTAGTTTATTATTATATTCTTAGTCATAGGGGCCCCTGTAGGTTAGTTGGTAGCGTGCTAGCATATGAAACAGGGGGTCGTGGGTTCGATTCCCACAAAAACCCTTGGTCGATTTCGCTACAACGAGACGACGGTCATTGTTACCAGTTCTCGTTTAGGTTTGTAGGCACTTTGCAATTTAAAACTTTATTTTATTTACAAAACAATAATTTCAAACAATCAAATTAGCTTTTACTTTTTGGTTTTTATTTTTTGTCAAATTCAATTTTATAATTTTCTTTAGTTTTTAGTCTTTCTTAAAACGTTAAATAAAAAAACACTTTTTTTTTATAAAAATACAAAATGCAATTTGTGTGTATTTAATTGCTAAATTGGTGACCCCGAAAAGAAATGAATAATCAATAATCAATCCGAATCTGCAGATATTGCTAGTTTTGCTGGTCGTGTTTTGGTCCCTCATCTACAGGGATACTCCATTACAAATATAAAATCATGGTTCACTCGCCTGGAGGCTTTTTTCAACATCAATAAAAAAACATCAATTGGAAAAATGTCCCAGGATCAACAGGACTAGAGATGCGCGCGTGACACGAATTTTTCGTGAATCACGCGTGATCGTGAGTGAAATTTATTTTTACACACGTGATCGTGAGTGCGCGTGATTAGAAAAAATAGTTTCGTGCGTGAGCGTGCGTGAGTGAGTAATTTTTGTTTCGTGAGTTTGCGTGATTGTTTTGTGCTGTTTGAAACAGAAAACAAGTAAAAGAAATCGTCAGAATATTGATTTTAGAGGGAAATTAATAAAAAATTGTGATTTAAATTAATTTTGATTATTGTTTTAAGGAAAATCAATACTTTTTGTGCAAAATCGAAAAAAGTAAAAAAAAAATTTGTTAATTTTAATTTCGTGAGTCTCCGTGAGCGTGATTATTTCGTGAGCGTGAGAAAAATTTTAGTTACTCACGTGAGCGTGCGTGAACGTGAGCAGAAAAAATAATTTCGTGCGTGATCGTGCGTGAGCAATATTTTTATTTCGTGAGCGTGAGCGTGCGTGAGTCAAAATTCACTCACGCGCCCATCTCTAAACAGGACCAAACTGAATTCTATATTACAGTAATGTATATGGACGAAAAACTACACGAGCAAGCTTATGGAACCACCATTAAGCAATCGGTATGAAACTCTTAAACAAACAATTATCTTAAAATTTTCCGTATCACCAATGGCAAGATTGGAACAGCTTACAACTGGGATTCAAAGGTGATGGTAAGCCAAGTCATATCCTCATGCAGATGCTACGTACAGATGTTACAAATGATACGGAGCTCATTAAGAATTTGTAGCTTCAACGATTACCAGTCTCTGTTCGCGCAGTTATTGCATGTGTAGCAAAGAGCAGCCCAACATATTCAATGGATGAACTGGGCTCTTTGGCGGACGAAATGTTGGATTCGGTTCGAGTTAATTCCTTGGACACGATTTCTACCCCAAAACAGAATCATGTTGATGCTATTTCTGATAGCGTCTTTAACCGACTTTCGCAAATCGAACGTACTTTGTCGGACCTACAGAAGGATATTAGACGTTCTCGGTCAGCAACACCACCTCGAAGACGTACTGAAAGTTCCAATTCATCGGCTTGTTGGTACCACAAAAAGTTTGGATTACAATCACGTAAGTGCAATCAGCCCTGTAATTTTAACGCTCAAAAAAACTAGGTAGTTCGGCGGTTTTATTAAATAATTTCGCCAAATCTTCATCTAAACAACAACAACATTTAGCAGCAACAAGTCCATCACTAGTTAAAACCGTTTCTGGTCCAAACCGTTTCTTCATAACGGATAAGCAGTCGAATCAACGTTTTCTCATCGATACAGGGACAGATGTTTCTGTGTTAAAAATGGTTGACACTCAATGTAAACACCGTAGCAAATCTCCTACAAGACTTTTCGCAGCCAATAATTCAACTATCAGTACATTTGGCCAAAAAAGGCTCAAACTAGATTTTGGATTACGGCGACCCATGGAATGGACATTTGTTATAGCAGACACTGCGCATCATTGGTGCTGATTTTATCAAACATTTTCAACTTTTAGTTGATCTCAATAATTCAAAACTGATTGACTCAACTACGATGATGAAAGCTCACATTTTATCTATTGCTGATACATCCGATCATCTATCTATAAAGCTTTACAGCTCAAACAACATCTATGCAAAACTTCTGGAAGAATTTCAAGACATCACGCAAATTAACTTTAAAGTTCCACGTAATGGTAAGTCTGTTAATGTTACTCACTGCATTGAAACACATGGGCCACCGGTCTTTTCAAAGCCTGGAAGGCTAACACCTGAAAAATGTCGTGCTGCAAAAGAGGAATTCGAATACCTCATGAAGATTGGGGTTATACGGCCGTCGAAAAGCCCATATACATCTCCTCTTCATGTAGTTCGTAAGTCAGACAACTCCTGGAGACCTTGCGGGATTACCGTGCATTAAATCCTCAGACTATTCCGGACCGGTATCCTTTACCGCACATCCAGGATAAATAAATAAAAACTGATCATTGGATCAAATTATTAAGTTTACATAAAGGCATTCCATTCCAAATCGTACACTTTCGGACACGACCCCCTTCGATTTGTTTTATTTTTGAATATGTTGTAGTACATACTAAATGCAACTCAAATTTTTAGCCTTTTATTTCATGTTGGTGTTAACTAATCAATTTTTCAAAATGTCTTAAAAAAATGGACAACAAAAAATGGACAACATTTTGTTGGTATTTAAATGTAGTTTTAGAAAAAAATTATGAACAAATTATGCGAAGTGACTTTTACTTATTTTTCAACCTTTAAAAACTAAAATCGACTTTTTGAAAAAGTCCAAAACCTAAATTTTTTTATTTAAAACTGTACTCTAAACTAGAGATGGGCAAATGAGCAGATTAGAGCGTGATTCACGGGATTCACGCGTGAGTGTGACTGAATTCAATTTTACTCACGTGATTGTGAGTGAGTGTGAGTAGAGAAAAAATTGCGTGAGTGAGTGTTCGTGAGTAAAATTTTTGCTTGAGTCAGTGTGCGCGAGTAGATTTTTTGCGTGAGTTTGCGTGATTTATTTTCTCTTCATAATTCCTTTCATACCAAAAAAGGCAACAAAAATATTGTTAAGTTTGGCTTAACTTAAGATTTCGTACCGAAAAAAGCAAAAAAAAAAATAAGTTCGCTGAACTTTAAATGTTGTCGAAAATTTTGAAAGATTTTTGAAATTTTAGTTTTTGAATTTTTTTTTTGTGTAAGAAAGAGTTTCGTGAGTGTGAGTCAACGTGAGTGTGAGCGAAGCTTGCGTGAGTGTGAGTTGTATTAAATTAACTCACATGATTGTGAGTGAGTGTGAGTAGAAAAAATATTCTCGTGAGTGAGTGTGCGTAATTAAAAAATTATTTTCGTGAGCGTGAGTGAGTGTGAGTCAAAAATCACTCACGCGCCCATCTCTACTCTAAACTACGTAACTTCTAAGCCATAATTAAAGATACAATCCCAATTCGTTCTATTTTTTTTAAATTTTGAAAATTGCACCTTTTTCTTTTTGGCTCTGATTTATTTTATATAATGCTCCAAAAAAAATTAAATTGATAGAGATTGGCCGTAAACTCCCCTAGATATATTGATTTAGGTGTAAAAATACGCCTCACAAAGTTTTAGGTTGATCGGACATGGGTACGGCGTGCCGCATCGGTCTTGAATTTTAAAAAACGGATTACAAGGGAAAATATGAATTTTTTTCTGTTTTCTAATTATTTTTTTTGGTTACAGAATTTTGATTTGGAGTAAAATTCCTTTCTTATAAGGTACTAAAAACTAAAATCGGTTGAAAATCAGCCAAGTTATTACAACTTCTTCGCCAAGTATCTAACGTGTGGCAGACCACTTGATTAAGGAATACGAGTCCGATTTTTGAAATTAATAGAAATTGAAGTTTTTATTTATTTCGGTTTGAGTCCATATTAATTATTTCTGAGAAATAATTATTTTTGTTGTACAATGAGAAAATCTGAAAAAATTAATTGACAACACAGGCTAAGTGGAGATGTCGACAGCTTTCGGAAGAAGCCACCCTTCCTTCGTTAGCACTCTTTGATTGTCACTGTAGGTGTGTAAGATTAAGATCAGATATTTAAACGTACAATAAGGTGAAAAAGATGACGGGAATTATATATATAAAACAGAATTAAAACTCAACTCATAAGGTACAATGCAGTTTAGTAATATTTTTAAGAATTAGAAATACGAAACATAAATTCAAACCTAACGGGCATTTTTCAAGACTTGAAAAGTCCTACTAAGGGTTGCAACTCTGAGAAAATCTACTACAGTGTAAGAAATTCCAACTGTGTTAGAAAAATTTAAAAATAGATTCATTAAGTTCGTGCCAAACGTAACATATGGGTAATGAAATGTGATATAATTTCCGTCATCTTTTTCACCTTAATGTACGTTTAAATAGCTTATCTTAATCTTACACACCTACAGTGACAATCGAAGAGTGCTGACGAAGGAAGGGTGGCTTCTTACGAAAGCTGTCGACATCTCCACTTAGCCTGTGTTGTCTATTAATTTTTTCAGATTTTCTAATTGTACAACAAAAATAATTATTTCTCAGAAATAATTAATATGGACTCAACCCGAAATAAATAAAAACTTCAGTTATAAAATATAAAGTCCAACAATATATAAAACAGAATTAAAATTTATAGAAATTTTCTGCTGTAGTAACTTTTTTTATTCTTCAAGTTCAAATGTAAGTGGATGACATGTATTTTTCATATTGTGTTTTGCTAAAATGATTTAAATTAATGCAAAAAATTCCTGAATTCTTCAACACTGTTTTAAAAACAGTTTTGAAAAAAATTTAAAATTATTTTTTTTTTTAAATTTGGAAAAATCAAAAAATTTTTTCACTGGACCATGAAGAATAAAAAAATATTATTACAGTAGACATTTTCAATAAATTTCAAAAATGGGACTCGCATTCCTTAATCAGTTGGTATGTCCCACTTCAGATGCCTGGGAAGTTGTAATAACTTGGCTGATTTTTAACAGATTTCAGTTTTTTGTACCTTATTGGACAGGTATTTTACTCCAAATCATAATTCTGTAACCATTTGAACTCAAACTTAACTCAAAATATCGACAAAATTGAGAAAATTAATAAAAAATACATATTTTCCGCAGCGTAATTTGTTTTTAAAATTAATGACCAATGTAGGACACCTTACCTATATCCGATTATCCTAAAATTTTGTGAGACGTATTTTTACACCCAAATGAATATCTCTATAGGAAGTTATGGTCAATATCTATCAATTTAATTTTAATATAAAATAAACCAGAGTAAAAAAAAAAATCAATTTTCAAAATTTGAAAAAAAAAAAAAATAGAAATAATTGTGATCACATCTCGAATTATGGCTTAAAAGTTGCGTAATTAGGAGTAAAATTTTTAGAGTTAAAAAAAATCGAAGGTTTCGGACTTTTTCAAAAAGTCGATTTTAATTTTTAAACGTTTAAAAATAAGTTATAGTTACTTCGCAAAATTTTTTCATATTTTTTTTCTAAAACTACATTTAAATACCAACAAAATATTTTCCAACTTTTTTTAAGATATCGCTATTTTTTACTGGTCAAAATTAATTAAAAATTTCTTAATTGTTTAAAAAAATCGCCATTTTGAAAAATTGATTACTCAACACCATTTTGAAATAAATGGCTGAAAATTGGTGTCTAAGTTGCATATAATAAATCGAAGGGGGTCGGGCACGAAAGTGTGCGATTTTTTGCTTTTCCAATTTAATTACAAATCATTTTTTTAATAATTTAAACCTAAATGAGAACTGGTAACAATGACCGTCGTCGCGTTGTAGCGAAATCGACCAAGGGTTTTAGTGGGAATCAAACCCACGACCGCTGTTTCATAGGCTAGCACGCTACCAACTAACCTATAGGGGCCCCTTAGAGCAAATTATTTCGATAACATAAAATTATAAACTTCAATTTCAAAACTTCTATATTTTAAAACTGAGACACCCTTTAGTATCATTCTTTCTTTTTATTTCTTCAAAAACGTCTGTCTTTTCAATACCGCTTCCTTATGCTAATTTAAATGAGTTTTTGTGTATAACAACACCTTGTTTGTAAGCCTTAAATTATTATTTTACCACTTTGGCATACATATATTTAGTATTTAGCGAGGGTTATGAGTTTTTTTTTTTTTATTTCATTTTAAAACCATGTTATCTTATTTGGTAAGTTCTGCATAATGCTGGTATTTTCCGTATTTTTTGGTTTTTAAGTAAATGTGTTGATTGCTGTTAATATTATGTTTAACAATGTAGGTCAACAATCAGTTTACTGTAAAGCTGTTGGCATTTTTTTTATTAACGATTTTGAATCTGATTTAAATTTTATAATTTTAAATATTTTTTTCTTTGTACCAAAACAGAAAACATGGTGTGAAATTCATTTATTTTAATGTGCAGTTTTCTTTTGCATTTTTATGTGTATTACTAAAATTAAGTGAAGAATTTGGTTGTGTTTTTTTTAATAATCCTGTGGTTTTATTTAATTGTTAATAATTGATAAATAGTTTTAACATAAAAATTTAATTAACATATGAAATGTTTGTATAACTGTATTATGTCAAATAATTAATTTGTGTAAGGGAAATTTCAACCAGAAAAATTTTGGTATATTTGAAAGATTAAAGAAATTATCAATAATTTGCTCTTAAATTTTATGGGCTAGAACTTTGATATTTCTAAAAAAAAATGTTTTGAAATGTTGAATAAGATGTTTTTAGCGATTATCTGTAAACAAATTCTACACTACGATCATTCAAAAACGAAAGACTTAAGACACAAACTTTTTTAATAAATAAACATTTACTCAACTTCATTTGTATTTGAAATGTTTCGAAAATTGTGTAGGGTATTAATGGATTAGGCAAAGTCGAATTTAAGTTTTTTCTTGCTAATTTTGTAGTTGTCTTTTCATCATTTACCAGAAGTTCATAATTACACTTAAAATTTTCTTAAAGCCACAAATATTAATTTCCCACTTCAATAAAATATATTTTTATGCAATCCTAAATATTTTTGCAAAAGCAAAAAGCAGACAAGTTTTGATTATTTAAAATAATTTTCATTACTTATCATTAAAAAACCATTTGTAGCTTCGCCTGTTTGTAAATTTTTTTTTTCACTCATAAAAGCTGAAATCTTAAATGAAATGCAATCATTAGTTTTGTGTTTTTTTTTTATTTTTACATTTGTGGCTGCTGGAAACAACAATCACTTGCCAACCATCAGCAAATCCATATGTATTCATGGAAGTGTGTGAGAATGTGGGCTTAGAATCTAAACAAAAAAAAAGCATAAAAACAACCATACTAATATTGAAATATAACTTAAGGCTATAAAAATGACGGTGTTGCATATTATTGTTATTAATAATAACTGACACTCATCTAATGTGCAACATCAACAACAAAAAAAAAAAAAACAAGGAATCCTCAGCATAAGATTCTCTAACGAAAAACAGCAGCAACAAAGTTAGTTTAAAACATTTGATTACTCAGGCTTACAAATGAATAGTTTAAGACTTTTGTAATAACTGACAAAACAAAACAAAAAAAAAACAGAGTTTTACAGAAATACTGACAAAATGTACATTAAGCCACGCACATTTTTGCATACAATGTTTGGTATGAAGATTTCACAACCACATTATGTATTTTTTTTCTAAGTATTTTTAAACTAATTGATTAAACTACAATGATTTTAAGACATGCAATGATTACAAAAGCCTACTAAATTAGTATTAACCCTTAAGTGCAGGTTTTTGGAAAGTTTTTTTTATTGCCCACTATATAACAGATATATATAAAAAAAATTTTCATGGCTTAAATATTTTTGAAAAACTAATAACACTGTCATTTTTCCTTCAGAAAAATGCTTTGATTCTGAAATATTTTCCATTAGGAAAACTTCTTCATTTCTGAGAAGTTTGTCAGAAAAAAATTGTTCAGGTTCTGATAGGTTTTCTCTATAAAAAATTCTAGTTTTGTTCATAAAAAATTTTCAGATTTGGAGATTTTCTTTATTGAAAAATTCTCAGATTTTGAGAAATTTTTGCTAAATTTATAAAAAAAAAATATTTTCTACAGAAAATACCTTATATTAGAAAAATTTACGACTATATGCTTTTTAAAAATTTGTTAAGCCAATTTCATTAATTCTAAAACATTTTCTGAGACATTTTCTCAGAGCCTGAGTCTGAGACAATGTATCAGTGAAACATATTCCTTATAGAAAAAGTCTAAGGGTCTGAGACATTTTTCTTATGGAAGAAGACTCGGGCTCTAATTGTAAGATATTTTTTTATAGAAAAAGTCTCTGGGTCTAAGACATTTTTCTTATAAAAATTTCCGCAAAGTTTTTACTCTTGCCCAAACCATTGAATCATGATATTGTCCTTTCCAAAGCAAAATTGCTCTAAAAAAATAACGGTATATTAATTTTTTCATTCCATGCAAAACGCATTGAAATATCGGTCGAGGACTCCATTTTGTTTATATAGTGTTGATCCGTAAAGATTTCTAAAACATTCTTGTGGTATCCATCTATCTGTGTTTGTTGATAAAAAAAGTTTTTGATGAAAAAAAGTTTTTAATGACAAATGATTATTTATAAAAAAAAAATTTAATAAAAAAAAATTTGGGTAAGACAATTTTTGATGAAAACAAAAAAAAAAAAACAAGCAGAAAAGTTAAATTCGACTTTGCCGAATCTATGAATACCCTCCACAATGCCTTTTTTTAAACGATAGTACATTTTAACGTGAAAAATTTTTGATTAGAATTATTTTATTTTGAGTAAAAAACTCTTTTTTTTTTGTCATTTAATAGAAAAATTACTAATTTTTTTTTTGAGTGTAAAACTTTTTTCAAGTGTAATATTTTTTTTAATGTTAAAATATTTCTGAGTGAATACACGTACATACGTATGTACACAAAATATTGCCATTTTTGTAAAAAAAAAAACTAAATTTTTTTTGAGTGTAAAATTTTTTTGAGTGTAAAATTTTTTTCGAGTGTAATTTTTAAGTTACTAATGCTTTTAAAACTAAACAAGTTCAAAAAGCATTGCTTTAAAACTAAACAAGCTTGAAAAGCATTGCTTAGTACCACCAATGCTTTTAAAACTTGTTTACCACGTGGCATTTAAGATGAACATAATTTTCGGGGTTTTGCTTATAACTTTTGAACTACTTGACCGATTGAGCTGAAATTCAATACCAAACAGACCTGAGGAACGGCAAAGATACATGCAACGGTTCAGCAGTCTCATTATTGTTTTTCGAAAGTTATCGTGTTTTTTATCTCGTAAATTTGCGAAAAACCCTTGCCGAAATTTACTCTTTTGCTAATAACTTTTGAACCACTGGACCGATTTGGCTGGATTGCAATACCAACTTGACCAGGTAAATGACCAACATATATGCCAAATTTCAGTAGTCTCTGTGAAGTCTTTCAAAAGTTAGCGTGTTTTCTACGGACGGACAGACAGACGGATGGACGGAGCGACATCGCTAGATCGACTTAAAATCGATCGAGGATCATGAATATATATACTTTATGGGGTCCTAGACCAATATTTCGATGTGTTACAAACGGAATGACAAACTTATATATACCCTCTATCACTAGAGTGATAGATTGAACAAAAATAATTTATGAAAATAAAGATATTGATGACAAAAATATTGATGTAACAAAATATTGATGAAAAAAATATTGATGAAAAAAAAAATATTGAGCAAATAAAATACTGATCAAAAAAAAATATTGATGAAAAATAAATATTGATGAAAAAAATATTGATGAAAAAAAATATTGATGAAAAAAATTATTGATGAAAAAAAATATTGAAAAAAATATTGATGAAAAAATATTAATGAAAAAAGTATTAATGAAAAAATATTGATAAAAAAAATATTGATGAAAAAAATATTGAAAATTATTAAAATAATTTTGTTTCGTTTTATTATTTTTATCGGCAGTATTTAGCGAGATCTCTTTTGCTCTATCTTGCTTAGTTTTCGAGATATCGCCATTTTAAATTAAAAAAAAAAATGTCTCAAAAGTTCGCAAACAGAACACTAAAAGAACTTTATTTTGTTTCTAACTTAGTTCGGTACGTTATCGTAAAGTTTCTGTTCTTCAACTCGCAGGCATAACGTTCGGAATTCTGTTTGCGAACACCTTCACAACCACTAAAAAACTTTTTAGTGAATGTGTTCTTGGAACGGAACGTTAAATAACGTACTGTTTTTTTTCGAACACTGGTGTCGTGGCATGTGACACTGGAGGTCCGGGGTTTAAATCCCGGTATGGACAAATGTTTTTTTTTTTTTATTCTGGTATTTTTTTTTTATTTAATTACGTATTATTTTTTATTTAATAATTTTTTTTTTAAATAATTTAATAATTTTTTAAAAAAAAAAGTAAATTTTCTTATCAAATCGACTAAATTTGTTAATTTTTTGGTATTTTTTTTTTAAGTTTAAATAATTAAAAAAAAAATAATTTAAAGCAAAAAAAAAAATAAAAAAAATATGTGATGGCCATCGCCGGGATTCGAACCTGAGCTGCCGGCAATATAAGCGAAAAGCACATCCATCGAACCAGCAAATCAGGGCAATTTGCGTACAAAACAGCATTTTTTGTGTTCTTTTCTGAGTGAAAAAATGCAACATCCTTTCAGGGCCATGTCAACATTTTAAAAGTAAACATTTTAATAATGCACAATTTTTTGTTCAGAAAAGAAAACACCATTATATAGTCAAACTAAGGTGGCGTCTTGCAAATTTTTTAAAACTAGACACCAACTTAAAAACATTATCATGCTAAATAAAAAAACTGAGATTCTGCAACATTTTTTGAAATAAAAATGTATAAAATTTTTTCTGCAGAAAAAAATCTCATATTCTGAGATATTTTGCGTGTAGAAAATGTCTCAGATTCTGAAAAAAATTTCATATAGAAAAATTTTCAGATTCTAAGATATTTTTCTATAGAAAAAGTTGAATATTCTGAGACGTTTTTTTTATAGAAAAAGTCGAATATTCTGAGACTATTTTCAAATAAATAAATAAAATCACAGATTCTGAGACATTTTTCTTATAGAAAAAATCTCACATTTCTACTAGAAAAAGTTTTATACAAAAAGTATCACATTTTTCGTATTGAATAAGTCACAGATTCTGAGTAATTATGCGTATAGAAAAAGTCTTTATTTTTCTACAGAAAAAGTCTCAGAGGCATTTTTTCTATAGAAAAAGTCTGAGATTCTGAGATATTTTTCCTATAGAAAAAGTTTCATATTTGGAGACAGTTTGCCTGTAGAAAAAGTCTGAGATTCTGAGAAATTTTTTTTGTCTCAGATTCTGAGATATTTTTCCTATAGAAAAACTCTCAAATTCTGAAACATTTTTTGCTATAGATAAAGTCTCAGATTCTGAGACATTTTTTGTATATTTTGAAAAATTTTTCATACCCAGCAAAAATTGGCATTACAAGTAATGGGTTTTGTAATCCGAAACAGATGTTAATAAGTAGTTACTTATTGAATGAAACACTAATTATTTTAACAAAAGTCTCAGATTTTGAGATATTTTTCCTACAGTAAAAGTCTTAGATTTTTCCTTTAAAAAAATTCTCAGATTCTGAGACATTTTCCCCTAAGAAAACGTCTCAGATTCTGGGTCATTTTTTCTATAAAAAAAGCACCAGATTCTGAAACATTTTTCTTGTAGAAAAAGTCTCAGATTCTGGGACATTTTTCCCATAGAAAAATTTCAGATTCTGTAGTTTTTTGAAACTTATTTGAGACATCATACACTTAAGGGTTAAATGTTTAACCTTTAAAAAAAACCCACTGTTAAATCTCTAACTAACCCTAACCAAAATCAAAAATCGTATTTGTGGTTTAAATTTTGTTAAAGCTGTTTTTATTTCGTTTTGTGAAAATCCACGTTTTTTTGTATGTTGTTTTATTTATTTCTTTTGTTTTATATTATTGGTACTGAATGTTTTGTTGCAAACAACATATGAATGTTGTATGTTGTTGAGTGACAAGTTGGTTTACGCCCCTAAGTAATTTTTCAAATTAATACTTTGTGTGGTATTTTTTTTTTGTTTTGAATTATTTTTTTTATATTTGTTGTTTTTGTACATATTTAAAGGCCTCCCTTTTGTAGTTTATCGTCCTGTTCTAATTGATTTTTTTTTTGTTCGTTTGTGGTTCTTACTCTACTAAAACTCCTGAAGTTCATACATTTTTCTTTAGTTTTTTTTTTTTTTTGTTAAAGCTCCTAAATTAATGGACACACACATGTTTTGTAGTGATTAAGTGGCCTAAATCAACGGTTTAATGTTGTATAGTAATTTTTCATTTTCCCCCGGTTATGTGTTGTATAATGCAGCTTTTAAGTATAACATTGACATAAAAGTGTATTTTAGGTTAGTGAGTGAACAGGAATATAATGCAAGGATTTTTTAAGAATATATAATAAAAAATATTTTTAAAAAATATAAAAAAAAAAAAAAAAAAAATTGGAAAGATTTTTTAAAACGACTTTTTAAGAAAAATAATATAGAACTTTATCAAAAAAAATAAAACAAAAGACTTAAGAAACAAACTTTTGTGGGCAACAATACTCAGAATCAGAATAACTAAACTAAATAGATGAATATGCTCAAGTAAGTTTATATAATCGCAATAAAAACGACTTTCTAAGTTTAAAAAAAAACGAATTTTCAAATTTTTCCAAGTTAAAAAAGTCTTCATTTCGCCTTAGACTTAGGGATTAAAAAAATATTTTTTTTTTGCCCGCCTTCTTTGTGGTCGTGGATATAAAAAATGTTTTAATAATAATAAAATTGTATTCTCAAGTTCACAAAACACATCAAATCAATTTGTGACCATTTATCCCCATAAAGTATATATACTTTATAGGGTCTTAGACCAATATTTCGAGGTGTTACACACGGAATGACAAACTTATATATACCCTCTATCACTAGAGTGGAGGGTACAAAAAAAAAACAAATTGTCAGAGGCGTTTTTTTTTTGGAAGAGGGGGTGCGGAAGATATTGGGGTACCTTCCCCTTCGCGATAAATGGTCACAAATTGATTTGATGTGTTTTATGAACTTGAGAATACAATTTTATTATTTTTTTGTGTAAAACTTCTATCAATTCTACAAATTTTTTGCCCAGGAGGATCGTGGGATAACGATTATTACTATTTTTTAAAATATTTTGAAAAAATTTTATTGTAATTTTCCAATCTTAAAATCAGTTCTACTGCTCCAATGGTGCGTCATAGAAGGGTCCTTTATAAGACCGACCCCCATTAATTTTTACGTCTTAACATTTCTTTGGAACAAACTAATACCCTATCTCCAATTTCTAAGGGGGCTCCCACACAAAACGACATTTTTTAAAATTTGTTCCAACCGCTCTAACTGCCCTAATAGTGCCCTTAGAGCAACAAAATGTATGACCGACCCACAATATTTTTTTAGTCCAAACATTTTCTCTGAACACACCTACCCTCTATCTTTAACTGCTAAGGCGGTCCCCATACAATATTTTTTATTTTTTGTAAATTTGTTTTATTTAATCAGCTTCTACCGGTCCAATGGTGCGTCCGAGAGGGGTCATTAGTGAGACCGACCCCCATTTATTTTTTCCCTACAACATTTTTTCAAAACATACCTATGCCCTATCTCCACTTCCTAAGCAGGCTCCCATACAAAAATACATTTTTATATAATTTGCTCCAACTGTTATTTGTATGGGAGCCTACTTAGGGAGATGAGATAGGGCATAGGTATGTTTTGAAAAAATGTTGTAGGGTAAAAATAAATGGGGGTCGGTCTCACTAATGACCCCTCTCGGACGCACCATTGGAGCGGTAGAAGCTGATTAAATAAAACAAATTTACAAAAAATAAAAAAAAGTTGTATGGGGACCGCCTTAACAGTTAAAGATAGAGGGTAGGTGTGTTCAGAGAAAATGTTTGGACTAAAAAAATATTGTGGGTCGGTCATACATTTTGTTGCTCTAAGGGCACTATTAGGGCAGTTAGAGCGGTTGGAGCAAATTTTAAAAAATGTCGTTTTGTGTGGGAGCCCCCTTAGAAATTGGAGATAGGGTATTAGTTTGTTCCAAAGAAATGTTAACACGTAAAAATTAATGGGGTCGGTCTTATAAAGGACCCCTCTATGACGCACCATTGGAGAAGTAGAAATGATTTAAAGATTGGAAAATTACAATAAAATTTTTTCAAAAAATTTTAAAAAATAGTAATAATCGTTATCCACGATCCTCCTGGGCAAAAAATTTGTAGAATTGATAGAAGTTATACACAAAAAAATTTCAAAAAAATCGAAGAGTACAAACATTTTCAAAAATGAGATTTAAATTATAAAACTTAAAAATCGCATACTAGAGCGCTTTTAAGAATTTTTTGGGATTTTTTTTTAGAAAGTACGTAAAAAAACAAAAATTTTGAAAAAAAAAAATTGAAATTTGGACCATTATTGAAGAAGTTATGATTAAAAGAAATTTGAGTAAAGGAACAAACTACCAATTTTTAAAAATTCGATATCTTTTGAACGGGTCATCAAAAAAATCTGAAAATTTACCACGAAGGAGTTTTCGAAGGGTACTAAAAACTGTAAAAAAATTGGGAAAATCTAAAAAAAAAGTTTTTCAAAGTGTCCGATTTCACATGGAATGCCCCATATATATTATTGATCGATTCTAAGACGATCTAGCGATGTCCGTCCGTCCGTCCGTCTGTCCATCTGTCTGTTTGTTTGTTGAAAACACGCTAACTTTTGAAAGACTTTACGGAGGCTCCTGAAGTTTGGCACATATGTTGGGCATTTACCTAGTCAGGTTGGTATTGCAATCCAGCGAAATCTGTACAGTGGTTCATAAGTTATGAGCAAAAGAGTGAATTTCGGCAAGGAATTTTCACTAATTTACGAGATATAAAACACGATAACTTTCTAATGGCAATTCTGAGGATGCTGAAGCTTGGCATATATATTTTTCGTTCTTTTTGGCTATTTCGTATCAAATCTTCAGTCAAATCGGTCAAGTGGTTCAAAAGTTATTAGCAAAACCGTAAATTTCAGATTCGCCTCACCTTAAATTCACGTGTTGAAAACCCGTTAAGCATGTTTTAAAAACATTGGTAAGTTACAAAAATATTTTACAACACATTTTCGTCACTCAAAAATATTTTTACACTAAAAGAAAAAAAAAATACACTCGAAAAAAATTTTACACTCAAAAAAAATTTGGTAAATTATTTTTTTTTTTTTTTCAAAAATTAGTTTAAAAAGAAGTTTTTTTACACAAAATAAAATATTTCTAATCAAAATTGTTAAATTTTTCACGTTAAAAAATGTACAACCCTTTAAAAAATGCATTGTGGAGGGTATTCATAGATTCGGCCAAGTCGAATTTAAGTTTTCTACTTGTTATATTTTACATTTGGGTATAAAGGATTCGGCACTGCCGAAATATCTGATTCCAAAACCTTTATCTGCTAAAAAAAAACTTATAAATGCTGAGATATTTCAAATTCATATTTAAAAATTCGCAGATTTTAACACAATTTGTTTTCTGTAATTTTCTACTTAACATATTTTCAGGTTCTCAATTGTTCTAATTTGATTTTTTTTTTTAACTAAATAAATATAATAGTGTTTTTAGTATTAAAAATTTTTGTCTCACCTAACAAACAAAACAATATCTTTCTTTTAAATTATACAAAATTTTATTGCAATCTGCTTTAAACGAAAGACTTAAGACACAAACATTTTTTCATCTATTACTATAAAAATTTTCAAATTTTTTATTTATTTTTTTATTTCCAACTTTTACTTAAAATTCCCATAAATTTTAATGTTATTAACTTACAAACCTTTAAGTTACTTAGTAAATTTTTGTTTTTTTATTTGTCGTTCATTACTAAAGCCAAAAAAATTTCATAAATATCAACAACAATATCTTTACGATAATAAAGTTACGAAATTTTCTTCTCATTTTTTTTTTTGTTTTCTTACTTATTTTAACGACATTAGTCTTGGTTATATTTCCGCCATGAAATTCAAACAACAACCGAAATACAATTTGCAACAATAACAGCAACAACAAGAGTCAGCAACAGCAGCATCTTAAATATTAGCAAAACAATATCAAAAAACAACAGCAGCAACAGCAACAATACAAAAAAAATTTGATATAAATTTTTTTTATTAAAGAATACAACAACGAGTAGGTACTAAAGTAACAAAAAAAAAACAAAAAACTATGTTGTCTTAAAAATGAAAAAGATTATGAAATATCTTTTCAGAGCACTAACCAAGATTACAAAAGTATTTAAACGTTAACTCTTTGTAAGCCAAAATAAAACTAAATTCTGTTTAATTTTTTTTTTTTGTTTTTTTCAGTTTAAAGTATTTGTTAAGTTGCAGAGTGTAGGTTGCCTGGATTTTAAAGTTTTTTTTTTTTTTTAGTTTTTGTTGTTGAAAACAATAATATCGTTATTATAAAGCAATGCATTACTTGCTTTTTCAACTTAGACGCTTGACCCCTTAAGGGTTCAAAGTATTTGTACTACACTATCCTGTGTTGGGCTTTTTTTTAGATTTTTGAAAAATAAAAAAAAAAAAAATAAAAATTCTTCTGCCATAGTTTTTCTTTTTGTTCTTCCTAAGAAAAAAAATCAATAAATATTCTATTACATGTTAAGAATATCTTTGCAAAAAATTGTATAATGTTTCCTAATCTAAAGACAGTGGGACATTTTATTGTAATTTCTTTTAAAAAAATTTATTGAAGAATGTCAGAAAAAGTCTCATAGAAAAAGTCTAAAATTCTGAAACATTTTTCCTATAGAAATAGTCTCAGATGCTGAGACATTTTTGCTTTAAAAAAAAGGCTCAGATTCTGATACATTAAAAAAAGTCTCAGATTCTGAGACCTTTTTCCTATAGAAAAAGTCTCAGATTCTGAGACATTTTTCCTATAGAAAAAGTCTCAGATTCTGAGCCATTTTTCCTATAGAAAAAGTCTCAGATTCTGAGACATTTTTCGTAAAGAAAAAGTCTCAGATTCTGAGACATTTTTCGTAAAGAAAAAGTCTCAGATTCTGAGACATTTTTCGTAAAGAAAAAGTCTCAGATTCTGAGACATTTTTCCTATAGAAAAAGTCTCAGATTTTGAGACATTTTTCCTATAGAAAAAGTCTCAGATTCTGAGACATTTTTCCTATAGAAAAAGTCTCAGATTCTGAGACATTTTCCTATAGAAAAAGTCTCAGATTCTGAGACATTTTTCCTATAGAAAAAGTCTCAGATTCTGAGACATTTTTCCTATAGAAAAAGTCTCAGATTCTGAGACATTTTTCCTATAGAAAAAGTCTCAGATTCTGAGACATTTTTCCTATAGAAAAAGTCTCAGATTCTGAGATATTTTTCCTATAGAAAAAGTCTCAGATTCTGAGACATTTTTTCTATAGAAAAAGTCTCAGATTCTGAGACATTTTTCCTATAGAAAAAGTCTCAGATTCTGAGACATTTTTCCTATAGAAAAAGTCTCAGATTCTGAGACATTTTTCCTATAGATAAAGTCTCAGATTCTGAGACATTTTTCCTATAGAAAAAGTCTCAGATTCTGAGACATTTTTCCTATAGAAAAAGTCTCAGATTCTGAGATATTTTTCCTATAGAAAAAGTCTCAGATTCTGAGACATTTTTCCTATAGAAAAAGTCTCAGATTCTGAGACATTTTTCCTATAGAAAAAGTCTCAGATTCTGAGACATTTTTCCTAAAGAAAAAGTCTCAGATTCTGAGACATTTTTCCTATAGAAAAAGTCTCAGATTCTGAGACATTTTTCCTATAGAAAAAGTCTCAGATTCTGAGACATTTTTCCTATAGAAAAAGTCTCAGATTCTGAGACATTTTTCCTATAGAAAAAGTCTCAGATTCTGAGACATTTTTCCTATAGAAAAAGTCTCAGATTCTGAGACATTTTTCCTATAGAAAAAGTCTCAGATTCTGAGACATTTTTCCTATAAAAAAAGTCTCAGATTCTGAGACATTTTTCCTATAGAAAAAGTCTCAGATTCTGAGACATTTTTCCTATAGAAAAAGTCTCAGATTCTGAGACATTTTTCCTATAGAAAAAGTCTCAGATTCTGAGACATTTTTCCTATAGAAAAAGTCTCAGATTCTGAGACATTTTTCCTATAGAAAAAGTCTCAGATTCTGAAACATTTTTCCTATAGAAAAAGTCTCAGATTCTGAGACATTTTTCCTATAGAAAAAGTCTCAGATTCTGAGACATTTTTCCTATAGAAAAAGTCTCAGATTCTGAGACATTTTTCCTATAGAAAAAGTCTCAGATTCTGAGACATTTTTCCTATAGAAAAAGTCTCAGATTCTGAGACATTTTTCTTATAGAAAAAGTCTCAGATTCTGAGACATTTTTCTTATAGAAAAAGTCTCAGATTCTGAGACATTTTTCTTATAGAAAAAGTCTCAGATTCTGAGACATTTTTCTTATAGAAAAAGTCTCAGATTCTGAGACATTTTTCTTATAGAAAAAGTCTCAGATTCTGAGACATTTTTCTTATAGAAAAAGTCTCAGATTCTGAGACATTTTTCTTATAGAAAAAGTCTCAGATTCTGAGACATTTTTCTTATAGAAAAAGTCTCAGATTCTGAGACATTTTTCTTATAGAAAAAGTCTCAGATTCTGAGACATTTTTCTTATAGAAAAAGTCTCAGATTCTGAGACATTTTTCTTATAGAAAAAGTCTCAGATTCTGAGACATTTTTCTTATAGAAAAAGTCTCAGATTCTGAGACATTTTTCTTATAGAAAAAGTCTCAGATTCTGAGACATTTTTCTTATAGAAAAAGTCTCAGATTCTGAGACATTTTTCTTATAGAAAAAGTCTCAGATTCTGAGACATTTTTCTTATAGAAAAAGTCTCAGATTCTGAGACATTTTTCTTATAGAAAAAGTCTCAGATTCTGAGACATTTTTCTTATAGAAAAAGTCTCAGATTCTGAGACATTTTTCTTATAGAAAAAGTCTCAGATTCTGAGACATTTTTCTTATAGAAAAAGTCTCAGATTCTGAGACATTTTTCTTATAGAAAAAGTCTCAGATTCTGAGACATTTTTCTTATAGAAAAAGTCTCAGATTCTGAGACATTTTTCTTATAGAAAAAGTCTCAGATTCTGAGACATTTTTCTTATAGAAAAAGTCTCAGATTCTGAGACATTTTTCTTATAGAAAAAGTCTCAGATTCTGAGACATTTTTCTTATAGAAAAAGTCTCAGATTCTGAGACATTTTTCTTATAGAAAAAGTCTCAGATTCTGAGACATTTTTCTTATAGAAAAAGTCTCAGATTCTGAGACATTTTTCTTATAGAAAAAGTCTCAGATTCTGAGACATTTTTCTTATAGAAAAAGTCTCAGATTCTGAGACATTTTTCTTATAGAAAAAGTCTCAGATTCTGAGACATTTTTCTTATAGAAAAAGTCTCAGATTCTGAGACATTTTTCTTATAGAAAAAGTCTCAGATTCTGAGACATTTTTCTTATAGAAAAAGTCTCAGATTCTGAGACATTTTTCTTATAGAAAAAGTCTCAGATTCTGAGACATTTTTCTTATAGAAAAAGTCTCAGATTCTGAGACATTTTTCTTATAGAAAAAGTCTCAGATTCTGAGACATTTTTCTTATAGAAAAAGTCTCAGATTCTGAGACATTTTTGTTAGAGAAAAATTCTCAGATTTTTCTCATAGGAAGAGTCTAAGATTCCGAGACATTTTCTGTATAGAATAGTCAAAGATTCCGAGACATTTTTCCTACAGAAAACGTCTCCAATTCCGAGAACTTTTTCCTATAGAAAAAATTTCAGATTCTGAGACATTTTTCCTATAGAAAAAGTTTCAGATTCTGAAACAATTTTCCTATTAAGAAAGTCGCAGACTCTGAGACATTTTTTCTATAGAAAAAGTTCCAGATACTGAAATATTTTTCCTATACACTCAAAAAAATCGCAGATTCTGGACATTTCCAGCTTCCCTAAAAAATTTAGTTCTGAGACATTGAGAAAGCAACATTTTTCCTTCAGAAAACTCTCAGATTCTGGAGATTTTTTTGTATCGAAAAATTTTAGTAAATTTTCTTAATCATAATTTTATCTTTCTAAACCACTGTTCATAGTTACAAAAGGTTTAAAGTAAAACAAAAATGTAACTTTAACAAATTTTTTGTTCCTCTTTTTTTACACAGCACATTTATGATCGTGATCGCCCTTATATCGTGATTTTTATTAAAAGAAAAACTATGAAATCCAGTGCTAGACAAGTACTACAAGAAACATAAAAGCAACCTTTAAAAATATTTTTATATATTTTTTTTTTTAATTTTTTTCTAATTAAAAATAAGAGAATATTTTCTTTCAATTTCATAATAACAGTACTTCCTAATTAACTTCTCCTTTCACAAATTCACAAAAAAAAACTTAAGAATAAAATAATAATAAAAAATCGCCAACAATTTGTAACCAAAATTAAAGCTCGTTTACTTGAAATTTACACAGTTTGATTTTTCTCCTCAGTAATCATTATTTCAATTTCCAATCACGAGTATATTAATTTCTTAAATCATGAATATCATTTATTTCCTGTTAAGTTTCTTTTTTCACTTTGTTTCTTCCTTTAAATATCTACAATTGATACAAGCAAGCAGCTTCATTAAAATGAAATCTCTTGAAAAATATTTGTACATACGGAAAAAAAACGTAAATTGTGTAATCGAAAATAAGGCAAAAAGCATTTTTTCAAAAATTTTTTTTTGCAATTTACTCCCTTTTTATTCTCAATTCATATGGTGTGTGGTGATTTCAATTTGGATTTGAAAAAAAAAAAAAAGTTCCTAACCATGTTTTTAGCTGCCGCTTTTTTGGTGATTGTTATTTGTTTTACTGTTCTGTTGTAGATATTTGTTGTTGTTTTTTTTTTTTTTGTGAGTTGTTATTGTTACTTAACTGTAGGGCATAATCAAATGCCAATCAGTAACCAAATGCTTACAAGTTTACAAAACAATAATTGCGTGCCTCTACTTGCTGTCTTTTAATTTTTTTTTTTTGAAGATATCGATAAAGTTCAGAAATTACAAGAAAATAAAAACAAATATAATATCTCGGCTTTAGTTGATTTACGGGTTAAAAAAATTTGTCAAAAATGGCGAAAAAATAGTTTTTTTTTTTTTTTTTGATTTTTCAGCCATTTTTTCTTTAAAAACTCGTATGAGAAAAAGGTTTTTTTTATACCTATCCAACGGTGGCATAACCTCATAAAAACTCGGCGTCGTTAAATACTTTTTTTTACCACAATGCACTATGGCCGAAAAACCCCAAATCGCGGCAAAAACTATTTCCCGACAAGCTAACCTCACCAAATTTGGTATGCAGGATTCTACTGTCAAAATATTTGATTTGAGAAAAAATGGGCCCGTCCATAAGGGGGATTTTCGAAAAAAATTAATGCTTACAAAAATGTATTTAATTAAAATATTCTTTACTAATTTGAAGTGTCGAATATTCGGTAGGCAAAAAAGTACTATTCGGCCATTATTCGGCTTAGGTCACATTTTTGGACGAATATGGTCAAATACCGAATAATTGTAAAAAAATTGTAGTCAATTGTTGAAAATCATATTCAAGTAGAAAAACACTTTTTTAGTGATAGTAATTTATTAAAAATATTATTATTTTGAGGAAATTACGTTTTTTAATAATATAAAAAAAAAAAAAAAATTTTTGAGTGTACAATTTTTTTGAGTGTATAATTTGTTTTGAGTGTAATTTTTTTTTTTGTTTGAGAATAAAAAGTTTTTTGAATGAAAGAAGCACTGTAAAATATTTTTGTAGCTTTCCACTAAGCTTTAAAGCGTTTTTAGTGTGTTTTTCAACACGTGAATTTGCGAAAAAAAACCATCAAAAATTCACGTTTTTGCTAATAACTCATTCGTTCGCACTCGTTCGCATACCATATTAATATACAATGAAACCTGAGCTTTCTACGAAGATTTATATGTATAAAATTGTTTTAACAATTGTTAACATTTTAAGTTATACTCCATGAAAGACGATAAAACTATTCACAATTTTACAAAAAATTACCCCTAAATAAACTCCAAAATAACTACGAAATAATTTTTTTTTCCAAATATGTTAAGAATTCGTAAAAATACTCACCTCGAGTATTAAAATTCATATTCACAACATTTTTTTTAACCAAAATATATTTAAAAAAAAAAAAATAAATAGATTTATTAAAATTTGATTGCTTTACAGCTTGCAACACGTGTTATAAAAACTGTTTACACTAGCAGCTGTTTACACATCGACAGTGTTGCCAACTATCATAAATTTTTTCTTACCAATATATTGGGAATTGAACACAATCAACAAATTTTTAAAAATCTATACTTGAAAAATTGACTTTTTTTTATTTTTTTTTTTTTATTTTTTATTTTTTCAATATTTATTTACAAAATTTACAAGTTTTCGCCTCAGCGCCAAATATGGCATTTTAGAGGCTACCAAAATTGAAAATTCGGCCAAAGTGCAATGTGTTAATTTTGTTGGGTATTTTTATGAAGACATAGTCATAAAATGCAAATCCCTTCATTTGTGTCTGCAATTCCACATCATGTTGGCAACCTTTGCCCAAAGTATATAAAGAGACAAAAAAGTTGATAGAGGTATGATGTAAAATTGAAATTGCTAAAATAGAATTTATTTCGATATAAACGTTAAACTTCTCTATGTAGAAATTAATAATATGTAAATCAAACAATAGTTTAACACAAAACAGGTATTTGTTCACAACATATTCTAACAATACGGTGGTTGTGCAGACTAAAGTGTCTGCCAATCGGTATTGTTAATGGTATGAATATGACAAAAAAATATCCAAGGTTCGATTCTCGTTGGGGTATGTATGTTAAAAAGAAATTCAAATATAAGAAAAACTATTACCATTAGCGAAACAAGCCGACATTTTAAACATACTGAAGATGACGGTTAACTGGAACTGTTTGAAACCAGTATAGGAATACCAGAAATGATTTTTTTTTTTTTTGATAACAAAAAAAATCCACGAAAAATTTTTTTGGGTGAAAAAAAAAATACGGCAAACATTTTTTTTGTCAAAAAATATGTTTGTACTTGTTTAAATACAATTTAGTGATCAATTCTGTTCACATGTGTCAACTAGTAGCCGAATTAAAGCATATTGGATTTTTAGGTTGTGTTGAATGAACCATAATTTTCGAGGTGTCCTTTCATTTTCTTTCATAAATTTTCGCTCAAACTGCCTAGACTTATATTATTTTATTATTAACAAATAAAACAACATTTTGTTAGTGGAAATAAACAAAAATATGTCTTTATTATCAGACAAGTTTAAGACAGTTTTCTGAATCTCTTTAAAATTATAATGTAGGTACATCAAATATATTCAAGTTCTTATTCTAGTTAATTTATTAACTTTTTGGGAAAGGGAAACTATTTAGCGGAAGAGGAACAATAACTTTAGTTAAATGAGTAAAATAAAATAATTAGATAACATATAAAGAGAGAGAGAGATAAAGATAAAATAAATGATAAAAGTTTATTAGTTAATAGGAAAGGGAAACATTGAACGGAAAGGGAAAACGAACTTCACTAAAATAATGAGGGAGTTAAATTAAACATTTATATGAGAGAGTAAGAGTAAAAGAGAGAAGGTACACATATTAATAGGGAGGGTCACTATTATTATGTGACTGTAGGGCAACAACAAGTAATTATGCTGAGTCTTAGGTCATATCTGTTTAAAACTTTGGCCGTAATCACCATTTTCAGAGACGGACACCGCTAGAATGTCTTAAAATCGATCACTGATCAATTATATATATGTTGAAATTTTTTTTTTAGATTTTCCCAATTTGTTTACAGTTTTTAGCACCCTTTGAAAACTCCTTCGTGGTAAATTTTAAGATTTTTTTGATTACCCGTTCAAAAGATATCGAATTTTTTAAAATTGGTTGTTTGTTCCTTTACTCCAACTTCTTTTACTCATTACTTCTTCAATAATGGTCCACATTTCAAATTTTTTTTTTCAAAATTTTTGTTTTTTACGTACTTAAAAAAAAAAAACCCAAAAAAATTCTTAAAAGCGCTCTAGTATGCGATTTTTATGTTTTAAAATTTAAATCTCATTTTCAAAATTGTTTGTACTCTTCGATTTTTTTTGAAATTTTCCAATATTAAAATTATTGTGCGTGTTAGAGGGGTCATTTATAAGACCGACCCCCATTAATTTTTACGTCTTAACATTTCTTTGAAACAAATTAATACCCTATCTACAATTTCTAAGGAGGCTCCCACACAAAACGAGATTTTTTTCAATTTGCTCCAACCGCTCTAACTGCCTAATAGTGCCCTTAGAGCAACAAAATGCATGATCGACCCACAATATTTTTTTAGTTCAAACATTTTCTCTGAACAAACCTACCCTCTGTCTTTAACTGTTAAGGCGGTCCCCCATACATTTATTTTTATTTTTTGTAAATTTGTTTTATTTAATCAGCTTCTACTGGTCCAATGGTGCGTGAGAGAGGGGTCATTAGTGAAACCGACCCCCATTTAGTTTTACCCTACAACACTTTTTTAAATCATACCTACGCCCTATCTCCACTCCCTAAGTAGGCTTCCATTCAAAATTACATTTTTATAAAATTTGCTCCTACTGTTATTTGTATGGGAGCCTACTTAGAGAGTGGAGATAGGGTGTAGGTATGTTTTAAAAAAATGTTGTAGGTTAAAAATAAATGTGGGTCGGTCTCACTAATGACCCCTCTCGGACGCACCATTGGACCGGTAGAAACTGATTAAATAAACAAATTTACAAAAAATAAAAACAATTGTATGGAGACCACCTTAAAAGTTAAAGATAGAGGGTAGGTGTGTTCAAAGAAAATGTTTGAAAAGTTTTACTCAAAAAAATTTCAAAAAAATCGAAGAGTACAAACATTTTCAAAAATTAGATTTAAATTTTAAAACTTAAAAATCGCATACTAGAGCGCTTTTAAGAATTTTTTGCGTATTTTTTTTTAAAGTACGTAAAAAACAAAAATTTAAAAAAAAAAAAAATTAAATTTGGACCCTTATTGACGAAGTTATGAGTAAAAGAAGTTTGAGTAAACGAACAAACTACCAATTTTTAAAAATTCGATATCTTTTGAACGGGTCATCAAAAAAATCTGAAAATTTACCACGAAGGAGTTTTCGAAGGGTACTAAAAACTGTAAACAAATTGGAAAAATCTAAAAAAAAAAAAATTCGAAGTGTCCGGTTTGACATGGAATGCCCCATATACATTATGGGGTCTTAGACCGATATTTCGATTAGTTACAAACGGAATGAAGAACTTATATACTGCCAAAAAAAAACCTTGTAAAATGACAAGAAAAATTTGACGAGAATTCCTAATAATTTTACAAGCTTTTTACCAATAGTTTTGTAATTTTTCAACTTTTTTACCAATAAAATTCACATTTTTTTGACGCGATAAAACTTACAACGAGGTTTCGAGACTTTACTAGATTTTTGGCTACCTCCGATTTTACGAGAATTCCTAGTAAAAATTACGAGCTTTTGGGTAATTTTACAAGCTTTTTACTAATAAAATTATAAATTTACAACTTTTTTGGCGCAATGAAACTTACAAGGAATTCTCGTGAATTTACTAGATTTTTTTATGTAAACTTATCTTGGAAGTTTGTAAAATTACAAAAAATATTGTAACACAATAAAAAAATTATGTTTATTACGAAAAATGTAAATTTCGATTGAAATTTGTTATAAAAAATAGAATTAGAGCCCTTGCTCGATCTGTACTAACAAAAAAAAAACAATAAATTGACTTATGATATTCATATGAATTTCGTAATTTTTTTAACCATTTTTGAACCCCTAAATTTCTGACATGACTGATAGGCCGAGACATCCCAGCCTTAAAATCGTCTCTTTTATATATATTTTAAGTTTCAGGCAAATCGCTTCATAATGGTTAGAATGTTTCCCTTGTAAGAAGAATATCTCAGGAAAATGTCAGGAGAAAAAGTCTGAGATTATTTTGTTAATTTTTATATCCTCCAACCAGAGTATGGGGGTATTCTCACTTTGTAATTTCGTGTGGAACGCAACGAAATATCGATCTAGGACCACAAAAAATATACATGCAAATGATAAATGACCAATTCTAATACATTCTTTTAATGCCCGGCTTTCTGTAGAACTAGACTGCTAATATTTGGCATGTATATGATTATTGGAAAATTTATTTCGTAAATGTGCAGAATCGGTCCCCTTGCAAAAGCACGTATTCACGAGATATTTTGAGTTAGTTTTGAGTGACCGATTTTTCAAAATTGTGATTTAAAAAAAAAAAAAAAGGAAATTAGAATTTTCAATTAATTTTTTAAAGTAAAACAATTTTATTGAGTAAAAAATAATCTTAAAAAAAATTAGAGAACATTTAGTTGGCATTTAAATATAGTTTAAAAAAAAAATATAAAAAAATTTTCGATGGAAATATAACTTCGACGTTTAAAATTAAAATCGACTTTTTTTTTGATACCGATTTTTTCAAAAAGTCCAAAACCTTTGATTTAAAAAAAAAGAGCTCAAAAAATCGACTCGATATTACGCATTATTAAGCCACAATTTTAACCATTTTTTTGAATTTTGAAAATTTTAACTTGTTTTTTGAGCCTGATATACAAATCGCTCATTTATTACTGAAGTGTCATAACTCAAAAAATTTGATTTTGCAGAACACACATTTAAGTTTTACAATTGAAACTGGGTTTCCATTGAAAAAGGCCGATTTATAAAAAATTAAAACATGGGTATATTTCTTCTCAACAGTGAGTGTAAAAGTTATTTAAAAATAATTTTTGATACTATAAAGAATAATGTTTTGGCCCTATGCTCCTTGCAGGAGTTTAAAGGAACAGATATATATAAAGAATAGTGATTACTTCTATAGTGACACACTCAAAAATCACATTTTTGGGTTGTGTCACTATAGAAGTAAATGAGCGATATGTAATGGCGTTCTAAAATAAAAAAATATTTTTTATTCTTTTTTAATGCATATTGGGTGTATTTTTTGCAGTGCACAGGTGTATTATTTTGAGTGTAATTGCTTTCTAAAATTTATTTTTGAGCCCATTTAAATACCCAAATGTACAGTCCCACTTTAAAATTAAAAACAATACTTTTTGTTTTTGAATAAAATATTTTGTTCTAGAAAAACAAAAGACTTAAGAAACAAACTTGTTTTAATATTAAACAAAAAATGCTTATTTTATAGCAGTTGTTTTTTTTCAATTTATTATTTAATTTTTTTATGTAATGTACAAAATTGCTGTCACACACACATGTGTTTTACGACATGTTAACAAATTCATGTTTAAATCAAATATTTTGACATAAATTGCTATCAAGATCTTATCATTAGTAACGATATTTATGTTATTTAGTTGCTGTTGTTGTTCTTTTTTTTTTTTTGCAATCATTGGAATTAATTTTTAGATTACAACGATTTAATAGCTTGTTTTATATTACTTAAGAAACTTTAATAATATTAAGAGTTATAGAAAAATTGGTGATAATTCATTTAGTATAAATTGAAATGATTTTTGTATAAATTAAAAAACACAAAAAATAGTCAAATTAGACAGGTAATTGAGAATTTCGACAAAGTTTTGGATTTAAAATTTAACACATTTAATCAGTTGATATTTTTAAACAATTGATGGACTTAATATTTGAAATTTGACAAAATTAAATTTTTGTTTTTCTTCATGGGAAACATTGTATTTAAAAAATTATTTTTATTATTTTCATTTAAAATTTTGCATAAATCATTTAAGATATAAAGTTTAAATTTAACAAAATTTTAATGACTTAAAAATTAATATGTAGTGCTAAAAAAACCTAAAATTACCACCTTTCAAAAATTTTTTTTTAAACTAAAAAAATCTCCTTTTAAAATTTATGTTTATTTGGCAAGTTTCAAAGAAGAAAATCTTCAAATAATTTTTTTTTTGTTTTAAAAATAAATGAAGTTGAAAATTATAATCTTTCCGTTAGTAACTTCCTTCTACTTAACAATTTTTTACTTACATTTATATATATATTGTGTCTAACTTCTTAAGAAAATCAACTACTCATCTATAATAATGTTATTTTAACGTCTTTTCCTGCTTTAGTTTTATATCTTTTTCTAAAAAGTTTTTTTTTTCTTTAAAAAAAAAAAAAATTACAATGATTTATTTACTAAAGACAAACAAGAAATTAATTCTTATTCATGGCTTGCATTGTCTGTTGTATGTATGTTGCATGAAATGCTGCCGATGATGTCGTCATTGATGTTGCAGCAGCAATTGAAGGTGGCAGTGTATTGTAAGTAACCTGTAAGTTTAGCAAGCAGGCATAAACATGCATGCGTGCATTTAAGATTACCTTGCCTACAAAAGATACGAATAGGAAAAATACTTAGCTATTTGTATTTTTTTCTGGATTTTCTGTTTTTTTTTTGTGTATTGGCGTAAGCGTCAAAAATGTTAAGGTAATCATTTGTAATTTTCTAACATTCTTGTATTTAAAAGTTTGAGATGAAGGCAAAGAAGTGCGTGTTTGTTAAAAAAACAAGGAGTTTTCTTTAACTGCACAAACTCAAATCATCACATTAAAAAAAAAGTTAGAGTGTGGTTTTAATGAAAACAAGATGTTGGCTTCAAATGACACTTTAACATAACAAGAGATTTTTCGAGAAAAAAAATATATTAAGTAAAGTAGCTAGAAATGTGTTAACCCATTAAAAAAAGTAATAATATTTAATAACTGTGTGTGCATAAATTTGTTAAGTTTACTCCCACAAAAAAAAAAAAATTACCTGACTATAAAATAATATTTTTAGTTTCTAAGACTAACATTCTCAATATATTGATGCTCGAAAATGTTCTAAACAAATTCGATATATCGATAACAAAAAATTGTAAGGTTGTCGATAACGCAAAATTTTCTGTAGAAAATTTTATAAAACAAATTGTTATTGCGATATTACGATAACCCTATCGATAACCCTATGGTATGGTTATCGATATACCGGTAACGCTAAATTTTCCATAGAAAATTTTAGGGATATCAAAAAACCGATAACGCAAAATTTTCTATAGAAAATTTTAAGGCTTTCAATATATCGATAACGAAAAATATTTTATAGAAAATTGTAACTTAATTAACAACTCCAATTGTAAGGTTACCGATAAATCGATAACACAAAATTTTCTATAGATAATTGTAAGGTTATTGATATATCGATAACACAAAATATTCTATAGAAAATTGTAAGGTTATCGATATATCGATAACACAAAATTTTCTATAAAAAATTGTAAGGTTATTGATATATCGATAACACAAAATTTTCTATAGAAAATTGTAAGGTTATTGATATATCGATAACACAAAATTTTCTATAGAAAATTGTAAGGTTATCGATATATCGATAACACAAAATTTTCTATAGAAAATTGTAAGGTTATCGATATTTCGATAACACAACGTTTTCTATAGAAAATTGTAAGGTTATCGATATATCGATAACACAAAATTGTCTATAGAAAATTGTAAGGTTATCGATAACACAAAATTTTCTATAGAAAATTGTTAGGTTATCGATATATCGATAACACAAAATTTTCTATAGAGAATTGGTAGGTTATCGATGTATAGATAACACAAAATTTTCTATAGAAAATTGCTAGGTTATCGATATATCGATGTCACAAAATTTTCTATAGAAAATTGTTAAGTTATCGATAACACAAAATTTTTTATAAAAAAATTTTCTATAGAAAATTTTGTGTTATCGATGTATCGATAACCTAACAATTTTCTATAGAAAATTTTGTGTTATCGATATATCGATAACCTAACAATTTTTTATAAAAAATTTTGTGTTATCGATAACCTAACAATTTTCTATAGAAAATTTTGTGATATCGATATATCGATAACCTAACAATTTTCTACAGAAAATTTTGTGTTATCGATACATCGATAACCTACCAATTCTCTATAGAAAATTTTGTGTTATCAAAATTTTCTATAGAAAATTGTTAGGTTATCGAAAAGACAAAATTTTTTATAGAAAATTGTTAGGTTATATCGATAACACAAAATTTTCTATAGAAAATTGTTAAGTTATCGATATATCGATAACACAAAATTTTCTAGAGAAAATTGTTAAGTTATCGATGTATCGATAACACAAAATTTTCTATAGAAAATTGTTAGGTTATCGATGTATCGATAACACAAAATTTTCAATAGAAAATTGTGAGGTTATTGATATATCGATAACACAAAATTTTCTATAGATAATTGCGTTGTGGATATATTGTTAGGTTATCGATATATCGATAACACAAAATTTTCTATAGAAAATTGTAAGGTTATCGATATATAGACAACACAAACTTTTCTATAGAAAATTTAAAGGTTATCGAAAACACAAGGTTTTCTATAGAAAATTGATAGGTTATTGATATATCGATAAGACCAAATTTTCTGTCGAAAATTGATAGGTTATCGATAACACAAAATTTTCTATAGAAAATTGTTAGGTTATCGATATATCGATAACACAAAATTTTCTATAGAAAATTGTTAGGTTATCGATATATCGATAACACAAAATTTTCTATAGAAAATTGTTAGATTATCGATATATCGATAACACAAAATTTTCTATAGAAAATTGTTAAGTTATCGATGTATCTTTAACACAAAATTTTCTACAGCAAATTGTTAGGTTATCGATGTATCGATAACACAAAATTTTCTATAGAAAATTGTAAGGTTATCGATGTATCGATAACACAAAATTTTCTATAGAAAATTGTTAGGTTATCGATGTATCGATAACACAAAATTTTCTATAGAAAATTGTTAGATTATCGATTTATCGATAACACAAAATTTTCTATAGAAAATTGTTAAGTTATCGATATATCGATAACACAAAATTTTAAATAGAAAATTGTTAGATAATCAATAACACAAAATTTTCTACAGAATTGTTAGGTTATAGATAAATCGATAACACAAAATGGTCTATTAAAAATTGTTGTGTTATCGATGTATCGGTAAAACAAAATTTTTTAAAGATATATTGATAACGCAAAATATTCTATAGAAAACTGTTAAATTATCGATACATCGATAACCCAAAATATTCTAAAGAAAATTCTTAGATTATCGATAAATCGATATCACAACATTTTCTATAGAAAATTGTAAGTTTATCGATATATCGCAAAATATGCTATAGAAAATTGTTAGGTTATCGATGTATCGATAACAAAAAATTGTCTATAGAAAAGGTTAGGTTATCGATATATCGATAACACAAAATTTTTTATAGCAAATTGTTAGGTTGACAATATATCGATAACACAAAATTTTCTGCAGAAAATTGTTAGGTTATCGATATATCGATAACACAAAATTTTCTATAGATAATTGTTAGGTTATCGATATATCGAAGTCACAAAATTTTCTATAGAAAATTGTTAGGCTATCGATAAATCCATAGCACAAAATTTTCTATAGAAAATTGTTAGGTTATCGATATATCGATAACACAAATTTTTCTATAGAAATTGTTAGGTTTTCGATATATTGACAACAGATATTTTCTATAGAAAATTGATAGGTTTCGTTTTATCGATAACACAAGATTTTCTATAGAAAATTGATAGGTTATCGATACATCGATAACACAAAAAATTTTCTATAGAAAACAAAATTTCCTATAGAAAATTTTTTGGGTTATCGATACATCGATAACACAATTTCGTTTAATATGGGTTAAAAACATTTGCATTGCTTTAACACAAAAAAAACAAATTTTGCAATTACTTGTTTCATTTATCTTTTCCTCCACAACTCTATAGAGATTTAAAGCTTCTTCACTTAGTTTTGCCTTTTAATACTTTTATTTAGCAAATATTTTTTGAAAAATTACCTTAAATGATGTATGTGATTCTACAGTGCATTAGTTTCTCTATGATGTTAATTTTTTTTTTTTAGTTTTGGTTTTGCTTTTCATTACATTATGTTATTTTTGTAAGTTAATTTTTCATTACTCTGTGTTATCTTCTTTAAAAATGTAAAAAAGATTTACTTCATTTTTTGTTTTGCCACTTTGCATATAGACAAGTAACCAACAAAAATAAAATGCATATGCATATATGCTACTTAAAATGCATTATTTGCTTAAGCTTTTGGGTATTGTTTTTTTTTTGTCGATTACTTGTTGGTGGTTGTTTGAAGAGGAGGGGAAACAAAAATAAAAAAATCATGGTTATGTATTTCATCTGTCAAAATGTCAGTTTTAAAAAATGATATTTTTTATAAAATAATTTGTTTAAAAAGTGTAGATATGTTTGTTGTTTTTTTTTTCTAATGATTTTAAAATGTATATAGAGGATATATGTATATAAAGGGAGAGATGGAAAAAATCTTAACCAAAAGAGGGTAGAAACTGTGTAGGATGTTGATAAATCAACAAAGGAGTATTTGGTAATGATGTGTGATTTATTGTTTGTTTTTCCAAAAATAAATTTCTTTACAAATTTAGACATCTTAAGAATTGCAGTTTACTTTTACCTGACTCATTGTAGGGCCTTAGCTATTGATATAATGTACAGAGGTTTATTTTAGATTTTTTTTTTAAATAATTAGGCCATTCAATAAATATTGAACGATTGCAGAGAAATAGCAAAAAATTCATACACTTGACTCCTCTACGGGCATCCTTGGGGAAGTTAGGGCAGTGGAATCATATTTTATAAAAGTTTGTTCAGAAGATTTGCTGGAGTTTAAAAATTAATGGCAGTGAGTCTTAAGGCCTCTACTGAGGATTACATACTTCACCCGCGATTCGCGAGCAGTAGGAAATTATTGATTTTTAAGAAATTTCTATGGAGTCATTTTGACCCCCTATAAAAACTTCTTACTTTCATAGAATAGTTTTTGGGGTATTTTTATTTAATGCGCGATGTAGGTACCCAAGAATTTTTTTGATTTTTATATGACTTTGGGGAAGACATTTGGAATACCAGCAAAAGGTTTTCCATCGTAGTATAATTTTTTAAAGTGACTTAACTCGGAAAAATCGCTAACGAAGTTACGATTTCGCGATTTTTTATTACTTAAAAGTCCCATAATTCGCGAAAAAAAAAAATGTTTGCAATATTTTTGAATATGATCTTGTGACTTATTTTTAAAATAGATAACACCAACAAACAAGTAGAAAAGTTAAATTCGACTTTGCCGAATCTATGAATACTCTCTGCAATGCCTTTTTTTTTAAAGGATAGTACATTTTTTAACGTAAAAAAATTAACAACTTTGATAAGAAATATTTTACTTATTTTGAGTAAAAAACTCTTTTTTTGTCATTTTTTCCAAATTTTTTTTTTTTAGTGTACTGTTTTTTACCTTAAAAATATTTCTGAGTGAATGCACGTACGTATGTACACAAAATATTGTCATTTTGTAAAAAAAAACAAAATTTTTTTGAGTGTAAAATTTTTTTCGAGTGTAATTTTTAAGTTACCAATGCTTTTAAAACTAAACAAGTTTGAAAAGCATTGTTTTTAAAACATGTTTTAAAAACAATGCTTTTAAAACTTGTTTAACACGTGGCATTTAAGATGAAACCAATCTGAAATTCAGGGTTTTGCTTATAAATTTTGAACCACTAGACCGATTGAGCTGAAATTCAATACCAAACAGACCTGGGGAACGGCAAAGATACATGCAAAGTTTCAGCAGTCTTATTATTGTCTTTTGAAAGCAATTGTGTTTTATCTCGTAAATTCGCGAAAAACCCTTGTAAATTCGCGAAAAACCCTTACTGGTCCTATTTGGCTGGATTGCAATACCAACCTTACCAGATAAATGACCAACATATATGCCAAACTTCAGTAGCCTCTGTAAAGTCTTTCAAAAGTTAGCGTGTTTTCTACGGACGGACAGACAGACGGACGGACGGACGGACGGAAACGGAATGACAAACTTATATATACCCTCTATCACTAGAGGGAGGATATAAAAAAACTTGGTTGTCTAGAAATAAGATGAAATATACAATTTTGTTGGGTTTTTATTTTAACCGCGATGCGGGATAGGTTAGGTTGGATGGGCGTCCGCCGATTTGGCGAATTCACTCGGAGGCCATATGGCCCATTGTGATTCCCCTAAAGTTGTCTCCCTACTCCCCTGATATACAAAATTCTACCTCTCAAACCACCCCGATTCCCTCAGGTATTCTGCTAGAGACGTCAATGGGACACTGTTAAGGCAATCTAAGTCATCAAAAAATCGTTGCCCCAAATACTTAAGACGACGTTTCATCAGACCCGGACATTCACACAACAAGTGCCTCAGTGACTCCTCCTCCACCTCTCCACAACTTCTGCAAAAGTCCTTGTCAGAAATTCCTATACGAACGGCCATTTGGACGATCATACAGTGTCCCGTCAGTAGTCCTACTAATAGGCTAACCGTCCGTTTGCCAAAGGTAAGAAGACTTTCTGTCCTCTTAGGATTTGGCAGTGGCCGCATGGTCCGCGATATCCTGCACATGGTCAGCGATATCCACCTATCCCTCATCATATTCTCCGATATCCTATCAATTTCGTTCATCAACTCCACTATAGGAACCGAGATATCCGGTTCGACAAGTTCCCCCACCGACTCGGAGCCACCTCTTGCACACTCATCAGCCAATTCGTTACCATCGACTGTGTACTGACCGATTCGATGAAGGGATTGTATACAATTACTAACAATTCTCGATTTTACAGTGTGTGACCCTAAGGCCTTCAGAGCTGCAAGACTGTCCACAAAAATATTGATGGCGCAAGGACTTAGGTCCTTTGTCATAATCATCTGCGCGGCTTTGTCAATTGCAAAAACCTCGGCCTGGAAAACACTACACTTGTCCGGGAGCCTCACTGAGGCCCTGATTTCGAGGCATTCAGAGTATACCCCCGAACCCGTACCCATCTCCATCTTCGATCCGTCCGTGAAAATTGAGATCGCATTCCCCGTTATAACAGAGTTTGCCGCCCAGTCTTACCTAGTTTGTATTTTGACTTCGAAGTTCCTATTAAAGTTCGTCTGCGGTGAGATATAGTCGGTTTTCCGTTCCAATTTCGACCCGCCCACCGTACTTAATATGGTCGAGTGTCCCCAAGAGCTTTGCTTAAGCATTAGTGACTCTCTTAACCTAAGAGCCGATTTTGCTGCTATGCTCTTGATGTAGATATCTACGGGCTGAATGTTTAGTATCACTTCCAGACCTGCCTGGGGTGCTGATCTAATAGCACCAGTGATACCCACGCACGCCAGTCGCTGTACCTTCTGTAGGTTGCAGAGATATGATTTCTTATCCGCTGCTTTCCACCACACAAGGGCTCCATAGGTAAGTATTGGTCTAATTATCGCACCATACATCCAGTGGATGTATGGTACCTTCTTCCGAAAGTTCTGCTGCAGGTGTAAAAAGCACATAACGACTTTTTCATCCTTTCCTCCGTATTCCTTTTCCAGGAAAGCTTTGAGTCCAGGATTACACCCACACTCAAAAAAATACGTTAGTAAAAAAGTTTGTAAAATTGTTTGTATCCCAACTTTACAACTTTTTTACTAAATTGTACTAAAAAAATATTTTTTTGTAATTCGTTTTAGTAAACTCGCGTTACAAACTATTAATTTTTTACTGATTTTTTAATAATTTTTTCAGTTGATTTTTTAAAAATTTCGTATTAACTTTTCGGTTTTCTTTTCTAGAAAAGTAATGCACTAATGAAATACAAAAAGAAAATGTTATTAAAATATTTGGAAATTAAAAAGAGCATTTAAAAAAAAATATACAGTTAGTTATTTTTTTATTTTAATTGTAAAACTGCGCTTTGATGAGTATGAATATGTTTATTATTTCCAATATTGAATTACACTTATTTGTCTGCTTCATTGTAACTACTTTGTTTTCTTTCAAGTAAAAAAATATATAAAAAAGGGAACAAAATGCAGTAAAGAGAGATATGCAAAATGCAAAAAACACCAACCTTTTCCAATTCTTTTTTCTTTCTTCTCCACTTGCGGTCCTTTTTTTGTTTTACGCTATCTGCGAATTTTTTTTCTTGTGTACAGTGTACATAAAGGGTTGATTTCTTAATACTCAAAAAAGTATTGGTAATTTTGTGTACTTTTCTTCATGCCTTTGGTTCTATTATTCAGTTGAAAAATAGCATTTGAATTGACAACGTCGCGGAGCGGAAGAAATAAAAAAATGTACAAACAACAAAATATTACAACACAAAATACATTTTAGGACAATAAATAAAACAAAATAGAAAATGATGAAAGCAGGTAACAACTGTATATTTATGTGTTCCATTTAAATAATATCAATATAATGTATTTTTTATTCTAGAACACCAATTTATTCAACATGTCAATTTATTCAACACAATTTTCAAAGCATTAATTTTATGTGGTATGTAATTTATATTTTGTATAAAAAAAAATGTATTCAATATTTTCTCTTACCTATTTCAGGTCAAAAATTCAAACAAAATCTGACTTGCATTGAAATAGTAATGGCGACAACAAGCACAATACGCAGTGTACATAAAATACCAAAAATTTAAAATACACAATTTACAATTTTTTTACAAAAAAATTTAGTAATACTAATTTTTTTAGTGTTTTTTAAGATTACTAATTTTTGAAAACCAAAGTTTGTAATGGTAACTGAAAAAGTTATCGGGCACAAATTGAAAACTTTATTAGTAATGGTAACAGACTTTTTTGTAAGGAATACTAACAAATTTTTATGAGTGCAGGTATTTCGCCTCATTAGATAGTTCTAGGGTGATTCCATTTAATTTGGGAAGAACAAGCCTGTCTATCTTAGTCCTTTTCGTGAACAAGACTAGTTCGGTTTTGGAGGGATTGACTCCCAGACCGTTGTCCCTTGCCCACATCAAGAGTATCTTAAGTGCTGATTCCATGAGTTCACTAATCGTTGGTAAAAACTTACCTCTGATTAGGATCACAACTTCATCAGCATAGGCAACCACCTTGATGCCCAGTCCGTTGAGTGACTCGCGGATTTCATTTATTACAAGATTCCACAGAAGAGGAGAGATCACCCGCCTTGTGGTGTGCCCCTTGTAACTACTTTCCTCGCTTCACCATCACCTATTTTCGAGTTAATCGCCCTGCTTTTCAGCATGTGCCCGTCCATAGAGTAATCTGTGTGTCCGTGCCCGTTTTCCGTAGGGCATTAAGAATTGACGATATTTTGACATTGTTGAACGCGCCTTCCACGTCCAGAAATGATGCCAAAACGTACTCTTCTTTGTGAAGAGTATCCTCAATCAAACCAACAACATCACTTAAAGCCGTCTCGACAGACCTAGCCTTAAGATAGGCGTGTTGGGCCTCGCTGAAGTTGTCTGATGTGAGGATACTTCTCACATATACATCTACCAGTCTTTCCAGTGTTTTCAATAAAAACGATGACAGACTGATAGGTCTGTAATCCTTTGCGGTATTGTGGTTTATTTTTCCCGCTTTGGGAATAAAGACCACCCTAAGCGATGCGGGATGGTAGGCAAATTTTTTATTATCATTAAAATTTTATGGAATCATTTTGACACCCAATAGGATCTTTTTGGAAACCTTTAAGCTCCAAAAAAAAAAAAAAAAAAAAAAAAAAGTAAATTTATTTTTTTTAAACCATTTATAAAACTGCAACTTTGTATTTCTATTATAGTTCAAATTTCTCTAATTATTTTTCATTTTTTTTTAAATTTTTGTGTTAAACTCCCACAGAGTTTTTTTTTTTTAAACAGTAGCTACTTTTAAGACAAAAAAAATATATGCACAGTTTTATTTTTATAAATTTTTATCTTAAATTGTTTTGATATTTTTTTTTTTGCATACGGTATATATTTTATTTATAAAAATATATAAAGAAAAAACGTATTTTTAACAAAATTATCTTTAGAAAGTTGTTAGTGTTTAACATGCTTTATTAACTTTAATAGTGGGGTTTTTTCATAAAGATACAGAAGTTACACAAATAATTAAGGAGGAAATGTCTATTGAAAATTATTATATTAAGGGGGGGTTTAAAGGAAAAAAGGTCTTAACGTGAACAATTTTTAAACAGCTATAAAAATATAAATACGCAATATTATTTAATTCTGTTTTTTTTTATTTGAAAGATGAATTTTTGTAATATTTTAAAAGCTTTATAGCACAAAATTTGGTCAATTTTGCCAGGGTTGCCACTCAATTGTAGAATTCTTTTTTTTTAAGACAAAATCGGCTGCAGTTGTACAGCAAAAACTACTGAACCGATTTGGATGATTTTTTGTTTGATTTGTAAATTTTTAAATTATCTAGTATTTATCGTAGCCATTTTTAGAAACATATTGATTTTTGTTGAAATTATTCTACTATAAACTTAAAAAAATTACTTTTCTTTTTTCATAAAAAACATAATTAGGTCAAAATTTAAAAAAAAAAAATTTTTATTGAATGGCAATTTCAGTTAACCAAATTTAGTGTTATAAAATTTTAAAAATATTACAATAATTTATCTTTCTAATAAGAAAAAGAATTAAAAAATATTGCGAATTGAATTTTTTAGGCTGCAGGCAAGATCGCCCAAAAAAGAAAATGAAATTTTGCCCAAAAGTTGTTTATACAAATTTGTGCCATATTTCATATGAAAAGTTACCCAACATCTTTGGGCACATTTTCAACCTAAAAAAAGTTTATAATTTTTTTTAGAAACAAGACAGCGAATTATTTCTGCTGGGAATTGAACCAACAACCCCTACACTTACTTTCAGATTATCATGCAATATATTAATTTACCTCAGCCCAGCAGAAAATGAAAAGTAATGATTTAAAAACAACATGGAGTTGCGATGAAAGCGCCGCAGGCTAAAAATTTTTACAACAAATTTTAACAAAAAGTCGCGCGATTTTGGGCCAAATTTTGTATTTTTCGTTTTTAGTAATTTTTCATATTTTTTGGGCGATTTTTCATACAGCCGTGTTTTTTTATAACTGTTTAAAAATCACATGAAGGCTGTTTTTTGTTTCTTTAAACCCCCTAAAATGAATAGTGAAAATCTTATTAAACAGACACAATTTAAATATTTTATCAAATTGTGGAATTTATATTGATTTTTCAAATCTGATTATTTTGTTAAAGTCCTGCAAAATCTTTGGATTGGTTTTAATGCTTTATAATTGTTGAGGTTATTGCATTTTTTCAGGCCATCCCCTGTATTGTCTATTGTTGTCAGTCTGTCTCTCAGTATGACTCAATGTCTGGATGTTTTTTTTTTTTTGCAAAGTATGTGTATGTAGATATTTTCCAAGTGATAAACTATTTATGGTTATATATTGAAAGCAAAAGCGTATTTTTTATAAAGTTTTTTTTTTGCATGGTTTATTTTTAAAACTTAAAGAGTTTATTGTTTATTTTTTATCTATAGTTTATGGTATTTTTGTAGAATTTTTTTTTTATTAAAAGCCTTATAATTGAATTTTTTTATAAATTGTTGTGAAAGATAATATTTTTTTTTTTAATTTCACAAAATATATAATAGTAGTAAACACAGTAATAAAGGTAAAACAGGAAGTTTTTAGAAATAGATATAAAGTAAAACTTAAATATAATAAAAATCTGAGCTTAAAATTTTTTTTGTAAGTTTGATGCTAAGTTTTCAATATAGCAAAAACAAAAGACTTAAGACACAAACTTTATGTTGATACAATGTCTTTGGAACAGGGGTATAAATTTTTTATTTTTTGGAATTGCATTTCTCTACAACAATTCAACATTAGCTGTATGAACATTAAACAAAAATTTGAATTTCTATCGTTTTGGCAAAATGAATGACATTGACCGTATTGTCTTTTTTTCTCAAAATATTATTTATGTTATTATCTTTATATTTTACGATCACTATTCTATTCAGAATATATTGAGATATGTTCATCTATTAAATATTACTTAAATCTACCATTTTAATAAAAATAAAATATTAAAAATATTTTCCACAGACTAAAACAACATATTTCTAGCATGTCATTTTTCATATTATGTTTTTTCATAATTATCAACAAGTCTGCATATTTTCTTAAAAATATTTACGTGACAATATGAAGATGCAATATAGTTAAACTATAAAAATAAACCAGTGTTCAGTAATTACAGAATACAACCAGCTACAATGTTGCAAAAAAAAGTACACTTTTATAAATATTTGTATATAAATTTTTATAAAATGTATTTAATAGCCATGATAGAAATCAATTAAAAATCCTTTAAATATTTTGTCGTCATAAAAAACACAAAGCTATTTTTTTGAACAAGATTTCGGAGGGAACAAAAATGCTTTGATGTAAAAGATGAGACTTTAATACATATTTAACTATGAGACTTTAGTACACATTTATTTAGAGTGCCCAGAATAAATTGTTTTAAGGTTTTACCCTTTAAATCTGTATGAAAAAAAATTTGGTTTATTTGGGATTTTTAAAAAAATATTTAAAGGTAATTTTTACGAAACTATACGAATCTAAGATTTTTAAATTGTTAAAATACATTTAAAAGGTCATACGAAAAAAATGTCATCAAAAAATAGAATTACGCTGAAAATATGTATCTTCCATTTGAAGACAGGTTGTTGGTTAGGCCGTATTGATTTTAACTTTAACTTTTTGTTTGAGCTGAAAGGGGTCCAAAAAGTTTCTATTCTATTCAAAATGACTCCATAAAATTTTTGTGCAAATAAAAAATTTGTTTACCCTCCCGCACCGTGGTTAAAGTAAAAACCCCAAAAAAATACATATTTCATCTTATTTCTAGCAACCAAGTTTCATCGTTGGTTTTATCTATTTGGAAAAATAGGTCTTTCCTGTCAAGAAAAAATTTGATAAAAAATATTGCAAACATTTTTCTGTCGCGAATTATGGGGCTTTTAAGTAATAAAAAATCGCGAAATCGTAACTTCATTTGCGATTTCTCGCAGTTAAGTCAATTTAAAAAACTATGCTATGGTGGAAAACCTTCTGCTGGAACTCCAAATGCCTCCTCTGAAGTCTTATAAAAATTAAATAATCTTTGGGCGCCCACATCGCTGATTTAGTAAAAATTTCCACAAAAGCCATACTTCAACCGCGAAGCGGGAGCAGAAGAAAATTATTGATTTTTACAAAATTTTTATAAAGTCATTTTGACTCCCAATAGAAACTTTCTGGACCACTTACAGCTCAAAAAAAAAAAGAAAAATCAATTTCTTTGGGATCAAGAATTTTTTTGATTTTTATATAATTTCGGGGGAGGCATTTAGAGTGCTACACTCAAAAAAAAAAAACGTGTGCAACATGAAAAGTTTGTAACATTTTTTTTTTGCTAACTCCTATTTGACAACAATTCTTTGTAATTTTACAAGCTTTTTACCAATAATTTTGTAATTTTACAAGCTTTTTACCAAAAAAATTGTAAATTTACAATTTTTTTGACGCGATAAAACTTACAAGAAGGTTTCGTGATTTTACTAAATTTTTTACGTCCTCCTATTTTACGAGGATTCCTTTTTTGTAATTTTACAAATTTACCAATAAAATTGTAAATTTACAACTTTTTTGGCGAAATAAAACTTACAAGAAATTCTCGTAAATTTACTAGTTTTTTTTTGTAAAAAATCTTGGAAATTTGTAAAATTACAAAAAAAACTGTAAAATTACAAAGAAATGTAAAATTGCAAAAAAAAAAAAAGTAAATTTTGGTCCAAAATTTTTTGTTAAAAAACAAGGAAAACTGTTAAATATTGGTAAAATGGGGTTACGAGACTTTTTCTAGTAATTTGAAAAGGTTTTTTTTGTGAGTGGCATAAATATTTTTTAATGTGCAGCAATCATGCTTACCAAATTCACAATAAGTTCGAAATTTTTAATGTTTTCTTTTCAAAAAGTAGTTTATTTACAAAAAAAATAAAAAATCAAATGAAAAAAAAATAGAACATTTTTTGGAAATAAAATTATTTTTGCTGGTCCCTCGGAGTTCGTTATAACCAGGTTTGACTGTATTAATAACACAGTGCAACAACCAAAATCGGAATGGGATGAGTAAAAGCAAATGAAAGTTGACATTTTACATAACAAAACCTTCAGCGCTAGATTTTTTGAAAATTGAATAGGTGGCTTTTTTGTAATTGCTTTTAAATAACAATCATACGCAACGGTGCACAGTGTTTATGTTTTTTATACCCTCCACTCTAGTGATAGTGGGTATATATAAGTTTGTCATTCCGTTTGTAACACCTCGAAATATTGGTCTAGGACCCAATAAAGTATATATATTCATGATCCTCGATCGATTTTTACACGATCTAGCGATGTCCGCCCGTCCGTCTGTCTGTCCGTCCGAAAGCTGTCCGAAAGCTGTCTGTCTGTTGAAAACACGCTAACTTTTGAAAAACTTTACGGAGGCTCCTGAAGTTTGGCATATGTATTGCACACATACCTGGTCAGGTTGGTATTGCAATCCAGCGAAATCGGTCGAGTGCTTCAAAAGTTATGAGTAAAAGACTGAATTTCGGCAAGGGTTTTTTCGTGAATTTACGAGATATAAAACACGCTAACTTTCGAAAGGCAATTCTGAGGATGCTGAAGCTTGGAATATATATTTCGTTCCCCTGGCCTGGTTCGTATTGAATTTCAGCTATATCGCTCCAGTGGTTCAAAAGTTATTAGCAAAACCGTGCATTTCAGATTAGTTTCACCTTAAATTCACGTGTTGAAAAGCCGTTAAACATGTTTTGAAAACATTGGTAAGTCACAAAAATATTTTACAACGTATTTTTGTCACTCACAAATGTTTTTACAATAAAAAAAAAATACACTCGAAAAAAATTTTACACTCTAAACAATTTTACACTCCAAAAAATATTTAGTAAATTATTTTTTTTTTTTTTTCAAAAATTACTAAAAAAAGGTTTTTTTACACAAAATAAAATATTTGTAATCAAAAATGTTATTTTTTTACGTTAGAAAATTTACTATCACTTCATTGCATTGTGGAGGGTATTCATAGATTCGGCTAACAATATACTTCTACTTGTTATACCCTCCACTCTAGTGATAGAGGGTATATATAAGTTTGTCATTCCGTTTTTAAACAAATAAATTTAAGAAATACATGAGAAAATGAAATTTTGTCTGGCACTGGCTGGACTTAATATTAAGAATATTTAGAAATAAGATATGAACACTTATTGTTAGTTCACGGAATTAAGGTGAAGATTCAATAAATAAAATATGAAGAAAAAAAATAAATCCGTTTGTAACACCTCGAAATATTGGTCTAGGACCACATAATGTATATAAATAAGTATAAGTATATCTATGATCCTCGATCGATTTTAAGACGATCTACCGATGTCCGTTTGTCTGTTCAAAACACGCTAACTTTTCAAAGACTTTACAGAGGCTCCTGAAGTTTGGTAAATATGTTAGGCATTTACCTGGCCAGGTTGGTATTGCAATCCAGCGAAATCGGTACAGTGGTTCAAAAGTTATGAGCAAAAGACTGAATTTCGGCAAGGGTTTTTCGTGAATTTACAAGATAAAAAACACTATAACTTTAGAAAGGTAATTCTGAGGATGCTGAAGCTTGGCATATATATTTGTCGTTCCTTTAGCCTAGTTCGTACTGAATTTCATTCAAATCGGTATAGTGGTTCAAAAGTTATTAGAAAAACCGTGAATTTCAGATTTGCTTCAACTTAAATTTACGTGTTGAAAACCCCTTAAACCTGTTTTCAAAACATTGGTAAGTCACAAAAAAATTTATAACATATTTTTGTCACTCAAAAATATTTTATACCAAAACAAAAAAAAAAAAAAAAGACACTCGAAAAAAAATTTACACTCAAAAAAAATTTTACACTCAAAAAAAAAAATTAGTAAATATTTTTTTTTTTTTTTCAAAAATTACTAAAAAAAGTTTTTTTTACACAAAATAAAATATTTCTAATCAAAAATGTTATTTTTTTACGTTAGAAAATTTACTATCACTTCATTGCATTGTGGAGGGCATTCATAGAATCGGCCAACAATAAGTCGAATTTAACTTTCCTACTTGTTATACTTCTACTTGTTTTTAATAATTTGGCTATTCAGTAAGTAGGTACTGTACCGATTCCAGCGAAATCTATACCGGTTATAGTTAACGTAGTTTTGAGCTTAAGTTTGGACGATGTACCCCACATGACCAATAAGGGCACCAACAGGAGGCCCTAAAGTATGACATATTTAGTATGCAAAAACTTTAAATGCTGTAAAATCACCAACTGAACTAAAAAAGCCATAGGGTTTTGTTATGTAAAATGTAAGCTTTCATTTACTTTTGGTTTCATCCCATTCTGATACGGAAAGTTGTAATTATCAAATGGTTATCAAATGGTCTGTGCATGATTTGCGAATATATAAGTAATATCAATCCAATTGTCATTAAAAATTTTCACTTTAGAAATTTTACTCGTATATCCAGGTTTAACTGTAGATTTTAATGCTTATATTATAGGGCATTTATTGTCGTGTTTAGTGGGTGGGTTTCTATTTATATGCTGCTTTTCATTTTCAATTCTTGTCTAGCAAAGTCATAAGCCTGATATTATCGTGTTCTATATAAAAATCATAGCTTTTAAACCACTCAACATTTTATTAATATTTTTTTTCTCGTTTCTTCATCTTTTTTTTGTCTACAATTGACCGTTTTATTGTTTTGACCATAATATAAAAAGCGTGAAAATTTTAAGCAATTTCTATGTTGTTTAGCAAAACTATAAAACTACATTTACTGTAATGGTTTTTTGTTTTGAAGTCAATATAACTGATTATTAAAATCTTGAAAAAAATAATATACAGAAAAAACATTAGCCTAAAGATTTAGAGCAATAAATTGAATGATGGGAAATAAAAAAAAAAATAGCACAAAAAATCGTATTACAGACTTTCTAAACAACCAAAACGATCTTCACTTTATAAGATTTAAATCACGTTTTTAATTAAATTAATAAAATATAATATATAACTGCAATGAGTACTAAAATTGTTAAAAAATTAACACAATTTTCAACATGTTTAAAATGGTGTTCGATTTAAAAACAAAAATAAATAAAAGACAATAAAATTAAGTAAGTGTGTTTCTTAATGCATGTAGCATGTCACATAAATTTATAAAATTATTATATAATTTGTGTATAAATTTAGAGACAGGAGTTAATGGGTTTGCTTTATACCGGTTTGCATTTTTTTTTATTTTAAGGTGAATTTCTTTTTGTGGTGTTTAAAAGTTTCTTGTTTAACCAATTTTTAACATCCTTTTACAAATTAATGTTTTGAATAAGTGCGAAGTTATAAAATATTTAATTTTAAAAACAAAAGACTTAAGACCCAAACATCGGTCTCATTAACTAACAAGAACAGTTTCAGAAACTTAATCTTTGGAGCCAAATTGAACCATATTCGTTTGTATTATGTTAAGGTCGAATTGATCTATGATATATAATACGTTGGATAGAACCTAAAATAGAGCAGAATGTTTAAGCATTTTTTTAAATGAAGGGTTTCTAATATGGTCATTAGAGTGTAATTTTTTCTCTAACTTCTACCACGGTCCTGGCAAGTTAGAAATTATGTGGTACAAATTTGAAGCCAATCGGATTAAACTAACCTTTAGCGGCCGGCGATCAATGTTGTGGATGTTTGAAATTATATTAATTATAGTGTGCTGATCACGAATATCAATGAAATTTTAAAATCGTTCGAACGGTTTTAGATACATATATCCTTTTTTTTAGTTGTTGTTTTTCATATGGTCAAGAAATTTTAAAAACAAAAATTTAGATTTTTTTCCTTAACCCTTTCATAGAGCTTTAGACAAATTTTAAATTAAAATTAACTTAAAATCCGATCAATTTCGACCAAAGTTTTGGGTCTTAAGAAAGTTTCTAGAAGACTCTTAACTTTGATTGATTTTGATCAAATTTAGTTTTATTGAAACTTTTTCTCAAGCTCTATAAAATAGTTAATGAAAAAAATGTTTGTGATTTTTTCAAAAAATTTCTTAAACGTTTGAAAAAACAGCCATGTTTTGAAAATTTTTTGACAAACCTCGTAATTAGCATGCCAAAAATAATAAAAATTATGTATCTTAAGCATGTGCGGGTACAAGGCTGGAAAAAAGGAAAAATTTTCCCCCAGACCAAACTCCAAAAATAACAAGTAGAAAAGTTAAATTCGACTTGGTCGAATCTATGAATACCCACCACAATGCCCTTTTTAAGTTATAGTAAATTTTCTAAAGTGAAAAAATAACATTTTTGATTAGAAATATTTTATTTTGTGTAAAAAAACTTTTTTTTTTGAACTAATTTTTGAAAAAATAATTTGCAAAATTTTTTATTGAGTGTAAAATTTTTTTCAAGTGTATTTTTTTTCTTTTAGTGCAAAAATATTTTTGAGTGACAAAAATGCGTTGTAAAATATTTTTGTGACTAAATAATGTTTTTAAAACATGTTTAACGGGTTTTCAACACGTGAATTTAAGGTGAAACTAATCTGAAATTTACGGTTTTGCTAATAACTTTTGAACCACCAGACCGATTTCACTGAAATTCAATACGAAATAGGCAATAGGAACGGAAAATATATATGCCAAGCTTCAGCATCCTCAGAATTGCCTTTAGAAAGTTATCGTGTTTTTTTATCTCGTAAATTCGTGAAAAACCCTTGCCGAAATTCACACTTTTGCTCATAACTTTTGAACCACTGCACCGATTTTGCTGAATTGTAATGCCAACCTGACCAGGTAAATGCCCAACACATATGCCAAGCTTCAGGAGCCTCCGTACAGTCGTTCAAAAGTTAGCGTGTTTTCAACAGACAGACAGACGGACAGACGGACGGACGGACAGACGGACGGACATCGCTAGATCGTCGTAGAATCGAACGAGCATCATTAATATTTATACTTTATGGGGTCTTAGACCAATATTTCGAGGTGTTACACACGGTATGACAAACTTATATATACCCTCTATCACTAGAGTGGAGTGTATAAAAAAAAGAGGAAAAACAAGTAAGACTGTTAAATTCGGCTGTGTCAAATCTTTTATACACTCCACATGCAAAAAAAAAATTGCAGGGTCGTTTTTTTGGGGGGGGGGGGGGGGGGGGGTCGGAAGTGGTAATTGGGGGTGGGGGCAAATTTCCTCTCGAATATGTGTTTAAAAATTCATTGTTATGCTTTTTGCACTGAAAAAAAAAACTAATTTATCATTATTTAAAAAAAAATTACATGATCTAATTCTCTGGGTCAACATGCATTACTTTGAACTTCTTATAGCATAAAAATGTTGCATTTGTTACACAAAAACCCAAAAAATCATGTAAAAAAGTGCTTTTTTCATGGGTTGGTTTAGTTCTTCATGGGGGAACTTTTTTCCCCTGGTCCGAACTTTACGAACTCAACTTGCCTAGTAACATAAGACATATTCTTGGCAAATGTCGGGAGTCTAGCTCTTTTATTTTGCACTGCATCGTGTTAACTACAGACGCACAGACGAACGGACGGACGGACTGACATCGCTAGAATGTCTTAGAATCGATCACTGATCATATAGAAGAATTCCAAAATTTTTGACTACAAAAAAACACTTTTTCGGCCTTACCTATTTTAATTGTCTTAAAAATTGGTATATATGTTCTTCTGATTTTTGTTGAATTTCGGTTTTTATTATTAAGTAAAAATTGTGAATGGTTCGCGTTTTATCGCTGTTCAAAGTTGGTATTTTGCAACACTTGTATGATAAATACACAATGTTTAAATGATCATATCTTTGGAACGCATCATCCGATTGCCACGAAATAAAGCACAAAATAATGGTTATGTCCTGTACTTAAAACAGAAATTTGAAAAAGGATGGGATGCTTTCAAAAAGGATATTGAATTTTAAAAAATGTCATTAATTTGCAAATATCTCAAAATGCGTATTTTTAATTTTCCTATATTTTTTTGCACATATAGCCCAAAATGTACTTAACAACATATGCAAATCCAAAATTGGGGTGATAAGCGGTTTATTTATAAACGTGGTTACATGAAACGACTTATTGATTTTTGTTAATAATTCTTGTTTACAAATGAAAAACAATTTCTGCGCGCTAACCGCGAATAATTTTTTTGTATGTATTTTGGATCGCTAAACTCAAAAATTTCATTAAAACGACATTTCGCGAATACATTTTTGTTTAATTATTTTTTTAGCGTTTTTTGGAGGTATTTTTACTATTTTGCTTATATCTTAAGTTCTGTTTATTTGATCTTCTCGCAATAAAAACCAAACTAAAGACAAACAAATTTCCAACAAATCCTCCATGCATAATTTTCTCATCAGTTCAAAGCTTTACGCGCAAATAATTTTTTTAGCGTTATTTGAAGGTATTTTGACTATTTTTCTTATATCTTGAGTTCTGTTTATCTGATCCTTCCGAAATAAGAACCAAATTAAAGACAATCAAATTTCCAACAAATCCTGCATTCATCATTTTTCCATCAGTTCAAAGCTTTCCGTTCAATAGGCAAACATATGACTAAAATAGGTTGTTTGATTAACAAATCATTTAAAAAAAGTTTAAGAAATAGAAATCTTTGCAATTAATTACGTCTTTTTATTTATCTGCAAAGCCTGAACATTAAGAAATATAATAAAGTTGATTTGATGAAAATCTATAGGTTTACTCCGAAGTTATCACAAATTATATGAATATACATGATAAAATACAAAAAAAATGGTAATTTTTTACGATTTCTGTTTTTGAAATTTTTAAAAAATGAGCTTTGTTAATAAAAAAATAGTTTTTCCTTGTTTGCCTATTGCGCGTAAAGTTATGAACTGATATAAAAATAATGAATGAAGGATTTGTTGGAAATTTGGTTGTCTTTAATTTGGTTCTTATTGCGAAAAGATCAGATGAACGGAACTCAAGATATAAGAAAAATAGTCAAAATACCTCCAAATAACGCTAAAAAATTTATTTGCACTTAAAGCTATGAACTGATGAAAAAATTATGAATGTAGGATTTGTTGGAAATTCTATTATCTTTAGTTTGGTTTTTATTGCGAGAAGATCCGATAAACAGAACTTAAGATATAAGCAAAATAGTTAAAATACCTCCAAAAAACGCTAAAAAAAAATCATTTAACAAAATGTATTCGCGAAATGTTGTTTTAATGAAATTTTTGAGTTTAGCGATCAAAAATACATATAAAAAAATTATTCGCGGTTAGTGCGCACAAATTGTTTTTTATTTGTAAACGAGAGTTATTAACAAAAATCAATAAGGCGTTTCATGAAACCGCGTTTTCAATTAAACCGCTTATCACCCCAATTTGGGATTTTCATATGTTGTTAATTACATTTTGGGCTATATGTGCAAAAAAATAAAGGAAAATTAAAGATACGCATTTTGAGATATTTGCAAATTAAGGACATTTTTTTAATTTTAATATCCTTTTTGCTAAGCATCCTATCCTTTTTCAAAATTGTATTTTAAGTACAGGACATAACCATTATTTTGCGCTTTATTTCGTGATAATCGGATGATGCGTTCCAAAGATACGATCATTTAAACATTATGTATTTCTCATAAAATTGTGGCAAAATACCAACTTTGAACAGCGATAAAGCGCGAACCATTCACAATTTCGACTAAATAACAAAAACCGAAATTCAATAAAAATCAGAAAAATGGATGTGTTAATTTTTGGATAAATTGAACCACCATCGGCTGATTGCCTATGCTATTTTAAATGGAACCAGTCTATATATATACAGTGTATACATTTTATGGGGTCCTAGACCGATATTTTGATCCGTTACACACGGAATAACAAAGTGAGTATACCCCCATACTGTAGTTGAAGGGTATAAAAAAAAAGAAGAAAAAAGAAAAGACGAAGATTTTCTAAAAAAAATTTCAAAGTAAAAAATCAAAAAAGAAAAACGTAAATAAATATGAAATTTTTTTGTGAAAAAATATCTTGGGTACGTGACAATTTTGGTACCAAAAATGACTTCTTAGACTTTGTTTCTATAGTAAAAATGTCTTAGAATCTTAGACTTTTTATTTATGAAAAATCTCTCAGAATCTAAAATTTTTCTATAGGAAAAATGTCCTAGAATCTAAGACTTTCTATATGAAAAATGTCTCTGAACCTGAGACTTTTTCTACTGGAAAAATGTCTCAGAATCTGAGACTTTTTCTGTAGCAAAAAATATTACAGGATCTGAGACTTTTTCCATAGAAAAAATTCTCAGAATCTGGACCTTTTTCTATAGACATAAAAATTTCTCAGAATTTGGAACTATTTCTTTAGGAAAAATATATCACGATCTGAGACGTTATCAAGAGGAACAAGCTAGAAAATTATAGTCGATCAATGCCGATCATATGATACCCTACAAAAGCGTTTTCCGAAAAATGGGTCCCAAGATTGGATTTATCTTTCGTAAGATCTTTAATAAGTGTTGAAAACACACACAAACAAAATTTGAGTGAAATTGGCTTATTGGTGTTGCCAATTAATTGACCGATTTGACTGAAAATCGCGAGAAATTTTTGTATAAGTCTAAGTCCCAAAATGATCCTACTATATTTAGAATTGATAAGGCTACCAAAGTACACATTTAACGCCAAAGAACAAAATTTTGATCAAATATTTTCAATTTTCATGATTTTTGATAGATTTATGTGAATATCGGGAGGGTGGTTTGTATGGGGACTACGAGAAGAACTGGTCCGATTCCTTTAAATTTGGAATGATGATTTGTGAATACAAAATATGTTTATCTGTTAAGTTTCGAAATGATACCTATTATAATACGGTTATTAGAGTCATTTGCGCCAAAATAAAGCGGACCCATGTATGGGGCTAGGTCTAAACATAGACCGATTATTACCAATTTCAATTGGCTTCGTGTAAACTGCCCTTTAAGGACAGTTTACACGTTAACTACCCTTGACCACCCTTATCTACTATTTCCCAGTATTGGTGATACGGTTTACCGGGTTTAAATAATTTTGTATAACAAATTATTTGAATTTGACAATTGTTATCCTCCAATACTAGGAAATAGTAGATAAGGGTGGTCAAGGGTAGTTAACGTGTAAATCAAGCTTAAGTTTCAAAGACGGGCAGACCGACATCGCTAAATCGCCTTAGAAACTGATCCTGAGTCGATCGGTATACTTGAAGATGGGTCTAGGACCAATATTTGGAATAGTTACAAACATCAGCACAAACTACCTTGTACCCTGTACCACAGAGTGGTGTAGGGTATACAAATATTGGACCTGTAGGGCAATGCCTTTGGGTTAGTTATTTGACTATAAAATCAGAAAGTTCCGAAAAAAGTGAATTTTTTTTTTTTTTTTTTTGTAGCTAATAATATTAATTAAAACTTTTTTGTCTGTAAAAAATTTTTTTTCTCTTTTGTTTTGCTTAAAAAGTTATATACCTACACTTTATGAACTCCCAAATCAATATTTCGATAAGTTACAAACGGAATAACAAACTTATAAAAACTTCTTGTATTTAATAGAGGGCACATAAGATTTTTCACCGCCGAATATAGCCCTCTTATTTGCTTAGTTTTATTTTTAGCAACCTTAATAAAGATATAAAAATGTTGCTATATTTGCTAAAAGATCGTTGTCTATAGAAGCTAAACAAAAACGCAAACGAAAAAAAAAAATATCAAAGAACTGCCAACCAAGCAAATTCTGATCATCTTAAATAAAAAAATAAAATTGCTACTTGAAAATGACAACAAAGTATATCATTGTCGCCATGAAAAAGATATCAGCAAAAAAAAATGTCTTGTGTTGAAATTGTTAAAAACCGAATGAAACAAGTGGAAGTAATATGAAAACAGCAGGATATGTGGACAAAAAAAAATTAGGAATTTTTATTATAATTATTATTTTTTCGATTTAACGCACTTAAAATATGTATATGACAAGTACGATTGACAAACATGTTATAAAGTAATAAAATACAAATAATAATATAAAACCCAAGGACTAAAAATATTTAAGGCAAATTTGTTTTAATGAGTTTTAAGGGATTTGAATAGTAAAGGAAAAATTTAATTTAGGAAATGGTCAACGAGGTAATAAGAACTATTTAGAACTAATGGGACCAAAAGACTAACAGGTAAGAGAAAAAATTCTCTCTCTTAGATTGTGTTAAAAAAATTGTTTTCATCAATTTTCCAATCAATTTTTGTTACCAAATATTTTAAAATATCATCTCAATTTAATAATAATTTTTTGTATAAAAATAGTTTTTATTTTCATAGAAAACCGCCGTATCGTAAATAATTCTCACTTATAACGAAAGACTTAAGACACAAACCTTATGCTAAAGTTTCTTAAATATGGTCACTGTTGTTGTTGCTGCTGCTGATATATATTTGTTTTTATATTCTCGATGCCATACTTATAAATATGCAAGATGGCGTTGGCTATTACGATATATTTGTTGTTTTTATTACATGTGCATGACGAAGTCGACAACGACGATGACGACAATGGAGATGAATACGACAGCAACAACAACAACATTAAGAACACCACTAATATTGTCGAAGCGGTAAACATCTTCATTTTTAAAAACTGAAGGCAAAAAAAAAAATCACAACTGAAAAAATATGTGTGTTTTTTTTTGTGTGCCATTCACACCTGAAGATGATGAAAAAAAAAAAAATTAAGAGTAAATACATACAGACATACAAATGAAAGAAGTTCACAAGTTTAGTCTTGGGCAAACTAAGAGTAAACTATTCAAAAAATCAACTAACCAAGCTAAATCCTATTTACAAATAACAACAGAAACTACAGCAACAACAACAGAGACAATTTTTCTTGGCAAAAACTAAAAAAAAAAATTAAATGAATAAGAATTGTCTAGAGTTTAAGTTGATGACTCTCAACTTTTTATTTTGAAAAGCATACAAAAAAAAACTATAAAGAAAACAAAACTCAAGAATGATGTCTTAAGGAATTCTTTTTTATTTACTTTCAGTGTTGCCATCAAAAAAAAAAAACTAAACACCAATGGATATTTTTATCTTAGGTAAGTCTATGAAATTTTTTGTGTATAACGTAAAACTTACAACCTGATGAAACAGGCTAAGAAAAATCGAAAATTTTGTGTAACTCATTAATAATGATTAATTCTAAAACATTTTCCCTCATAAAATTTATTAAATAATCTAAATAATTTTAAATAAAAACCATAAATGCTTATCAGTAGGGATGAGATTTCCATGCAAATGCATCTTTTTTGTCGATAGTATAAAACAATATCGACCAATTATTTTTCCGAACAAAGAAATTTGCGTTAAAATGGCATCGATTTGTTTTTGCATATTTTGGTGAAAATGCATATTTTTGCATATTTTGGTTTTAAATGCATATTTTGTGCATATTTACATCTTTTAAGTGGATATTTTTGCATATTTTGACATAAATTATTAAAAACACAAATTGAAATTTATTTTTTTTCAAAAACTTTTATAAATTTGGAAAATTTATTTTGAAAATAAGAATATTTTTTTTTAAATCGTCTTAATTTCTAAAAAAAATCTTGCTTTTATAAAGTTTTAAATGTTACCATTTAAACCAGGTGTAACTTTTTGCTTTTAAAGAAGTTTTTCCTATAAAAACAATTGCACGCATTTTATTTTTTAGTGAAAATATTTTAGGTTTTTTAGTGCATATTTTGAATTTAGCGCATATTTTAAGCGCAAATTTTAGATTTTTAGTGCATGAAAATCTCAACATTTTTAGCAAAATAAAACTTACAAGAAATTCTCGTAAATTTTACTAGATTTTTTTTGTAAAAAATCTGGAAATTTGTAAAATTACAAGGAAAACTGTAAAACTACAAAAAAAAATTTAAATTTCGATCGAAAATTATTTATTCAAAAACAAGAAAAACTGTCAAATATTGGTAAAATGGGAATTTGACAAGGTTTTTTTTTTAGTGAAATAAAACTTGGGAGTTAGATTATGCCCCAATTTCATTAAAAAATTGCCTACTCAAAGTGCCTTTTCGAATAAAAAAGTCTCACACTCTCAAAATTCCCTATTCTGAGACATTTTTCGTATAGAAAAAGATTTAAATTCGGAGAACTTTTTATACACCACACCACTCTGTAGTACAGGGTATAATGAGTCAGTGCTGATGTTTGTAACTTCCCGAAATATTAGTCCTAGACCTACCTTCAAGCATACCGATCGACTCAGAATTACTTTTTGAGTCGATTTAGCGATGTCCGTCCGTCCGTCTGTCCATCTATCGGTTTAAGCACGATACAGGCGCGATTTTCAATCAATTGACTTTTGAAAATTTAGCATCTTTTGGCCCAAGGACGAATCCTATTGAAATTGGAGAAAATCAGTCCATGTTAAGACCCATCCCCCATACAAACGCCCCCATTGAATTCGGCTTAAATGACTCTAATAACCGTATTATAATAGATATCGCTTTGAAATTTAGCAGGTAATCAAATTTTGTATGCAAGAATCTTTACTTCAGTAACCTAATCAAATCGGAATATAATTGTATCATTTTTGGACTTAGTCCCCAATATAAAAATTTCAACCGATATTCAGTTAAATCGGTCTATTGCCAAAAAAATAAAACAATTCCACTAAAATTTGATCTGTGTATGTTTTCTACACTAAATAAAGATCTAACAAAAGACAGATCCAATCGGTCCATGTTTGGCTTTGGGACCCATTTTCCATTTGGCCTTGGGACCCATTTCTGGTGTAGGGTATCATATGGTCGGTCTTGACCGACTGTAACTTTCTTACTTGTTCATATAGAAAAAGACTCACATTCTCAGAGCTTTTTTATATAGTAAAAGTTTCAGATTCGGAGACCTGTTTTATATAGTAGAAACTCAGATTCTGAAACCTCTTTCATATAGAAAAAGTCTCAGATTCACTTTTATCATATAGAAAAACTTTAGACCCTTTTCATATAAAAAAAGTGTCATATTATGAGTCTCAGATTCTGAGACCCTTTTCAAATAGAAAAAAGTCTCAAATTCTGAGACCTTCCTTTTTCATATAGAATAGTCTTAGATTCTGAGACCTTTTTAATATAGAAAAAGTCTTAGATTCTGAGACCTTTTCATGTATAAAAAGTCTCAATTCTGCTACCATTTTCATATAGAAAAAGTCTCAGATTCTAAGACCCTTTTCACATAGAAAAAGTCTCTGATTCTGAGAATTTGTTCTTATAGAAAAGTCTTAGATTCTGAGACGTTTTCGTATAGAAAAAGTCTCAGAGACCTTTTTTATATAGAAAAAGTCTCAGAGACCTTTTTTATATAGAAAAAGTCTCAGAGACCCTTTTTATTTTGAAAGAGTCTCAGAAACTTTTTTCGTATAGAAAAAGTCTCGGAGACATTTTTCATATGCAAAAAAATTTAGAAACCTTTTTCATATAGAAAAAGTCTCAGAAGCCTTTTTTATTTAGAAAAAGTCTCAGGGAACTTTTTCATATAGAAAAAGTCTCAGAGACATTTTTCATATAGAGAAAGTCTCAGAGACCTTTTTCATAAACAAAATGTCTCACAGACTTTTTCATATTGAAAAATTCTCATAGACCTTTTTCACATAGAAAAAGTCGCTGATGTTAAGAACTTTTTCATGTAGAAAATGCCTAACAATCAGATTTTGAGACCTTTTTCATACAGAAAAAGTCTCAGAGACCATTTTTCATATAGAAAAAGTCTCAGAGGCCCTTTTTATATAGAAAAAGTCTCAGAGACCTTTTTCAAAAGAAAAAGTCTCAGAGACTTTTTCATATTGAAAAATTCTCATAGACCTTTTTCACATAGAAAAAGTCGCTGATGTTCATGTAGAAAATGCCTCACAATCAGATTCTGAGACCTTCTTCATATTGAAAATAATAATAGAAAAAGTTTTCATATAGAAAAAGTCTCAGAGACCATTTTCATATAGAAAAAGTCTCAGAGACCTTTTTCATATAGAAAAAGTCTCATATACCTTTTTATATTGAAAAATTCTAATAGACCTTTTTCACATAGAAAAAGTCGAGGATTTTGAGCCCTTTTTCAAGTACAGACAATAAGATTCTGAGACGTTTTTCTTATAGAAAAAGTCTCAGATTCTGAGACATTTTTCATATAGAGAAAGTCTCCGATTCTGAGACCTTTTCAATATAGAAAAAGTCTCATATTCTAAGACTCGGATTCTGAGAAAAATTTTTATAAGAAAAAAGTCTTTAAATTCAAAGTTGGCATCAGTAATATTTTCCGTTTCAAATATCTTTCTCTCTGTGAATTCGAAAATAATAATAAGAAGAAAAGCAGTCTAAACAAGTGTTATGTGTTTTCTTTAACTTTAGCACTTTTATGCTGATGCCAAAACCTTTTTGGTTTTTGCCTTTATTTTTTTTTTAGCAACAACATTATAAGACAGACACAGAAATGACAACAACAATAAAAATACTAAAATACAAAAAAAAGTAAGAAATCCCAACAATAAAAGTGTAAAAATGTACAACTATGAAATGCAAACATGGCGTACTCATACACTCTTGCTTTATACTCTGTTGTTAGTTTAATGCATTCTTTTTTATTGCTTTGGTGTTTTGTTGTTGTTTGTTTTTATTTTATTTTTTTGTTCGTTTGTTTATTCTGTGTTGGATGGTTTCAAGTGTCGTGTGTCCTTGAAACAAATTGTTGTCGTCATAATTTTTCATATATAAGTTTAAGCACACTCAAACCGTATGTGGTTGTTGCCGTTGTATTAAGTAGTAGAAATAAGAATATAAAACACACACACACAGAATGATCTTCAGTCCTTTATAAAAGTTTTAAAGGTAAATGTACACAGAGAAAAAAGATCATGCTGGAAAACCAATTTGTTGCCAAAGAAATTTTTGGGTTATATTAACTGAGTTTTGAAGTTGTAATAACATTGATTTGGTTAAATCAACAGAATTTCTGTTGAACTATTGAATATTTATTGAAGCAAACACTTTGTTGCTGTGACAAAACAATTCTATTGACGTATCTGATTTCTCAGTGTAGAAAAAAAAAATACACTGTGAAAATTAATTATACACTTTTAAAGGGTTTTAGAATATAATTTGTTTTACTTTTTAGAAGCCCATCAATAACAGAATTAAAAGGTCATTATGCTGCTCGAGGTCATTTTTCTTTACTTATTAAAAACATGATAATATCATAGAATAATTTTCAAGCTCGAAATGATTTTTCTTTACTTATTAAAAACATGATAGTCTCATAGAATAATTTTTCAAGGGAAAATTTGATTGCCATATTTGCAAAACTTAGCCGACACTTGTTTCGATCTCGTAAAAATATTGTCAATACTACACACATTTTAAAATTCTAGAAACATTTTTTCAGGAGATAAAATAATTTCAAAAATATGATGTTTAAAACTGTTTAACAAATAAACATCCAAATTCCGAAGGTTCTTTTTATACCCTCCACTATAACGATAGAGGCGGGGCCGGATACACATTTTCCTCCTAAAACGAATTCGAGAGGAAAAAAGAAAATAATAAAAGGATAGGAAAGGGGAGGGGAGGGGAGGGGGGCTGTTAAAGATCGAAAAAATAAATAAAATAATTTATAGAAAAAATGTATCGGGTTCTTAAAATTTTTCTATACGAAAAAGTATTGGAATCTTAATTGTTTCCCATTGAAAAAATCTGAGAATTTTTCTTTCGGAAAATGAGAGGAAAGAAATACAAATTTTTCGAAAGGATTTTTTTTATAGGAAGTATCAAATTTGTCTTTAAGAAAATCTCAGAAGATGGGGTTAACAATTTTTCCATAGGAAAACTCTGAGAATTTTTCTATAGAGCTAAAAATTTTTCTATAGAAAAAATCTAAGAATTTTAGTATAGAAAAGTCTGACAATTTTCTTCAGGAAAAATTTGAAATTTTTTCTATAAAAAGCATGTAATAGAATCTGAGACATTTTCTATAGAATAAAAAAAAATACTCAGAATATGAAAAATTTTTCAGAAAAGTACACTCTTTTTCATACACTCAAAAAAAAAAAAAAACTGTAAAGTTAGCAAAAAAAGCTTGTAAACCTACAAGAAAATTTGCTGATTTTGAACCCACAATTTTTTTGCTAAAGTTAGCAAAAATGTTTTGCCAATAATTAGTTAACAAAAAAAATTTTTTTTTGACACACTTGAGGACCCCATTGGGTTTGGACCCGATAGGTCCAGACCCCGATGGGCCTAGACCTAGTTGGGTTCCTTAAAAATCGTCATAGATTTTGATCCAAAATTTGTGTCCGTTTCGCTCTACCTTGCTTAGTTTTTGAGATACGTGATTATAGGGGACCACTGGGGTCTTGAGAATTAAAAAACTCTATAACTTAAAAAATATTACTCGGAGAGCTATTGACTATTTTGCGGTCTTGTTCTACGTATTGAGGGCTACAAAAATGCTTTTGGACTTTTTGTTGTGTCGGCAATATTTACCGAGATATGAGCATTTTAAAATTTTCGGGAATGCTAACTTTTTTGGATCCAAAGTTAGGGCCCATTAGGGTCCACACATGTGAAGAGGACCCGCGAAAGTATGGAGATTCTAAGAACCAAAAATGCCCTCCATTTTGCTCTATCTGGCTTAGTTTCCGAGATAGAGCCATTTTAAGTTTTCTGAAAATAAAAAAAAATTTACCATTTATTTTTGCTAATGTTAGCAAAAAATCTTGTAAAAATGTTGTCAACTCAATTTCAAATCTTAGCAAAAGAAATTAGTTCAACGTTTGTTTAAAATTGCTAATGTGCTAAATGAAGTTTACAAGAATTTTTTGCTAACATGCTAATCTCAACTAAAAATTTGCTAAAAGTTAGCTAACTAGCATTAGCAAAAAAAAATTAGTAAATCTACTAACGTATTTTTTTGAGTGTAGGAAAGATCTAAAAATTTTTCTATAGGAAATATCTTAGAATTTTTCCATAGGAATGTGAATTTTCTATAGAAAAAATCGGATAATTTTTCTACACTCAAAATAAAAACTCTGTCCAATCAGCAAAAAAAATCTGCTGAAAATACACCCATTTTGAGCCATATGAGAAATCTGCTGATTTTAGCAGACGCGGTTTGCTAAATTTCTGTAGTGATAACCTGGGTTAAATTAGCAGATAAATCTGTCAAGACAGCAGAAAAATCTGCTAATTTCAGCAGAAAAATCTGCTGACTTAAGCAGAAAAAAATGCTGAATTTCGGCGGAGAAAATTGTTGATTTAAGCAGAAAAATTTTAAATTATACTTAGTTTGAGCTAAATAATATGTTTTCTGTAAAAATATATTTTTTCAAAAACATTTTTTTTTTAAATTGGAAAAATATATTTAAGTTGGTATATTTAAAAACTTTATAAAATTCTTAAAGTGAACGAACAAAAACAAGCGGCATGTCGTGACAGGCACACATGAAAGAATAGAACCCAAAAATAACACAACACTCACACTTAGAAACAAAATAACAAAACAAATTTAAAAACTACAAAAATCGACAGACATGTCTTAACAAGCACACACCCATGAAGCAAATGAAAACAAACGTAAATACACACTTATAATAAAAAAAAAATTAAACTTGTCATTCCAAGGGTGGTTTTGAATTTTGTATGTTTGCGTTTGCGTGCATAAACTAAAGACCTGCACTTCTTTAAAAGCAGCAACAAACTGGCAAGCCGACAAAATTATATTTGTGTAACATATTTAGTGACGCATTTAAGCGGGAGCTATTTATATTCGTCCACTTTAATTTTAAGATAGTGACATTTGATTTTCATTTTTGCGAGGCCGACATTTAAAAAATACTTAAAAAAATAACAAAAAATATCTGTTAAATTAGCAAAATAATCAGCTGAAAATCTGCACAAAAACTTTTTAAAACTTAGCAAACAAGATCAGTAACTGTTCTGTAAAATTTCGGTTTTCTTCAGAAATTGAATGGCAGAGAATTCTGCTAAAATATTCAGTTCAGTAGAAAAATCTGCTAAAAATTTGTAATTCTAAATTGAAAGTCATTTTACAGATTTTTTGTTCAAAAAAGAACTATGTGAAGTGACAAGGAAAGCTTCTTATTTTTATTTTTTGTTACCTCCTATTTGACGAGAATTCGTAGCAATTTTTCAAGCTTTTTACCAAAAATTTTGTAATTTTACAAGCTGTTTACCAAAAAATTGTAAATTTTTTGACGTAATAAATTTACAAGGCGAAAATTCCAAATAAAAATTATGAGTTTGTTAAAGTTGTTTTTTATTCGAAATTTCCAATTTAATTATAAAAATAAAATATTTAAACTCGAGGCCTGGATTGTTCTTTAATAAAAATTGTTCTTTATTAATTTCCAATATTTTGATACTCTTATTATGAGTTTGTTTGTAATTTTACCAGCTTTTCGAACTTTTTCTATAAAAAAAAATTATCTGAATCTGAGACTTTCCTGCAAAAAAACTACTAAGAATCTTATACTATTGGAAAAAGGTCTCAAAATCTGAGACTTTTGCAAAAGAAAAAATATCTCAGAATCTAAGATTTTCACTTTTTGAAAAAAATTTCGAAATCTGAAACTTTTTCTAAAGGAAAAATGTCTCGGAATCTGATACTTCTACTATAGGAAAAATGTCTTATAATCTGAATTTTTTTATAAAAAAATGTTTCAGAGCCTGAACATATTTCTATAGAAAAAATGTTGAGAAAATTTTTCAGAATCTTAGACTTTTTCAATAAACTAAAAATGTATAAAGCCTGAATTTTTGCATTTTTACGCAAATGCATATAACTTGTACAAATTTCAACGGATTTTTTTTCAAAACCATCTTAATTAAAATGAATTTAAATTTTTTTTCTTTGTAAAATTTACAATGTAATTTTAATTATTTTTTTTTTTGGGAAATTTTGGTAAAATTAAAGCTTCTAAGGCTATACTCTGATTTAAAAATGTTGTATGTAGGGTTGATAGATCATTAAATTACCTTTATTTTAAAATCAAAAACAATGCAATCCATCCATATGTTCTGTAGATATGTTTAAGTAAAACCACTTTATTAAAATGACGAAAATTTCAAAACGTCGTCGATATCTCGAAAATTGTTCTAGTTTTGAAACTTTGGAGTAGATTTTTGGATTCAGCGTAAGATTTTACAAAGATTTTTTTTTTTTTTATTAATTTAAAAATTAAAACAGAATTTTACAAGGATAATATGCAACCTTTTGTGGCTTAAAATCTCTGTAAACTAGTGTAGCCGGCCAAGACATACCATATTTTACACTACAGTACTGTTTTTCGGAAAAGTATAAACATTTACCGATTGGACCTTATTTCGATAATTAAATTTGAAACATGCGATAATGCGTTTATAAATAATGTTAACGATTTTTTTTAATACTAGTTTTCATTATCAAAGACCACATTCCTTAATAAAAATGATTAATCAAAACGCATGTCCTGATTTAAAGATGTAAAATGCCAAAATATCATAAGCATATACCTTTAAAAATATCTCTCAAACGTTGCAAATTTAAAAAAAATTAATCATTATTTGTAGTTTGCCGCTAAAAGCACGTAAAAGGTGTTAATTTATGTTGTCATTTGTTAAAAAATTGTGCGTGTTTAAATTACTAACATTTTTTTTTTCAACAACAGAAGAAAATTTTTTTTAACAAGAGAAAAAAAGTTATTGTGCTCGATTCTCGAATACGACTTCACCATTCACCTAATTTTTAAAAATTTGATATTCTTTCGAATTTTAAGATTTAAATTTTTTTTCTTGTAACAATTGAAGATCTAGTTAATATCTTTAATAATTACAAGAACAAATTTTAAAATCTTAAAACTCGAAAGAATATCAATTTTTTAAAAATTAGGTGAATGGTGAAATCGTATTCCAGAATCGAGCACATTATATACACTAAAACCAAATAAATAATAAAAAAAATATATTTTTATTAATTGCAAATTTTTTTCAAAATGACAACTGTGACATTTATTACAGTTTATTAAAGATTTTTTTTGAAAGTAGATAGATAACCCAAAAACATTGACAAATTTAACAATAACATTTAAACTGCAATTGTAATATAAAATCGTACTAACAAATTTTTTTGTTTAGTGATTTAAATAAAAAAGACTGCAAATAAAGCAATTGGCTTTGCGATTATTTTAAACTAAACAATTCCTAGAAAACAAAATATAATGAAAACTAATAAAACAAAAAAAAAATATTGTTAAACCCTTACAAAAGGCTTTACAAATTTGTTAACATGCAAAACAAACACTGAAGTCGTTTTTAGTGTAAAGACTTAACAAAATGACAAACCAAAAAAAATTTATAATTTAAGTAAGGGCTCTGTTTAAAATATTTACGACAAACAAAATACAATAAAATGACATATAAAAAAATTGCAAGCAATATAATTTTTTTTTTTTGTAACCAAAAACTATCAATGACTAATAATCGTGCCAGTGTATTTAGCAATGTAAACAGAGAAACAAATTTTTATAAATATAAATTTTGATAAATCTTAAAAATATTGCTATGTAAACACAGTTGTGAAAAATAAAATAGCATTGATTGGATTACATAAAAAATTAAAAAAACTCTTGTAGATTTTTTAACAAGTATTTTTTTTTTTAATTTCCCTCAAAATAATTAAGAAGTTTTTTTATACACAATTAGTTAGTCTTTAAGAAAACAACTATAAGAATGAGGCAGCTTTGTTGGTAGTTAAAAACAAAAGACTTAAGACAAGAACCTTATGATAAAAATTTTATTAAAAACAAATATAAATTTTTTTGCAGATAGAATTTTTTTTTTAAATTTAAAACATGTAAAAGAATTAATTTCCTCAATGTAAAAAAGTTATTTCAAAACACTTTATTTGATAAATAAATTTAAAAAAAAGTTTTTGTATAAAATTTTTGTAGAGAAAAAAGTTGTTCAAATAAAAATTCTTCAGGAAAAAGTTCTCAGAATCCTTAAATTTTTTTATAGGAAAACCATGTCACAGTATAATAAATTATCTATATCAAAAATATCTCGAAGTATAGCAGTTTTTCTGCCGCAAAAAGGTCTCATAATCTGAGAAATATTCTGTAGGAAAAAACAAGTAAAAGTGTTAAATTCGTCTGTGTCGAATAATTTATACCCTCCAACACGCAAAAAAAAATTGAAGGGATTTTTAACATGATAATGTTTTTAGGCTGGGGTCTAATTTTAAAAAAGTTGCAGGACGCCACCTCAGTTTGACTATATAAGCTAACGACTAACAAAAAAGAAAATTGGAATTACTGTTTTCGTTTTCTTAAAACCAAAAATTTTACTAACTTGGGTTTGTAACTTGGATAATAATTCACCTCGTGGTGAATAACAAAAATATTCACCAGCTGGTGAATAAAACGTAACATAATTATTTTCATTAATATTTTTTTTTTTCATCAATATTTTTTTTTTCATCAAAATTTTTTTTTTTTTTCATCAATATTTTTTTTTTATCATCAATATTTTTCTTTTCTTCAATATTTTTTTTTTTTTTCATCAATATTTTTTTTTTATCAATTTTTTTTTTTTTCATCAATATTTTTTTTTTTCATCAATATTTTTTTTTTTCATCAAATTTTTTTTTTTTTTTTTTTCATCAATATTTTTTTTTTCCCAGCGAAACGTCGGAGTTTGAAAATGAAATTAATAGTCTTTTATTTACTTTTTTAAAATAACAGTGACCTTGAAAGCCTAATTTAGAAAAATTTCTAAAAACACAAAATATAATTTAGAAAAAGGTCGAAATACTTAGAAGAAATTAATAATCGGAGGGCCCGCCGAATTAAGAATTGTTTAAATCTAACAACAAAATGAACTTTTTTACACATATTAAACTTAAATATAACAATGATACCTGTTTATTACTAAAGAAATATTGCAGGATAACGAAAAAGCTGGCAAAACAATCAGAAAAACTAAAATATTTACTAACTTGTAAAAAATGGCTTAACGCCTACTCACTTAGAAAACACCACAAGAAACACAAGACAGTTATTTACCTCGAAGAAAATATCACAGGACTTAAGTAAGATTGAACACAAATTTCACAGCAAAATTCTAAATTTAGAAATAAAGGAAACTAACATTACCCTCAAGGATATAAAAAGGGAAATAAGTACTAATAAGCGAATAATTATGTCAACCCTGAACCGTGAAGAATTCGACAACTTTATGAAAAGGCAAACAACTCGATATAAGAGCATTATATCATTAGACAAACAGACACATTCGTCCAAGATTAATAATTTGAAAAGAAAACAATTAGAAAAATTTAACCTTAGGTTTAACCCGTCGTGGTTTGTGAATAAAACAAATATAGAGTTCACAGAGGAAAGTAAGTGGCTTCTTTCCTTAGGTCAAAAATTTGCACTCCCAGTAAACAATAAGAATTTCTCAACTATTAATTTGATAGCTGATATTGAACAATGGTTCCAAACATTACCGGAAGATAGGGAAAAAGATATTGTTAGAACGAAAATCGCTAATCGTATTTTAACTCATAAGAGAACAATAAAAAATAATCAAAAGGATAAATTTATTCTCAGTATTTATGAAAATACTAAAACATTTCTAAAACGTTACAAGGAAGAAATTGTCATCACAAAATCGGACAAGGGTAACAAGACCGTTATTATGTACAGAAATGATTACAACAAAGGGATGGAAAAATTACTGGAGGATAAAAACACATACAAAACTATTAGAGTAGACCCAACACAAAAATTACAGAAAGTAAATAATAAAATAATTATGGAATTATACAAAGAAGAATATATAACTAGATTTGAAAAATTTAAACTGACTTCTAATGCAGCAACAGCACCACGATTGTATGGACTTCCCAAAATTCATAAAGAAAACATGCCACTACGCCCAATTTCATCATCTGTAGAAGTCCCATGCTACAATCTTTCCAAATACGTTGGGGATATCTTGAAAAACATTATTTTGGATAAATACAACATAAAGAACTCATTAGAATTAAAAAGACGATTGGATAGTGTATCTTTGGATGAAGACGAGATTTTAGTATCATTCGACGTGGTATCTTTGTTTACAAATATACCTACACATCTAGCTATTAATAATATAATGACACATTGGAACACTTTAAAATTACATACTAAAATACCCAGGTCACAATTTTTAAACATACTTAAATTTTGTTTGAACGACAACAATTATTTTATATACGGCAACATATTCTATAGCCAAACATATGGTATGCCAATGGGAAATCCATTGTCTCCAACCATCGCCGACGTTGTATTGGATACTCTTTTAGAAGAAACGACAAAGGAATTAGAAAATAAGAATGTTAAAATCAAACTACTGACTAAATATGTGGACGATTTATTCGCCATAATAAAAAGAGAAGATGAAGAATTAATATTAAAAACATTTAACAGCTACCATAATAAAATAAAATTTACAATTGAAAAGGAGGAAAATAAGTCCCTACCATACTTAGACATGAAAATCTATAAAGAAAACAACAAACTAATAACTGACTGGTATGCAAAATCTATAGCCTCAGGACGCATTATAAACTATCACTCTACACAACCAATAAAACAAAAAATAAATACTGCTTCAAACCTTATTACAAAAGTTATGCAATTAAGCCACAATACATTTAAAAACAAAAATATAAGAAATGTTAAAGATATTTTAATTCAAAACAGTTATCCAACAAACATTATTAATAATTTAATCGAAAAAGCAACTAATACACAAACTGGGGAAACAAACATAAATAACACATCTGGTAACACTAAACAATTTTACAGCCTGCCGTTTATACCCAAACTAACAGAAAATTCACAACTAAAAGAAATTATAAACAACGAAAATGTTTCAATAGCACACAAAGCAAACAAAACAATCAACACACTGTTTACAAGAACAAAAACTAAAATAGAAAAAACAAACCAAAGCAATGTGGTGTATGAAATTAAATGTGTAGGAAAGGAAGACGAAGAGTGTGGTAAGCTTTACATCGGGACAACAAAGAGAAGTTTAGGGACGAGGTTAGCTGAACACGAAGCTGATATAAAAAAGAGTAGAACTACAACTGCACTTGCAATTCATTGTACAGAGATGGAGCATAAAATTAATACTGACGATGTGAGAATATTAGATAAAGAAAGAAATGAAAATAAACGCTACACATTAGAAAGTTTGAGGATTCAACAAAAATCAAAATATGTGGTAAACAAAAGAGAGGATTTAGATAATATTAATGCAAATTACACCATCGCAATAACTTAGTTTTAGTCTCCCACTGTGATAATTAACATTAACGATAAACAACTGTGATATTTTTATTTTATGTTTGCAATTTATATATTATATTTTTTAAAATTAAATGTGTGTTTTATGTAATTTATTTTATTGTGTAAAGCTGTTTGGTTTTAAAGGAATTAATGTAGAAATTTGACGAGAGAATATTTGTAAGTTGTTTTATATTTATTGTTATTGATCATTGTTGTTGTTATAAAGCTAGTGTCTTATTATTTTTTATTTTCTGTTTTATAATGTTGCCAGATTTAATAAAATTCATCCCTGAAGATGCTGGAAAATACCCAGCGAAACGTCGGAGTTTGAAAATGAAATAAATAGTCTTTTATTTACTTTTTTAAAATAACAGTGACCTTGAAAGCCTAATTTAGAAAAATTTCTAAAAACACAAAATATAATTTAGAAAAAGGTCGAAATACTTAGAAGAAATTTTTTTTTTTATCAATATGTTTTTTTTCATCAATATATTTTTTTTTCATCAATATATTTTTTTTTTCATAAATTTATTTTTTCATCAATATTTTTTTTCATCAATATTTTTTTTTTTCATCAAAATTTTTTTTTTTTTTTATCAATATTTTTTTTTTTTTTTTCATCAATATTTTTTTTTTCATCAATATTTTTTTTTTCATCAATATTTTTTTTTTCATCAATATATTTTTTTTTTTCATCAATATATTTTTTTTTCATCAATATTTTTTTTTTCATCACTATATTTTTTCATAAATTTTTTTTTCATTAAATATTTATTTTTATCAATAAATTTTTTTCATAAAAACACTTTTCTTCATCAAACACTTTTAGTTATCGAAAAACATAGACAAACAGATAGATGGATATCACTAGAATGTCTTAGAAAGCTTTAAGGATCAATAATATATAAACATAATGGCGTCCTCGACCGATATTTCAATGCATTTTGCATACAATGACAAATTAATATAGCGTTATTTTTCCTAGAAAAATTTTGCTTTGGAAAGAACACCTACTTGTACAGCAAAACATTATCATGATTCAATGGTTTGGGCACGAGTACAAACTTTGCAGACATTTTTTTTGTTGTAGTCTTGGTAATGGGAATGGGAGATGCCTTCCTCCTCGCGATTAATGTTCATAAATTCACTTGTAGTGCTTTTTGCGCTTACGTAGTACAACAATTTTATAATAACTTAAATTATTTTTTTTTCATCTACGCCCACAAAAAGGGGGGCGGCCGAAAAAAGACTATTTTATTGCAAAAATATCATGAGCTATGTGAAACCATGTTTTTTTATAAATAAAATTTGAGCTATCTACAGTATAGTTTACTAGAGTGAACTTTAAAATTAAAATTTTTTGATATTATCACTTTTTAGACGGTTTTTCCATCAAGAAAAATAATAGCATAGTTTTTTTTGGGAAATTTCAACTCCTTTCCGCGGATAAAAACGTGGTTTTTGACCCTTACTTGGATGCGGAGCAAAAACGGTTAAACTTGTTGCATATTTTATTTTCCCATTCGATTGTACAGCAAACACAAGTGTTATTACATTTTTCGCAAGCTTTATGAACGTTCCAAATAATGGCGATAAAGCTCGAAAAAATCGAGGATTGAAAAAAAAATAAAAAGTACTTTTTTAACACCTGTAATGGAAAGGCTTAAAAACTAAGAAATATGGTACCAAATTTACATTTTTATCATAATCCGTTAAAAAGCTATAAAGCTTTAAAGTCTATATTTAATGAGCTATCTGCTTAGGTTGATTAATTTTAAATAAAAAAGGTTGAGCTATCTGCTGTAACTCAGAGAATAATAAGAATTTTTACAAACAAAGCACATGTAAAATTTAATAGTAATTATTAATTAATATTGTAAAAGATCGACCGACAAAAAATTTAAAAATACGCGAATGCGACGGTTTTTTTGCTCTCCTGAAAAGTTTTTTTTTTTTTTCAGAAAGCTCAAATTGAATATAGTTTAACGATATACTTTATAGGGTCCTCGACCGTTACAGACCGAATGACAATGTGAGTATACCCCCATACTATGGTTGCAGCACACAGAAAACAAATTTGCTAATTTCCAACTGAAATTCGGTTGTTGCAACAAAAAATCTGTGGATGCATTTGTTTTAAGGTTGAAGCAAATAAATATAGGTAGTTACAACTAAATTTTGTTAATACAAATGTCTTTTGATTGAAACAACTACAAAATTTGTTAGCCACATCAAAATGTAGTAGCAGCAACCGAATTTTGAGTTGATACAACTGAAAAATTCAGTTGGAAACTTATTTTTCTCTGTGAGGGTATAAAAATGTTTTTGATATGAAATTTTGTTTTATATGAAGGTCTGAATTTTTCATAAGAATTCTAAAGGTATACTCCTCCTAAATTAGCTTTAATTTAGAAGTAAAACAACACAAATCCCCGAACTTGTCCCAAGATATTTTTATTTATATCAAACAACTTTTTAAAATATGAAATTTGGCAATATCTTGAAAGCTTTTCTAATTTTGAGCATTTTGACTTCATTTTTGGATTCAGCGAGTGATTTTTCATTAAAAATTAATGTTTAATATCGTGAATCGAGCAATTTGTAAACTGGTAATATAAAAATGTATAAAACCTGAATTTTTGATTTAACTCTAATGTATGCTACTGTAACAATTTTTAACGGATTTTCTTAAAAACTCTCGTATTTTATTTGTAATAAACAAGCCTTGATCTGCAAAGAGAGAAATGCATTCACTTTTAGACCTGACCCATTTCGATTTATTTTATTTTTGGATATGTTTTAGTACTTGTTAAATGAAACTTGGACACGACGTTTCAGCCTTTTATTAGAAGATGGTGTTGAGTAATCAATTTTCAAAATTGCGATTTAAAAAAAAAAAAATTAAATTTTCAAAAAATTTTGACCTGTTATAAAAATAGATATCTTAAAAAAATTTGGACAACGTTTTGTTGGTATTTAAATGTAGTTTTAGAAAAAAAGTATTAAAAAATTATTCGAAGTAATTATCACTTATCTTTTAACGTTTAAAATCAAAATCGACTTTGTGAAATAGTCCGAAACCTTCGATTTTTTAAAAAAACAGTCTACTCTTAATTACGCAACTTTTAAGCCATAATTCGAGATGTTATCGCAATTCATTCTATTTTTTTCAAATTTTGAAATTTGCACCTTTTTTTTTGACACTGATTTATTTTATATGGTGCTCCAAAAAAATTTAATTGGTAGACACTGACCCTAACTTACCCAAGATATATTCATTTTCAGGTAAAAACACGTCTCACAAAAATTATGAACGATCGGACATAAGTACGGCGTTCCGCATGGCCCTTGAAGAAATCGGATTACAAGGACAAATATGATTTTTTTCCTGTTTTTAATTTTTTGGTATTTTAAGTTAATATTAAATTCAAGTGGTTACAGAACTATAATACGGAGTAAAATGCCTCTCTAATAAGGTACCAAAAACTAAAATCGGTTGAAAATCAGCCAAGTTATTACAACTTACACAGGCATCTTACCACACGCAGATGACTTGAATAAGCAATACAATCCGATTTTTGAAATTAATTGAAATTTTCTACTGTAATAACATTTCATTATTCTTCAAGTTCAAATGTAATTAGATGACAAGAATTTTTCAAATTGTGTTTTGCTAACATGTTTTAAATTAATGCTAAAAATGCCTGCATTTTAAACACTTTTTTATAATATCTATTTAATTTTTTTTTTTTTCTAAAATTTTAAAAAACCAAAAAAATATTACACTGAAACCTGAATAATGAAAAAATGTTATTACAGTAGATAATTTCAATAAATTTAAAAAAAAGGGACTCGTATTCTTTAATCAAGTGGTATGACACACGCTAGATGCCTGAAAAAGTTGTAAGAACTTGGGTGATTTTCAACCGATTTTAGTTTTTAGTACCTTATAAGAAAGGCACTTTACTCCACATCATAATTCGGTAACCACTTGAATTTAAACTTAACTTAAAATACCAAACAAGATACAAAAACAGAAAAAACTCATATTTTTAAATTTTTTTTCTAAAATTAACAAGAGAATTTACTATTTTCTCCAAATTTCGGTAAAATTTAAGCAAATTAAATATTTTCGTTTTTAGAACTAAAAAAGGATTTGATTACCCAAAAAAAAATTTCACCGATTGGGTCCGAAGTTATTTTTATTATATCTCGAAAACTGTTCTACTTTTGAAACAACGGGCATCATTTTCGGATTCTGCACGAGATTTTACATTAAAAATAAATACAAAATATCGTTTAAAAAAACATCCTTAAACTAGTGAAATCAAGGTCACCTCCCAGTTACACTTTTGATAGTTACTTACTAGTGTGATTTGATGAGTTTCATAACAATTTATGAATAGTATGCTACTATTTTCCTCACAACTGTTAATTTTTTTTTATAATATTTATATTTTATTAGTGTGAATTTTTAGTTTAGCCACCAATTTAATACTAATAAAATATTGTAAATTTTAAATAAAAATCTTGTAAAAAAATTTAATGCTAAATTTTGTTCAATAAAAAGTGAAATTATTTTTGTAAAAATATTTTTTTTTTGCCTAAAATTTCATTTGTATTGTTAACAATTGTTTAAATTTTTTGTTGGTTTGTAATTTCCTTTATGAAAAAATAATCGTGTATTGCTTGCAATAATTTTTTTGTTTTTGCTTTCTTCATAGTTAAACAGAAAATTCAATCTCATTTTTTTTATAGTATTTCTTTATTTTTTATGTTTAAAGTTATGATCTTTAAGTTAAATGTTTTGCTTTATTTCTTTTGATCGGAAATCGTGATTTATGATTTTTGTAGTTTTGCAGCAAAGAGATGAAAAAAAATATATATTGGAAAAAATACTAAAATGTTTATGACAAAAATACGTTTTTATTGATATTTTACAAGTAAAATTTGTAAAGAATTGAATAGTTTTTTTCTTTGGTTTTTGTTTTATTGTCATGATTGCAACTTGAGTTAAACTATTTTAGACGGGTCAATAAACTGATTGAATATGATTTGTTTCCAGTGTTTTTTTTTTGTAGTTTACATGATTTTTAAAGTTGAGAAAAGAGATTTGGTGGTGATAAAATTGTTTTTTTAAGAAATTATTAAGGAAACCAAAAAAAGCTCAACAGTTCCAAGTCTACAATTTGGTGTAAAAAGTTATAAATAAATTAGACTAGTATCGTGAAAGGTCAGTTGTTATACAATTTTTAAAGGTTTTTAATGAGCTGAATCCCAATCTGGCCTTGTTTGGGCTTTGGTGTTCTCTTACGTATGTAGTAAAATTTTATGGGCAACATTTTTGTAGAACATTTTATCCCCGGCCTTCCTTTTTTTCGGGGTGTTTTTTACGATTTGTTAGAATAGAGCCAAAAAATATCCTTATGGGAGGAAGTTAGAGGGTCAATATGTTCTACAAAAATATTTGTCATAATATTTTCTACAAAGTTTTTTTGAAAATACCCTACACTTCAGATATAAAAAAATATAGTTTTTTATGTCGATATTCTGCAAGAACAGGCCAAAGCTGGGGAAATTTAACCGTCTCTAAAATAAAATTCCGATGTGATCTTTCAAAACGCCGACACACGTATACAATTTTTTGATCTCCTCTACCAGAATCAATCGTCGGAACCCTCTAATTTTGGAAAATGTTTGAAATTGTTGAACAGTGTAATTAAACAGTTTTCAGGAGATAATAATTTTTTAGGAACATTGTACATTGAAGTATAAATAATTTTAAATTATTTATATAATTTTTAGTATTCCCTGAAACAGTAAAAAACCATCTACTTATATAATTTTTACCATTTATATTTTTTATACAAAAATAATCGCTAAATATAAAGACTTCTAAAACATAACGTTTGTGTCTTAAGTCTTTCGTTATTAAACCATCAACAGTGTTTGAGAAATGAATTTTGTTTACACTGTATTAAATACTTTGTACATTGAAGTATACATAATTTAAAGTTATTTATAAAATAAAATTTTTAATATTCCCTGAAAGAGTAAAAAAAAAATAGGAAATTTGATCCTTTCTTCTTATAGTCGCATAAGAAGTCTCTGTATCACTGTTTAAAATGTCTGTTTTTCACACCTTTTATTTTGATATGAAAATAATATTCTGTTCCTTTTGTTAACAATATTTTCTATACACATAATTAAAGTAAATAAAAAAAAACACTTCAAATTCATCCTGCTTGGTTACCAATTCACATGAATTTTTTTTTTTTATATAAATTATAAAAAGAAGCCATGTTGTTTAGAGTTCATATTTTTATTTTTTTGTAGTTTAGCTTCTTTTTCATATTTTTATATTAATAAATCCTTTAGACTAATATAATTTGTGTTTTTTTTTTAAACTTAAGTTTACTCAAGTGTTGAGTAATTACTGTTGGAAAGAAAAAAAAAATAAGTAAATTTACCGGCAAAAGAATTAAAAGATGGCTGCTAGAGTTTTTTTTTAAAGAATACATTTCTTTTACTTATAAAACGAACGACATTAACAGCAGACAAAATATGACAACCATACCAAACGTCTGGTTGGTTCATGTTTTGTCAGTAAAAAGAAATAATAAAATTTATATTGTACGTAAGTTGCTAGATAAGTAATGGGAAAAGAATAGTTCCATTCAACAAAAAAAAAAATATCTCAAAATCAGAAATTTTGAGAATGCACAAAATCGCATCTTTTGAACTTTTGTTTCGTTAATTTAAGCAACTTTAAAAAATCTTTTAATTAGTGCCTACGGTCAGTACCGTAGTACCGGGAATACCGGTATTCCCGGTTCTCGGTATTCCCGGGAAATGGTACCGGTTTCCCGGTTCTTGATTCATTCCCGGTATTCCCGGGAATACCGGTATTCCCGGTTCCGGTTCTGACGGTATTCTTGGGACTACCGGTATGTATATTTTGTAAAATTTTGTACAATTAAAATTTTTTCTTTGCTTTTACCAAAAAAAAAAAATACGAAACATATGAAAAACACCATTTCCATTTTATTTTTTGAATTAAAAAAAAAAAATAGTTACATGATTTTTAAATAATTTTACAAACACAACAAAATATTTCTGAAATACTGATTAAATAGTGTAATTTAAATATTTTATGGCATAGTATTTTTTGTTTTTTGAGAACCGGTACCAGGATCAGAACCGGGAATACCGGTATTCCCGGGAAAATATCTAGAACCGGGAAACCGGTACCAGAACCGGGAATACCGGTATTCCCGGGAATACCGTGAACCGGGAAATGGGGGGCACTACTTTTAATAACACCGCTCAACAAATCGAAGGTTTTTGACTCCGGTTTGAAGTTTGATACAAAATTTTAAAAGATTTTAACTCGCTGATTCAAAATCTGTGCTCAAAATTTTTCCATCACGTCTGGAATTTTAATTATTCGCTGTTAAAAATGCGAAAAAACGCGATTTTTGCATTTTTTGAAAGCCTGCACAGCAGCCACTGGGTGGAATAAAAATCTGGTATAAAGCGTTAGAGTAGAATTGAACTATGATCTCAAATATATGATCAAAAAAATTTGAAGTTGTTGCACTATTATTGGCCAAACATGTATTTTAAAAAAACACTGTGAAAAAAAATTAGAAAAAGCACCATTTTTAAAAGGCTCTAAAACAAAAACCAGATGATAAATCTTTATTGTGATGAGTTCAAAATTTAGGCAAAAGTTCATTCTTTCTTATAGGCTTTTAAACCCATTCAAGATATCTTCCGGTTTGTACGAAAAATAACACAGAAAACATAAATTTGTAAAATATTTATTTTTTTAGTTTTTCTTTGAAAAATATTACCTTATCTTTTTTACAAAAATAATAATTTTAACAGAGTCATCTTAAAACGCAATTGTAACCCAACCAAACGCAATAATTAGAAAAAAATTGTTTTCTATGTTGGAGACAAATTATACTTTTGCGCTTTATACCAGATTTGTATTCCACTCAATGGGTGCTGTGCAGGCTTTCAAATAATGCAAAAATCGTTATTTTTCGCATTTTTAACCGTGAATAACTAAAAATCTGGACGTGATGGAAAAATTTGGAGTACAGATTTGGAATCAGGAGATCAAAGTCTACAAAAATTGATCACCAGAATTCAAACCGGAAAATGACTGTTGAGCGGTGTAATCGGACCATATAAATCATCCTCCCGATATTCTCTAAAACCTGTCGATTGGCAAAAAAAAAGAAGCCTTTTTTTTGAAATTTGGTTTGAAGTTCAATTGTAAATCGAAGATTCTAATTGTAATTCGAAGATTCTATTTGTAGTTTGAAGATTCTACTGGTAATTCGAAGATTCTATTTGTAATTCGAAGATTCCATTTGTAATTCGAAGATTCCTATTATAATTCATAAAAGATCAATAGTAATTCGTAAAAGATCAATTGAAGGGCTTTCTGCAAGAACTTGATAAGCAACATTTTATTTTTTCGTGTTTTTCGCCTTCTGCTGATATTCCATTGACAGATTTTTGCCAGAGGTCTTGCTTTAACCCTTCGTACAAGTATATTAAGAATAAAATTTCTGCAAAAGTTCTATTTTCTACATTGTCTTAAAAGTTTTAAGGCAAAACCCACCATAAAACGAAATGTTGCTTATCGAGTTTTTACAATAAGCCCTTCAATTGTAATTCGTAAAGGATCAATTGTGATTCAAAAAGATTAATTGTTATTTTCAAAAAAGATCATTTGTAATTCGAAAAATATCAATTGTAATTCGTAAAAGATCAATTGTAAAGATCAATTTTAAGTCGAAGATTCCAATTGTAATTCGAAAAAGATCAATGGAAATTTAGTTGATATTTTTCGAATTACAATTGGAATCTTCGAATTACAATTGATCTTTTACGAATTACAATTGACCTTTTACGAATTACGAATTACAAATAGAATCTTCGAATAACAATTGGTCTTTTACGAAAATCTTCGAATTATTAATGGAATCTTCGAATTACAATCAGAATCTTCGAATTACAATTGATCTTTTACGAATTACATCTGTAAATGGTGCAGATAAGACTCGTTCTCATCCACTGTCATGGACAGGACTCAATCCTGGAAAAAATATTCGGAATATTACACGGAGACCTTTGGCTGAATGTAACGAAGACCAGAAAATCGAAAAAAGATGGAGAAGGACCCGAACATGGGTCAAGTGCCTAGGGACTTGACCTGACAGGAGCCCCGAGAAGCCAATAAATTCGCTTACACCTAAACTTGAGCTTAATTTTTCATGATGTTTTTTCATTAATTTTTTAAATCAAAAATTATTAGATTCTCACACATTTTACGCATAGAAATGTCTAAAACTGAAACTTTTTCTATAACTGAAATTCAAAGTTCAAAAAGAAGTTTGATATTCAAAAAAAAATATCCCTTCATAAAAACATTTTTCGAATAAAAAAAATCCTCAGATGTTAAGAAATGTTTCGTCTTAAAATGAACTCAGATTCTGAGACATTTTTTGTGTAGAATAAATCTTAGATTCTGAAACATTTTTGGAATAGAAAAAAGTCTCAGATTCCGAAACATTTTTCGTATAGAAAATTTCTTAGATTTTGAGACATTTTTCGTACAAAAAAAGTATCAGATTCTGAGCCTCATATTTAGAAACATTTCTCGTATAGAAAAAATCTCAGGTTCTAAGACATTTTTCATATAGTAAAAGTCTCAGGTTTTGAGATAATTTTGCCATAGAAAAAATCTCAGATTTTGAGACACTTTTCGTATAGAAAAAGCCACAGATTTTGAGACAATTTTTGTTTAGAAAAAGTCTCAAATTCTGCGACGTTTTTCGTATACAAAAAATCTCAAACTCTGAGACATTTTTCCTATAGGAGAATCTCAAATTCTAAGACATTTCTCGTATAAAAATGTATCAGATACTGTGACATTTTTCCAATAGAAAAATCCCAGATTCTGAGACATTTTTCGTATAGAAAATTCTAAGATTCTGTGATATTTTTCCCATAGAAAAAATCCAAGAATCTGTGACATTTTTCCTTTAGAGGAATTTTTTGTATAGACATTTTTCGTATAGAAAGAGTCTCAGATTTTGAGACATTTAACCTATAAAAAAAGTCTCAGATTCTGAAACATTGTTCGTACAGAAAAATTCTCAGATTCTGAGACATTTTTCGCATAAAAAATGTCTCAAATGACATTTTTCGAATAGAAAAAGTCTCAGTTTTTGAAAAATGTTTCGTGTAGAATAATTCTGAGGTTCTGAGATATTTTTCCTATAAAAAATCTCAGAATCTGAGACATTTTTCCTTTAGAGGTATTTTCGTATAGATAAAGCCCCAGATTTTGAGACATTTTTCGTTAAAAAAAGTCTCAGATTCTGAGATATTTTTCTAATAGGAAAAATCTTAAACTCTAAAATATTTTTAGTATAGAAAAAATATCAGTATCATTTTTCGTATAAAAAATGTTTCGGATTCTGAGACACGTTTCGTATAGAAAAAGTCTCAGATTCTGAGATATTTTTTCCATAGAAAAAATCTGAGATTCTGAGACAAAATGAATCCTATAGAGACATTTTTCATATAGAAAAAGTCTCCGATTTTTAGAAATTAAACGTAGAAAAAGTCTCAGATTCTGTCTCAAATTCTAAAACATTTTTGTATAGAAAAAGTCATAGATTCTGAGACATTTTTGTATATAAAAGGCCTCAGATCCTGAGACAATTTCGTATATTCTCTATAGAAGAAGAAGTCACAGCTTCTTAGACATTTTTCATATTAAAAGCCTCAGATACTGTTACATTTTTTGTATAGAAAAAGTTTCAAATTCTGAGACATTTTTCGTATAGAAAAATTCTCATATTCTGATATATTTTTCGTATAGAAAAATCTCAGATTCTGAGATATTTATCCCATTGAAAAAATCTAAGATTCTAAGACATTTTTTCTATAGAGACATTTTTCGTATAGGTATTTTTCGTATAGAAAAAGTATCAGATTCTGAGACATTTTTCGAATAGAAAAAGTCTCAGATTCTGAGACATTTTCGTATAGAAAAAGTCGTTGATTCAACATAATTTGCCCAAGATATGCATCTACAAAGTTGACCATTTTTTTAAATTTTTTGATTTTTCAAAATATGAAAATCGCGAATAAAATCGAATGTTTTCAGAATTTTTCTAAACCGCAAACTAAAATCTCTTAACGGCTCCTTAGAGTACTTGAAAAAAATAGTTTTATAAAAATCGGATGATCCGAGGTCAAATTTTGGCCGTGCTTTCATGGAATGGCCGATATATATAAAAAAGTCTTAGATTTTGAAATTTAACACCATCTGCTTTCCATTGGGCCTCTAGTTCTCATGTGCCCAAGAGCCGCTCCATATCTTAAGACGTCCCTGGTCAGGAAGGAAACTTTATTTAACATTTTTAAAAATTACTGAATTAAAAAAACTGATGCTGAAAAACTTTTCCGTACAAAAGAAATCCATTTAAAATTTCTGAATTTTTAACAAAATTTTCATATTAAAGATTTGGAAATTTCTGCTCAAATATTCCTAAAAAAATTCCCAGCAAAAAAAGTGAGGAGTACTTCTATTTGGAGTGCTTTTAAACTATAACAAATGTAATGAAATACAACAAAAATTACAAAAAACACAAGAAACAAACACACAAACAGTTTTTTCTACAGTTGTTATTCAGCACTTAACTAATTACCTTCCGCGACACTCCCATACAAAAGTAAGTAGATATTCAGTAGATAAGAAGTACTTCCAACTACTTCTACGGAGTAGTTCTTATCTACTGAATATCTACTTACATTTGTATGGAGGTTTCGCGATAGGTAATGAGTTATGTGCTGAATATCTGTGTATTCTGGAGTAGAAAAAACTGTTTGTGTGTTTTTGTCTTGTGTTTTTTGTTATTTTTGTTGTATTTCATTATATTTGTTATAGTTTTAAAGCACTCCACTGAGAAGTGGTAATGACATTTTTTGCAGGGATTATCTTAAGAAATTTAAGATGTTTTGAACTATAAAACTCAGATAATTTTGAAGTTTACATAAATTAAAAAAAGGTCTTAACAATCGAAATATTTTTCGCATGACAGAGACATTTTGGTTATTTAAAATCTTAGATTCTAAACACATTTCCGTTGGCCGACTTCGTTAAAGAGTTCGGGTGCTTTACATAAAGTTAGAGCGGGTAGCTTCCACCTCAGATGTAATTCTACAGCATTACTGCAGAACCATATGTCCTTTGAGAGTGTTCGCTTATTTTCAGGCTAACCATTTAAGCACTTAGAAATAAACGGCGTACGGACATAGCGCCCAAGTGCATATTGCCCAATTTAAAAAAGTCATTCCACCCAAATAAAATGTGTGTTAGTTGTTGTTGCAAAATTTTTTGGACGATATGGCCATTATTTTTGGGTATTTTAACAATTTTCTTTAAATTTATATAATTTATCAAAAATGTCATATTACCCAAATATCAAAATGTTATATTTATAAAATGTCATAGCACCCAAAAAAATAATCACAAAACTCACCAAAATTGTTTTTTTTAACACAATATTTTAAAGTTTTTATGCGTAGCCGGCCTTCGGCCGGGCTTAGGGATTAAAAAATCCATGCATTAAACCCACCCTCTCCGCAAAGTAAAGTTTTCTAGGGTAGCAGTCCTTTACGATACCAAATTTGTTATGCCTCAAAAAGGCCTGATAACAAAAATAGTAGTTGGTTTGCAGAGAGGGTGGGTTTAATGCATGGAGTATGTAATCCCTAAGCCCGGCCGAAGGCCGGCTACGCTGAAAATCTTTATTACAATAAAACAAATCATAGAAGTCGTAATTTCGACATTTCGTCCAAAAATTTTTTTTTGGATTTTTTGACAATTTTGTTTTGGGAGAAATAACATTTTTAGACCTATCATTTTGGGCTATATGTCGCAGCGTGGGCGATATGTCATTTACGGTTTTGGGCGATAAGACCTTGGGCGCTATGTCCGTACGCCGAAATAAACTTATTTATTAGCTTACAACTTTTCAAACTGCCTTCGTAGAAACTCCTTTTTTAATTTTAAACACATCCATACATTTTACTTATATTATACAAGTGTAAAACATATCGTGTCATTTGGTCATTAGTGTAAGGTGCATGTTGTTTACACCAGCATGGGGTTGAAAAGTTTAAAGTTAACATACATATAAAAGCTATTTTTCGTATATAAAATTTGTTTATAGTACATATAAAAAAAAATTAAAATATTGTGATTGGTTTAAATCCTCTTGAGTGTTTTTTTTTTTCAAAAACTCTTCAATTTTTGTTTTCTTTCATTTTGATAATAAACAAATTTTTATGAGAAGAGTTTTAGTTTTTTTCTTTATTTATGTAGAAAAAAGTATGTTTTATGTTTTTATTTAATTTTTTTTTCTTTTTCTTTTCACAAACATTATTTAAATGTTGTCAACATTTGAACATAATTTTGTCGTGACATTGCATGCCGTGCATTCTTTTTTTTTTATAAGTCGTTTTCTTTAAATCTTCTACTAAACTTCAAAAGATTCATGTCTTCTTTCCCAAAAAACAAAGCCAATGATCTTTTTATGTATTCTTTATACAACAACAACAACCACAAAAACAACAACAAAACAAGGATTTTAAAACAACCACCATCAATCCAGCCAGTTAAAACTATGTATGGGATTAAGCAAATTTGTTAATTTTGTTCTAGCTGAATAAAAACCGAAAACATGTCTGGGATTTTATGTTTATAATATTTTCATTAATTTAAATATTCATTATATTAATAGATACCAGCAAATTTTCTGTAAAATATAAAATTATTCTGGTTTGTAGACTATGAAAAAAGAATTATTATTAACCAAAAAAAGAAAAAAAACTCGCTAACAAAACTTAAATGAATCTCATTTTTTCCAATTCAATTTTAAACAAATTATTGCAAATTAATCAATATTGTGCCTTTAGACAATATACAACAAATAAATTGAGTTACATGTTAAATAAACTACATACTCTATATGTTGTACGTGTATGTGTAATTTGTATGTATTTATGAATTCAAGTTCATAATGTTTATGAACGTATGCATATGAGATGAAGAGTATCACTTGCTTTTCAAACAGAGCTAGAGAACATTTTTCTTTAAGGTGGGCCTATTAATGGCAAAAACTGTTTTTCTTCCGATTTTAAACTATGTGATAAAAACGTATGTGGTAAAAGCTAGTGTAAATGTGTAGGCGCGTGAGTAAATTTTGACTCACGCATGCTCACGCTCACGAAATAAATATTGTCTCTGTTAGAAAAAATAATCAGGCAAACTCACGAAACAAAAATTACTCACGCAGTATTGGATTTAAAAAAAAATGTAAAAAAAATATTTTTTTCGACACATCATATTAATTAATTTTGATGCGCTGAACACAAATTAACGTGATGTATCGAACGATTTTCGATACATCACTACTTGAAATTGGCAAAAAAATTGCTGTTTTTTCCTACGTTCACAAAATTTTTAAAGAAAATCTTAAAATTTCTTTCCCTTGACCCATTTATAGAGCTTGAGCATTACCGTTTTAATTACTAGGACACACTGGGCACATGCCCAGGGCCCCTGACCTAAGTGGGCCACGTAATGCCAATAAAAACGGAAATGGAGCAACATTTTTTTTTAATTTGTTTTTAAAGAAATTTCCAAATTTTCTTTCTGAAAATTTCACATTTTCTTTCAGAAAATTTATCCGAATTTTTCGTATACATCTGCGACTTTTTCTATATAACTTGTCCCAAGTTATCAGAAGTCTCAAATTCATGCAAATTTTTCCTACATAAAAAGTTTTAGATTGTGAAATATTTTTCGTACAGAAAAAGTTTCAGATTCTAAGATTTTAAAAGTCTAAAGTTCATAGAAGTTTTGGCAGAACAAAAAGTCTCAGATTTTGAGACACTTATCGTATGCAAAGTCCAAGACTCTTAAACATTTTTCGTATAGAACCTATAAATCCCATATCGGGGATTTCGAGGTTCAAAACATGGCACAGAGGGCCAGGCAGATCGGTTTCCGGCCAAAAGTCCTTATTTGTAAATTCTCAAAAAAATGTGTACCAGTTTGTTGGGCATATATAGAAGCAGGTTTTCTGAACTTATCTTTATGATCCAATTACACCCTTTCCTTTGACAGGTCTTCAAAGTTAAAAAAGTTAGTAAAAGAATTTTAAAAGTTGAGATACTTTTTTAATTTTTTTTCCAAACTTCTATTGCTAATGTTTAACTTTTTGTTTGCGTGGTTCAACCTTATATATAAGCCTTTGTAACGAAAATAACACGGACAAATATAACTCATTTGCCGGGCAGCATTTCGTGTTTTTTGTGAAAAAAGTTATATTTTTTTAGATATTTACCTCGCGCTGAAAAAATCCTCAGCGATCCTCAGTTCGATACAATCGGTCTATATTTTTTTTAATATAGAATAGATCCATATCTTTCGAAAAAAGTTGCCCAAACTTGCTCGAAATGATAAATGGCGAAATTACAGCTATATATGCAGTGGTCCGAAATTTGTTTTTAAAAAATAATTTAACCCAAAATAATGTTTTACGGCTTGAATAGTTTTTTTTATCGTCAGAGAGTGCCTGAAGTGTAGGAAAAAAAAAAGAATCTACATTTCTAGTTTTTTTTGTAGAATTATGGAAAATATCAGTTACACCATTTCCAATTAAATTCAAAGATTTTTTATTGAATTTCCAAAATAAGGAAAAAACGTGAATAATTTGTCGTCACCATTTCCAAAAGCTTTTCTTTGACTAAATAAGTCATTTACACCATTTCCATATTTATATCAAAAATATATTTAAAAATTATGTGCGTAGATTTAACTTCAGACACTCTTAAAACTAATTTTTAGTGATCTAACAAAGTTAACAAATCTAGTCTCCATATTGTTTCCGCCATATTGAATTTTATCAGTTCGATTTTAAGATAACAGACCCGGAAAATTACTAGGTCCACTTTCAGCTAGCTTCAACAAAGAAAAGGAATATAACTGTTTTTTAATTACTTGTAACAAACTTTACTAAGCATATTTAGTCCGCCATTTTGTTTTTCAAAATTCACGACAGTAATTCTGATTCAGTAATTCCAATATCCCCTTAAAACAAAATTTGAGTTAAATCGGACAATTATTAAAAAATTTGTCCGCCATATTGGATGCGCCATTTTGATTTTTTTTAGTTTTTAGTTAAATTTTGAGATCAGTGACCCCGAAATACTTTAGAAGCACAGTTTCAGCCGGATCCAACAACGATAAATACTTTTGGCCGGAGTTAGATCATTCTTTAAACTTTAAAGAAGCAAGTTTAGTCCGCCATTTTGTTTTTCAAAATTCGGAGTAACAATTCTTATTCAGTAACTCCAAGACCCTCATAAAACAAAATTTGGGTACAATCGAACAATTAAAAAAAAAAAATTGTCCGCCATATTGGATCCGCCATTTTGATTTTTTTGGTTTTTATCAAAATTTTGAAATCAGCGACCTCGAATTCCTATAGAAGCACATTTTCAGACGGATCCAACAACGATAAAGACTTTTGGCCGAAATTGGATCATGCTGGCCCTCTGTGCATGGGTAAAAAAATGGCGAAAAAATAGTTTTTTCGATTTTCAGCCATTTTTTTCTAAAAAAACTATATGATGTTTACACATGAGCAGAAAGGTTTTTTAATGCCTATCCGAGGGTGTCATAACCTTGTAAAAATTCGGCTTGCAAGGGAAGTCTCCCTAGTGTCACCCGCGGATTTATATGGAATTGGTTTTATTTTGTATATCAGAAAAAATAAAGGGACACTTTTTTTTTTTAGCGGCCAAAATTCATATTAAGTGGGTAAAAAGGAGGGGGGAAGACAAGTCCATTTTTCAGTTTTTTTCGTTTATCTCCTATATTATGCAAAGAAACCTAGTCATGTTACATACCAAATGAAAGGTCCTTGGAAAACCTATCTACGTGTGCTAAGAACGTGTCCAAACATGCACAACTTTTCGTCATATTGAGTAAAATACTAAAATTTTAGGATATTTTTGTTAATAAGACGAAAAATATTAACTTCTTTGGCCCGTTGTTAGCACCACGAGATAGGTATTTTTAATACCTTTAGTCTGATACAACACATGCCAATATTAATTTTGTTTAAATAGGCGAAAATTGGAAAAACTGAAAAAGGTAAATTTCCCCCCATACAAATCGATATTCATATAAAAACGAAATAATCTTTATTAAATTTAAGTTAACACGTATTTTTCCTCTAGACGATATCCCTCTTACTTCGGGAGTTATCGAAATTTTCCCGAAGGTCCACATTGTTTCATAAGGGGACAACAAAATTTTTATACACTGATATGGCGGATAAGCCAAAACTCCCAAACTTAAAATCGTTTCTTTTTTATATATTTTAAGTTTCAGGCAAATCGGTTCATAAGGGTTAAGATACTTCCCTTGTAAGACAATTTTCGTATCGAAAAGTCTGAGATTCTGAAGCATTTTTCGTATAGACATTTTTCGTGTAGATAAAATTTTTCGTACAGAAAGAGTCTTAGATTCCGAGACATTTTTCGTGTGGACGTTTTTTGAAAAAGTCTTAGATTCTAAAACATTTTTGGTATAGAAAAAGTCTCAGATTTTGAGACATGTTTCGTATAAGTATCAGATGCTGAGACATTTTTCTTATAGAAAAAGTCTTAGATTCTGAGACATTTTTTGTGCAGATAAAGTTAATTCATGAGGTGTTAGGTCTGAGAAATTGATTCTGAAACATTTTTCGCATAAAAAAAATTTCAAATTCTTTGACATTTTTCATATCGAAAAAGTTTCAGATTCTAAGACATTTTTCGTATAGAACAAGTTTTAGTTTCTGAGACATTTTTCGTAAAGGAAAAGTCTCAGATTCTAATATAGAAAAGGTCTCATTAAAACCAAATGGTTCTACCCAAATATCATGGTTTTAATAAGCACCCGACTAAAAATAAATATACAGGTCCATATATAATTTGAAATTGAACCATATATAATTTAATATGGCACAACACGTATTTGGATAAAATAAGATGATGAAATTGGTGGATCAAAATAGCTTAAAATTTGTTATATTAGATTAAATATGATCGTTTTTGATCCGAATATTGGGTTTATCGAATTTGATATAATTGTATATAATTTTATATCATAAGATAAAATATGTAGAATTTTGCATAAAATATTTTTTTTATCTCATAATTTTCATATTTATCCCAAGTTTTTTCGGGAAAAAATAATTGTGTCCGGGACTTAGAAATTTAAAAAAAAAATTAAAAAAAAATTTCCTAAAACTTTGTTAATAAATTTTTACTTCAAAACATAAAAAAATGTACCAAAAATATTTTTTATCCAGGACTTAGAAAATATTACAAAACTTTTTCAGGACTTGTAAAATTTTTCAAAATTTGGCAAAATTTTTTTTTTGTTTAAATCATTTTTAATGAAATTCTTAACTCCAAAACTCAAAAATTTTTTGTGTCTGGAAATTTAAAAAAAAAATTCTCGGGACTTAGAAAACTTTTTTCCCCCGATTCGGAACCATATATATATGTGTATCTCATCTTGTATGAATTCAGACATGGTGTTGTATATCATATATTTATTTATCTAATATTGTATGAGGTCATTCATGGAGTCATATAAAATATTATATGCAACATCTAATTTAATAAAGCTTTATATATTGTATGTGGAGCAACACATGATTCGATATCCTTTTATATGGCACCATATTAAATTTTGGGTGTAAAACTTAATACAAGATACATTCACATATAATTATGTAAAGTACTGTGTATGGCCGTATATAAATATATTAAATAATATGTTACTATATCTAAACTTTTTTAGTCGGGCAAAGAAAAATTACCTCGAGCGTGAATATCCCTACTCAATATTTTTGTTTTAGTTTTTTTTTTGTCTTAATACAGGTTTGAACCAAAAAAAAAATTATTTTTTGTCATGCGACTTTTTCTTTACAGCGGGTCCCGTCTGTCTGTCTGTCTGTGGAAAATGCTGTCACGGACAAAATATTGCACAGAGATGACTGAAACTTACATATTTTTTGGAAGTTCTCCCGAGAAGTTTGGTATTGCATTTGAGCGATATCGGTTCAGCGGTTCAAAAGTTATGAACAAAAATGTAAGGAGACCTAAAAAATTTTAGTACATTCAACATAACCTAAAAATACAAAATGCTTTAATTCGACTGCTGGTTGACATATGTGAACATAATTGAATACAAAATGGTATTTAAACAAGTACGAACATATTTTTTTAAAAAAAAGAGCCAATTTGCGGTTTTTTTTTTAGCGAATTTTTTTTTCAAAAAAATTTTTTTTTTTCAAAAGTAATTTCCTTTAAAAAAAAAAAACTTTTTAGTTTTTTTTTCGGCAAGGCCGAATTTCACTTTTTTACTTGTTTTATTTTTTAATTGTCAAAAATGCAAAACTTGGAACTTCTGGCATCCCAGATTAGCCTCAAATTTGTAGAATAAACATTTATCCAAACACTTTTGAAAATCAAAAGTTGAAGAAAAAATTTCACTCTAATGCAGCAGTTTAAGAAAGTGTAAAACTTCTTTTTTGTGGAGTCCCTTTTGTTAAGACCATCTTCAATTTGCCATTTTGCATTTGCGAAAAATTAATTTACATACGCATTGTGACAAAAGTCTTAAATTGTTTCTGTATTAAATTTCGTGTTCGTTTCTTAAGTCCTTTGTTTTAAGTGTATGCAAACCACAGTACATGAGTAGTAGTATTACAGAGTTGCATCTGATGGGTATAAGTATTAGTGACAGCACACGGTGTAACTTTTGACGTTTCATACAAAACGTAAACAAACATCATAAATACATGCACAAAAGCTCACACGTACAGGCACACATATACTAGGCAGCGATGATCATTCTGTACTAAAAACCATACCACCATATTGGAAAGTACGCAATTAGCACCAGTGTTTGCATACTAGTCTGTACTGTGATGCAAACAACAAATAATTCTTAAACTACTTGATGAACATTTGATTTTGGGCTATATTTTCTTAACAAATTTTCTATAGCAGGTTGTTCCACCCTGAAAAACCTATTTATTTTTATTTTTCAACATTTCATTTGTATTTGTATTATTTTTTGTTTTATTGCTACAAGCTATATAGGCAGTTTTTGTTGAAATTTGTTAAACATGTATGAAGGAAAAGTAGTACATTGAAAAATTGTGACAAAGTGTTTACATTTATGAAAATATGTACTCGTACATGTAAATAAATGATAAAAATTGTAAAAAAAATGTGTATATACAAAAAAAAATATTTAACATGTTGTTGATTTGCTGCAAAAGCCGCAGATTGAAGTTTACTGAATAGTTTTTTTGTTTTTTTTTGTTAAGCCGGTTGAATGGTTGGTTCATTTTCATTATTGAAAAGCCTTTAGGCCAAAGTAATATCTATGATATATATGAAAACTATGCCGTTTATGAACGTGTATGTTAAACTGTTAATTGTAATTCATTTTCTATGAAAAATGAGATGTTTTGAAAGAATTTTTGTTAAGGAGTGGATGAAATAAAAAAAATGACAAGGGACCTAAATAGGAAATAACAAATTTAAAAGAATTGTCTTTCTGATTCTGAATTAGAATCAAAGACTTTTTCTAAAGAAAAAATTTCTTAGAATCTGAGATTTTTCTATAGGAATGTCTTAGAATCTTAAACAATTTTTATAGGATAATTGTTTCAGAATCTGAAATTTTTTCTTAAGAAAAAATATCTCAGAATCTGAGATTTTTTTTTATAGGAAAAATATCTCAAATTCAGAATCTAAGAATTTATCTACCGGAAAACTTTCTCAGAAACTGAGACATGTTTCTTATAGAAAAATTCTCAAACTTTTGAGACACTTTTCTTATAGAAACACTCTCAGATTCTGAGATATTTTTCTTATAGAAAAAGTCTCAGATTCCGATACATTTTTCTTATAGAAAAAGTCTCCGACTCTAAGACATTTTTCATACAGAAAAAGTCTCAGATTCTGAGACATTTTTCTTATAGAAAAGGTCTCCGATTCTGAGACATATTTCTTGTAGAAAAAGTCTCAGATTTTTTGACAATTTTCTTATACAAAAAGTCTTAGATTTTTTGACAATTTTCATATACAAATAGTCTCAGATTCTGAGACATTTTTCTATAAGAAAAAGTCTCAGATTCTTAGACATTTTTCTATAAGAAAAAGTTTCAGATTCTGAGACATTTTTCTATAAGAAAAAGTCTCAGATTCTGAGACATTTTTCTATAAGAAAAAGTCTCAGATTCTGAGACATTTTTCTTATAGAAAAAGTCTTAGATTCTGAGACATTTTTCCTATAGAAAAAGTCTCAGATTCTGAGACATTTTTCTTATAGAAAAAGTCTTAGATTCTGAGACATTTTTCTTATAGAAAAAGTCTCAGATTCTGAGACATTTTTCTTATAGAAAAAGTCTCAGATTCTGAGACATTTTTCTTATAGAAAAAGTCTCAGATTCTGAGACATTTTTCTTATAGAAAAAGTCTCAGATTCTGAGACATTTTTCTTATAGAAAAAGTCTCAGATTCTGAGACATTTTTCTTATAGAAAAAGTCTCAGATTCTGAGACATTTTTCTTATAGAAAAAGTCTCAGATTCTGAGACATTTTTCTTATAGAAAAAGTCTCAGATTCTGAGACATTTTTCTTATAGAAAAAGTCTCAGATTCTGAGACATTTTTCTTATAGAAAAAGTCTCAGATTCTGAGACATTTTTCTTATAGAAAAAGTCTCAGATTCTGAGACATTTTTCTTATAGAAAAAGTCTCAGATTCTGAGACATTTTTCTTATAGAAAAAGTCTCAGATTCTGAGACATTTTTCTTATAGAAAAAGTCTCAGATTCTGAGACATTTTTCTTATAGAAAAAGTCTCAGATTCTGAGACATTTTTCTTATAGAAAAAGTCTCAGATTCTGAGACATTTTTCTTATGGAAAAAGTCTCAGATTCTGAGACATTTTTCTTATTGAAAAAGTCTCAGATTCTGAGACATTTTTCTTATAGAAAAAGTCTCAGATTCTGAGACATTTTTCTTATTGAAAAAGTCTCAGATTCTGAGACATTTTTCTTATAGAAAAAGTCTCAGATTCTGAGACATTTTTCTTATAGAAAAAGTCTCAGATTCTGAGACATTTTTCTTATAGAAAAAGTCTCAGATTCTGAGACATTTTTCTTATAGAAAAAGTCTCAGATTCTGAGACATTTTTCTTATAGAAAAAGTCTCAGATTCTGAGACATTTTTCTTATAGAAAAAGTCTCAGATTCTGAGACAGGTTTCTTATAGAAAAGAAAAGACGTTTTTCTTATAGAAAAATTCTCAGATTCTGAGACATTTTTCTTATAGAAAAAGTTTTTCTTGTAGAAAAAGTTTTTATTATAGAAAAAGTTTTTCTTATAGAAAAAGTATCAGATTCTAAGAAATTTTTCTTATAAAAAAAATTTTTCTTATAGAAAAAGTTTTTCTTATAGAAAAAGTCTCAGATTCTGATAAATTTTTTTATAGAAAGAGTCTCAGATTCTGAGACAGTTTTGTATAAAAAAGTTTGAGATAAATGTTTCAGATTCTGAGACTTTGTGCGATGTTTTTAAGCACCCAAAATTTTTCTTTAAAAAAAAAAATTAAGCATTAACAAAAATGTTCTTACTTTAAAAAAGTTTTAAAAAATTTTAATAAAGTTATTAATATTTTTTTTTAACTTCCTTTTTAAAAATTTAATTTACCATAAACTTTTTTTTAATTTATACCCGTATGGATAAAGTAACAAATTTCTACCACATTTCAAACATAAATCTTAAAATGAATCATTAACCAAAACCAAGTAAATTTTAACTACCGGACATAGCAAAAAAAGTCGGCTTAGTATTTAATATTTATATTTTTTGTAATATTTTTATGGCATTTAACAAAAAAAAAGTTCACATATGGTTTTCAATTAAACATATATCGAGGGCGAGTGGAGATATAAGAGAGGTAAACATGTTGGAGGCAAGGAAAAGCAGGCAAATGCATGTATTTCTACTTAAACAAAAAAACAAACAGCAACATTATACATGATAAGAATATTACATAAAGTAGCAGGCAATGATGGTCAACCAAGAATTTTCATAAAAAATAAAAAAAAAAATATAAAAAATCGTTTGTAAACGAACGAAAATAAAAGTACGTGCAGTACGTGTTCACTTTTAAAATCATAATCATGCTCATAATAATAATAAAAGCTAATAATATATGATGGATATGGGCGGAAAAACAAAGATGATGATTAGGATGACACAATGGCTATAACAATAATAATAAAAAAAAAAACCTACAAGGTTATATTAAAAGAAGATATCGAAGAAGGAGTAAGAAGTATCACGATGTTAATAATGAAGTTTCATTTTTTTTAATCGATATATTTTTTGGTACCCTACATCTTAACCGGATAAAATTTGATTATCGATAGTTTGTAAGTTTAGGAAATTAATTATACACGTCTGGTTTTGCAGATCAAGTGACATATCCCCCGGACCCAAAAAACCTATAAGAGTAAACGGTATAAAAATACCGTTTACTCTTATTAGGAAAAATCTCAACCTGGGGTATATTACTTGTGATATGTCATAGTTCCTTAGGAACTCAACCATGCTGTTTTTTTTTTTTTTTTTGCATAATTTAAAAAAATAAAGGCATTTTGAATTAATTTCCCTGCAGTAAAAGTGATCGGTCCTTGTTACGTCACGCGACATTTGTGAACACTACTTTTAAAAAAAAAAAGAAACTTATAAAATTTTTCAATATTTTTTTATTTCCCGTGTAAAAATTTTAAAGATCAGTACAGATCCGAAAAATGGATCGCTAAGATTAAATTAGTTTCAATCGGACGGATACAAATTTATCAGAAAAATGGTATTATATATTTTTTGGATGAAATTGTATCCGTCCGATTAAAACTACACAGAAAAAAACGAATTGTTATATTGACCCCCATATTTGTGAATACAATTAACTTTTTCACTGAAAGTGCTCCTATACGGAAATTTGTGATATCAACTGAGGAGGTCCATAACAAAAAGCAACAATTCCACTTTTACAGTTTTTTAGATAAACGCATAAATGTAAACAAAGTCAGTACTGAGTTTGAGTGTAAGTACTGAGCTTTGGGATGTTTAATAATTTAAGTCAGTAGTAAATTGCTATGTAAATATTGAGCTTTGGAATGTTTTTTAGTAATGGTTACATAGTTTTTAATGCGTAGAATAGTATTCAGTCAAAAAAACAAAAAACTCAAAAAGTGGAATTGGTGCGTTTTGTTATGGACCTCCTCAACTAACGTTTGTATTTATGCAATTAATAATACTCATTCGCAACGTTAAATCAAGAAAATACAAGCAAATTACAAAATTGTTATGAAATTTGAAGTTCAAAAGAGATTTTCTCGAAAAAAACGAAGAACGTGTTTCTGATTTTTTTTGTGTGGATGGACAAACATCCAAACTTAAAAAAAAAAAAAAAAAAAAAAAAAGAAAAAAAGTGTCATGTTTTTTAATTAATTGACATTTTTTAAAAATGGAAAATTTCAGAACGGGTTCTGAAAATCTTCCAAAAAAAAAAATTTTAATCGATAGCCCATACAAAACTATATAAGAATATAAATTTTTGAGATTGGGGTGCATTCCGTTTTAATGTGATAAATATTCATTCAAGGCAACTTGCCACAAATTTGACCATTTTTCCAATATTTGACCACTCCTAAGCCCAGTTTTTGAAAAATTGAAAAACCAAAAACCCAATTTTCTAAGTTCCATATAGGGCTATCCATATAACCTATTCAGAAGTTTGCGGTACACGTGTTTTTTTTCGCTGGACATTTGGTGTGGAATGCCTCATATAAGAATATAATAAACATTTTTACACGGGTTAAAATATTTTTAAAGAAATTTTTACTTCAAAACGCAAAACGACTTACAATTAGAAAAATTTCCAAAAAAATGTTGGGACTTTAAAATTTTTTAAAAATTTTCGATTTTTTTTTTTTTTTGTTTTTAATCAATCAAAGCTATGTGTGGACATATAAAATTAAAAAACAAGAAGACAAGAAGAAAGAATAAAATTTTCTCAACAAATTTTCAAAAAAAAACTTTTTTGAAATCCGAAAATTTTTTATAGAAAAAAAATCTGAACATTTTAGAAGGAAAAATCTTAAAATTTTAATAGGTAAAATCTGAAAATTTCTGAAGGAAAAATGAAACTGAATCCAAAAATTTTTTGTGAAAAATATCTGTCAATGATGAAGTTCTTATTGTTAAGAGAAATTTGCTTTGGGAAAAGCAAGTTACAATTTTTCTTTAGAAAAAATTTCTCAGAATCTGAGATTTTTTTATAGGAAAATGTCGCAAAATCTGAGACTTTTTCTGTCAAAAAAAGCCATAGAATTTGAGACTTATTTTCAGAAAAAAATTCGTAAAATCTGAGACTTTTTCTATTGGAAAAAGGTATTAGAATCTATGAATTTGAGACACATTTTATAAAAAAAAATTTCTCAAAATCTTAGAACATTTCAAAATAAAAGGGGTCGCAAAATCTGATACTTTTTCTGTTGAAAAAAAGTTCAGAACTTGAAACTTATTCTATTGGAAGAAGTTCTCATTATCTGAGACTTTTTCTGTAGAAAAAGGTCTCTGAATCTTAGACTTTTTCTATAGGAAAAAGGTCTCAGAACCTCAGAATTTGAGACTCGTTCTATAATCAAAAAGTTACTTTTTTAAGAAACAGGTCTTAGAATTCAAGATTTTTCTATAGGAAAAATATCTCAGAATCTAAGACTATTTCGTTAGGAAAAGGTGCCAGAATCAGCAGAATAATCTGCTGAAAATACACCTATTTTGAGCCATACGAGAAATCTTCTGATTTATGCAGGCACTGTTTGCTGAAAATCTGTCATTATTGTCTAGGTGAAATCAGCAGATAAATCTGCACAACAGTAGAGAAATCTAGGAAGACATTTTCTAGAAAATTTTTGTTTTTAGAAAACTTGTTTTCATGAAAACTTTAAAAAAAAATCTGTAAAATTAGCAATATAATCTTTTGATTTTTTTAGTTTTGTTAATTGACGTCGCTAGCAGAATACCTTAGGGAATCGGGGTGGTTTGAGAGGTAGAATTTTGTATATCAGGGGAGTAGGGAGACAACTTTAGGGGAATCACAATGGGCCTTATGGCCTCCGAGTGAATTCGCCAAATTGGCGGACGTCCATCCAACCTAACCTAACCTATTAGTCTCAATCGTTTTAATTGTATAAAAAACAAAAAAAAATTACATTTCGGAAAAAAAACTTAAGAAAATGTTCTTGAAAAAATTATGACAGCAAACTATTTCTGTAAAATTGCAAAATTATCTGCTGAAAATGTGTTCAAAAATATGTTTTAAAAATATATTTTTGATTGCATAAAGAACAAAAAAAATTAACACTTTGAAAATTTTGTTGAAAAAAGAACGACAGCAAACTATTTCTATATAATTAAAAAAAATAATCTGCTAAAAATATGTCCAAAAATAGTATTTTTAAATTCAGAATCAGTAAAAATGCAGTAAAATTTCTGTTATTTTGTAAAACTAAATTACAGATATTTTTGAAAAAATATCCATTTTAGCAGAAAAATCTGTTGAAATTTTGCCTAATCAAATTGAAATTGAAAGTCGCTTTAAAGATTTTTTGACAGAGGTTTTCTTTTGAGTACAGGAAAAGATTTTTATATCGGAAAAAGGTCTCAAAATCTGATAAATGTTTTATAGCAATCAGGTCTCAGAATCTGAGACTTTTTTTATTGAAAAAAGTTCTTAGAATCTAAAACTTGTAATATACGTAATAAATCTAATAAGCTGTGACATTTTCTATAGGATAAATATCTTAAAAATGCTTTAGAGTATGAGACTGTTTCAGATTCTAAGAAATATTTTAGTAAATAAAAAGTCTGATTTTTTGTTTTTCCCTGTTCTTGTTTGTCCGACAACTGTGAATTGATGTTTTTATTTTTTAATCAAAGAAAAAAAATTTCTCCTCGAAACTTAAAAGTTGTACCCACCCCTGCCTATTGTCTACGATCACGTATTAAGTAGTTTTGAGACAGTTTAGTGATAAGTCCAGTATTAACCTGTCACGTGATATACATTTTAGTAGTATGTCCCGTTTCCACCAGTCACGGGATAAATGATTTCGCATCGAGGGACACATTTTTCCTGCAGCTAACCTTGCAATCCTTAAAAACTTTCAAACCGAAATGAGTTTTTCGTTTTAGTCAGCTTTTTTAAAAATTCTTTAGTTTTCTTATTAAAATTTTCTTTTTATCGTGTCTGATAATAAATGTTATTAAAATAATTTTGAATACATACGATTCTTTTTTTTTAGTCGTCTTTGCATACAAATTTCATACCTGGAAAGATAAAAAAGAATGCAATATTATTTTAAGGTTATTGTAAAAATTTTCAAAATTGTGATAAAAACAACATAGAAAATTTCCCAAAAATAAACATCGCTTAAAAGGAGTTGTTTTTGCAATGTCGTTATAAAAACACTTGACTGATTTCACTGAAAGACAAATTTCAACTATTTTTTAACACATGCACATTTTTCAACAACAGTTTCAGAGTACCATTAAGTTCTTGAAGCTTAATGTTACTCTGAATATCTCCTTATAGATGTAGAGAAATATACAGTCGTTCTTAACTATAAATTTTTCTTGCTGTTTCCTTTAATTTGCTGTCTTTAAAAATTATTTCATTGGTCTTAAAGATTATGACTTATGTTGGCTGGAGTTTTTTTTTTTTACTTTTTTGTATGAAGAGTTTCCCTTTAAACTGGCAATACATACTACGTACAACACAAATAAATAATATCAACCAAGCGTCCAACAAACTACTGGTCTTACACATACAAAACATAAACAACAATGTTGTGTTGACGATCTTGATGTCGTCTTTATAAATAAATTGTAAAAATATTTTTGTTTACTGGTGTTGCATTATAGTATTTTTTTTTCTTATTTTTCGCTAAAAGAGAGATAATTATAAACGATAATTGTAATAATGATGATAATGATAACGATGATGAACATGATGGTTCGCGATCATCTTGTTTTAAGGTTTAACTTTAATAAGATTAAACATATATGAATTTTTTAGCGTTGAGAATATAAACTAAAATGGCAATGTGTTGAATAAAAAAATTCAAAACGAAGAAAAAATTTTTTCAATGTCCGGCATTAAGAGTAAAAAAAAAAAAATCATCATTATTTTCTAATTCTTTACAACAACCTACACATGAATTTTCTATAAACTACTGATGTTATAAGCAATAACACTAGTAAATTATTGGCCTTACCAAAAAAGATTTGTTTTGAAAAATTAACAAGTTAAAAAACTAAAAACTAAATGAATACCAAAACTAATGTCATGCCACATGATTAAGGAACACGAGTCCCATTTTTGAAATTTACTGAAATTATCTACTGTAATAACATTTTTTATTCTTCATGTTCCAGTGTAATGGTTTTTTTTTTTTTGAATTTTCAAACTTTTTTAGAAAAAAATAAAAATTTAAAATTGGAGATTTCCAAACAGTGTTGAAAAAATACAGGCATTAATTTAAAAACATGTTAGCAAAACACAATATGCAAAATACTTTTCATCTTATTATATTTGAGCTTGAAGAATAAAAAAATGTTATTACAGGAGAAATTGCAATAGCTTTCAAAAATCGGACTCGTATTCCATAATCAAGTGGTCTGCCACAAGTTAGATGCCTGGGGAAGTTGTAATAACATAGCTGATTTTCAACCGATTTTAGTTTTTAGCACCTTATTAGAGAGGCATTTTACTCCAAATAATAATTCTGTAACTTCTTAAATTCATACTTAACTTAAAATACAAAAAAAAAACTGAGAAAACAGAAAAAAAGTAATATTTTCCCTTGTAATTCGTTTTTTTAAATTTCAAGGTCGATGCGGCACGCCTTACCCAAGTCCGGTCATCCTAAATTTTTGTGAGAGATATTTTTCCACCTAAATGAATATGACTATGACAACTCAACTCAAGGGTAAGTTAGGGTCAATATCTACCAATTCAATTTTTTTGGAGCACCATATAAAACAAATCAGAGTAAGAAAAAACAAGGTGCAATTTTCAAAATTAAAAAAAAAAAAAATCGAACCAATTGTGATCACATCTCGAATTATGTCTAAAAAAAGTTTCGTAATTTATAGTAAAATCATGACAATTGGATCTGACAAATCCCGAAACATGTGTCGATTAAGTCTTGCAAAAAATGACCAACATAATTAAATTTAAAAAGAAAAATAATTTTCTTGAAAATTATTCTATGAGAATATCAAAGTTTTAATTAGTAAAGGAAATAATGACCTCCAGCTAGAATAAACCTACTCAAAATATAATATTTTAAAGGTCAAATAAAAAAATTTGTTTTTTTTTTAATAAAAATTAATCAAATTTTTAGATTTTTTTTTTTTTAAATCGAAGATTTCGGACTTTTTTAAAAAGTCCGTTTTAAATTTCAAACGTTAAAAAGTAGTGATAGTTACTTTGAATATTTATACCCTACACCACACTGTGGTACAGGGTATAATGAGTTTGTGCTGATGTTTGTAACTACCCGAAATATTGGTCCTATACCCACTTTTAAGTACACCGATCGACTTAGAATCACTTTTTGAGTCGATTTAGCGATGTCCGTCCGTCTGTCCGTCCGTCTGTCTGTCCATGTAAACGGTGTAAACACGATACAGGTCGCAATTTTTAATCAATTAACTTAAAATTTGAAACTTAAGCCTCTTTTGGCCCAAGGATGAAGCCTATTGAAATTGGAAAAAAATCGGTCCATATTTAGACCTAGCCCCATACCAAGGTCCTCTTTAATTTTGGCTCAAATGGCTCTAATAGCCGCGTTTTAATGAAATTTGGCAAGTAATCACGTTTCATCCACATAAATCAGCGTTCCGAATTTTAAAGAAATCGGACCAGTTCTTCTTGTAGCCCCCATACAAACCACCCTCCCGATATCTACACAAATCTCTCAAATTTCATGAAAATAGAAAATATTTAATTAAAATTCTGTTTGTGTACACAGAAAAAAATATGGAGGAAACCAATTTGAGTAATCACTTGTTTAAATTTCAAAAATAAAATTGAGTAATTTTTTAATTGACGCAATTAAAAATTTACTCAAAAATTTTAAAAACAATTTAAGTAAATAATTTAATAAAAATTTAATATTTTTTTTTTATTTTTTTGAAACTCTCATAGTTTTTGAATTCTCGTTTAGTTTATAGTTTTTTGTATATGTATATGAAAGTTTGTAACCGTCATTATAAAATTTTCCTATATCTTTGAGACATAAATATGTTTGGTATAGTTTAAAAACAAGTGTTTTGTTTTTTTTTTTTGTTGTAAAAAAATTTAAAACTTTTTTAAACTTTTTAAAAAAATAAATTGATAAATTTTGAGTAAATTTTTAATTGTGTCAATTAAAAATTTAATTAAATTTTTTTGGAAGCATTTAATAAATTTTTATTAAAAGTTTACTCAATACTATTAAATAGTTTACTGGTGCAAAATTGAGTAATTTTTTACTCAATAGTATTAAAAATTTGCACAAATATTTTTTTTATTTTTTTCTGTGTATGTTAAACGCGTACTTTAATAACCTTATGAAATTTGGTTATCATCGGACCATTTTTGAAGTTACCCAGCAAAACTTAGATTACCAAATAAGGTATAAAATAAGGTATAGGAACTCTTATTTTATACATTGCAGCATCGATGATTTTAACAGGCGATGAGACTCAAAGTAATGCATCCACATTATCACAAAGAATACCAGTAAGGTATAAAATAAGTCATAAATTTATAACGAAGAATACGAGTAAGGTGTAAAATATATGATATTTTATAGGTTACGAGAAATGAAATAATATAGCATACCAGAAGATAATATATAAGGTGTTACGAGTAGTGAAAAAGTAATGTTGTATTAAATTTACTCACGTGATTGTAAGTGAGTGTAAGTAGATAAAATATGCTCGTGAGTGTGTGTCGTTAGAAATTTCCTGTCGTGAGCCCATCTCTAGTTTAAACTTATGCATTTTTTTATAAAATAATTATTTTTTATGTTATTGTAATGCATTATGCATCCAATTATAAATAATACATTATTTCAAACTTTCAAATAATACATAATGTAACCAAATATAAGTCATCCATGATTTAATGTTTAGAAATAATAGATATGAAATACATTTTTTTCAATAATCATGCATTACGTAGCAAATTATTAGTAATGCATTATTTTTCACTTTAAAATAATACGTTGTGGAACAAATGTTTGATAAGACATCCTAAAATAATGCTACAAATAAGGTATATACATTACCTGGTAATGTGTTATATAATCACTACCCATTACCAACGTTTTGCTGGGTAGGTCACATGTGAAAATTTAGCTCGATATTCAGTTGAAGCGGTTTATTGTCAAAGCCTATTCCACTCAAATTTGATTGGTGAGTGCTTTTTACACTTATTAAAGATTTGACAAAATAGAGATCTAATCAGTCCATGTTTGAACTTGGGACCCATTTTCCGGGAAACTCTGGTGTAGGGTATTATATGGTCGGTCTTGACATTTAAATACCAACAAAATGTTGTCCAACTTTTTTTAAGGTATGAATATTTTTTCTTGGTCAAAATTAATTAAAAATTTCAATTTCTTAATTTTTTTGAAAAAATCGCCATTTTGAAAAATTAATTTCTCAACACCATCTTGGAATAAAAGGCTGAAAATTAGTGTGCATTCAGGGCTGTCAGACTTGGGGATTTATCCCCAAAGTTGGGGATTTCATGCAAGCAAAAATGACAAGAAATCTCATTTGAGGATTGGGGATTTTTATGGGGATTTAAAAAATTATTTTGGGAATTTTTTGGGGATATTTGAAATTAAATCTATTTAATACCAGTAGCTAAATTTAATGTTATCTACGATTTTTAAAAATAGTTTTAGTAATAAGCACACTTTGGTACGATATAACGAAGCGTATTTGGTAAAACTTTTATTTATCGGTTGTAAAATATATATTACCATTGCCAAAAATCGTTTTGTTACGCGTTTGGGGATTTTTTAATTGCTAATCTACGAATAAAATTACAATCCATAAATTTTCTTTAAAAATTTAAGAAAAATTTGTTTGTGTGATTAAAAAAATAAAGAATTTTTTATTAGTTGGGGATTTTTGGGGATATTTTGTTATATTTTTGGGGACAACGAAAAAAAGTACCTGGCAACGTTGTGTGCATTTAATATGTACTAAAAGATATCCAAAAATGAAATAAATCGAAGGAAGTCCATATACTTAATAGGGTCCTAGACGAGTATTTCGGGGTGTTTAAAATGGAATGACTAACTTATAAATTTTGTTCATATATCATTAATTTATTTACAAGAAATACTTTTTCTTGGTGAGGCTGAATATATTGTTTTGCCGCAAACATTTAATTTTTTCTTTGCATCATCATAAAAAACTATGCTTAAATACACAAATGTATAATGATATAAGCTTAAAGCTACTGTAGATTATTAAAAAATATATATTTACAGCGAAAACAGGATATAACGAATCGCAGTGTAATTCATTATATCGAAAGTTTCGTTTTATCACGAATTCATTAAGTAATTTATAACAATTAATTAAGTAATTGTATCAACTACTTTAGTTGTTTTATCAAATATTTTGGTTAGTGTATAAATTATTTTATAAATTGTATCAATTAGTTTATTAGTTTTGACAATTACTTTAGTCATTGTATCAATTACTTTAGTACATGTATCTCTTACTCAAGTAATTATATCAATTAATTAGTTAATTGTATAAATTTCGGCGACACGAAATAACTCCCACATGAAATAACTCCCACCTAAAAAATGAAATAAGTCCCAAAAAAAACTCCATACAAAGTTGGGAGTTATTTCATATGAAATAACTCCCAATTTAGTGGGACTTTTATCATTTTTGATGGGAGTTATTTCATAATTTTTTCGGTGGGAGTTCTTTCATATGAAAGAACTCCCACTACAATAGCGATGAAATAACTCCCACTATTGTTTCATTGTTGGTGAAAGTATCTGGAACATTTTGACTTATAGAATATTATTATTAATAAATTAAAATTTTTTGTGATTTTGGTACCAAATTTTAGGACGAAGTGCATTTTTTAACAAATTTGTATGTTTTAGAAACTTTGCTACCAAAACTGGCAAGGATTTTTGTGAAAGAGCGCACTGCAGCCGAAAATGTTTTCGTTAGAGTACAAAATTGTTGTAAAAAAACGAAGAACGCGAAAGTTATCCAACGTGTTGTGTTTTCGATAACATAGAAAGTTTTTCGATAATATACAAGATTGTTGAAAAAAGCACTGCAGATGAAAATTTAAAAGATTTAATTAGAACTTGATGTAAAAAGAGCCGCAGGCGAAAATTTGGTACCAAACATCGCCGCGATTTTTGGTACCAAATTTTCGCCTGCGGCGCTTTTTACTACAAGTTCTAATTAAATCTTTTAAATTTTCGGTAACAGAGAAATTTGTCGCAATAAAGAAAATTTAAAAGATTTAATCAGATGCTGTCGCAATAAGACCTGTCGCAATAAGCGCCGCATGCGAAAATTTGGTTCCAAAAATCGCGGCGATTTTTGGTACCAAATTTTCGCATAGCGACAGGTTGTAATTAAATCTTTTAAATTTTCGGTAACATACAAATTTGTCGCAAAAAGGACCGCAAGCGAAAAATTGGTACCAAAAATTGTTGCAAAACATCGCCGCGATGTTCGAATGTAACCGAAGCAAGTCAAATAGAACACTCGATGTATTTTTGCATGTTTTCGAAAAACTCTGAAAAACAAACAAATCAGCCCTCAAGTTTCGCATTTGGCAGTTATTATAACTTGTTTGTATTGTACCGAAAGTAACATCAGGATCCTCGTTCTCGACTTAACTGATATATTTTCCATTATTGTTTGTTTAATTTTTGTTGAGATTTCTAAATATTGTTATTGGGAGTTCTTTCATTATTAATGGGAGTTATTTCATTGGCACTTATTTCATTTTGTAGGTGGAAGTTATTTCATTGTGGTTGGGACTTATTTCATTTTTTTCTCCATTGGGACATATTTCATTTTTGGTGGGATTTATTTCATTGGGAGTTATTTCGTGGGAGTCATTTCATGTGGGAGTTATTTCGTGTCGCCTAAATTTCTTTTAAATGTGTAGCAATTATATTAGTACTTGTATCAATTACTTTATTAGTTGTAAAAATTACTAATGTAGTTGTATTAATTACTTTTTTCATAGTTTTAATAACTTTAGTAATTGTACTAAATATTTAAGTAATTGTATCGATTTAGTAATTTTTTATTGTTATATTTTTGAACGTCAGACATAACAAAATAACGATCTTTCGTTATAGCAGATATTCTCTTAACAAAGTATTCGTAAAACCTTGATTTCAATGTAAATTCTGTGTGTCTGATTTTCTTGATAACTTCTTTAGAAGAAAACTTATAGTAATATATTTTTTTTCATATTTTTTTTTATAATAAGCCATCAACATGGTCTCATCAGGCAACAGATGTATATAATAAAAAAATTCTCACAAAACACAAATAAACCGAGAATGCAATAAAATTAATTAAATTTGTTAAATGCAAAAGAGCTCAAAAAAATCAAGCAACCACAATTGCAGTATCCTATAAAATAAATATGAAAGATAATAACAAGTAAAAAGTTAAATTCGGCCTCGCCGAATGTAAGATAGGTTTTTGTAAGAAAATTTATTTAAAAAAGAAATTTCTTTTGAGAAAGAAAAATTTTAGAAAAAAAAAAAGTTTTTTTCCATTTTTATAAAAAAATATGTTCGTACTTGTTTAAATACCATTTGGCGTTCAATTCACATATGCCAACCAGCAGCTGAATTAAAGAATTTTGTATTCTTAGGTGGCAAAAAAAATATTTTTGTAATTAAACAGGCTTTTTACCAATAAAATTGTTAATTGACAACTTTTTGATGCAATAAGAATTTCAAAGAATTTTTGTGACTTTACAAGATTTTGTGCTTCTGCCTATTTTACGAGAATTCCTACTAAAAATTACGCGTTTTTTTGTAATTTTACAGAATTTTTACCAATAAAAGTGTGAATTTACAACTTTTTTGATGCGAATAAACATACAAGAAATTCTCGTAACTTTACTAGATATTTTCTGTAAAATTACCTTGAAAATTTGGAAATTTACAAAAAAAAAAAATTGTAAAATTACAAAAAAAAAAATGTCAATTTCAAAGTTTTTGTTAAAAAAACAAGGAAAATTCTCAAATATTGCTGAAATGTTAAAACGAGAATTTCGCACAATTTCAGACGCGACCCCTTCCGATTAATTTAATAATATTTAGATATGTTGTATTTGTATCATTTGTAGTACGTATTAAATGCAACTTAGACACCAATTTTCAGCCTTTTTTGCAAGTAAGTGTTGAGTAATAAATTTTTCAAAATGACGATTTTTTCAAAAAAAAAAAATTAAGAAATTTAAATTTTCTATTAATTTTGACCAGAAAAAACTACCGATATCTTAAAAAAAGTTGGACAATATTTTGTTGGCATTTAAATGCAGATTTAGAAAAAAATATGGAAAAAAATTATCCGAAGAAACTATTACATATTTTTAACGTTTAAAAAATAAAACCGACTTTTTGAAAAAGTCCGAAACCTTCGATTATTTTTTTAACGCAAAAAATTGTACTCTAAATTACGCAACTTTTAAGCCATAATTCGAGATGTGATCACAATTCGTTCTATTTTTTTCAAATTTTGAAAATTACACTTTTTTTTTGACTCTGGTTTATTTTATATAGTGCTCCAAAAAAATTTAATTGGTAGATATTGACCCTAACTTACCCTTCATTTGTGGGCAAAAATATGTCTCAAAAAAGTTTAGGTTGATTGGACATGGGTAAGGCGTGCCGCATCGGCCTTGAACTTTAAAAAACGGATTTCTCAATTTTTTTGGTATTTTGAGGTAAATTTGAATTCAGGTGGTTACAGAATTTTGATTTGGAGTAAAATTTCTCTCTAACAAGGTACTAAAAACTAAAATCGGTTGAAAAACAGACAAGTTATTAAAACTTCCCCAACATCTAACGTATGGCAGACCACTTGATGAGGGAATACAATCCAATTTATGAAATTCATTGAAATTTTCTATTGTAGTAACATTTTTTTATTCTTCAAGTTCAAATGTAATTAGATGACAAGTATTTTTCATATTGTGTTTTGCTAACATGTTTTAAATTAATGCTATAAATGCCTGCATTTTTAAACACTCTTTAAAAATCTGCATTTTTGAACTTTTATTAAAAAAAAAAAAAAAAATAGAAAAACCAAAAAAAAATTTACACTGGAACATAAAGAATCAAAAACGTTACTACACTCAAAATAATACGTTAGTAGATTTACTAATTTTTTTTTGCTAATGCTAGTTAGCTAACTTTTAGCAAATTTTTAGTTGAGATTAGCATGTTAGCAAAAAATTCTTGTAAACTTCATTTAGCACATTAGCAATTTTAAACAAACGTTGAACTAATTTCTTTTGCTAAGATTTGAAATTGAGTTGACAACATTTTTACAAGATTTTTTGCTAACATTAGCAAAAATAAATGGTAATTTTTTTTTTATTTTCAGAAAACTTAAAATCGCTCTATCTCGGAAACTAAGCCAGATAGAGCAAAATGGAGGGCATTTTTGGTTCTTAGAATCTCCTTACTTTCGCGGGTCCTCTTCACATGTGTGGACCCTAATGGGCCCTAACTTTGGATCCAAAAAAGTTAGCATTCCCGAAAATTTTAAAATGCCCATATCTCGGTAAATATTGCCGACACAACAAAAAGTCCAAAAGCATTTTTGTAGCCCTCAATACGTAGAACAAGACCGCATAATAGTCAAAAGCTCTCCGAGTAATATTTTTGAAGTTATCGAGTTTTTTAATTCTCAAGACCCCAGTGGTCCCCTATAATCACGTATCTCAAAAACTAAGCAAGGTAGAGCGAAACGGACACAAATTTTGGATCAAAAACTATGACGATTTTTAAGGAACCTAACTAGGTCTAGGCCCATCGGGGTCTGGACCTATCGGGTCCAAACCCAATGGGGTCCTCAAATGTGTCAAAAAAAAAATTTTTTTGTTAACTAATTATTGGCAAAACATTTTTGCTAACTTTAGCAAAAAAATTGTGGGTTCAAAATCAGCAAATTTTCTTGTAGGTTTACAAGCTTTTTTTGCTAACATTACAGTTTTTTTTTTTTTGAGTGTACAGTAAATAATTTCAATAAATTTCAAAAATTTGACTCATATTTATTAATCATGTAGTATGACACACGGTAGATGCCGGGGGAAGTTGTAATAACTTGGCTGATTTTCGACCGATTTTAATTGTTAGTGCCTTATTAGAGAAACATTTTACTCCAAATCATAATTCTGTAATCATTTGAATACAAATAAATCGTTGACCAATTTTTTTTTAAAATATCTTTATTATTTACCGTTCAAAATTAATTTAAAATTTCAATTTTTTTATTTTTTTTAAAAAATCGCCATTTTGAAAAATTGATTGCTCAACCAACACCAACATGGTATAAAAATCTGAAAATTTGAGAGCAAGTATCTCTATGTACTGGGTTGAGGACAGTTTCATACAAATTTTCAAAATGTCCTCACTCAAAGTCAGCAGAGGTCAGGTCCGACCTTCTGGGGCATGTCATCTAAGACCTCTTTGGGGAAATGCAAAAATACAAAAATACAAAAAATTCTCGTATTTCCTTTAGAGTCCCCGCACAACAATGTCGGAGCGGTTGACGTTTTCGGTCATGAGAGAGTATAGGCGCAAAACAAAGACGGTAGCGGAAAATTCTGTCATATCTTAATTTTCACACAATTTTTTCACTTTTTCGTCACTTTTGTATTTAAATTAATTGTATTTTTAATTATCAATATGATTTTTTCATATTGATTTGTTTTTTCCTGTTTTTTTTTTTTTTTTTAATTTTAATATTTTTTGTTTTAGAGATCATATTTTTTTGTTTACTTTATCGAAAATAATCGAAATATTTGAAAAAAGTGGCAACATTTTCATATCAAAAATTAAGGGAGAGAGAGAAACCGACACAAAAATAAAATTGATTTTATTCTAGCGGTTTTCGGTCGAGCGTTTTTTCATGCCAAATTTGTATGAAAAAAACGTCACCGACATTGTTCTGCGGGGACTCTTAGTTTTTACTTTTATCCATTTTCCTTTATAAATTATCTTTCTCATATTCAGAAAAAACTTTTCGCCTTTTTTAGTCCCAACTGGATTTGAACCTGGAACCTCCAGTTTATTAGTCCCACACCAAACTACTTGTTCCAAACTCTATTTTGAAAATTGTTTGTCTATTTATTACTTTTATTCTACTTGTTACATTTTGATTTTATTTTAAATAAATCGATAATATTGCCATCGTTTTCTTGGAAATTGAAGAGTTGCCCGGATTTAAAATTATAATTTAATGTACTGCTGTTCTGAAGACATTTCCTTTTAGACGTCTTAAAGGAATTGTCCACACTCTTAAAGCAAAAATTCAGTGCTGACAATGTTAGGACATGTCATCGTGGATTACCTATGATTTGTCAGAACCTGAAGACATTTCCTCAAGGAATCACTATGGAAATTTCCTCAGTGACACATTTTCCAACTGGGTGGCTGTAGTGATCACGGTCAAAATATCACACGAATATGACTGAAACTTAATATATTTGTTGTAAGTTCTCCCGAGCAGTTTGGTATTGCATTTCAAAAGTTCAGCGGTTCAAAAGTTATGAACGAAAATGTTAGGACACCTTAAAAATGTTGGTACATTTAACAAAACCTAAAATACAAAATGCTTTAATTCGGCTGCTGGTTGACATATGTGAGCACCGAATGGTATTTTAACAAGTACGAACGTATTTTTTGACAAAAAAATAAAAAAAACGCGTATTTTTTTTTTCTCGGAAATTAAAAAATTTTTTTTTTTTTCAAAAGTAATTTCCTTTTAAATAAAATTTTTTGGAATAAAGTTTCTGAACATTAGTTGTTTAAGAATGTTAAATTATGAGGATACACCCAAACAATTTGCAAAATTTCATTAAGGTTATGTTAATGAAATCTTTTAGTTTTTTTTTTACAAATAGAATTTTTAATAATCATCCATAATTTTGTATATCAACATTATAATTACAAAATTATAGCTTGTCAATATTAACTAAATTATTTATAAAACTCAATCATATTTATTGGGTTACCTACTGTTTAACATATTTGTGATGTATGAAAAAAAAAAAACGCTGAAAGAACCTACAATCAAAAGACTTAAGCTACAAACTTGTTTTCTTGTTACTCTATTTTTTTTCTTGTATGTAAAATTTTTTACATACATAAATATTTTATGCTGTATGTTGAATTTTATTTATTTTTTGTTGTTGTTTATTCTTGTTCTTTTGAAGTTGTGAATTCTAACAGTTTTATTATTGTTATTTTTTTTTTCTTCTTTGTATATTTTTTCAACATTAACACAAAAAGTATAACATATTTTTCTCATGCTTAAAGTTTATTAATTATACTTTATCTAAACATTTAGATCTCTATATTTTTTTCTGTGTAAACTCAATGACTTTGCTTATTATATTACTACTACTATACAATATATGTATGTTAGTATTTTAGCATCTTGTGTTATAATGTTTAACAAACATGTTTAACAAAATATTTGCAATTTTAGCTTAATTAGCTTTATTGGCCTAATGTCATCAAATGCTAATGTGCACATGACAAAAAAAAATATACAACTAACATTATGAACATGAATTTGAGTAGATATTTACAAGAAAATAAAATTATATTGCTGATAAATGAAGTAGTTGTTAACACAATTAAATTCGGAAAACTTAAAATATTTTAAATTGTTACTCATACAATAAAATCTAAAAATTTACTGATTGTAATATTTGTTTAATGTTAATTAAGGAAAACTTGATAAAAGTTGTTCATTATATTATATTCTATTAATTACATTCAAAGAAATTAGAAATCATATATTTTCTTGAAATTAAAAAAAAATCGCCAATATAAAGAAAAAAACGCTTAGATGAAGTAATCGCTATAATTTTAAAGCACGACAAAAATCGTCGCTATAAACCCAAAATGATAATAAAAATCGCAGCAAATGAATGCTTAAAAATTCACTGCAAAGCTTATGGCATTCTCTTTACAGGAACAAATTCGAACTTTCTCTGCCTTTTTTTATACCCTACACCACTCTGTGGCACAGGGTATAATGAGTTTGTGCTGATGTTTGTAACTACTCGAAATATTTGTCCTAGACCCATCTTCAAGTATACCGATCAACTCAGAATCACTTTCTAAGACTATTTAGCAATGTCCGTCTGTCCATCTTAACGTTGTGAGCACGATACGGGTCGCAATTATCAATCGATTTGTATGAAATTGGAAAAAATTGGTCCACGTTTAGGCCTAGCCGCCATACAAACGTCCCTTTAGAATTTGGCTCAAATGACTCTAATAACCGTATTATAATATGTGCCCTTTCGAACTTGTCAGGTAAACACATTTTGTATTTACAAATCATCACTCCAAATTTTAAATCGCACCAGTTCATCTTGTAGTCCCCATACAAACCACCCTCCCGATATTTTTTTTTGACTTAACCAACACTCAGGGGATGTCCCCTATAAATGCAGTGCATTGTGTTGGTAATTAGGAAAATAGGTTATTGTGGTCTTATCAGTTCTGAATATAATTCGACCATTTTTGGACTTATTGTTAGACCCATATAAAAATTTCGCCCGATATTCAGTAAAATCGGTCTATTGGCAAAAAAAATAAGCAAATTTCACCCAAATTTTGTTTGTGTATGTTCTCTATACTAATTTAAAATTTAACGAAAGATAGATCTAATCGTTGCACTTTTTTTTAATAATTTCCCAATTTTTTTATTATTATTCAAGGGGTGATCTAGCCCTAACGGCCGGCACTGCGACCCTTATGGGTCTTTTGTGCCAAGATCCATTAATCTAATTCAAACTCTGTTCAATGTTCCTAATGAACATTATAACAGAGGATGGAGAAGCTAGGCTTATATCCTCAGAATTAAGCAATTCCTTGTCTAAGAACCGTCTTCTGATCCTACACTCAAAAAAATACGTCAGTAAAAAAGTTTGTAAAATTGTTTGTATCCCAACTTTACAACTTTTTTACTAAATTGTACTAAAAAAATATTTTTTTGTAATTCGTTTTAGTAAACTCGCGTTACAAACTATTAATTTTTTACTGATTTTTTAATAATTTTTTCAGTTGATTTTTTAAAAATTTCGTATTAACTTTTCGGTTTTCTTTTCTAGAAAAGTAATGCACTAATGAAATACAAAAAGAAAATGTTATTAAAATATTTGGAAATTAAAAAGAGCATTTAAAAAAAATATATAGTTAGTTATTTTTTTATTTTAATGGTAAAACCGCGCTTTGATGAGTATGAATATGTTTATTATTTTCAATATTGAATTACACTTATTTGTCTGCTTCATTGTAACTACTTTGTTTTCTTTCAAATAAAAACATATATAAAAAAGGGAACAAAATGCAGTAAAGAGAAGATATGCAAAATTCAAAAAAAACACCGACCTTTTTCAATTCTTTTTTCTTTCTTCTCCACTTGCGGCCCGTTTTTGTTTTACGCTATCTGCGATTTTTTTTTTCTTGTGTGCAGTGTACACAAGGGTTGATTTCTTAATACTCAGAATAGTATTGGTAATATTGTGTACTTTTCTTCATGCCTTTCTTTCTATTATTCAGTTGGAAAATAGCATTTGAAGTGACAACGTCGCGGAGCGGAAGAAATAAAAAAATGTACAAACAACAAAATATTACAACACAACCAAATGGTAAAGTATTTTTTGTTTAAAATTAACTCTTTTTTTAGGACAATAAATAAAACAAAATAGAAAATGATGAAAGCAGGTAACAACTGTATATTTATGTGTTCCATTTAAATAATATCAATATAATGTATTTTTTATTCTAGAACACCAATTTATTCAACACAATTTTCAAAGCATTTATTTTATGTGGTATGTAATTTATATTTTGTACAAAAAAAAAAATGTATTCAATATTTTCTCTTACATATTTCAGGTAAAAAATTCAAACAAAATCTGACTTGCATTGAAATAGTAATGGCGACAACAAGCGCAATACGCAGTTTACATATAGTAAAAAAATACCAAAAATTTAAAATACACAATTTACAATTTTTTTACAAAAAAATTTAGTAATACTAATTTTTTTAGTGTTTTTTGAGATTACTAATTTTTGAAAACCAAAGTTTGTAATGGTAACTGAAAAAGTTATCGGGCACAAATTGAAAACTTTATTAGTAATGGTAACAGACTTTTTTGTAAGGAATACTAACAAATTTTTATGAGTGTACATATTGCGATGCATTCACATAATATGTGTTGCGTTGTCTCCACTTCCTCAAGACAAAGTCGACACAGAGACGATGCACAAAGGTTTAAATTATGCAAGTGATAATTTCCCCATAATGTACACAAAAATTTTTAATTTTTCGGACATGAATTTCGGTCGAAAAACGAATTTTTTATACTTTTACCGCTGGCTGCCGACTGAAGATGCCCTTGCAAAATTTTTTCATAATTTTTTCCACAATAATATATTCTATGGCCATAGTTTGACAGGTATAACGGCACGAAATTCGAATGTTTATATGTTACGGGATACCCTAATGTCTGTTTTTACTGTTTATCACAGTGCAAAAATAGTCATTAAATAAAAATGTAAAAAAAAAAATTTCCGTGTCGTTTGTGTTGAGGGGTGGGGGTGATGGGGTCAATGGGGGACGTTGAGAGCACCTTCCCATCCCGATAAATATAACAAAAGTTTCATTAATTTAACAAAAATATAAAAAAACATGTAAAAAAATGTATTTTTTCAGAGGTTGGTTCAGTTCTTCAAGGGGGAACTTTTCCCCCCCCTTAGCCGATTTTGCCCATTTACGAATTTAACCTGCCTAGGACCATAAGACATATTCATGCCAAATTGCAGGAGGCTAGCTCTTTTATTTTGGACTGCATCGTGCCATCTACAGACAGACGGACGGATGGACGGACGGACATTCACAGAATCACTTAGAATCGATCATGGATCAATAATATATATACTTTGTGGGGTCTCCGACCAATATTTCGATGCGTTAGAAACGGAGTGACAAAATGAGTATACCCCCATAATGTGGTTGGAGGGTATAAAAAGAGGTGAGAAAGTGCGTTTTTTTTTTTTGCATTTAAGAAACGACATTATAATCAAAAATTTTCAAAATAAAAAAATGTTTAAACCTTATAAAAACCAATAAAATGCTAAATCTTAATAATATGAAAACAAGTGAACGCGATGAATTTGAATCAGAAGAATATATTATACACTTCAAATATAAACAAATTGAGAGGGATAATTTTTGGTGGCATGGGGATTCAGAGGGCCACTTTACCCCTTAACCCATTTACAAACTTGACCTGTCTGTGTAATTTTGACACATTCACAGAAACACAGACGCACGTTCATAAAATATTTTGGAATTGATCTCTGATCAAAATATCCTAACTTTTGGCTTTCAAGGCGTATACTTATTTTTGTAATTGCCTTTAAATAACAATCATACGCAACGGTGTGCAATGGTTTATTTTAAATCAGCGGTTACCAACCTATGGTACGCGTACCACTAGGGGGTACGCAAACAACAAGCCCTTCATATGTAAAGTTTTTTTAACGAAAACAAAAAACTCGTTAGGGGTACGCGGCTGATAAAATTTAAAATTAGGGGTACGCGAGCCAAAAAGGTTGGTAACCGCTGTTTTAAAAAATTCGGCCATTCAGTAAGTACTGGACCGATTGCAGCGAAATTCATACCGGTTATAGCTTACGTAATTCCGAACTTAAGTTTGGAGGGTTTTGTTATAGAAAATGTCAACTTTCATCTGTTTTTGGTTTCATAACAGTCCGATTCGGATGTTCGATTTTGAATCACTGTGTAATTAGTTCAAAATGCAAAAAACTTGCCACACCAAGTACTAGAGAATTTAATTATCTATTTAGTAGTTTTTGCAGTACGACTGCGTCCGATTTTGTTCTTAAAAGAGAGTTGTTAAGTCAAAAACTGCCCTTATATTAACAATTTTGAAACAACTATAAAAAATAAAAACGCAAAATTTTTTAATTCTGTATCTTTAATTTTGAAAGATAAACCACCGTTATATTTTTAAAATTTTATGTCTCAAAAATTTTGGGATGCTTTTTTTAATGGATAAAATTAGCTGCTGTTGTTCAGAAAAAAACTTCTGTGCCGATTTTGATGATTTTGATGAATTATTAATTTCACTAGCATTTATTGTGGCCATTTTTTTTTAATATTGATTTTTGTTAAAACTATGCTAATGTTAACTTAAAAATTGAAAAATTGATTTTTTTTCTTTCATTAAAAAAAATATTAGGTCAAAATATTAAAAAAGAAAAAAAAAATGGCTACGATTAGTAAATACATTAAAATTGGTTCAGTAGCTTCAGTTGTACATTTTCAGCCGATTTAGTCCTTTAGAAAAGCATCCCACAATTAAGTGAAACCCCGGCAATTGTAGAAGATCAAATTTTAAGTTATTTTTCTTTTTGTTTTTACTGCTGTTGTCGATTTCAGTAGCTAAATGTCAATTAACAATTTTTTGATAAGCGCGTCATTTTTTTAATGAAAAAATATAAATTTCTATGATACATATTCCATTATAATATTTAACATAAAATCTGCTTACAGCTGCATTTCGGCTAAAGTCCTAAATCACAGTTTTTTTCTTATCTTTCTTAGCTATTTAATAACAATAACTCTATTTATTTGTCTATTTATTTTAACAACAAACTGTCAGAAAATATTAAAACAAAATTTTTGACTTACTAAGCAACATGATTTTACAAAAAACAAAAAAATAATATTTGTATATGAGGCATTATTTAACAACTCCACCAAAGTTTAGACAACACAGTGGGGTAAGCGGCAAATTTTTTCGAAATTATTTAGCCATTCAGTAAGTACTAGACCGATAGTCATAGCTTACATATTTTCGAGCTTAAGTTTGGAAGTTAAAAGGTTTAAAAAGTGAAATTGAAAATTTGGACCGATCCGGCTCCAGTTTTTCAAACTTATTTCATTTAAAAACTATATAGATTTTTAATTTTTAAAAAGGGAAGTCTTCCTAGTGTCACCCGCGGATCCTTATTGAATTGTTTCAATTTTTTTAGCGGTCCAAATTCATATTTAGGTTCTGCAAATGAGGGGTGGAAATGGACATTTTTAATTTTTTTTTCTCCTGTAGTATGCAAAGAAACCTAGTCATGTTACATACCACATGAAAGGTTTTTGCAAAACCTTTTCAACATTTTTTTTCGTGCTCACTTTAGGAACAATAAAGTTCACTAATATTAAAAAAAAAAAAAAAAAAATAAAAATCTCCAAAAAAAAATGTTTGCTTGTAATCACATTTTGTGGTTGAAGGGTTGAATACCTTGTCCAAAGATGCTAAATTTTTTTTAAGTATGTTTCAGGCTGCGGAGCTTCGATTCATAGTGCAGCAAAAACAAAATTCGAAAGTAGCGAAATTCGCTCCACCCTAATGTCTATTAAACATCTCTCATTTGACGCTGATTTGATTGGCTGGGGATTACTGGGACTGTTTGTGAGTTTTAGTAAACAATTTTAAGTTCTTTGACAATCTGGGAAAACCTTTTGTAATAATCGGGGCAAGGAAGTTCATGCATTAAAAATCGCGTTTTTCGCGCTAAAAATATGTATCAAAAATTAAAAAGTATGTAGTAAAAATTAAAAAAATATGCATTTAAAAATATATTTATTTTAATATTTAAGTATTCATAAAATTCTTGAATTCAGTCCCATTTTAAAAAATATTTTTATGTACGTGTAAATATTTAAAAATATGTACGCTAGCTCTTAAGAATTCGGCTTTATTCAAATTTGAAAATGCTTAGCCTCCCCCTCAAATTTCATTCCATACAGCGAATAACGCTTTACGCTGTTACAGGCTAAGCTTTTTCGAATTTTCTGTTTTTTAACTTTTCTCTTAATTTTTTGGAGTTGTCTTTGTGCTCGATTCCGGATTACTTTTTCACTATTCACCAAATTTTATAATTTGATATTCTTTTGAATTTTAAGATTTTAAATTTTTTTTCTTTTTAAAATTAAAGGGCTAGGTAATATCTTCATTAAATACACACAAAAAACTTTATCAAATTACAAGGAAAAGTCTCGTAATGACATTTTACCAATAATTGACAGTTTTTATTGTTTTTTAACTAACAAATTTTGATCAAAATTTACATTTTTTTTTTATAATTTTAAAATTTTTTTGTAATTTTACAAATTTCCAAGATAATTTTACAAAAAAAAAAATGTAGTAAATTCACGAGAATTCCTTGTAATTTTTATAGCGCCAAAAAACTGTAAATTTACAATTTTATTGGTAAAAAAGCTTGGACAATTACAAAAATATTGGTAAAATGCTTGTGAAATTACTAGGAATTCTCGTAAAATAGGAGGTAGCAAAAAATCTATTAAAGTTACGAAACCTCCTTGTAATTTTTATCGAGTCAAAAAATTTGTAAATTTAAAATTTTATTGAAAACCCTTGTAAAATTACAAAATTATTGGTAAAAATCTTGTCGCAAAAAAAAGTTACAAGTTTTTCTTGTAATTTTACAAGGTTTTTTTGAGTGTACAAATAAAATCTTAAAATTTTAAATGATATAAAATTTTTAAAAAGTATGTGAATGGTGAAAAAGTACTCCTGAATTTAGAACTTTATGTTTTAATGGCATGGTTGTAATAAAATATTAATGTTTGATATTTAAACTGGGCCATACAATTTTACTATTAATGGATGAAGGAAAGTACAGTTTTAAAAAAAGTACTGTAACTAAAATTCAATAATGAACATAAAATATCACAATATTCACAAAAGTAACAAAAAAATATTTTTTTTTCAAAAAATATGCATTAAAATATGCAATTTAAGTAAACTATGCAAAAACATGCATTTTCACCAAAATATGCAAAAATATGTACTAAAAAATCAACGCCATTTTTATGCAAATTCGATGATTCGCGAAAATAATTACTTTATGTTGTCCTCAGGCTAACGACAACAAACATGTATTTACATGAACCCCCTTGCCCTGGTAATAATCTATCTATATAACCCGTGTAAAGCCGGTACAACTTAGCTTTTTTATTGTGAGGCTGTTGATAAATAATGCCTCATGTGTACGGCTGTCAAGTTGAAATTTAAGCTAAAGTAAAACCAAAAATACTAAAACAAAATAAGAATAGCTATTAACCCATTTAAGGCCACTCTTGGATTTTTGAAAAACCAAATGTTAAATATTACATCTTATTTTTAGGGTGTACAATCGATGAATCGATTTTCAATTAATTGAAAAATTTTTGGCGAATATTTGTTTGCTTAAGTAAAAACTGCTGATTTCGATAAAAGGATTACACTCAGAAAATTATGTAAGTTACCACATGTTAGTTGTTTATATATTTTACAGTAGTTAATTGTTTTCAACTACAAAGTCAGTTGTTTTTGTATGAAAAATATCAAACAACTATTTCTGTTAGTTATTTTAACTAGTGATAGCATATTAAAGAGGAGGATCTAACATAATTTTCGTATTTTATTATTTTTTAGATAACAGGAAAAAGGAGGCAAGTTACAATCTTTCAAACTTTTTCCTTCAACATCATTCAAAATTTTCAACAAAATCTTTTGATAAAGTTTTCAAAGGACTTTATTCACATGCTTTTATTCTTATATGTTAAAATAAATAATAGAAAAATTATAGGAGATCCTCCTCTTTCATTTGCCATCATCAGTGGCATCCTATTTAGGACAAGTTTAAATATTTCAGAAATATTTTACAAAATGTATCCTTTAAAATTTTGAAGTCACGAAATTAAAAAACTGTAAATGCAGTTTTACTACATTTGATATAAACTCTCAGACGTATATCATCCGGTTCATGTTTAATATTGGCTGTCGGACTGTGTAACAGATTTCACCTAGCGGAAAAAAAAAGTACAAATTCCGATCGTATGTGCTACCATTCAAAAATGGGTTAATCAAAATCATTTTAAAATAATAAACATGACAATAAAAACAATATGCCTTGTGGGTGCCATTTTTTGTTAAGGTGATTTATAATTTTAATTGGATTAAACACATAAACATACATTTGAAAAAAAAAAAAAAAAATGCCAAAAATTTTAACATGTTAAGCCTAAATAAATTAATTAAGTTTTTTTATTTTTTGTTTTTACTCGTACACTGTTATGCTGTCCAGTTTTTTTAGATTTTATAGTTAACAAAACTCATGTTTAACACAAATTGTTAAGTAAGTAAAATTTTTCAACTTTTGAACTCTTTAATGTAAACTTATTTAAAAGTCTTAAAATTTGTTTAGTGCTATTTTGAAAAAAAATTACTTTTAGCAGCTATTTAAAATGCGTTTTCTTTAGATATGTTAGTGTTGGGCTTGGCTTTTTACACAATTGACACCTTTAGGAAAAACAATGTTTTAAAAATACTAAAAAAAAAACAGAAAATACTTAAAATACTTAAAAATTGCTTAACTTTAATTTCGCACCTTATTTTTTTTTATTTTATATTGTTGTTGGACAAAGTAACAAAAATATTTCAACTTTTAACCTTTCACTTTCATTACATAGACTTCCTTGTAATCGGAGAGTCTTGTTTATCATTTTAACTACAAAAAAAAAATTAACGCATTAAACCATAAAATAGTAGCATTAAACGCAATATTCCACAAAAAAAAAATTGTGAATTTATCATTGATCAGTTGTGTCTGGTTTTAAACTACACTGTATGACTAACACCAATGTTTAGCTAATAGTGCTAAACGTTTTTTTTTATACCCTACAACAAACTTTGCAACAGGGTTAGGGTGACCATTTTTTTCTGAACACAAATCAGTACGCACAAGCTTTAACGTTTATATTTTCGTGAAATACCTCTCTAAAAACTCTATTTCAACACTCAAAAAAATTCGGTTAAACTAACAAACTTGGGGCAATTAGTATTTCAGTAAAAACAACTGTTTAAAAACAAGTGAGAGTGTTACATTCGGCTGTGCCGAATCTTTTATACCCTCCAAAATGTAAAAAAAACACAATATAAAAAAAATCCAGGGGCGTCTTTTTTTTTGGGGGGGGGGCTGGTGGGAGACGTTAGGGGGCACATTCCCCTTGTGATTTTGAACTTCTTTTGAGATAAGAATGTTGCATTTGCTTAGCAAAAGTACAAAAACCCCTGCAAAAAATGCGATTTTTCTTGGGTTGGTTTAGTTCTCTAAGGGGGAACTTTTTTCCCCTTGGTCCGATTTTGCCCATTTCCGAACTTAACCTGCCTAGGAATATAAGACATATTCGTGCCAAACTTCGGAAGTCTAGCTCTTTTATTTTGGACTGTATCGTGTCTTCTACAGACGGACAGACGGACAGACGGACAGACGGACGGACGGACGGACGGACGGACATCGCTAGAATGTCTTAGAATCGATCACTGATCAATAATATATATACTTTATGGGGTCCTAGATTGATATTTCGATGCGTTACACACGGAATGACAAAGTGAGTATACCCCCATACTGTGGTTGGAGGGTATAAAAACTGTTTGAAAGAAGCTGTTTAAAAACAAAGGTTTAAAAACAACTGCCTTAAACTGTTGTCGTTATTTTGCAAAAAAAAAATAACTGACTTCAAAGAACTTCATTTGAATGTTGGTCGTTTCAGTGCAGAAATTATAACAAAAACCCACAGGTTTTGAGTTTAAGAAAATCCCTCAAATTCTGAGGACTTTTTTCCATAAGTTTTGATGACTCTGGTTTTTATAAAACTTCCCAGATAAAAATCACATGTTTTTTAAATAGCGGCTGATGTTCCGAGTGATTTGTCCAATAAATTCTGAAGAAATTACCTCATCGAACATATCGGAATCATTTGAATTAATGCAATTACATTATCTTTCTAAAAATCCATCATCCCATGGAAATTCAAGTTTTTGCATAAAATTTTCAAACAAAATTATTTTTTATGTTGAAATGTTTAAAAATCAGTACAATCAGTACATATTTCAAAAAATCAGTACAAATCAGTACAACGTCTTTTGATCAGTACACGTGATCAAAAATCAGTACGTGTACTGATCAAATCAGTACGTATGGTCATCCTATACAGGGTGTTAGTCGATTTTTCTAAAAAAATTGGTTTTTGACCGATCGACTCAGAATCTGTTTTTAAACAGATTTAGTGATTTTCTTCTATCCGTTTTTTATACCCTTCAACCACAGTATGCTCACTTTGTCATTTTGTGTGTAAAGCGTCAAAATATCGGTCTGAGACTCCATAAAGTGCACTGAAAAGGAAAACTCTAACCAAAACAATCTGTAAAACGACTTTCAATTTGATTTAGCAAACTTTTAGCAGATTTTTCTGCTAAAATGCACATTTTTACTAAAATATCCGTCATTCAGTTTTATAAATTAACAGAAATTTTACAGCGTTTTTACTATGGTATTCAATCGATTAACCGTTAATCGGTTAACCGATTAATTTTGGTCGATTAACTGTTCGAATAATTTGAAATTGCCAATTTTCAAATTAAAAATAAACCGATTAATTTGTGTCGATTAACCGATTAACCGAAATTTTTTTTTTTTGTACTTTTGTTTTTTGCTGTTTAAGGTTCTGCAAATTACGGTTCTGCTTAAAGAAGTTTAGGTATAATTTAGGCATAAAAAAATAATCAAACTCTCTGTTATCAATGTGTAAAATTGTCGTTAAAAAAATATTTCATCAAGGCCCTAAAAACTTATTTCGGCTCAAAAAAAAAAAATAACTTGTTGACCCTAGCCAAATTGTTAAACATTTCCAGCACAATATATTTTTCTAATAGTTTTTTATGCGCGTAATCCGAATCTGTCCTTAGAACTGATCTATCTCATCTTGGGATATTTAGGAATTCGATTTACAATACTGCACTCTAAAAAAGTGAGTCCAGTTTTCAACTATAAATTGGGTAAATTTAAACAAATTCAAATAATTTACTACTATAAATTATGTAAATTTTCAATAATTTTAAGTAGAATTACGCGATTTGTGTAAATTTACCCTATTTATAGTAGGAAACTGAAATAATTTTAATTAGAATGTGAATAAACCCAGATTTTCGCAATGTTCGGGACCCTATGAAACCTCGAAATATTTTTTGATGTGACAAATAGTTAAACAAAAAAAATACTTTTGAAATCCTTCAGATATCTTTTTTAATCACGGAGATATTGAAGATGAAATTACTGCAATTTTACCACTAAAAAATAAAAGAAAACAAACTTGGAAACCAAACAATTTTTTTTAAATATTTTTAGGACAATTTTTTTTATTATAAATATAGCTTTATTTTTTTGCATTTTTTCACATTGAATTGGTTCCGAATTTGGCATTTAATCATGAAATGGTACACACAAACAATTATTGGCTAAAAAATTTCAATTAAATCTATTGATCAACAAAATTTAAATGAGTCAATTATTGTTTTGATCAACATTTTTGTTATTTTCTTTAAATATAAAATTACAAATTTTAAACATACCAAATTTTTTTCGCTTTGATTTATTTGAATACATTAATTCACAAAATATACTTTATACTCGGGTTTTACTTTTTTTTTATAGTCGGAAACATATTGGAAAGCAAAAAATATGAATTTCTTCATAATTTTGTCATAAGCTTGAAATTCATTTGTTAAATAAATCATTATTTTAATTGACTTTAAATAAAAAATTGATAAAATTTTTAATCAAAATCGAAAAAATGATTAATTGAAATAAAAATCAATTAATCACCTACAATTTGATGATTGATATAACAATTTTCTTTATCGGAGGAGTTTCAATTAAAAAATTAATTGAATCCGCGTTTTTGTTGATTGACTTTCGTTTTCAATTCTTTCTGTGTATTTTTCACTTTTGAGACATTTTGGATTGGGGTCATTTTTCAGGATGCCATACAAAAATTCTTTACTTGGTCTTGGATTGTTGGGGGTATTTGAAGCTTTGGCGTAGCGGATATAGATTTCTTACTTGTTTATAATAAGATTTTTAAAAGTACATACAATTCGTTGTTTTATTTCCAATTTTAATTTTAAATTGATATTCGGTTAATCGAATAATTCAAATTTAACCGATTATTAACCGAATAAATCTCAACCCCGATTAATTATTTGCTCGATTAACCGATTAAACAAGAACCTCGATTAATTGAATACCCTAGTTTTTACTGATTCTGTTTGCTGAATTTCAAAATTTTTTTTAACATATTTTTAGCAGATTATTTTTTAATAGTTTGCTGTAATTTTGTTGGAGAAAATTTTTTAAGTTTTTTTTTTCAAAGTGTACTTTTTTTATGCAATCAAAACGATATTTGCAAACATATTTTTAGCAGTTTATTTTGTAATTTTACAGAAATGATTTGCTGTCATCCTGTTTTCATGAAAACTATCTTAATTTTAAGTTTTTTTTTTTTAGTTTTTTTTTTTACTTTTTTATACAATTAAAACGATTGAGACTAATAAAAACTTTCTAAAACCAAAAATTTTTTGAAAATTTCTTAGCAGATTTCTCCGCTATTTTAACAGATTTTTCTGTTGATTTCACCTTAACAATCATGGCAGATTTTCAGCATACCGTGTCTGCTAAAATCAGCCGATTTCTCGTATGGCCCAAAATGGGTGTATTTTCAGCATATTTTTCTGCTGATTGGGCAGAGAATTTATTTTGAGTGTATATTATTATTCGGTGACATAACATTATTCCCACGCATATAATCCCCATTTCCGTTATGGGAGTTATGACCAAATTCATTCGGTCATAATTACAATGGGTATTATATGAACACAATGGGTATTATATGAAATTAAGTAATTTTAATTTATTACCACCAACCCCACATATTGGCGATCCTGCCAGGAGCCGAACCTGGAATCATATAATCCGCATATGCGAATCAGAAGATTCAAATGGCCATAGTCCACATTTTATGGATTACGTCCACTATATTAGTTGGTCATAATCCCAAAAATTGTATAAATTTGTTTTACCCTCCAACTACAGTATGGGGGTATACTCACTTTGTCATTCCGTGTGTAAAAAGTTCCCACTTAAAGAACTAAAACTACCCCAGAAAACCTTTTTTTTATGCGATTTTTGTATATTTGTTAAATAAATGAAACATTTTATGCCATATGAAGTTCATCGACCTTCATTTGGACCAAGGGGATCAGAAAAGTAAATTTTTTTGTCCGCCCCTTTTTGTGGGCGTGGGTATAAAAAAATATTTAAATTAATGATTAAATTGTATTAATTAAGTATTTAAACCATAATTTATCTATTTGTCAACACTTATAGACGTCTGCCTCTACACTAGTGTTTGGGAATTCCCGGACTTTTCAATTTCCCGGGAAACGGGAAAAAAATAATTTATTTCCCGGATTCCCGGGAATCCCGGGAAATTCTCATTATTAATATAAATCATAAAAAACATTAAAATTTGACCAACTTTTGATTAAAATCAGTTTTTTTACAGATAAACAAGTAATTTAAACATGAAAATCAAAAAATTAAAGTTAAAAATCCTGAAATACAATAAAACAAAACAAATATCCCAACTTTTTCCCCCACAAAAAATCGCAAAAAACTATAAAACTACGTTATTCGAGCAAAAACTAATATATTTGGCAGCACTTTTAATATTTGTTCTGGATATGTAAATTCTAGGTTCAAAATTTTTATATTTTTTTGGCAGTCTTAGCAAAATTATATTTTTTGACTTTTTGAGTTTTTTCATGATATTGTCATACTTTTTACACTTGGTCAGTTTTCCTATGAAGATATATTTGCACTGTTCTTCCAAATAGAAAAACTACAAAAAATAGCAAATGTAATTATATATTAGTATGTAACAAAAAAAATATTAAAAATTAAATTAAAATAAACGTTTTTTATGTAAAATGTTTTTTTTTATAAAATTCCCGGATTTCCCGGGAAAAATTAAAAAAATTCCCGGGAATTCCCGTCAGTCTTTTCCCGGGAATTCCCGGGAAATCCGACCCGGGAATTCCCGGACCCCAAACACTACTCTACACCCTCCACTCAAACAAAACGCTTCGGAAATTTATTTTTATAAAATTTTTTGGGTTGTTTACATGTTGGTGATATGTTGTGATACCCTCTACAATTTCAAAAAGATTATTCCAAAAAACTTTTTTTTAAAAGGAAATTACTTAAAAAAAAAAAAAAAATTTTGGTAAAAAAAAATCCGCAATTTTTTTCTTTTTTTGTCAAAAAATATGTTCGTACTTGTTTAAACACCATTTGCAGCCGAATTAAGCATTTTGTATTTTTAGGTTATGTTAAATGTACTAAAATTTTTGAGGTGTCCTTACATTTTCGTTCATAACTTTTGAACCGCTAAACCGATATAGCTCAAATGCAATACCAAACTTCTCGGGAGAACTTCCAATAAATATGTTAAGTTTCAGTCATATCCGTGTAGTATTTTGGTCGTGATCACCATTTCCACAGACAGACAGACGGACAGACGGACATCGCTAGAATGTCTTAAAATCGATCGGGAAACATGAATATATATACTTTATGGGGTCCCAGACCGATATTTCGATGAGTTACAAACGGAATGACAAACTTATATATACCCTCTATCACTAAGTGGAGAGTATAAAAAAAATATTAGGGATCGGTCATACATTTTACACTTTTTGGGGCATCCTTAGGGCAAAAAGAGCGATGGGAGCTTATTTCACAGAAATGTCATTTTGTATGGGAGTCCCCTTAAGGATTTGAGATAGGGAGTAGGTTTGTTCAGAACAAATTTTTGGGAGTAAAAATTAATAGGGTCAATCTTACATTGTACCTCTCTAGAAGTCCTGCTCTTGGACCGAGGGGGTTAGAAATGTCGTTTTATTTTGGGCATGGATACAGTTTACAAAAAACTGTAAACAACAACAAAAAAAATCGCTCCTAGAATTTTTTAACATGTTTTAGGGTACAAAAGATTCGGCACAATCGAAGCTAACACTCTCACTTGTTGTTAATTAAAAGTGTAGAGTATTTAAAACGTTTTTGTATATTTGCCATTATTTTTTTCAATTTTTCTTAAGTACTTGATCAAAAATTTTCGATAGCCTTTAAACACCTTATTAACCAACATCTTGTCTTACATATACATATTATATCAAAAATTGAATATTTTAAAATAACTTTTCAACTTTAAATTTTTAACAATATGTTTTTGGTGAACATATTCATTTATCTTGGTTTAACAAAAAATTGCATGCTTATAGCTATTAGTTGATGTCTAATTAGTTTCATGTTGTATTAAAGTTGATGTTTTTTTTTTACTTTTTTAATTTAAAAAACAAAAAATGTAAAAATAGATACTGTGGATTATTTTTTTCTTAGCTTTTTTGATAATGAGATTTCTTTATGTAATTTTTGTCTACTTAAATATGAAGCTACATAATATTTCTTCTTTTTTTTTTCTCCCGTTAATAATCAATAAGATACGGTAATGTTGTATACTGTTGTTTTGTGTTTTTTTTTTTTTTTAGAGATGCTGTTAGATTTTAGATTATAACAATAGAGAAACAAATTTCGTTGAGGAAACTTTCAATTTCATTATTTTTCTTTTGTGTTACAATAACCAACAAACTTTTGATTTCATTTTTTTTTTGTTTTGATGCACGAAAGTAATAAATTAAAAAAAAATATATAGTTATTAAATTAGATTTACAAAAGAAAAACAAAGGAAATGGAAAAAATCCGCGAAAGGTTAGAAAAAGTATAACATAAAGAAAATATTAAAAGGCTAAAGTTTATAAAGATTTTAAGAATAACTTATTTATTATGAAACTGAAAAATGCAAACACTAATGGTTTTGGTAAAAAAATGTTTGTTTTTGTTCTCTTGTTTATAAAATTTCTATGAGTTTTTATATAAAAAACTACCCAGCATAAACTAGAGAAAAAGTACAATTTTCTGACAAGGGAAGTATCTCAACCCTTATGAACCGATTTGCCTGAAACTTAAAATATATACAAAAGAGACGATTTTAAGGTTGGGGTGTCTCGGCTATATCGGGGATTTAGAGGTTCAAAACATGGGCCAAAAAATTGCGAAAAAATCGTTTTTTGGATTTTTCAGCCATTTCTTTCTAAGAAACTATATGATGTTTACATATGAGAAGAAAGGAGATACTTCCCTTGTGAGAAATTCTATGGTTAAAAAAAGTCTATGATTCTAAAACAATTTCTGAGACATTTTTCCTAGGAAATAAACTTAGATTCTGAAACATTTTTCTATAGTAAAAATCTTAGATTCTTAGACATTTAAGAAAAGTAATAAAAATGTCTCAGATTCTGAGACATTTTGCCTATAGAAAAAGTCTTAGATTCTGAGATATTTTTCCCATAGAAAAAACCTCAGATTTCGAGACATTTTTCCTTAAAAAAAAATCTCAGATTCCGAGCTATTTTTCCTTTAGCAAAAGTCTTAGATTCTGCGGATCTAGATTCTAGTATCTTATGCTAAGAAAATTTGCATACAAAAAAATTATTTTTCTCAGATTGTTCCTCTAGAAAAATTTTCAGAATACTCCAGTAGAAAAATTCTCAGATTAGTCCTATAGAAAAATTCACAGACTTTTCCAGTGGAAAACTTTTTTTCTGAAACATTTATCATATATTCTGAGTAATTTTTTTTTCTATAGAAAAATCTCAGATTCTGATAAAAAAAATTTTATAGAAAATTTTTCAATTTTTTTTTAAAGAAAAGGATCAGATTTTTGTTTTAAAAAAAATTCTCAGATTTTTTCTTCAGAAAGATTTTCAGATTTTTCCTATAGAAAGATTCTTAGAGTTTTCCTATAGAACAATTTTTTTGTTATAGAAAAATTTTAAGATTGCTTGAAATTATTATGGAAATATTTTGTGTTTCTTAGGCATTTTTCTTAGAAAAAAATCTCAGATTATTTCCTTTTCTTTTGCTCTATAGAAAAACTCTTCCTTTTAAAAAACTCTCAGATTTTTCCTATAGAAAAATATTCATTCCTATCATTTTCCGAAAGAAAACTTCTCAGATTTTTCCTATACAAAAACTTTAAGATTACAAGATCTTTTCTTTTTCTTTATCTTCCCCCACCACCTCCTTTTCTTTCTTTTCTTCTTTGTATACCCTCCAACCACATAATGGGGGTATACTCACTTTGTCATTCCATGTGTAACGCATCGAAATATCGGTCTAGGACCCCATAAAGTATATATTTTATTGATAAGTGATCGATTCTAAGACATTCTAGCGATGTCCGTCCGCCCGTCCGTTCTTCCGTCTGTCTGTAGATAACACAATGCAGTCCAAAATTAAACAGCTAGACTCCTGAAGTTTGATACAAATATGTCTCATGTTCATAGGCAGGTCAAGTTTGCGAATGGGCAAAATCGGCCCAGGTGGAAAAAAGTTCCCACTTGAAGAACTGAACCCACCTCTGACAAAAATACACTTTTTTTACATGTTTTTTTGTATTTTTGTTAAATAAATGAAACATTTGGTATATTTATCGCGATGGTTAGGTCCTCTCAACGTCCCCCACTGACCCCATCACCCCCCCCCCAAAAAAAACGCCCCTGACATTTTTTTTTTAATTTTTTATACATTTTGGAGGGTATGAAAGATTCGGCACAGCCGAATTTAACACTCTCACTTGTTATTCCTTTTTTATGGAATTCGGTTTGTGGGGGTAGGGAATTTGCATTTCCTTGTAAAATTACAAGAATAACTTGTTACTTTTTATAGTCTCCACTCTAGTGATAGAGGGTATATTAGTTTGTCATTCCGTTTGTAACACCTCGAAATATTGGTCTAGGATCCCATAAAGTATATATATTCATGATCCTCTATCGATTTTAAGACGATCTAGCGATGTCCGTCCGTCCGTCTGTTGAAAACACGCTAACTTTTGAAAGACGTAACGGAGGCTCCTGAAGTTTGGCATATATATTGGGTATTTACCTGGTCAGGTTGGTATTGACATCCAGCGAAAGCGGTCAAGTGGTTCAAAAATTATAAGCAAAAGAGTGAATTTTGGCTAGGTGTTTTCACGAATTTACAAGATAAAACAGACGGTAACTTTCGACAATTCTGAGAGTGCTGAAGTGTGGCATATATATTTGTCGTTCCTCTGTCCCGGTTCGTTTTTGATCTCAGCCAAATCGGTCCAGTGGTACAAAAGTTATAAGCAAAACCCTGAATTTCAGATTGGTTTCACATAAAATTCACATGTTGAAAAACCCCAGTTTTTAAAAAACAAGCTTTCAAAACAATGATAAGCCACAAAATTACTTTACAGAGTATTTTTGTCACTCAGAAATATTTTTACACTCAAAAAAAAAAAAAAAATTTACACTCGAAAAAAATTTTACACTCAAAAAAAAAAAATTAGTAAATTATTTTTTTTACAAGCTTTTTACCAATAATTTTGTAATTTTAAAAGCTTTTTACCAATAAAATTGTAAATTTACGTTTTTTTACGCGATAAAACTTAAAAGTAGGTTTCTTGACTTTACTATATTTTTTGTTACCTCCAATTTTACGAGAATTTCTAGTAAAAACTACGAGTTTTTTGTAATTTTACAAGCATTTTACCAATAAAATTGTAAATTTACAACTTTTTTTTGGCGCAATAAAACTTACAAGGAATTCTCGTGAATTAACAAGATTTTTATGTAAAAAACCTTGAAAATTTGAAATTCTGCTATGACTTCTGGTGTGTAATGAAAATATCAAAAATATGCCGTAGTTTTATAACAGAATCATTTATAATAAACTCACTTCATGTAAATTTGTTATGAACCATTTTTATAAGTTTGTATGCACTATTATTTACCAGATAAAATTTCGTGTCAAATTGTGTATGTAATTGGAAAGTGTTTGCATTGTCTTGCCCTTTTTCTTACTAAGTAACAATTGAAAGTGTATTTATTTTCTATTAAACTAATTTTTCTTTTAAATGAAAACTATTAAATTAAGTTATTTTTCAATCATTTTCTTATTTATACAAGAAAAACTTTAAACACGTTTGGCCTAATTTTCAAAACAACATCTAGACAATACATTTAATTTTAAGCTGTTAAAATAAAAAAAAACAAAACTTTAATTCCAAATTTCAATATAAAAAAAAAATTTAAATCTATTTTATATTCCAATCCTCTTTAACAAAATGTTAATTCATCAATTGTTATTTCGGTAGCAATTTGCTATGAACAAGCAATTGATTTGTCTTCCTAGAGTTAAACAAAAAAATAGTTTTCTCTTAGTTTTTCAACTTGATGGGTTTATATAGTTCGTCAATACTTTACTAGCTTGATTACATACACACAGAGGTTATGTTGAAAAAAAAACGAAAGACTTAAGACACAAACTTGGTTTATTAGGGTGATACCATAGTATAATATCTTTCTTTACAGCAAACGTTTTTTATATTTTTTTTTAGTAATGGAGGTTATTTGAAACCATACAATTTCACTGAATTTTTATTTTATTTTTCTTTAAAACAATAGTTGAATTTATTTTAAAAGTTTATACTTTATACAACAAAAAAATCATTAACTTTTTTAAAAAAAGTGCATAATGAAAATTCATGGCATCAGGAAATCATGAAAAATAAAAGTATCATTTATTTTAAGAAAATGCAAAAAAAAATCATATGAAAATAATACACAGAAATCAAGGAATTGCAAAAAAAATTTACAAAAACATGTTTTAATTAAATTAACAAGATAATGGAGTGATGGAAAAAAATGTTGTTAGTTTTTAGTATTAGTTGGAAATTGGAAAAAATGGGTTTTCTTCATATTTTAAAATAAGTATGAGGTGATTAGAGTTTTTAGTTTCAAGAAAAAAATTTAAATAAAAATGCAGTTCAGTAGCGTAGCAAACTGGGAATGGTATTTCTAATTAAAAACATGAATTGGAAACTTTTAATAAGAAATTTGGGAAAATGAGAAGATTTGCTTAAAATTTATTGATCATTTAATTTAAAGAAACTCATTTAGATGAGTAAAAGTTTTGTTTTTATTTGTCGTTTATATTATAACATTAGAATTATGAAATGTTTTCTTAGTCACACTGTGCAATAAGAAAATTTAGCCCTCTAACAGTCATATTAGGGGGTCATTTTGGTCTTTTTTTTTAAAATTAAACACAAACTTCTAACAAAAACATTCATTTAAAAGGGTTGAAATGGTTTATTATAGGTATTTGTTTCTCCAAAGCAGTGCTTAAAAACAAGAAAGGAAGTGCAATTATACTTCTAAACTAAAAATTGCATTCCGATATGTTTTATAACATTTTATGATGATTCTTTACTTTGGCCAAGTAAATCCTCCATCTCCTCTTTTAGGGGATAATTTTTGTTCTTTTTAAGAAAAAAATACATAAAAGTCAATGAAAAAAGTCAGTTAGTGGGTTAAAATTGTCTATTGATATTTTGTGCATCAAATTTTGGCCTACACTCAATGAATAATGTTGCATCACTTGCTGTCATCAATTTTGATGACAAATTTCATCATATTGATGAAAATGATGAACTATGTCATCAAAATTGAAGAAACAAGTGATGGCACATTTCATCATGTCATCAAAAAATTTCATCAATATGTTTTTTGTGTTTTTTTTATTCTACAATTCTTTTCTATTATTAATTTACAACTCATTTTTAATAAATTCAACCTAACCAACAACTGGTAACAATGACCGTCGTCTCATTGTAGCGAAAAAGCCAAGGTTCTAGTGGGACTCGAACCCACGACCCCCACGTTCAAAGGATACCACGCTACCCCCACGTTCCAAGTCCCCCGTAGGCTAGTTGGTATTCCCTCGACCACAGTATGGGAGTATAATCACTTTGTCTTTCCGTAACGCATAAAACTATCGGTCAAGGACGCCATAAAGTATATGGGGCATTCCATGTCAAATTTTTTTTTTAGATTTTCCCAATTTGTTAACAGTTTTAAGTACCCTTCGAAAACTCCTTCGTGGTAAACTTTCAGATTTTTTTGATGACCCGTTAAAAAGATATCGAATTTTTAAAAATTGTTATTTGGTTCCTTTACTCAAACTTCTTTTCCTCATAACTTCTTGAATAATAGTCCAAATTTTTTTTTTTTTTTTTTAAAAAATCTCAAAAAATTCTTAAAAGCGCTCTAGTATGCGATTTTTAAGTTTTAAAATTTAAATCTCATTTTTGAAAATGTTTGTACTCTTCGAATTTTTTGAAATTTTTTGTGTAAAACTTCTATCGATTTTACAAATTTTTTGCCCAGGAGGATCGTGGGATAACGATTATTACAATTTTTTTAAATTTTTTGAAAAAATTTTATTGTAATTTTCCAATCTTAAAATCATTACTACTGCTCCAATGGTGCGTCATAGAGGGGTCATTTATAAGACCGACCCCCATTAATTTTTACGTCTTAACATTTCTTTGGAACAAACTAATACCCTATCTAAAATTTTTAAAGGGGCTTCCACACAAAACGACATTTTTTAAAATTTGCTCCAGCCGCTCTAACTGCCCTAATAGTGCCCTTAGACCAACAAAATGTATGACTGACCCACAATATTTTTTTAGTCCAAACATTTTTTCTGAACACACCTACCCTCTATCTCTAATTTTTATGGCGGTCCCCATACATTTTTTTTTATTTTTTGTAAATTTGTTTTATTTAATCAGCTTTTACCGGTCCAATGGTGTGTCTGAGAGGGGTAATTATTGAGACCGACCCCCATTTATTTTTACCCTACAACATTTTTTCAAAACAAACCTAGGCCCTATCTCCACTCCCTCAGTAGGCTCCATAAAAATTTCCGAATAGTTTTAGAACTTAGCTCGAGTTCTTTTTTTATGGCCCACTAAAATTTTTAAATTTTTTTCAAAGTGGTTTTGAATAAGTCAAATAAAAGTATTTAATCTAGTTCTGAGGTAAATAATGTTAAGACATGTCTTCAGTGAAATTTGATGGCGGTTCTTTTTTTATAATAAATAAACCCTCTATCTACCATTTTTAGGGGTCATTTTGGTCCTTTTTAAATATCCTCATAGAACAATAATAAAACATGACCCTTTAAACACAGATAAAAATGAGTTGTTAGATCAAGCACGAAATACACCAGGTTATTTTAATTCAAAGTCAGCTAATGAAGAAAAATGTTAAATCAAGCAAGAAAATTGTAGGTCAGTCATTAACTGATCCTTGATTAAACCAATGCTTGATTTTTGTATTGGCTCTGTTGGCATAATTTTATTTTTTTTGGTCCCATCCAAGATACAAAATAGTGTTGCACAGTGTTACAGACATTTCTAAATAGATTTTCGATATCTAAATATTCTTGATTTCTCTTTCCGTCTTCATTTTTTAACTTTGTAGCTTGTTAATTTCAAAACAATGACTTTAATACATCCAACCTCCTCCAACCTAAATGCCTGTCTACTCATCTGACAGTCAATAAACCCTAACATTAGTCTTTGCTACTTCCTTTGCATATCATTAAAAAGCTACAAATTAGACAAACAATTTTTTTGTTGTTAAACAAAAAAAAAAAAAAATAAATTTAAAATCCTGATTTTATATATTTCAAATTTAACAATTACCTCGAAAACTAAACAACAGACATCTGCATTTAAATTGTTAAACTACTTGGCGGAACAAAAAACTTCAAATAAACTTTAAATAAAATTTGCATAAAACACAAACCAAAAAATTGAAACTTTTCTATCAAAACAACAAACAACCTCCTGTTGTTATGTTGTTTGTGCCAAACAACATTTGTGTTTAAAATTAAACATCATCAACAACAACAACAACCACAGAGACATTGTCGTAAACATCATCAAATGTAGTTCATCATAGTCACAACTTTTTAACGGAATGAAAGCGAATTTTTTTTTTTTTTTTGTAAATTGAAATGAAAAGTTAATTTTTCTTTCTGATGTTTTGTGTTTTTTTCTTCTTCTACATTATGTTGGCATACTAAAAAAATAAATTGTTGGAAGTTGATGTTGTTGGTGGATGTTGTATGTTGTTACTTTTAACAACAATCGTGAAGTTTTTATAATGATCAACAGTTAGAGTTAACTAACAAACATTTGTCATTTAATTGACCTTTTTTTTGTTGTTGCTAAGCTTAGCTAAACGAATAAATGGAAAATGTCTTTGTTAGCCTGAAGGAATCAAAAATGTGATATTTTTTAAATTACAAAATAAAATAAAAACTAAAGACTTAAGACACAAACTTGATTGGAAAACTATTTTTAAATGTTTTTATTTTTTGGGAAATTTTGAAATTTTTTTGTAATAATATAAAATAATATAAAATAATACGCCTTTGGCTGGTATACAAGTGGCAAATAATACCTTTTTTTTTATACAGACAGTTTTTTTTTTTAATAATTTTTAATAAAAATATAAATAATAATAAAAATTGCGCAAAAAAAAAACAAATGAATTTCATTTTGTAAAAAAAAATACAATAATCGAAGTGATTGTAGGAAACCCACATTTTCTTTTGTTATATCTGTATGCTGTTCAATACATATGTTTGTTTTGCCACTCATTTGTTTTATTAATAAAAATAACTAAAGACAATCATGTTTTTTCTATTACTATTTCTAAAATAAACGTGATAATGCGGTAGGTTGTTTAACGGTTTAAAACTTTAATTTTTAAAAGCATACTTTATTAACTTTACCAAAACCCATATGATGTTGTTTTTTTTTTGAAATTTTCTTGTCTTTTTGTTAAGGTTTAAAAAAAAAAATTAAAATTAACTTTAAACAAATTTAAAATTTTTAAATTTTTTTGTACAAAACCCCAACCCCTAGAAAAAGTAAAATAACATAATATCTTAATGGTAAAAAACAAAATTAAAAAACAAAAATAATCTTTGCCAAAATTGTACTTTATGAGGAAAATCCAATTCACACCGTCACTTTTATGCTACTTGTAAGATTTTTTCTAAACACACAAAAAACCTTGTCAAATTACTAAAATAAGTCCCGTAATCTTATTTTACTAATATTTGACAGTTTTTTAACAAAAAAATTTGGATCAAAATTTTAATTTTTTTATAGTTTTACATTTTTTTTTTGAAATTTTACCATTTTTTTAGAATTTTACCAATTTCCTAGATAATTTTACAAAAAAATCTAGTAAATTCACGAGAATTCCTTGTAAGTTTTATTGCGTCAAAAAAGTTGTAAATTTACAATTTTATTGGTTAAAGTCTTGTAAAATATAAACTGTAAAATAGCCCTGTAAATGTTATTGCGTCAAAAAAATTTAAAAAAAAATTACAATTTTATTGGTAAAAATCTTGTAAAATTTAACCTGTAAATGTTATTGCGTCAAAAAAGTTGTTAATTTACCTTGTAAAACCTTGTAAAACTGGAAATTATTGGTTAAAAACTTGTCAAATTACTAGGAATTCTCGTCAAATAGGAGGTAGCAAAAACTAAAAATAAAATTTTTTGAATGTAGAAAAACCAGCAGATTATGAAAATTTTTTGCTATGCAAAATTTCTAAAAACTAAAGCCTTGATGAAATTTTTATTTTTTTTTTTTAGAAAAGTCTCAGATTATTCTCAAGAAGGCTCAAATTTCAAATAATAAATTGCTAATAAATTTTTCAATTGTAAAAGTCTTAGTAGTCGCAACACTTTGCTACAGCTTTTGAGCAACTTTCCTAAACCAGATGTCTAGAAAACTGTCTCAAAAAAAATCAGATTCTTTGTCTGAAGTATAAGTATTAAACCGTCCGACAAAAATTAAAAAAGTGGTTAAACACGAACTGGATAATATTTGTTTTAAACTAGAGACTAAATAAAGTAAAACTGCATTTACAGTTTTTCTTTTTGTGATCCAGTTTCCTTTTAAAAGGACTTCAAAGTTTTAGAGGATTAAATTTTATAAAATATTTTTTAATATGTGTATTGGTCCTAGCTTGCCGCTAGTGATGGGAAATGAAAGAGTAGGATCTTACCTAATTTTTCTATTTTATTATTTTTACATAGCAGGAAAAATGAGGTAAGTTACGTCCTTTCAAAACTTTATCCTTTAATATCATTCAAAATTTTTAAGAAAATATTTTGATTAAATTTTTAAAGGACGTTATTCACATCCTTTGATTCTGATATGGCAAAATAAAAAACGGGAAAAGTCTCAGATTCTAAAACATTTTTCGTATAAAAAAATCTCAGATTCTAACACATTTTTTAAAGAAAGAGTCCCAGACCCTAAAACATTTGTCGTATAGAAAAGTCTCAGATTCTGAGACATTTTTCATATGAAAAAGTCTGAGATATTTTTTGGTATAAAAAAGTCTTAGATTCTGAAACATTATCTCACAATCAGATTCTGAGATATTTTTCGTTTAGAAAAAGTTTTAGATTTTGAGGCATTTTTCATATCAGATTTTGACAAATTTTTCGTAAAGAACGTGTCTCAGATTCTAAAACATTTTTCGTATAGAAAAAGTCTTTGATTCTAAAACATTTTTCGTATAGAAAAAGCATTTTATTCCGAGACATTTTTTATATCGAAAAAGTGTCAGATTCTGAGACATTTTTTATATAGAAAAGTCTCTAATTCTGGGAAATTTTTCATATAGAAAGTGTCAGTTTCTGAGACATCTATATATATAAAGTAGTTACGTGACTGATTGATGACTGACTGACATACTAATCACGCATCATCCCACAGCCCAAACCACTGAAGCTAGAGTCTTGAAATTTGGATTGTAGTTTCACCTCCCGGAATACATATCCGCTAAGGCTGGGTTTTTGGAAATGTTGGTTTTAAGGGGTAAAAACGAAGGTTTGAAAAAGGGGAAAATGCGAGTACTTTGGTACTTTTTATTTTTTCTGAAAAAAAATTAAATTAATTTGAAATTTGAAATGTAAAAAAATCCTATTAATTCGAAAATTTGAATGTAGGATCCTTACAAGGAAAAACATTCCCAAAAAAAGTACTATCTGGAAATTCGGATTCCTAAGGTTCATGAGGGGTACAAAATTTTACTTTGGTACTTTTTATGTTTTTTGAAATTAAAGTCCTACAAAAAATTTAAATTTGCAATGTTGTTTCCAACAATGAAAAAAAAATCAGAAAAAGAACTTTTCCGAAATACCGATTCAAAGAGGGGTAAAAAGTGAGCCTTTGTTACTTTTTATTTTTTCTGGAAAAAAAGATCCTATTAATTTGAAAATTGGAATGTAGGATCGTCTAACATAAAAACATTCCCAAAAAAGTACTTTCTGGAAATTCGGACTCCTAAGGGTAAAAAATTGTAAAAAGATGTACTTTGGTACTTTCTAAATTTATTGAAATTAAGGTCCTACAAAAAAATATTAAAATGTTAGTTCAAACAACGGGAAAAATTCTGAAATAGTACTTTTTCAAAATTCAGATTCTAAGGGGGGTAAAAAAGTGTATTTTGGTACTTATTATAATTCCTGAAATAATGGGCCTGGAAATTTTAAATTTGGAATGCAGGGTCATTTAGCGAAAAAAGATTTCTAAGGAAGTCAAAGAATTTTTTGTTTTTTAGCGCATGTAAGCGCATATTCGGAACGGAATGAAAGCCACATAGGAATAATCGGAATGGAACAGGGAATCAAATGGAATAAAACAGGGAACGAAATGGAGACTTGAAATTTGGAATGAAGGTGTGCCTCCCGAAATAAAGATCCTTTAAGGCTGTGTTTTTGGAAATGTTGATTCTAGGGAATAGGTGTAAAAAAGGTATTTTGGTACTTTTTATATTTCCACAAACCACTGAAGCTAGAGACTTGAAATTTGGAATATAGATGCAGGAAAATAGGTCCACTAAAGCTTGGGTTTTGGAAATGTTGATAATAAGGGGGTAAAATGTGTAAAAACAGATACGTGAGTACTTTTTATAGTTCCACAAACCAATGAAGCTAGTACTTCATATAGAAAAAGTCCTCTACTCTGACACATTTTTAGTTTAGAAAAAGTCTCAGCCTCTGAGACATTTTTTATTTTATTTTAGAAAATTCTAAGACATTTTTCGTATAGAAAAATTGTCTTATTCTAAAACATTTTCGATAAAAAGCAAACATCTTTGATTCTGAAAAGTTTTTCGTGTAAAAAAAAAAATCTCTGATTCTGAGACATTTTTCGTAAAAAAATTCTCAGATTCTGAGAAATTTTTTCTATAGAAAAGTCTCAGATTCTAAGTTACGATAGAGTCTAAAATAAAAGAGCTAGACTTCCGAAGTTTGGCAAGAATATGTCTCATGGTCATATACTGGTCCAGTTCGGAAATGTGCAAAGTCGGACTGAGGCGAAAAAAGTTCCTTAGATATCTAAAGCCACTTCAGAAAAATCGCAACTTTTTGCAGGATTTTCTGTACTTTTGTTAGGCAAATACAATATTTTTGTGTCAAAAGGAGTTCAAAATCTTGGATGTGGATCCAGCGGATAAAAAAAGTTTGTCCGCCCTTTTGTGGACGTGGATATAAAAAAATGTGTTGTAAAAATTATTAATTGGATAAATTAATTGCAGGAATCATAATAAATCCATTTTATAAAAACTACAGCTAGGGAAGAAGGTTTCCCCTAACGTCTGCCAATCCCCCCCCCCCCCCCCTATAAAGCCACAGCAATATTTTTTTACGTTTTTGGTATACAAGATTTGGCACAGCCGAATTCAACACTCTCACTTGTTTGCACTGAGAAAGTCTCTGATTCTAAGACATTTTTCGTTAAGAAAATGCTTCAGATCCTGAGATTCTAAAACGTTTTTCGTCTCTGAGACGTTTTTCGTATAGAAAAAGTCAACGATTCTGAGACATTTTTCGTATAAAAATGTCTCAAATTATAAGAAATATTTTGTGTAGAAAAAGTCTCACAAGGGAAGTATCTCAACCCTTATGAACCGATTTGCCTGAAACTTAAAATATATATCAAAGAGACAATTCTAAGGTCGGGGTGTCTCGGCTTATCGGCCATATCGGGGAGTTAGGGGTTCCAAACATAGGTCAAAAAATGGCGAAAAAATCGTTTTTTGGATTTTTCAGCCATTTCTTTTTAAGAAACTATATGATGTTTTCATATGAGAAGAAAGGTTTTTTTAATGCCTATCCAATGGTGGCATAGCCTTGTAAAAATTCAGCTTCTTTAAATATTTTTTTCAGGAAAATGTGTAAATTTTGGGGGGTACTTATGTGAAGACATAGACCTATGATATCCATATGGATAAGAAATAATCTTTATTAAATTTAAGTCGACCCGTATTTTTGCCTCAGATGATATTCCTGTTAGTTCGGAAGTTATCAAAATTTTTCCGAAGGTCCACATGGTTTCATAAGGGGACAACGAAATTTTTAAACACCGATATGGCCGATAAGCCGAGACACCCCAACCTTAAAATCGTCTCTTTAATATATATTTTAAGTTTCAGGCAAATCGGTTCATAAGGGTTGAGATACTTCCCTTGTCAGTTTCGGAGATATTTTTCGTATAGAATCAACCTAACAGCAATCAAAATCTTCTTCGAGATCTGTTGCATTTATCTTAGACGCCATTATTACTAAAGCAAATACATAAATAGTATAAGCAACTAAAGTCTAATACCCCTTTTCAGACTTTGACTTTATTAAAAAAACTTAAGAAAATCCATATTGATGTCTTTAAAAAAATATGAGTTTTTTTTAACAAAAAAGTGTTTATTTGATTTATTTTTGTTTTTATTTCATTGTAATTTTATTTCTTTTGTTTTTTTCCCTCTAGTTTTGTTTTTTTTTTTTTTTGTTAACAAATAAAACACAAAATGGCTAATTGCAAGTGACAACTTTGTCGCACGTAATTACAATTGCTGTTTATGTATAACTGCCTGCCTAGTGCTAGCTGTGTAACTCTATGACTGCCTGCCTAGCTGCTGAATGCCTAGCTGCTAGATGAAATGAATTGAAAAAATAGAAAAACATAAAAAAAATAACATTGTCTTCCAAAAGGTGTTGACATGCATAGTTTTGTCTATATATGTAATTCTTGGTTTTGTACAAGTTTTCTTACGAACTATTTTTTTTTTATATGTGTTGGTTGGTTGTCTTCACTCTGGCAGCCTTAAACGTGTCACTGCATTTGTTCACGTCTATATTGTATGACTGTGTAGGGTATTTAAGTCTAGCACATTTTTGTTAAGATTTTTTCTAATGATTTTAATTAAAAATAGTATCAAAGAATTTATTTTATTTAATTTGTTGTATTTGATTTACATTTTAATTTGAAAATATACAAGCGCTAGCTATAAATATTGTTCATACGCCCAGGGTGGTATTTTTGAGGTGTATGTTGTTGTGGTAGAAAATAAATATTTTTTATATTAAAAAAATTTGATACTACGATATTTATAAAATACTAGGTTTTATCAAGGAACTTTTGAGAATTTCTTTAATTGGCGTAGATATTGATTTGCTATAAACGTTTTTAACAAAACTTTCTAGAAAGATGAAATATGACAACGTTAGGTTTTTTCAACTCACTATTCAGGGTTACAAAAAAATTCACCAGCTGTTATAAAAAACGTTGCATAATTATTTTTCAACAGATTTTTTTCACAATTTTTTTTTTTTATTAAAAACTTTTTTCAAATTTTTTTTTACCAAAAAAAGTGCAAAGAAAAGTAACAGTTTTAAATACGGGTGTGCGTAATATTTTGTACACACCAAAATATAAAAAAAAACTGTTTTGCTCTTAATTAATCTTATACACCGAAAACAAATCATGCATTGTATAAACGAAATATTTCGTACATTGTACGAAAAGTTTCGTAGTTTCTTATGAAAAAGTTAACTACATTGTACGAAATATTTTTATGTCTTTACGAAACAAATTTTTAAATTACCCAGCAAAAACTTGGTAATGACACATCATTACCATTCGAATTACTTGGTAATGACAGAAAATTACCTTTAGCATTACTTTGAAATGTAATATAAGGACTTATTAATAATGACTTACCTATGTCATTATAATAAAATAAAAAAAATCAAACCTAGATTTTCACTTTTTGACTCACTGTACATTATTTTGATTAAAAATAAAATAAAATTAAATATTTTTTTATTTTTTAAACATTTTTTTTAAAATAATTTTTTCATTACCTATAAGTATATATGTAATTAGTTATTAATACTGTTTTGATAATCATTACATTTGGCACATTTGCTTGTAAATGTAATGGGAAAGGTAATTCGAATCAGAAATAGTTATAACTTTTGAATTTCCCATTACACATTTCATTACTTGGTAATGCAAGTTTTTGTTGGGTATACAAAATAAATTCGTATTTACAAAAAAAAATCGATTATAAAAGCAAAATATACCTTTATTGTTGTAACAATTTTAACAATTTTTTTTACAAACTTTTAAAAATTTTCTAAGCGAAAAAAAATCTTGAAATTTATTAGACACAAACACTTTTTTGGCATTTTATTTTGCATTTGAGATGAAAAAATAATTTTAGAAGAAATATATAAAATAAAATTTGTTTTTTTTTCGAAATTACGAAAAAAAAAATCAAAAAGGAAATTCCCTAATCCATCCCCCCTTGAATTCGAAAGAAAAATAAAAGAACAAAACAACAAGATAAAAAAAAATAAAGAGAGACAGAAATGACAGGACCTTCTCCTGGAAAGAAAGAGGAAAATAGTAATCTGTAGGAAAATGTCTTGGAATCTTATAATTTTCTACAGGAAAAATGCATTGAAATTTTAAAAATTTTCTATAGGACAAAGAAAGGTAAAAAGAGAAAAAAAAAAATAAAGAGAAAAAGAAAAGGAACAATCAATACCCGAGTAAAAATAAACATATATAACAATATATAACTTGATACAAACATAATAAATCTTATATGATTATACATCCCGTGAGGTATTTTCTATTTTTTTTAAATGCAGTCATATGTTGTAATATATAATTTAATCATGATTCGGATTAAAAGGTATACGGTTGATATAAATATATGAAATAATATTAGGGCCAATACAAAATCTGTTTTTCTGTATAATTTAATATAAAATTATATATAGCTTATTCTGTTTTATATATAAATGTTTCCAATTAAATGTTTCCAATTAACCAAAAATGTTCTAAGTTTTTTAAGCAAAGTATAAGAAACTTTTAAAATGTTCCTAAACAATTCCTTGTTAGGGTTATGTATATCACCTATCTGGTTCGAAGCGTACCCAAACATTTTTTTTTTGTTTTAGAAAATTATATGTTTGGTGAATGTATCGTTGACCTGTGGTGCAACTCACCCAAACCAAAACACACCAAGATTTTTTATGTTTTTATGCAATTAGATCTAATTGGATCCAATGAAATATGGCAATGTCTGGTCAAAACTCGGATGAAATCGAATCATATTTTATACAAGTTGATATTTTTTAATGCAAAAACATCCACCATTATTCGGATTAAATTGCGTATAAATATATATTGTGTTATATATCATTATGTATTGCATCATATAAAAATTTTTACTCGGGTATGTATAAATATTTAAAATAGTCTTTGGACATTGAAAACTTTCTTTGAAAAAAAGAAAAAAAGTAGATAGTCTGATATTTTTTTTTCTAGGATAAATGACTAAGAATCACAATTTTTTTTAAATGTCTTACACAGCAAAAAGTTTTGGTTTACTTTTTTGACTTGAAACCCATTTTGGAATTAAATTCAGTTTTCTTTGGAATTAAATTTAGTGTTGATTCCGAAATAGGGAATTGTTTTTACACTATGACTATTTAAAAGTGTACTTTATTGAAGTAAATTTAATTATTTTTTGTCTTTAATATACACACCAGCTCGGTATTAAAATTTTCCCAAAATTTTTTACTGTGTAGAGTTTTTCTATAGGAGAATAGTAAAGGCATCTTTGATTTTTTTTTTTAAATCTAAAATTTTTCTTTAGGAAAAATTTGAAAATTTTTTCATAGAAAAATACTCAGAATCTGAGCACGGGTGGTCGGAAACAGTTTTAGCCTAAAAGTGCGAATACCATTTTTTAATATGTATTTGGGATGTCTAAGAATAATTAAGCAACAAAATCCAAAATCTTCGATAGAGCACTTTTTCCAAAAATTGTGGTTCAATTGCAAAAAATTATTTCATTCGAATTTTCTCGAAAACTGTGAGGGATATCAAAAAAGCGCATATTACAAAAATATTCCTCAGAAAAAATGCATTTATATAAAGTTTTTAAAAAATTTACATTGCAATTCAAACAGTCAAAAAATAATAAAAAAATAATTTTTAATGCATTTCATATTGGCACATTTATAAACTCGAATAAATCGAAAACAAAACAAGCTACAGCATTTTATATGACAGATTTGGATTCTACAGGTCCATATTATATAAAATCACCCTTAGTTTATGACATTAACGCAATTGAGGATGTAGGCTTTCAAAAAAGTATAACATGAAACACCCTGTTTCTCAACAGGGTTACCAAAATGAGTGCCAAAGAGCAATGCCATGTCGTCATATATAAAATCGTGTGTGCAATTTTTACTATGAGATCTATCGAACTAAGAATTACACCATAGATACCGTTCAAGCTTTTATGCTTTTTTATTTGCATTTGCTACCGGTAGATGGCGCTGATTTGACAGCAGTTAAGATTATATGTATGTTTCGACAAAAAAAATTATGAATGGACCTGATAGGTGGCGCTGGGGTGGAGTTATTTGAAATATTAATGTATAAGATTCAAATGTATTCAAACTCATAACCTAACTTTAACTTGAAAAATAAAACCAAAACAATGTGCTCAATTCTCGAATACGATTTCACCATTCACCTAATTTTTAAAAATTTTATATTCTTTCGAATTTTAAGATTTTAAAATTTGTTCTTTAAAGATCTTGTTAATATCTTTAATAATTACAAGAACAAATTTAAAAATCTTAAAATTCGAAAGAATATCAAATTTTTAATAATTAGGTGGATTGTGAAATCGTATTCCAGAATCGATCACAATATGTATTTTTTCAACCAATATTAAAAAATTGGTTTATTGATTTCTTTTAATTGCCGAACAGAAAATTTAAGCATAGATATAAGGATATATGAAGGTATGGGCAAGAATAATGTTTTATTTGCAATTAAATCGTAGGAGAGTATATACATTTGTTTAATTTTTATTGTTGCAAAAGCGCTGGTACATTAACTAAAACAAAAGTTTCTTTGAATCAAATCAGAGAAGGGCTTATTATACTTAGCTCTAAAAAAATATTTACACTGGTAGAAACTCTCAATTTTTTCAGTCAAATACTTTCAATGTTTATTTTTCTTTCGTGTTTATTTATTTTTGGGTTTTAAATTTTTTCAAACTGTTTAGTGATTCAATATTTGCAAACCTAATACCGTAATATGTTATTTTTAGGGGTTTTTAATTATTAATTTGTTCACTAATTGTAAGAAAATTATGTCGTAGGTTATTTTAAAAAGTAATCAGTAAAGTTATTTTAAAAGAAAAATCACTTATTTTATAAAGGATTTAATTTTTTTACTGTTTCTGTAGTTTAAAAAATATAATTTACTGTCTTAAAAATGAATTTTCTGTTACATTTATTTTCGGCAGTAAAAAATTTCGTCTATAGTTTTACAGTTTTTCAATACAAAATAAGTGAATATTCAGTAGTTTTTTAATGTTTTGGTTAGTCATTAAATTAACATTTAAAATTGACTGTAATGTGTTTTTATTTTAAATGAAAAAACAGTGGAATGGTTTTTAAATAAAATTTCATTTGTTTTAAGTGAATATTCACTGGAATTTACCTACATAATTTTTTGAGTGTTGGTTCCTTTCAAAGAATTCAAAAAAAAAGTACAAAAGTACCAAAAAAAGTACAAAAAAGTACCAGAAATAAAAACCAGAAATAGACAAAAAAAAAAAAAATTGCTTTCCAGCGGTGTCTCATATGTATGAGTAGGATCATTCAAAAGTACCAAAATATTTAAAAATCATGTACAATTACAACAACTTGACATCGGCATATTTTATAAAAAAAATTGTGTAAAACGCACGGGCAGACTAGGACAGCCAATTTTTTATTTGTGGGTACTTTATTAGTTGTAGTTTAAAATAAAATTAGACATTTGCTGAGCACTTTTTTAATCTCTTTGAATATTTAAAGGTTTGTGCTAAAATGAGCTTTATCCAACTTAACTTCCGGGGCGACCCCTCAGAGGCAGGTAACATCAATGAATGTTTTTTTTACAAACTTGGGTCCTCCCTTCATCAAAAAAAAAATTAATAAGTTAAACCCAACGTGACAACAATTTTTATTTCCCATGTTTGAAGCCCTGTATCTTTCTTAATAGTGTACCAATCTTAGAACTATTAATGGATTTATATGCAGCCACTATCTAAGATTAATCGTGTTATGTTCAGTTTTTAATGTGATATAGTTCATTTTTTATTTTTTGGACGCTAGATTGGTGATTTATCCCACTGTGCGGCTGTCGTAAATTAAAATCAAACTAAAAATATTTGTATTGAGCCAATTTTTCACGAAAATAAAGATTTTTCGCGAAAAAAAATCATTATTATGGTTAAAAATTATCGCAAAAGTTTAAAAATATCGTTTTTATTGTATTTGAGCATCAACATTTTAAATCGCGAATATGAGCGCTTACTTCAATAACCGGCTAGCACCATTGAATTCAGCGTACTCGAATTAACTTTACTAGTAGGGTGCCCAGCTTTTTAAAAAAAAAGTGTCAAATTTGAGCACAGTGTTATTATTTCTTTGAAATATTTAGTACGGACTCAAACCGAACTAAATAGAAAATGCAGTTATAAAACATATAGTCCAACGTTATGAAACGCCATTTATATTACATTTTTTGCTGTAAATCAAATTTAGTATTTCAAGAATGCAGTATAAAATGTCGAATGTTACTATTTAATAACTTGCGATGTTAGAAAATTAAAAAAAATAAACCAACCCAGCAAAACTTTGGTAATGGGTAGTGGTTATATAACACATTACCAGGTAATGCATATAACTTATTTGTAGCATTATTTTATGATGTCTTACCAAACATTTGTTCCACAACGTATTATTTTCAAGTGAAAAATAATGCATTACTAATAATTTGCTACGTAATGCATGATTATTGGAAAAAATGTATTTCATATTTGTTATTTCTAAACATTAAATCATGGATGACTTATATGTGGTTACATTATGTATTATTTGAAAGTTTAAAATAATGTATTATTTATAATTGAATGCATAATGCATTACAATAACATAAAAAATAATTGTTTTATAAAAAAATGCATAAGTTTAAACTAGAGATGGGCTTACGACAGGAAATTTCTAACGACACACACTCACAAGCTATTTTATCTACTTACACTCACTTACAATCACTAGAGTAAATTTAATACAAAATTACTTTTTCGCTACTCGTAACACCTTATATATTATCTTCTGGTATGCTATATTATTTCATTTCTCGTAACCTGTAAAATATCATATATTTTACACCTTACTCGTATTCTTCGTTATAAATTTATGACTTATTTTATACCTTACTGGTATTCTTTGTGATAATGTGGATGCATTACTTTGAGTCTCATCGCCTGTTAAAATCATCAATGCTGCAATGTATAAAATAAGAGATCCTATACCTTATTTTATACCTTATTTGGTAATCTAAGTTTTACTGGGTTTTACCATTTCCATTTAGTCTGTGTTGTTTTTTTTTTGTTTTAGACTCAAACCGAACTAAATAGAATTCAGTTATAAAAAATAGTCCAACGTTATAAAACGCGTTTTAAATTATTTTTTTTGTAAATCAAATTAAGTATTTCAAGAATGCAGTATAAAATGTCGAATGTTACCATTTAATAACTTGCGTTGTATGAAAATTAAAAAAAAATAAGCCAACTTTCAAAAACTATTTCTTAAAAACAAAACTCACACCCACTAATGTAGACAAGAAAGCAAAAAAACGTCATTAATTTTGCATTTTAAAATTTCAATATTATTTTTATGAAGTCGCTGGATAATCAATCAAAATTAACTTTTTTTTCTTTTGCATTGTTACCATAAAAAAAAGTGCTGACATTATTTGTTTGCCTCAAAATTGTATGCCTTTTTTGTTACTCCACCACTGACTGATGATTGCCTTTTTAGCATTCTCCAATCGCTAAAACTCTAGCAAAGTTTTTTTTTTTTAGTTGTGGGAGCTTAAAACTGCAGTTAAATTGTTTTTTGATACAGTTCAATGGAAACATTTGTCATTGTTTTTGACAGCCTTTAAAAAAAGTATTTGTATGCGAAGTTCAGCACAAAAAAACGAGCGGGGCGAAGGAGGCCAACAAAAGATTAAATGCCTGGGAACTTTCACTTTTTTTTCCAAGTGCTGGGCTACGCATAAAGATTTATGTTTTGAAAATGTAAGTATTTGTTTTCTTAGACAAATGCTAGAGACATTAAATGAACGAATTATATCCTTTTTGGTGGGGGGAATATACATAAAAATTAGACTGTGAAATCACAATTGTTGATTATTTTAAACTTTTTGCTTTTATTTTGCGGAATATGTGACGAGTCTTTTGCTTTATCTTTATATTAAGTTTTATTATTGCTACGTAAATATGTTGCAATCATCATTGGGTTTAAAAATCTGCGAATTTTTGTATGGGATTGTTTTTTTGGTAAAGCTTCATCAATTTTTTGTTGTCGTTGTTTTCCATTGAACTTTGTGTGGTTGCTTTAAAAAACAGTATGTCGTTTTTTTGCGGTGGATTTTTCTTAAGGCTTATATTTTTTTTTTGTTTTTTTTTTTAAGAGCCTTAATCATGTTGTTGGTTTTCAATTTTTTTTTTTGTTTTGTATTATTTTGTTTGAGTGTTTAAACAACAAATCGATTTAGACATGTCATAATAAATAGTTTGATTGTGTTTGCGATATGTTGCAATTTGCTTGTTGTGTTAATACGAGTGGTTGCTGCTAAGATACACTGAGAATAAAATTCGTTTAGAAATTTAAAAAGAGCAAAATTGCCAATTCTGAAAATAAGCTAACATTTTTACATATTTTTTTATACCCTCCAACCACAGTTTGGGGTATGTAATGCATTGGAATATCGGTCGTGGACCCCATAAAGTATATCATCACCTAAAATGCAAAAAATTTAAAATCGGTATTTTGATTGATTCTGTTGTATTTTATTAACCTACGCGACCTTACCAAGAATTAGGGTCACATATAGTGTATTCAAAAAACCGGCCATTTTCAAAAACCGGTTTTCGGTTTATTCGAAAAAGCTTATTTTTGAAAAACCGGTTTTCGGTTTCGGTTTTAGGCTAAAAACCGGTTAAACCGGTTTTTTCGGTTTTTATTCTTCAGGTTAAAAATAAATCAAACTTAATTAAATTTTTACAAAAAAAGTTATAGCCCAATAAACACAAAATCGATAAGTGATTGCGAAAATAGTATCATCTGTATGACACCGTTTACGGTATCCCATTTAACCCATTTTGGAAGATTCATTTTTTTTTTTTTTTTTTGGAAAAATGTACTTTTTTAGAGTAATTAGCACCCGCTGATTTCAAAAATCTTGTCAAAAAAATTTTTCAATGTGGCGTTATCCCAGAAAAACCTGCCTTTCAACTTTTTATGCAATTTTAATATTTGGATTTATTTGCTATTTTATTAATTTATTTCATTATTTTCAAAATAAATAGTTTCAAAATGATTCCAATTAGTGGAATTTGATAATAAACTAAATTTAAAAAAAAAAAAATTAAATTAATCAAAACAAGTGAGAGTGTTAAATTCGGCCGTGCCGAATCTTTTATACCTTCCAACACGTTAAAAAAAAAAACAGGGGCGTCTTTTTTTTGTGGGGGGTTTTCTTCTGACTTAAAAAATGTTTCGTTTGCTAAGCAAAAGTACAAAAAATCTATAAAAAATGGCGTTTTTCAGAGGTTGGTTTAGTTCTTAAAGGGGGAACTTTTTCCCCCGTGGTACGATTTTGCCCATCATCGAACTTAACCAGCCTATGACCATAAGACATATTCGTGCCAAACTTCTGGAGTCTAGCTCTTTTATTTTGGACTGTATCGTGTCTTCCACAGACGGACGGACAGAGGACGGACGGACGGACAGACTTACATCGCTAGAATGTCTTAGAATCGATCACTGATCAATAATATATCTACATTATGGGGTCCCCGACCGATATTTCGATGCGTTGCACACGGAATGACAAAGTGAGTATACCCCCATACTTTGGTTGGAGGGTATAAAAATTGAAAACCGACAATCAAAAAATGCTAAATTTTCGTTTTTGCTTGAAACAATTTCTGTTCTGATTTGCATTGCATTTCATGGACATATAAATTGCGGTGGTAAAGTGGGGATATTTTTTTTAATTACAGAAAGATGAGACTTAACATTCGTAACCATATTTATCCGAAATTCAACCTTTTTCATACATAAATAATTTTTTGAAAAAGGTGTTCTCCACTGTTCGAAAAATCGAACGGAGGATCGAAATGGGTTAATCAAATTTTGATACCATTCCAAAGTTGTGGTGATTTCACTGTCGCCCAATTTCGTTGGAAACTTCGACAGCTAAAAATGATTTCGTAATTTCTTACCGAAACGATATGGTTATCGACGATATCATATTTTCATGGTACATTTTATAATAAAAAACTATCGGTTTTGTATAATATCTAGTGTTTGGGGTCCGGGAATTCCCGGGTCGGATTTCCCGGGAATTCCCGGGAAAAGGTTGACGGGAATTCCCGGGAATTTTTTTAAATTTTCCCGGGAAATCCGGGAATTTTACAAAATAAACCATTTTACATAAAAAACGTTTATTTTAATTTATTTTTTAAAAATTTTTTTTACGTACAGGTATAATTATATTAGCTATTTTTTGTATTTTTTTCTATTTGGAAGAACAGTGCAAATATATATTCATAGGAAAACTGACCAAGTGTAAAAAGTATGACAATATCATGAAAAAACTTAAAAAGTCAAAAAATATACGTCGGTTAATGATAATTTTGCTAAGACTGCCAAAAAATATAAAAATTTTGAACTTAGAATTTACATTTCCAAAACAAATATTAAAAGTGCTGCCAACTATATAAGTTTTTGCTCGAATAACGCGGTTTTAAATTTGTTGCGATTTTTAGCTATTTTTTGCGGTTTTTTGTGGGAAAAAAGTTGCAATATTTTTTTTGTTTTATTGTATTTCAGGATTTTCAACTTTTATTTTTTGATTTTTTATGTTTTAATTAATTGTTTATCTCTAATAGAACTGTTTTTAATAAAAAGTTGGTAAAATTTTAATTTTTTTTATGATTTATATTAATAATGAATATTTCCCGGGATTCCCGGGAATCCCGGGAAATAAATTATTTTTTTCCCGTTTCCCGGGAAATTGAAAAGTCCGGGAATTCCCAAACACTAATAATATCTGGCTTTTAGGTAATATTGCTTCGATACTTCAACGGTAATATTTGGTTTATTGGAAAAACAACTAAATTTGAATTCTTTACAATTAAGAAATGAAATCCGTATTTAAAAATTTGTTTTTATTGAATTGTTTCAAGAGCACAATTAATAATAAATTCAAACATCTGTCCTTATTATAACATTTTATAAAAACCGGTTAACCGACTCAAAAAAACCGGTTTCTCGAATATTCGAAATTCAAAACTATTCGAAACCCCTCGAGTTTCTAAGCATGAAAAAACCGGTTAACCGGTTTTCGGTTTCGGTTTTGAATACTCTAGTCACATAATAGAAATTAGCGATTTTATAGCCAAAAATGAAAAACACGTGAATTGCGAAATCGCCAATGAACATAACTAGAAATAAATTTTTAAATCATTTTGTGATTAATTTTGATACATGTTAACAAAACTTACGTCCTCACAAAATTTTATCCCAATTTAATCAAAAAGAACAAAGTTATTAACAAATTCCCAATTTTTTTCAAAACTGTTTTTGCTTCTCCTGTAAAATTAATAAAATGTTAGTTAGGGCCTTTTGCATTTGAGGGTGCGATATATATTATTGATCCGATCGATTCTAAGACATTCTATAAGTGTCCGTCTGTCCATCCGTCTGCCTGTAGATTGCACGATGCAGTCCAAAATAAAAGAGATTGCCTTCAGAAATTTGGCACGAATATGTCTTATGGCTAAGTTTGTAGATGGGCAAAATCGGAGCAGGGGAGAAAAAGTTCTCTCTTGAGAAACATAATCAACCTCTGAAAAACACAATTTTTTTACGTGTTTTATAGAATTTTCGTTAAACAAATGAAACATTTTTATGCAAGAAGAAGTTCAGAGTCCTGCACTAGGATCGGGGGGACTAAAAAAAGTTTTTTGTTTTTGGCCCGTAAAATGTGTAGAAATTATAAAATTGTGTAACTTAAGTGCAAAAAGTATAATACAAGAATAACACTGTGCTACAAAAAAAAAACAAAATCGAAGATACTTTTTAAATGAGCTAGTGAATGTTGTAGGCCTCGAAAATATCACAAAAATGTCCATAAAACTTGCCAGACACCTCAAATTTTAAAGTTTTTGTCAAAAATCGTTTTTGGTACTTTTCTCACTTAACCACGTTTAACTGAGAAACTTTTAAACTGATTTTCAATTTGTTTACTGTTTTGTATAGAAAAATATAGGGCTTTTCATGTGTGTGAATTGGTCTATACATATAAGTTAGATATGAACTGATTTTTTTAACAATATCTAATTTGTTTTTTTATTTTTTTTTTTAATCTTTTGAGTTTCTCGATTTTTTTCTGGTATAGTTTGTACAACAGCCTTTATTTTTTTAAACGTATTCTTTAACAGGATTTAATTCTGAGTACGATGAGCTATATTCGGAAAAAATCGGATAATAATTGACAGAGTTGTGATAATTTTTCTAAAAAAGAAAATTAAGATTCTGCATGAAATCTTCGTTCGGACCCATTCAAAAAAAAAAAAAATAAAAAATAATACAAAATTTAACGAACATAATGAGAGGTCGTATCGTTATTTTGAAGGTTTTTATCCCCCTGAATTCAAATTTAAGCTTGAAATGGATCTATCTCATTAAGTTTTTGATTTATCAATTTATGTTTAAATATCTCAAAAACCTGACGCGATAGAGCAATTTTTCCAGATTTGGATTCAGTGTGCCAAAAACCTTAAAAAATATTATACAGTACTTGTTATGATAAATTTATTTTTTTTGACTGGGTTATCTGAACGGCGATTTCCAGCAAAATCTTAATTTTATTTTTAGTAAAATTATCATTACTCTGTGAATTGTTATTCGATTTTTTCTGGGTAAAGCTCATCGTATTCAGAATTAAATTTTTCTTAAGAATGCGTTTATGAATATAAAAGTTGTTCCACGAACTATAGCAGAAAAAAATCGATAAACTCGAAAAATTTTCAAAAAATATAAAAAAAATAGATATTATAGAAAAATCAATAGATATATTTCTTAAAAGTGTAGACCAATTCATACACATGGAAAGCCCTATCTTTTTTCCATCCAAAACAAATAAAAAATTTAAAATCGGCTGAAAAGTTTCTGAATTACACACGTTTTAGTGAAAGAAGTCACAAAAAAAAAGTTTTTTGACAATAACCCTAAATTTTAGGGTGTCTGGCAACACGGGTGGTCCGAGACAGTTTTAAGCTAAAAGTGCGAAAACCATATTTTTTTTTGATATGTATTTGGGATGTCTAAGAATAATTAAGCAACAAAAACCAAAATTTTCGATTGCACTTTTTGCAAAAATCGCAGTTGAATTGGAAAAAATTACAATATTCGAAATTTCTCGAAAACTATGAGAGATATCAAAAAAACACTTATGACCAAAAACCTCGAAAAAAATGCATTCATATAAAGTATTTAACAATTCACGTTGTCAAAAAATGTACGGTCAAAAAATAAAAAAAATAATTTTGTGTGGTACGAAATTGGGCACATTTTTAAACGCAAATAACACGAATACGAAACAAACTACAGAATTTTAGATTACAGATTTGGATTCTACAGGTCCATATTATATAAAATGCACCCTTAGTTTTTGACATTAACATTGGAGCCATTAACAATAACATTAACATTAACATTAACATTAACATTAACATTAACATTAACATTAACATTAACATTAACATTAACATTAACATTAACATTAACATTAACATTAACATTAACATTAACATTAACATTAACATTAACATTAACATTAACATTAACATTAACATTAACATTAACATTAACATTAACATTAACATTAACATTAACATTAACATTAACATTAACATTAACATTAACATTAACATTAACATTAACATTAACATTAACATTAACATTAACATTAACATTAACATTAACATTAACATTAACATTAACATTAACATTAACATTAACATTAACATTAACATTAACATTAACATTAACATTAACATTAACATTAACATTAACATTAACATTAACATTAACATTAACATTAACATTAACATTAACATTAACATTAACATTAACATTAACATTAACATTAACATTAACATTAACATTAACATTAACATTAACATTAACATTAACATTAACATTAACATTAACATTAACATTAACATTAACATTAACATTAACATTAACATTAACATTAACATTAACATTAACATTAACATTAACATTAACATTAACATTAACATTAACATTAACATTAACATTAACATTAACATTAACATTAACATTAACATTAACATTAACATTAACATTAACATTAACATTAACATTAACATTAACATTAACATTAACATTAACATTAACATTAACATTAACATTAACATTAACATTAACATTAACATTAACATTAACATTAACATTAACATTAACATTAACATTAACATTAACATTAACATTAACATTAACATTAACATTAACATTAACATTAACATTAACATTAACATTAACATTAACATTAACATTAACATTAACATTAACATTAACATTAACATTAACATTAACATTAACATTAACATTAACATTAACATTAACATTAACATTAACATTAACATTAACATTAACATTAAAATTAACATTGGGCACATTTTTAAACGCGAATTACACGATACTAAACAATCTACAGAATTTTAGATGACAGATTTGGATTCTACAAGTCCATATTATATAAAATATACCCTTAGTTTTTGACATTAACGCAATAATATTTAACATTGGAGCCACAAAAGCGCTTATAAATCACATTTTTTTAATTTCAATCGCGTATATCTCGAAAACGAAAAGCTATTATACGAATTTAATACCTACAAGAGTTAATATTACTAACTTCATTTTAACTTATGTTTTTCTTTCTGTGTATATCTTATATTTTTTTTCCTTCTTACCACAAAAATTTGGCAAAAAAAAATCAAATTGTGCAAATGCCAAAGTGTTGCACACGTTTATCTAAATTGAAATTCAATTGCGCAAAATTTTAGTTTTTGTTTTTTTTTGTTGTTATATAAATTTTACTAACGATACAAACTTAAAACCGCAAAACAACGAAAATTTAATTAACTTGATGTTTTTTTTTTTCAAAAGCGTAAACTTTGAAATTGGCATCTTAATCATATGAAATTTGAAAAAACATAAATCAATTTATTATACACGACAGACAGACACATACAAATAATTAACGACAATTTGATAAAGATCTATTTTTATATTGCGTTAATTACAAAAAGCGGTAGATAAATTACAAAAGGAGAGAAAACATGAACTGAATTGAATTGATTTTTTTTAAATTGGAATAAATTAATAATGATAAATATAAATGAGATAAAACTTACTAAAAACTGCTAACTGGGAAGTAGCAAATTTTTTTGTGTGTTTTAAGTTTAAGTATTAGTTTGTTAGGCTAAAAGGTGCTAAAAATTTGGTAAAAACTATATTAGTATGTTTACATTTTGAAGTGCACTTTAGACTGGGGCTTTGAAAATATTTATTATTTAAAGAGATTAAACTGGTACCATAGTATCATTAGAACCGAAATTTTAGAAAGATTTCTTTGTTTTCAGAATTGTTTTTCTTCAAATATAGGAAATAAGAAAAATTGCCAAAGTTCAATTTTTTACCCTTTTCCCAATTAAAATCGGAATTCCCAAAATAACTTTTTTAAATTGTGTTTTCCGTTGGAGGATACTGCATTTCAAGTTTGTAATACCATTATAACAGTGGATAGAATATGTACCATGTTACATTTTTTTACCCTTTAAGTACTTTTTTGAAATTACTTTTTTCCGAAAGAAAATTCTGCATTTTAAGTTTATAGGAACATGATTTTAGGGTAATGAATAAGTATCAAAGTATAAATTTTACTTGTTTTTTTACCTCTTTTTGATATTGTCAGAATTTTCATAATGTTTTGATTCGATAATAAAATTAATTTATTATAAAAAATACCCTTATATAAAATAATTGTATCATTCAGTATAATTTTTTTATCCACGCCCACAAGGCGGGACAAAAAACGAATGTAGTCTTTGTCGGAGTCAAATGCAGAACTTTGAATTTCTAGCATAAAAATGTTTCATTTGGTAAACAAAAATACAAAAAACACGTAAAAAAAATTGTTTTTCAGAGGTTGGCTTAGTTTTGTAGGGAATAGTTTTGCCGCCTAATCCAAATTTGCTCATTTACGAACTTAACTTGCCTAGCACCGTAAGACATTCTTGCATAAGACATTCTTGCCAAACTGAAGGATTTTGGACTGCATCGTATCTTATACAAACAAACGAAAGGATATTCATAGAATATCTTAGAATCGGTCATGGACTAATAATAAATATCACCGATGTTTCAATGCGTTACACATGAGAACAAAGTGAGTATACTACCATACTGTGGGTGGGAAAATAAAATTTATTGTAATAGCAAAAAAACGATGCTCCTTCGAGAGCTGATGATGGGAAAAATGATTAAAAAAATAAAATAAGTCTGTCTTTCCCTACAACCGGTTAGAGTGCGCAATCGTAGTGTAATTTGTCAAAAAAAAACTATTTTTTTTTGGCTGCAATTTATTTTTACCCTTCAACATTTTTGTAAAACATACCTACCTACTCCAAACAAATTTACAAAAATAAAATAATTGTATGGGGACCGCCTTAATAGTTAAAGATAGAGGGTAGGTGTGTTCAGAGAAAATCTTTCGACTAAGAAAATATTGTGAGTCGGTCACACATTTGATTGCTCTAAGGGCACTTTTAGGGCAGTTAGAGCGATTGGAGCAAATTTTTAAAAATGTCATTTTGTGTGGGAGCCCCCTTAGAAATTGCAGATAAGGTATTTGTTTGTTCGGAAGAAATGATTAGACGTAAAAATTATGGGGGTCGGTCTTGGAAATGTCCCCTCTGTGACGCACCATTACAGTAGTAGAAATAATTTTAAGATTGGAAAATTACAATAAAATTTTTTCAAAAAATTTTAAAAAATAGTAATAATCGCTATCCCACTATCGTACTGGGCAAAAAAATTTGTAGAATCGATAGAAGTTTTACTCAAAAAAATTTGAAAAAAATCAAAAAATACATACATTTTCAAAAATGAGATTTAAACTTTAAAACATAAAAATCGCTTACTAAATCACTATTAAGATTTTTTTTTTTTATACCCTCCACTCTAGTGATAGAGGGTATATATAAGTTTGTCATTCCATTTGTAACACATCGAAATATTGGTCTAGGACCCCATAAAGTATATATATTCATGATCCTTGATCGATTTTAAGTCGATCTAGCGATGTCCGTCCGTCCGTCCGTCTGTCTGTCTGTCTGTCCGTTGAAAACACGCTAACTTTTGAAAGACTTTACGGAGGCTCCTGAAGTTTGACATATATGTTCTCCATTTACCGGATCAGGTTGGTATTGCAATCCAGTGAAATCGGTCCAGTGGTTCAAAAGTTATGAGCAAAAGAGTAAATTTCGGCAAGGGTATTTTTCGAATTTACAAGATTAAAAGCACTATAACTTTCGAAAGACAATTCTGAAGAGGCTGAAGCTTAGCTTATATATTTGTCGTTCCCCAAGGCTATTTGGTTTTGAATTTCAGCAAAATCGGTTTAGTGGTTCAAAAGTTATAAGCAAAGCACTGAATTTCAGATTTTTTTCACCTTAAACTGTTGAAAACTCGTTAAACAAGTTTAAAAAGCATGGTGAAATACCAGTTTTGTAAAACTTGTTGTTGTTTTCTTGTCGTGGGGTGCAGTTTAGTTGTTAGACAAGTAAATATTTGTTATTGTTTTGTTATTGTTAGTGTAACTGTATGTAACGGGAAAAAAATCAAATAAAGTATGTGTATGATTGAATGTTAATTTGTTTTTGGTTTTTTAAGAAGAGGATGGTAATATAAAAGGAGGAAAATATGTGAAATAGTTTTTTTTTGTATTACATATAGGTATAAAACAACAAAAATATTTTACAAAGTAATTTGTTACTCAAAGAAATTGTACACTAAAAACATATTTACACTCAAAAAAAAAATGTTACACTCAAAAAAAAAAATGTACACATAATTATTTATTTTTTTTTTGAATGAAATGGCAGACTCAAAAAAATGTTGACAGTCAAAAAAATGTTGACAGTCAAAAAAATTTTACACTCAAAAAAATTTGATTGATTAAAAGAAAGTTTGACTAAAAATAATATACATATTTCTAATAAAAAATTTGTAATGCAATTTTTTTTTAGAAAAATTACTATCAGATAACATTGTGGAGGGTATTCATAGATTCGACTAAGTTGAATTTAATTTTTCTACTTGTTTTTTTTAAAGTACGTAAAAAATAAATTTTTGAAAAAAAAAATTGCAATTTGTTCCATTATTGAAGAAGTTATGAGTAAATGAAGGTTGAGTAAGCGAACAAACTACCAATTTTTAAAAGTTCGTTATCTTTTGAACGGGTCATCAAAAAAATCTGAAAATTTACCACGAAGGAGTTTTCGAATGCTACTAAAAACCGTCAACAATTTTGGAAAATCTAAAAAAAAAATTTCAAAGTGTCTGATTTGACATGGAATGCCCCATATATTCTTTATGGGATCCCAGACCGATATTTCGATGAGTTACAAATGACAAACTTATATATACCCTCTCTATCACTAGAGTGGAGGGTATAAAAATATTTTTTTTTTTACTTTTTATTTTTAAGTGGCTTAAAATGGTATTCAAAAAACATGTACGATTTAAAATAGCCTAATGAACTTGCTTGACTAATAGGGCGTCCCGTCATATCTTAACTTTCGAATTTCGCGTCGTAATACCAGCCAAACGATGGCCACGTAAGAGTTGATTGTGGGAAAATTTATGAAAAAATTTTGCGAAGTCATCTCCAGTTGGAAACCAGTGGTGAAAGTTGGAAAAAATTAGGTATTTCGACCAAAATTAGTGTCCGAATTTTTGCACCAAATCCGGCTCGAAAATTCAAAAATTTTGCGGACTTTGTGGACCAAATTATTCCTTGAAAACTTTTTAAATATTTTTCCCTTAATAGTCAAAACAAGAAATATTTTTTTTTTCGACAAAATACACTTCAATTGCGAATTTAACCGAATGTAGAGCTGCAAAGACAGACCCCAATTTTTTTTGGATTTTGTCTGATTATCAGCTCTGTAATACGCATAATTTTTTTTTGCTGCTACCAAGCGAAATTTCTAATTTTTGGAAGAGACTAGTGCAGAATGATAAATTCGGCTGGGAATCTTAATACCTTCCAAAATATAAAAAAATTGCGCCGGATTTTTTTTTTTTTGAGGTGTACTGGCGAAGGACATTAAGTAACAGCTTTCCCCTTATAAGAAATTTTAAAAAACTCAATTATTATAATTTTTTCAGTAAATTCATACAATGTTATTATTTTTTAATTAATAATTTACACATACGCCCACAAAAGCGGGCGGGCTTAAAAAAGGCATGTTCTAATCCCCCGGGTCGAAGTGCAGGTATTTGAACTTCTTCTGATATAAAAATGCTGCATTTGCTCAACAAAAGTATAAAAATTCTGTACAAAATGGCATTTTTCGGAGGTTCGTTTAGGTCAGGCGGCAGACGGACGGACATCGCTCGAATCGATCAATAGTAAATATAAATATAACTGGTACATAGCGATATTTTGGTGATTTACACACGGAATTACAAAGTCAGTTTACCCCAATACTGTGGTTAAAGGCTGTAATAATAAAGTTGGTGAGTTTAAAAAGATAGAAAAATAGCTAATTTCACAGGAACAGTAATTTGTAATTTTTCATAAAAAGTTTCTAACAATAAGTTTATTTTGAAAGGTCTAATTTATTAAATGCTTTTTTCAATAAAATTTTTAAAGTTTTTTTTTCGAAAATTAAAATTGAAAAACATGTATTTTTTTTGTAGTTTTAATGTCACGAAAGTGAAAATTTTAATTATATTATTTTAAACTGATTTCTTATATAATTTCTTTTTAAGTTTGTTTAGTTTTTCAGCCATAATTTAAATTATTTAAAAATAAAAAAAATCACAAAAACTATTAATTTTACTTAATAAATTTTTAAACATTTTTTTTCTTTCCCTTTACTTTTGTAACCTGCACTTGTTTTAACTTCATCCATATCATATGTTTTTTTTTTTTTTAATTTTATTTAAAGTTTGACATGACAAGCACTTGTTATTTTGTGGCACACAAAAAAAAAATATATATAAAAAGACCCACCGCTGGGTTATGTGTAAATACATTTTATGGTTTATTAAAAAAAAATTATAAATGGTTTTATTTTGAATTTTACTCATTGGCAGCTTGTTTAAATAAATATATTTATAACGTTTGAAAGAAAAAAATCTAAATACTTTGTAAGTTTGTAACAAAGTAAAAAAAACTTTGAACGAATGGTAAATACCATTTGAATGTTTGAATAAGGTGCACTGAAATATTTTTTCAGTAAGAGAAGCAAATACTTGATTTTTAGTAAAAACAACTACAAATTCAAATTTTTGTAACTATAACATAAATAAACAACTGCCAAAACAGAACAGCAACGAAAAATTACATAAACTGTTGAATTCGCCATTTTTGCGATTACTTTACAAAGATTTTTTTAACGATATATTTTAACATTTTGAGGATGTTTATTCTGGCTTGAGGTCATTATTTTCTTAACTAATTAAAACCATGATATTCTCATAGCATAATTTTCAAGAAAATTATTTTTTTGTTTTAAATTTATTTATGTTGGTCATTTTTGCAAGACTTAATCGACACGTGTTTCGGAATTTGTCAAGATTCCATTGTCAAGATTATTTAGCAAAAATAGAAACGATTTACTACAAAGTAGCAAACGAGTCTAATGACAAATCGTTTGTGCACAAACTAAAGTATAAGAACATATTCGACTCTATCCACAATGTGAATTAGAAAGACGAAGAAATTGTACTATACTAGTAAGGCAACGATTGTCAATAACCAACAAAAATATTTAAAACATTTTACATATGATAGTCCAATGGACTACAACAATATGTTATTTGTTGTTGTGAATGTAATAACCACATTAGGGTTATTCATCACTATGGTGTGACCAACATAAATAAATTTAAAACAAAAAAATAATTTTCTTGAAAATTATGCTATGAGAATATCATGGTTTTAATTAGTAAAGAAAATAATGACCTCGAGCCAGAATAAACATCCTCAAAATATAATATTTTAAAGGTCGAATAAAACAATTTTTATTTTTTAATAAAAATTAATCAGAATTTGAACATAATGGTTGGCACGCCATAGTGATGAATAACAGAATAAACATCCTCCAAATATAATATTTTAAAGGTCGAATAAAACAATTTTTATTTTTTAATAGAAATTAATCAGAATTTGATATTTTTTTACTCCAAAATATTTTTTTCAAATTTCGAAAGAATGTCAAAAACTTTTTTATCTAAAACAATTTTTAAGAAATTCAGTGTCTTGGACTTAGAAAACTTAGGGATTTAAAGTCATTTACTTTTTCGAACAATCATAAATTTTTCTATACCAGTAATACAAAAGCCGTTTAGAAATTGTTATTAAAACGTGCTTAGGCAGGACTTTATCATCTTTTTACATTGTGGAAGTTATCTATTAGGGCTGCCAATCCCGAAATCCCGGTATTTTTCACATAAAATTAACAAATTACTCGCAGGATTTCTAACCTCAAATCCCAGGATTTTGGAAATATTAAAAATGTATGAGAATTTATTTTAGTACTAGCTGGCCCGGTCCGCGTTGCTGGCCCAAATATAAGATCAGTGTTATATTTCGCCTCGCTTCAAATATATAGCCTTGAAAAAAATGTAATGAATTTCTTGGCTTAGAAAAATTTGTGGGTGTGGTCTTAAAGACACGATTAGGCAGAAAATCATCTTCAAATTATATTTTAGGAACTAAAAAAAAATAATCATGTCTTCGAATTTGCGAACAATACTAATTTAAGGCTTCTTTAGTATCATTACGAACAACACAAAAATAAATTACGCATATCGTTTGTTGTTATCATGAGCTATTGTTTTGAGTTCAAACAAACCGTTATAGTTTTTCCGAATTTTCCATTTTTCCGGGACACTTTTCTTATTTACATTTCCTTAAAAACCTAATTAGAACTATAATTATCGTAAAAAAATCGGTCCAGTTATTAGTAGTTGACATATTTAGACAAAAGTGTTCGTTAAAATTTGTGTCTCCGATTTTAGATATATTAAAAAAAGTGGGAGTGGACAAATTTTCTTTACGTAAAAACCTTAGTTGTACTATCATTGTACTATCGGCCATACCGTTCTTCTATTGAGATATATCGAAATAAAAGTGGGAGTGAACAATTTTTATTTTCATTTAAACCTATGTTGGACTATGACGAACATTTAAAAAAAAAAGTTAAGTCAAATCGATCCAGCCGTTCTCCGATTTAAGATATATCGAAAAAAGGAAGCGTAAAGGTGAGCGTGATTAATTTGTTTTCCGAAAAAACCTAAGACGAACATTTAAGAAAAAATATTATCCACATCGGTCAGTTTAGTCAAATCGATCCAGCCGTTCTTCGATTTTAGATATATCGAAAAAAGGACGCGTAAAGGTGAGCGTGATTAATGTGTTTTCCAAAAAAAAACCTAAGACGAACATTAAAATAAAAATATTATCCATATCGGTCAGTTCTCAAGTGATGCGATTACCAACGAACTACATATGATTTTTATTTATATTTTATTATTCTATATTTTATTTTTCTATAGGTCAAATTTTATATGTATCGAAAAAAAGAGTCGGTGGACAACTTTCTTGCCATAAAAACCTTATTTGAATTTTACCAACTTGGTCCATCCATTCAAAAGTGGGTGTAGAAATGGAAAATTGTTCTTTCCGAAAAACCTCAGTTGGACTATGATGAACATTAAAAACAAAATAAGACAAATTGATCCAGCCATTCCATGATTTAAAATACATATATCGGGAAAAGTGAGAAAGTTGGCGTGGACAATTTTTCCTTAAAAATCGTTTTCTATGTTCTTTCGATACAAAGAAATTTTACTATCCGTAAAAACCTTAGTTGAATTATGGCAAACATTTTCAACAAAAATTAGCCAAAGTGGGCGTGGTCAATTTCTTTTTTCGTAAAAAACAAAGTCGAATATTATAAAAATTAATTTTAAAAAAAATTAGTAAAATCGGTGCAGCCATTCTCAAATTTTAGATAAATTGAAAAAGTGGGCGTAAAAGTGGGCGTGGTCGATTTTTCTTTTAGTAAAAACTTAAATTGGATTACTATGAATATGTAAATAAAAAATTACCCAAATCGGTGCAGCCGTTTTCCGATTTTAGATAAATCAAAAAAAGTGGGCGTAAAAGTGGGCGTGGTCAATTTTTCATTACGTAAAAACCTAAGTTGGACTATAACGAACATTTCAAAAAAAAAATTGTCCAAATCGGTCCAGCCGTTCTCAACTGATGCGGTTACCAAAGAACGACAATTGATTTTTATTTATATAGATTTAAATCTCTGTGAAATTTTGTTATATTTACATTACCTTGTTAAAAATAAAACTTTTTTGAATATTCGTTTGGAGTATTATTATAGCTCGAGGCCCAAAAATATTTCTTTAATGATATTCTCATAATAAATTATTTTTTATTTATTGCTTTAAAAAAGTTCATCTCATCTCAAAGCATATCTGTTCTGATCAGTTTAACTCCTACTAAGGGATCATCAGCAATAGAATAAAAATATTTTTGGGCCTCGAGCTATATAATACTCTTATCGCATATATATGTATATATAAGGCAAAATAAATACATTTTTATTTTTTGTACCTTTCGGTAAAAAAAAGTAAAGTAAAAAACAAAATTTAACTTTATTTAAAATTTTAAAGCAGTTGGCAACGAATTTTGTGCTTTTAAAAGAAGGAAAATAATAAATTGACACAAAAAATCGTTGTGGAAAAACAAAGACATTTTTTTTTTGACAAACTACAATGGACCTTATACCACATTAGACTGGCTCAAAAATGTATGGGATTTGCAGATGTATTTTTAGTTTGCCTTCACAAGGCCGTCCCTGGTCCATTTATAAAAAAAGGTTAAAAATCAAAAATTGGAACTATCGGAACATATTTTGAGGTCGCTAGAAATTTCGACTTTAAGATTTTGTGTATCAAGTAATATACAGTTTATATTGAAACCCTACATTTCTGCTTTGAAGACAATCGGATAAAAATAACTCGGGCAAAAAAGTATTGAACTTTTGGAAAATTTTTATAGTATGAAAGAAAATATTTTTTTTACAATTTTTGGAATATGTACGTAAATTTAAAGAGTCAATTTTTTTCTTCTTGTATTGTATATCCAATTCTAAATATAAGTGATTACATGCAAGTTAGGTATAACATATGTATATACAATGTATAATTAAAACTTAATTAATATAATATTATTGACTATTTGTATAAATTCTTCTCTGTTCCTTTTTTACTTTTATAATATTCAAAGAAATGAAAATCCCGAAAAATCCCAAGATACCGAAAAACCCGGGATTACGATTTTCCAATCCCTAATACCAGGATTTTAAAAACCCGATCCCGTTTGGCAGCCCTATTATCCATAAATTCGACGAGGCCACTTTTTTTTTTTTTTTCTTTTCTTTTTGCGTATTAGTATGTGTGATATGCAAGATAATATTAATAATACGCACCGTATACTAATGTAATCATAAAAATATTAAAAAATCAATTATAAAAATAACTAAATCAATCTACTTGCCCAGTTGGCAACGTCCTCGAGCCATCCTCAGTGACGGAGCGGTGACATGTCAGAGTCACTGCTGACATCCGCAAGACATCTCTATGTACTAGGTTGAGGACAGTTTGATACAAATTTTCAAAATGTCCTCACTCAAAGTCAGCAGTGGTCAGGGCTGACCTTCTGGGGACATGTCACCTAAGACTTCTTTGGGGAAATGTCTGACGTAGATCATGCGAAAATACAAAATATTTTCGTATTTCCTTTAGTTTTTACTTTTATCCATTTTTCTTTATAAATTATCTTTCTTATATTTAGAAAAAACTTTTCGCCTTTTTTAGTCCCAACTGGATTTGAACCTGGAACCTCCAGTTTATTTGTCCCACACCTAACTCCTTGTTCCAAACTTTATTTTGAAAATTGTTTGTCTATTTATTAATTTGATTCTACTTGTTAGATTTTGGTTTTATTTTAAATAAATCGATAATATTGCCATCTTTTTCTTGGAAATTAAAGAGTTGCCCAGATTTAAAATTCTAATTTAATATACAGCTATTCTGAAGACATGTCCTTTTAGACGTCTGAGAGAAGCTGTCCACACCACATTTGTAAAATTTATTAATGATTTTTGTTATTAATTTCACTGTGCATCGAATTCGACACTTTTTTTTAACAAGCTAAGCACCCTACTATTAAAGTTAATTCGAGTACGCTGAATTCAATGGTGCTAGCCGTTTTTCAAAGTTAGCGCTCGTATTCGCGATATTCACTATTTAAAATTTTGATGCCCAAGTAAAATAAAAACGATATTTTCAAACTTATTTGATAATTTTTTAATTAAAAACTATTTAACTATATTAAATTAACGCAACAAACCATAATACTGTTAATTTTTTTGCGAAAAATAGTTTTTGATCGCGAAAAATCTTGTGTTTTCGTGAAAAAATAGTTTCAATACAATTATTTTTAGTTTTATTTTAATTTACGACACCCATCTGTTAAAGCTAGTTTGTGTACACTAAATCCAATTGTAACATCAGTTTTTATTTTCTTTTTCAAAGTTAGCGTATGTATTAGCGATATTCGCTATTAATTTTTTTATTTTTAAGTAAAAAAACAATTTTTTTATGTTATTTAGACAATTGCTGAATTTCTATCATCTAAACTCTACTGAATATACCAAAAAAAATATTTAGCACTGTGAATTTTATCGCGGAATTTTTTTTTCGCGATTTCTTTGTTCAATTTTTTTTTATGTTGATATTAATTTATGAAAATTTGTAGAATACGATACATTACGGACACAAATTTATTCGATTTTTTTCTCGGAATTTATTTTTTTTCGCGGACTTAAATTCTTTTGTTTAAATATTTTATTGTTTACTATGATATCCGGTATTTTTAATATCCGGTATTAGTTATTACAGTACTAAAAAAAAAACCTTGTAAAATGACCAGAAAAGTTTGTAGCTTTTTTTGCTACCTCCTATTTGACAAGAATTCCTTGTAATTTTAGAAGCTTTTTAGCAATAATTTTGTAATTTTACAAGCTTTTTACCAATAAAATTAAAAATTTACAATTTTTTACGCGATAAAACTTACAAGTAGGTTTGGGACTTTTGCTACCTCCTATTTTACGAGAATTTGTAGTAAAAGTTACGAGATTTCTTATAATTTTACAAGCTTTTTACCAATAATAAATTTACCAATGAAAATTTACAACAATTTTGGCGCAATAAAACTTACAAAGAATTCTCGTGAATTTAATAGATGTTTTTTTTTGGAAAAAAAGCTTGAAAATTTGTAAAATTTTTTGTTAAAAAAACTAGAAAATCTGTCAAATATTAGTAAAACGGAATTACGGGACTTTTTCTGGTAATTTGAAAATTTTTTTTTTTTTGTGTGAAGTAATGAAGTTCTGATAGTTCGGTAGGTATATATTTTTAAATATTTTTTTTGTTTTTTGATAATTTTACCTTAAAACCACAAATAAATAATAATGAGAGTTTTGTATTACCTGTAAAGAAATAAGAAAAATAAATAATTAAAATTTTTATAAAAATAGTTAATGATTTAATTAATTTAATAGATTTCCAATTTAATAATAAGCTTTCAGAATATTTTTTTAAAAAGATTCTCTTATAAAGTGTATATTTATATGAAAAATACTTGTCATCTAATAACAAGTTGGTGTTTAATCAATTTTTCAAAATGGCGATTTTTTCAAAAAAATTAAAAAATTAAAATTTTCAATTAATTTTGACCATTAAAAAAATATAGATATATTAAAAAAGTTGGACAACGTTTTGTTGGTATTTAAATGTAGTTTTATAAAAAAAATGTGAAAAAATTATTCGAAGTAATTATCACTTATTTTTGACGTTTAAAAATTAAAATCGACTTTTTTGAAAAAGTCCGAAACCTTCGATTTTTTTGCAAAAAACTTTAACAATTCTACTCTAAATTACGCAACTTTTAAGCTATAATTCGAGATGTGATCCCAATTCTTTCTATTTTTTTTTTTAAATTTTTCAAATTGCACCTTTTATTTTTTGGCTGTGATTTATTTTATATGGTGCTCCAAAAACATTAATTTTTTTTTTTTTTGTGACTTAACCAACACTCAGGGGATGTCCCCTATAAATGCAGTGCATTGTGTTGGTAATTAGGAAAATAGGTTATGGGAAGGAGGAAAGAGGGAGTAGTGTTTGTGGATATTTGATTTGAATTTTTCTAGATTGTAGTTAACAGAGATGACCTCTGCAGGAAATATATTCCACATACGGATGGTTCGACTTATAAATGAATTTTCTCTGTAATGCATTGTGCGGTACACTGGGCAATCGACAACAAATGGATCAGCCCTACTAGACAAGCGAGTACTCCGAAGAAAAACCCGTGCTCGCGGAATCAATTCGCTTATCTCAGCAGAACACTTACCGTGGTAATATCGATAGAACAGTGTTACACAACCCACATTCCGGCGATGCTTCAAAGAGTCAATAGAGTTGGATACCCTACTATCATTGATTAACTTCGACGCCCTCCTTTGAACACGGTCCAAAAACTTCAAAATAGCCTCTGAAGCCCCTGCCCATATATGGGAGTTGTATTCCATCTTCGGTCGGATATAGGTGGCATAAATATTAAGGAGAGCGGGAGGAGTGAAGTAATTCTTGCACCGTTTTAAGAAACCGAGACACTTGAATGCTTCTTTCGACACTTGAAAAACATGTTTATTCCAACGTGCATCACCCTGAATTTTCATGCCCAGAACATCAAGAGTTTCCGATTCCTCAATAAGGTAAGGCGTTCAGCATGGTCCTTGAAGTTTAAAAAATGGATTACAAGGAAAAATATGAATTTTTTTCTGTTTTCGAAATTTTTTTGGTATTTTATGTTATGTTTAAATTCAAACGGTTACAGAACTATGATGTGGAGTAAAATGCCTTTGTAACAAGGCACTTAAAACTAAAATCGGTTGAAAATCAGTCAAATTATTACAACTTCCCCAGGCATCTAGCGTGTGTTATACCACTTGATTAAAGAATACGAATCCCATTTTTTAAAATTATTTAAATTATCTACTTCTTTTATTAATTATGTTTCAGTGTAATATTTTTTTGGTTTTTCCACATTTTAGAACAAAAAAAAAAAAAAATTTAAAAAAGAGATTTCAAAAGGGTGTTGAAAATGCCGGCATTTGTAGCATTAATTTAAAACATGTTAGCATAACACAATATGAAAAATACTTGTCATCTTATTACATTTGAACTTGAAAAATATGAAAATTTTATTACAGTAGAAAATTTCAATAAATTTCACAAATCGGATTGTATTCCTTAATCAAGTGGTCTGCCACACATTTTTAATAACTTGGCTGATTTTCAACCGATTTTAGTTTTTAGTCCCTTATTAGAGAGGCATTTTACTCCGTATTATAATTCTGTAACCACCTGAATTTAAACTTAGCTTAAATTGTAATCTGTTTTCTAAATTTCAAGGCCCATGCGGAACGCCTTACCCATGTCCGATCGTTCTTAATTCTTGTGAGACATATTTTTACCAACAAGTGAATATATCTAGGGTAATTTAGAGTCAGTATCTACCAATTTAATTTTTTTAGATCACCATATAAAAAAATCAGCGTCAATAAATAAAAGGTGCAATTTTAAAAATTTGAAAAAAATAGAACGAATTGCGGTTTCATCTCGAATTACTGCTCAAAAGGTGCGTAATGTAGAGTAGAACTTTTAGACTTTTTTTGAAAAAATCAAAGGTTTCGGACTTTTTCATAAAGTCGATTTTAATTTTTAAACGTTAAAAAATGAGTGATAATTACTTCGAATAGTTTTTTAATATTTTTTTTCTAAATCTAAATTTAAATACCAACAAAACGTTGTCCAACTTTTTTTAAGATATCTATATTTTTTACTGGTCAAAATTAATTGAAAATTTCAATTTTTTAATTTTTTTGAAAAAATCGCCATTTTGAAAAATTGATTAGTCAACACCATCTTGGAATAAAATGCAGAAACTTGGTATCCAAGTTGCATTTAATAAGTAAAAAAACATATCAAAAAAAATAATTCGAAAGGGGTCGGGTCTAAAAGTGAGTGATTAGGCCTGGAATGCACCATATACAGTTTCGAAAGTACAAGTACAAATATTAAAAAAATATTTTATAAAATGTAATCCTTTAAAACTTTGAAATCCTTTTAAAAGGAAACATGACCACGAAAAGAAAAACTGTAAATGCAGTTGTACTACATTTAGTCTCTAGTTTCAAACGTATATTATCCAGTTCGTGTTTAACGACTTTTTTCATTTTTGTCGGACGGTGAAATAAATCAGAGTAAAACAAATGGTGCCATTTTAAAAATTTTAAACCTTCGAAAATTTTCAAAAATTCACAAATTTTCAAAAAAAGTTTTTAAAATTTATGATTTTTTTTTAAATCATTTTTTATGCAATTTTTACTACTAAAGGCAAAATGTGTCTGAGACTTAAAAAATTTTTAAATTTTGTTCGAGTCTTGGTAAAAATTGGAAAATTTGCGTTTTTTGAGACAGTTTAGTGATAAGTCGAATTATCATCTGAAACGTAATAGGGATTTAAGTGATATGCACCTTTTTCACCAGTCAAGGCATAGGTAATGTGGATCGAGCGACACAATTTTCCGGCAAAATTTCAAAAATTTCAATAACTTTGTGTAACTTACTTTCATTAACAGTCTGTTTTAGTTGTTTATAAAATTTATAAATAAAAACTAATAGTTTAGAAAGACTTATGAATATTGGTTAATTGACACGTAACCAATTCAGTTTTCTTCACATTTTTTATGGAACAAATTAAATTTAAAGGCATAAGCCCTTTTATAAATTATCTACTCAATTATATTTCATAGAAATAAGTATCTTCAACAACTAATTGCAAGTAAATACAAAAATATATTCAAAAAAAATTTTAGTTTATGAACTAAATACAATTACTCTTCAATAATATTTTTTTTTTGTCCACTAGACTACAACATCTTTGGTAATATATCTTTTTAAAATGGCATTTTGACCTACATTTCTAAAATTTTTATTTATAACTCCTTTTTTTTTTTGTTTTTCTTTGTGGTACATACATTTTGTTTTGGTTTGTCATAGTCCACCAGAGTAATCTATCAATGACTTAAAGCATATATAAGCCACAACTAGTAGTCAAGTCACAAAACTTTGAACTCAAATGAGAAATAAACGAAAAAAAAAGTCGACCAACTTCCTCATATACAAAATATGTTCTATGCAAAACAGCAAAATCTCGTTACAAAGGACATTTTCAACATAATTCAGTTTTAATCTTTAAGAATTATCGCATCCAAGGACAAGGCAGAAGTTATATGTTTAATCCCTGTCTCCGCCTTGGAAAGCATTTACTGTTTTCTACATGTTCCTTTTTTGTAGCTGAAAAAAAGTTACGAAAAAAACATGTCGCTCACTAAACAACTGTCCATTTTATGTCAAACTCTTGTCTTTGTGATATATTTTCGAAAGAGTAGTCGAGTTGTATGAGAGTCAGTGTGTGTGTGTGTGATAGAGACACAGCATGCGTCGTTTATAGGTTTTAAACTGCATGTGTATGTGTGTGTGTTGAGTATGTATTTTGTGTATTTTCTAGTGTAGTGACCACTTGTATGACATGTACGCGCCAACAATTGTTAGCGGTAATATCAAGGCATATTAGCCGCTAAAATAATTTTTATAAAAGTTTTTTTTTTAAGTTTTTACTTTATTTTTCTACTAACATTATTTTTATCATTATATGGAATATTTTAACGGTCTTTTTTGTCTTCCTCCCCTAATGTTCTCTTCTTCGTTCTTCTGCTTTTTGTATAACAAATCATTATTATCATTATGGTAAGCAAAGATAGTTATAGTTTCATAGATTGTCACTATGGGCTGATAGGCTGTAGTTTTTCTTTAATTTGTAACCCATTAATTACACTCACAGAAAGAATTGAAAACGAAAGTCAATCAACAAAAACGCGGATTCAATTAATTTTTTAATTGAAACTCCTCCGATAAAGAAAATTGTTATATCAATCATCAAATTGTAGGTGATTAATTGATTTTTATTTCAATTAATCATTTTTTCGATTTTGATTAAAATTTTGATCAATTTTTTATTTAAAGTCAATTAAAATAATGATTGATTTAACTGAATTTTAAGCTTATGGAAAAATTATGAAGAAATTCATATTTTTTGCTTTCCAATATGTTGCCGACAATAAAAAAGTAAAACCCTAGTAGTAAGTATATTTTTGAATTAATGTATTCAAATAAATTGAAGCGAAAAAAAATCTGCTATGTTAAAAATTTGTAATTTGATAGTTAAATAAAATAACAAAAATGTTGATCAAAACAATAATTGACTCATTTAAATTTTGTTGATCAATAGATTTAATTGAAATTTTTTAGCCAATAATTTTTTGTGTGCTCTAATCCAAATTTGTTGAAATTTACCCAATATATAATAGGAAACTGGACTCCTACTATAAATTAGGTAATTTTACTCTGAATGTGTAAATTGAATAAATTGACCACCAATGTTTTTTTTTATTTTTTTTACCATAAAAATATAAAAGTTTGATTGGAAGCGGGGGGGGGGGGGGGGGGGTAATATTTGTGAATTTTTGTTTACATTTTTAATATAAAGTACCAAATTGAACACAATTTTTTTTTAAATACGGATCCAGCTTTTAAATTTGGGTGAATTTTTTTTATATCCAAATTTTTTTTAAGATTTACCTTATAAATAAGGCCGTTAATAGTCAAATAATAAAAGTTGTTTTATTCTCAGATCGAATTTTCTATTGAAAATATCTAAGATTCAACATTTTTAGCATAGAAAATCGCTCAGATTTTTAAACTTTATTTAATAGAAATAAGCTGTGTTTTTCAATAAGTAGATTTATTTTCTAATTTTTATCATATTTAGTTTAAAAAAAAATATTTTAGCACGCCAACACAAATTTGCATTATTTGTTTCCATAATCTACGTTAAATTAGCAATTATTATACGAAAAAATAATAAAAAAAAATTGGAAAATTAAAAAAGACATAAATAAATCAAAGTTAATCCAAAATGGACTTATTAAAAAAAAAATTAAAAAAAAAAAACAAAAATGGCGATTTTTTATTTTTGCAATTTTGCAACATTCGCGTTCATTAAAGGCATACCATTATAATTTTTCTTTAGTTCAGCTTCAAATCCAAAAGTTAAACTACAAAAAAAAAAATAAAATCGGTCCAAATATGTAAAAAAAATCTACACTGAAGAAAACAAAAATTTTAGGTTAGAATAAAAAAAATTGCCCAAGTTCTTTAAAAAAAGTATGCACAGAAAACTAAAGGTGTTTACGTCCTCTTTAATTTCCATATCGGTTTTATACCCATTTTCTTGAACCCCGCCGACATATTTGATTCAGTGTATTAATTGCCGAATTTGAAAATAGTGTAAGTCAAATTATAAGGACAGATGATATTTGTAATTTATATAAAGCTTTATAACTTTTCATTTCTATTTTTCGCGTTACGTCGCGTTTTGTGAATTTAGCTTTCCGCGCAATTTTTTTGTAAACCAGGCATGCAATGTTTTAAAACAATTCCCTATTATCATATTAGCGTAAAAAAATAACAACAAATTACACATCTTCTATAAAAAATTATATAAAAACTGAAAAAATCCAAAAATAAAAAAATTTGGACCAAAATATCTCGTAAAATATTACAAATTTTAAAAGTTTGAGAGCACACATGAATTCAGCGAGCCAAAATCCATATAGGACACAAATTTCAATGAGTTTGGATGATTAGTTTTACGGTAAAACTTTTACCCTTTGACCGGGACTTTCGATTTTCGATCCAGTTCCCCCTTTAAGAACTAAACCAACCTCTGCTTAGCAAACGAAACATTTTTTATGTCAGAAGAAGTTCAAGAAGTTCAAAGTCCTGCATCCCCCCCCCCCTCTGTAAAAAAAGAACCGCCCCTGTTTTTTTGTACCGTGTTGGAGGGTGTAAAAGATTCTTTCTTTTCCTTTTTTTTTTTTTTGAAATCGTTTTGGGGGAAGAGGAGAAATCAAATCCGCGGCTGCACGAAACGATCACAAGTAAATTTATTACAATTAAGAAAGGACAAAATCTGTCGGGTCTGCTAGTTCAACCAAAATCATTTAGAAGCAAGTAAAAAAGTTAAATTCGACCTTGCCGAATGTATTGATACCCTCCACATTTTAAAAGCTCTATTTGCAAAAAAAAGCAAAAAAAATTTTTTTTTTAAATAAAAAAATCCGCGGAAAAAAATTGTTGGTGAAAAAAAAAAAATTGGCAAAAATTTTGTTTGTAAAAAAAAGTTTTTACATGTTTAAATACCATTTGGTGATCAGTTCTGTTCACGTGTGTCAACCAGCAGCCGAATTAAAGTATTTTGTATTTTTAGGTTATATTGAATGTACCAAAATTTTCGAGGTGTCCTTTTATTTTCTTTTTTTTAAGGATTTTTCTCATTTCTTCATAAGAAACTATATGAACATTTTATGTAGGTCGAAAGGTTTTTTGAGGGCCTATCCAATGGTGTATCGGTCGTGTCCAAATTCTGATTCGTTAAGTTCGTTATTGTCGAAAATGTATTATCGTTGGGGTAGTTTATATGGAGATGTACCCAGGTAGAAAAATACAACCGTAAAAACGCTTTTAAAGCGCTCTGCATGGTAGCACCGTTAAACGGTTTATATAAAGCTTTTTTAAAGACATTTATAATGGTGATTTGAGAACGCTTCGTTAAAGCATTATTAAAGCGTTAAAAAGGAAAAAATATAGCAATTTTAAAGTTTTTGTAAACTTTGTCGTACTGGACGATATAAGGTGTATCTTGGTATAGGCAAGAAATTGCTGCAAAAATTTGTTTTAAAAATGTTAAAGTTTGCAAGAAAATGTAATATTGCAACAAAATTTTAATAAAATATCTGATGACATAACTTTATAGTTTCAGAGGAAATCTTTTGTTTTAATAGATATTGAAAATTGGAAAATTAGATATTTTTGTTATATGGTTGAGCAATAATTCTAAAAAATGTAGTGGAATTTAAGCAGTACTGACACTTTAAATTCTTTATACAGGTTGTCGTATTTTTCCATCCAGAAAAATAGATACTTTAAAAGCGATTAATGCGAAGACAATTTTAAGAAAATTATTAGAAACAAACAATGAATTTTCACAACATTTTTCACATCGCAGATGATGTAGCTAATATGGAAGCTACAATATCTCAGTTTTCTGACTTCGATTTTGAAACCAGTTTCTTAAAGTCAATTGTAAATGCTTCATACAAATTCTCAAAATAAAACGCCATTGGTAGTTTACCCACTCTACAAGAATAGTATCCAATGCAACATAATTGGTGTTTTCTTATGGCTGCCTCTCATCCAGGGGGCTAATCACGTAAAACGAAAACGATAGACGATGCATAAACGACATCAAAATACATATCGTTTTGAAGGGAAATTTTAAAGTTTTTCTTTATTATATTATTAAAATGTATTGTCTAACCCAGAAACATTAAAAAAATTGGAAACATTTTGTTTAGTTTAGGAACAACAATGCTCCAAAAGTCGACGATAATCAACTATCGTTTTACGTGATCACAGTCCTGATAACGTATGCCCAATTTGAAATGCAAAAACTATTATTGTAAATCAAATTTTTATCACAAAGTGATCCAATATCTTCAATGAAATGAACAACATTTTATTACCCAATTTCATCAATAGATACAGGACATAATAGGATATAATGTTGAAAATGTAATGGGAAAATTATGATAGCAAACCCAATGTTTTGCTCAAATCAAGCCAAAAACAATTTTGACAGTTTTTATTTTTTGAATGGCAGTGAAATAAAATCATAGGTTTGGTTGAAAAGCATTCTAAAAACGCTTTTACGAATCGTTCGAAAAGCGTTATGAAGTTATGCTTTAAAATTGAGTTATTTTTGATAAGTCTAGATTTTATTTTATAACCATCATGAATTTATACTTGTGGGGCTTTTGAAAACGCTTTTTCTTATTACCGTCATGAATTTCTACTTAAGAGTGCTTTAAAGACGCTTTTTTTTATAACCGTCATGAATTTCTACTTGGGTAATATACCCAATCTCTATCAAAAGTAAGTTGACCCGTATTTGGCGAATTTTCTGCTAGTTCACCTTTTATACGGATTTTCCCGATAGCCCTTATTTTTTTATAAGGTGTGAACCCTTTTTTAAATTTGAGATTGGGCAGCTAAAAAGAACAGGTAACTCTTGTTTTTTTCCGATCATTCCCATATTAAAGTTTCAGCACAATCGGTGGGTGCCCTGTGAAAGACCTTCCTTGTAATTGGAGAGTATAAAAAACAAAATAAATTATGAGTTCTTACCCATAGTGTTATTTTAGTGCTAGATGTAGTTATAGTTTCGATACTTGGTTTGGTGGGTTATTTGATGTATTTTTTTTTTGTATATATTTTTTTCCTAAAGTATTATTGTGGTTAAAATTGTAAACGACTCTTCTTCTTTTTCTACGTTTTACTAGTTGAATGAGTGACATTTTGTTGTTGCATGTATTGACAGGCATTGGGTAAAAGATCCGTACTAAAATGTTATAATAGCTCTGAAGCAACAACAATAACAGCAATAACATTTGCAACAAAAAAAAAAAAAACTCTCGTATAGCTTAGCAAAAAAATGAAGAAGGAATTTTTTGCTTAAAAGTTGTGCAGAAGATGCAATTTTTTTATATATAAACGGAAAATTCTTGCAATGTTTGGCGAAAAAAAGGCAGGAAAAAATCTATAAAAAAAAAGAAAATCTTTTGGACTGTTCATTGTCTCATGAGACGTTTAGTGTTTGTTTTTTTTTTTTTTTTTGAGGAAGAAGTTTAATTTTTTTTTTTGTAGCAAAAACCGTTATAATGTTTAAACTGCCAATAATTTAATGACAAACGATGAGTAAGGATTTTTTTTTGTTAAAATAGAAGAAAATTTGTAGAAATTAAATTGAAAGATTGCTAGAAAAAAAATCAATAAAAAAATAAAAAAAAATTTTAAATCTAGTTTAGACTTTTGACTTTATGAATAACTAAACCGTGAAAGATCATGTGACAATATATTTTGTATTTTAGTATGTAAAACCCTTTTAATCTAGTTTTGATATAAGGTATCATTTTCAAAAGAACCAGTTTGCTTTTCAAAGTGGACTCTTTGTATTTTCCCATCAGCCAACCCACCAACATGTCGTTTATAATCCTCTTTTTTTGCTGTGTCTTATTTTATTTTTTGCTAGCAACATTGTTGCAACAAATTATTATTCAATAACCTATGTCTACCTCCTCTGGCATCGTTGTTTTGTTTTGTTTTTCTTTTTTTGAAAAATGATTTATTTAAACAAAAAATTTACTAAGTATTGGGTAAAAAAAACCTGTTGATTTAATTTTTAAATCTTTTTTCTTTTTTTGTTTTATGCACTTGAATTGTTTATATCAACATGAGTTTAAGTTCATTTTCAGAAATCGTTACTCAATAAATTATTGTTAAATTTCAATTGAGGTTTCTTTTTGCACTTGCCGGCATATTTACGAAGCGACACTGTGTTTTCTTAGAAGCTAAAGTGTTTTTTTTTATGGTAAGATGATAGCTTTAGGATTAGAGAATGTTATCACTCTAGTTCATATAACCTTTGGATGTTTGATTTTTTGTCGTGCGCAAGAATGTATTTGTTTTGCCAGTATTGCCACAAAAGGCTGTAAGCGAAATCGTCCAAAGAAAAATCGCCAAAAAAAATTATGAAAATCACCCAAATGCAAAACCGCACAAAAAATATCAAAAATTACCCATAAAAAAAATATGAAACCTGGCCCAAAATGAACGAAAAAAAATCCAAGAAAGAAATGAAAAATGATCCAAAATAAAAAAGGTTTTTTCCCCAAAAACACATATTACACAAAAAAAAACGTTATTTTGCGGAGAGGGTGGGTTTGAGGTATGGCGTTTGTAAACCCTAAGCCCAGTCGAAGGACGGCTACGCAAAAAACTTCTATGACGAAGAAAACTATCTTTATGACAAGACTATTTGTTGCGTATACATATTTAATATTATAATAATATTTTTGACAGATCGTTTCTCTTCATAGTGTAGTCTGTAAAACCCTTAAGTAATTGAAGTAAAAAATATGAACTTAAAAAATGTGTAACTCAAATTACTCTAACAGCACGGGTGGTCGGAAACAGTTTTGGCCTCAAAGTGCGAATACCATATTTTTTTTTTACTCTAACAGACAGTTAGACTGTTGTAGCATAAAAGTGCAAATACCATAATTTTTTGAATATGTATTCAGCATGTCGAATAATTTAGCAACAAAAACCGAAATCTTCGATCGATCACTTTTTGCAAAAATCGCAGTTGAATTGCAAACACTTATATAGTAGCGCCAAGGACTATAGGCCAATCAGTCTATCATCTTTCCTACTTAAGACACTAGAGAGAATTCTGGAAGACCACTTGAGGAATAGTATGTGTGCAATGGAACTCTCGGGAAACCAGCACGCCTTCACAAAGGGTAAATCAGTGGATACCGCCCTCCATGAGCTGACAATGAATATTTAGGAAACCATTAATAATAGTGAATATACTCTGGCATGCTTTCGTGACATTGAAGGTGAATTTAATAATATAAAATCTGGGGCAATAGAGAAAGCTCTAGCCAATTCAGGTAATGACCCAATGGTGAACTACTAGATAATGAAAGTCCTCACAAACCGTATAATTAAAGCCGAAATAGGAGGGGAATCAATAAAGGCAATGGCGACTAGAGGTACTCCCCAAGGGGGTGGCATCTCACCGATATTGTGGATTCTGGTTTTAAATGAGGCTTTATTGAAGCTGAAAAAATACGGAATGAATGTAGTAGCTTATGCCGACGACCTATTAATTTTGGCAAGAGGGATATCCCTGGACATTATGGACATTATGGAGCATCGCTTTATAAGTGGGCCTCGGCCTGTGGACTAGGAATAAATCCTCAGAAAACGGAAACGGTTCTCTTCACAAGGAGGAGAAAAATACCTGAATTTCGATTACCACATATTGGGGAACGTGTCTGACACTGTCTGATAGTGCCAAGGTTCTTGGCATAATCTTTGATAGGAAATTGAACTGGCTCGAAAACCTAAAGGAGAGAGTGAAAAAGGCGTATGCAGCCATGTATACGTGTCAGAAAATTATTGGAAACACATGGGGTCTTAAACCAAGACTTATACGCTGGATATTCACGGCAATTGTTAGACCAACACTGTCACATGTTGCAGTAGTGTGGTGGTCTATTGTAAGAATGAGCACGCACGCCACGTACCTGAACAGGGTAAACAGAGTGGCTGCCTTAAGTATCACTGGAGCGCGAAGGACAACATCCACACATGGTCTAAGTAGGACTCTGGATCTTTGGATCTTTACATCCAGGAATACGCACTTAGGACACAGCTGAGACTAACAGGGGAAGTCTCCCTAGTGTCACCCGCGGATCATTATGGAATTGGTTTTATTTTGTAGATCAGAAAAAATAAAGGGACACGTATTTTTTTTAGCGGCCCAAATTCATATTTAGGGGGTAAAAAGGAGGGGGGAAGACAAGGCCATTTTTCAGTTTTTTTCGTTTATCTCCTATATAATGCAAAGAAACCTAGTCATGTTACATACCAAATGAAAGGTGTTTTAGGAAAACCTATCTACTTGTGCTAAGAACGTGTCCAAACATGCACAACTTTTCGTCATATTGAGTAAAATACCAAAATTTTAGGACATTTTTGTTAATAAGTCGAAAAATATTAACTTCTTTGGCCCGTTCTTAGTACCACGAGGTTTATAATTTTAATTTTGTTTAAATAGGCGTAAATCGTAAAAAACTGAAAAAGGTCAATTTCTCCCAATACAAATCGACCCCCCTAAAAATGAGTTTGGGCCGCTAAAAAAAATACGTGTCGAATTAATTTTCGTTCTTAACATATCCAAATTTCATGAAGATCGGAGGGTGACACTATGGACACACAAAACTCATACGAGACCATCGATATAATGACTGTGTGACTGATTATATGACTCCACATATCGTGTGGGATGCAAGTATAACAATTGAAATACCATCTAGAGTATTCTGGGAAAATCCACCTGTTGGGGAACATCACATTGCAGTCTACACGGATGGATCCAAGATGCTACAGGGAACAGGTAGCGTTGTCTACTGTGAGAAACTGGGAATTGAACACAGTTCAAGGATACAGGACAGCTGGGATATTTTTCAGGCGGAACTGCATGCAGTGTCAGAGGCAGCCAGGCTTATTTCAATGAGGCCGATCTACTCTAGTGAGATCATTATTTACATTGATAGTCAGGCGGCTTTAAAGGCTCTATATAATAGGAACATTCGATCAAGGGTTGTCAGCCGTTGTCGCCAAGAGCTTATGGCTCTCATCGAACAACACTCTTTAAGACTGTGCTGGGTTTCAGGTCATCAGAATATTCCAGGAAACGAGAAAGCTGACGAGTTAGCTCGTATGGGAGCCGTTTTACCATTAAGTTCAATCACGACCGACGTGTATCTGGGCCTGGATGCGATTTATTTCGAAGTACGGAGAACATTTGAACGACAGGAAGATTTGAAATGGGAAAGCAGCCAGGACTGTATCCAGACGAAGGCCTTGTGGACTCGCGGTGGAAAAAGTATCCAAAAAACACTACTTTATATGGAAAAATCAGACCTCAGGAAGTATGTAGGTTTAATTACAGGCCATACTGGCTTGAAAGCTTATTTGAAAAAGTTAAAATTGATAAGAGATGATTTGTGCAGATTGTGTGGGGACGAAGAGATAGTGGAAGATTCGTTTCATTATCCATTATATTTGCACTATCTCGCACTCGATTTAATTGTGTTGGCTTTTACTTCTTTGAGGAACTGGAGGAGCTTAGATATGTCAACCCATGGAAGATGCTTAAATATTAGACTGCCCAGAAAAAAAGCGAAGTTTTTATTTTCTTGGGGGATTCCTGCAAATTTTGTTCCTTTTTGTGCAAAAAAATTTCGGTTTTTTTTTGGGATTTTTAAAATAATATCTAGAGGTCGCGATCTCACGTTTTATAACGATTTATTTTTTTTGAGTTTTTTATTATTTTAAATTGTTAAATATGATTAATATGATAAAATATTAATAATTTCAGACAAAAAAAAAATTAAATTAAAAATTAAATATCGCTCATTCCATGAGATGTCTCCCAGCATCTAATCAAATGTTCCTTAATTTATTTGAAATTTTGCACACATGAACACTATGAAGCTATTAAAATAAATCAGTTGTTAGTTCCGAGAAAATCCGTGAATTCGCGAATATATTCGCGTTCGCGAATTCGTGGATTTTCGCGAAACTAAAAACGAATTTATTTTAATTGCTCCGTAGTGTACCTGTGTGCGAAATTTCAAATAAATTAAAGAACATTTGATTAGATGCTGGGAGACATCTCATGGAATGAGCGATATTTAATTTTTAATTTATTTTTTTTTTGTCTGAAATTATTAATATTTTATCATATTAATCATATTTAACAATTTAAAATAATAAAAAACTCAAAAAAAAATAAATCGTTATAAAACGCGAGATCGCGACCTCTAGATATTATTTTAAAAATCCCAAAAAAAAAACCGAAATTTTTTTGCACAAAAAGGAACAAAATTCGCAGGTATCCCCCAAGAAAATAACAACTTTGTTTTTTTCTGGGCAGTCTATTAAATATATTAGGCTAAGTAAACTCGATGAGACATATGTGGAGACATAGATCATCATTTGTCAGGACGGCAGTAGTGAATTATGATTAATATGTAGAGCTGCCAACAACAATAACCAACCCCCCCCCCCCCTTTTCTCGAGGTATCACTTTGGATCAGGAACTGGTCTTGTGGACATTACTTCAACCTCTTAACCTAACCTAGCCTAAACACTTATATTCTTTTTTTCTCGAAAACTATGAGAAATGTCAAAAAAACACATACGACCAAAAATATTCCTCGGAAAAAATACATTTATATAAAGTATTTAAAAAATTTACATTGCAGTATTCAAACGGTCAAAAAATAAAGAAAAATAATTTTGAATGTATTTTATGTGGTATGAAATTGGGCACATTTTTAAATACGAAAACGAAATAAGCTACAGCATCTACGATGACAAATTTGGATTGTACAGGTCCATACTATATAAAATCCGCCCTTAGTTTTTTAAATTAAAGCAATAATGTCTAACAGTTGAGCCACAAAAACGGTTATTAAACCCCTTTTTTCAATTTCAATCGCGAATATCTCGAAAACGAAAAGTTATAGAGACATTTGGAATGCGGATTTGGAATCACGAGGTGCATTTTATGTAAAATCAGATAGGTCGTAAGTATATTTTAAAAAAATTTTGGATGGTAAAAATAAATGGGGGTCGGTCTCACTAATGACACCTCTCGGAAGCACCATTGGACCGGTAGAAGCTGAATAAATAAAACAAATTTACAAAAAATAAAAAAAAAATGTGTGGGGACCGCCTTAATAGTTAATGATAGGGGGTAGAGATGGGCGCGTGAGTGGATTTTGACTCACACTCACTCACGCTCACGCAAAAAATAATCGAATCACTCACTAATCACTCACGCAATTTTTTTTTACTCACGCTCACTCACATTCACGTGAGTAATAAAAAACTTACTCACGCTCACGCGTGACTCACGCCAGATTCAATCACGCTCACGCGTAAGTCACGCAAATTCTACTCACGCAATAAAATTTTCTTACCAAAAAGAAAAAAAAATCAAAAAAAAAAAATTTTTTACAAAAAATTAAAAAAAAAAAATTGGGCAAATCAAAAATTCTAATCACGCAAAAAATAAATGACTCACTCACTAATCACTCACTCAGATTTTTTTTCAACTCACACACACTCACAATCACGTGATTGAAATGAAAATCACTCACACTCACGCGTGATTCACGCGTGATTCACGTGAATAAAGCAAATCACGTGACCAGCGCCCATCTCTAATAGGGGGTAGGTGTGTTTAGAGAAAATGTTTGGACTAAAAAAATATTGTGGGTCGGTCATACATTTTATTGCTCTAAGGGCACTCTTAGGGCAGTTAGAGTGGTTGAAGGAAATTTTAAAAAATGTAATTTTGTGTGGAAGCCCTTTAGAAATTGGAGATAGGGTATTAGTTTGTTCCGACTTAATGTTTAGACGTTAAAATTAATGGGGGTTGGTCTTGCAAATGACCCCTCTATGACGCACCATTGGAGCAGTAGAAATGATTTTAAGATTGGAAAATTAAAATAAAATTTTTTCAAAAATCTTTAAAAATAGTAATGATCGTTATCCCACGATCCAACTGGGCAAAAAATTTGTAGAATCGATAGAAGTTTTACACAAAAAAGTTAAAAAAATCAAAGAGTAAATACATTTTCAAAAATGAGATTTAAATTTTAAAACTTAAAAATCGCATGCTAGGACACATTTAAGAATTTTTTTTGATTTTTTTTAAAAGTACGTAAAAAACAAAAATTTTGGATTTTTTTTTTCAATTTGAACCATTATTGACGAAGTTATGAGTAACAGAAGTTTGAGTAAAGGAACAAACTACCAATTTTTTAAAATTCGATATCTTTTGAACATGTCATCAAAAAAATCTGAAAATTTACGACGAAGAAGTTTTCGAAGGGCAAAAAATTGGGAAAATCTTTTTTTTTTTTTTTTTATCAGGTATTTCCTTTATTGCAATACATTAGATTATGAACTACTTAAAACTAAAAATTGGGAAAATCTAAAAAAAAAAAACTATGTGTTTAATTGCTGGCTAAAATTTGCATGTAATCTCCGAGTTGAAAGCAACTTGCAAAAAATAAATCGAAGAGGGGTCGGGTCCGAAAGTTTGCAATTTGGCATAGAATGCCCCATATGTATGTATATTTTTAGTAGCTGCAAACTTCATCACAAAATGTTTATTGCCTGTACCCTGGAGTAGTGTAGGGTATTCAAAGAAAAAATTCCCAAATAAATTTTGTTTTAGGCATAAAATAACACAAAAGACAATAACATCAATTGAAATCTGTCCATTCTTGTAGAGCTACTGCCACAGTAGTTTCAACAGCATTTACCCCCTATTTTTGCAACATACGATTGATTTGCATTTTTTTTTGCATTTTTTGCATTATTTACCTATTAAACTGTATTTATTCTCTAAGGCTACATATTTTCTTCTATGCACTTTTTACTTTGGCCAAAAGGCATAACAATTTTCTGGTTTCATTTCAAACCAAAGATGGAAGATTTTTTTTGCTTAAAAACAAAGTATCGAAAATAGAAAAATGAAACCCTAAGCCATAGTGGTTGGCAATTCAAGCATAACTAAATGTTTTTAAGTGAAATAGTACGGGTACGTACTACGCATGCATCTAAAATGCAAGTACACTGAAAGAATTTTGTTCATTACGGCTATGAAAACGTACATTGATTCTATGAAAAAAATCATTAGAAGTGAGCCAATGATGCCCTTCATAGAATCTATGAAACAAATTCATAGAAACCAGAAACCTATGAAAAAGTTCATAGGCTATGGAAAAAAAATTATTATTCAATTCTATTTTTATTTATTTTATTATTTCAATTTTATTTTTTTTTATTTTATTTTTTTTATTTCATTTATTTACTATTTTCTATTTTTAAAAATTTCTATTTTTTTTTTAACTTATCCCCACCGAGATTCGAACATAGAACCTCTTGTTCGTGAAGCTTAGTGTCTAACCACTTAGCTAAATTATATAAACAAGTAACAACACTTAAAAGCTATTTTGAATAATATTCTGCTAACATATTAAGTTTGTGTCTTTGCTCTGTCACAATGCTCTGCCAAAAGCTGTGTGTGTGTTTGTAGAAAACAAATATTTTGTGTATTTACAAAAATGAAGCGTTATAAAACCAAGCGTTAGTTGGCGAGATTTTTCTTCTTTGGTGGCGCTGATAGCTAAGGCGTCGACAATTGCCACTTCAGCCGGTAGGTCTTGGGTTCTAGCCCCGGTCAGGGCAGCAATGAAATTTTTTTTTTTAATGTTTTTTTATTTTTTTTTTATTTTTTTAATAAATTTATTCAACTGTTTTAATTATTGTAACATTATTTTAATTATTTAAAAAATTAAATGGCATATTGATGGCATTTTCTTCTATGAATGACATTCATTAATTCTATGAATTTTTTCTATGAATTTAATAAAATCTATGAATAAAATTCTATGAAAAATTTCAGAATACTAATGAATATTCATTCAGCCAATGAATTGTTTCATAGATTCTATGAATTTGGTTTTATGAAATTTGTTCATAGATGGAATGAACAATAATTCTTTCAGTGTAGCATTGCATTTTATGCAAAATAAAAAAAACAAACGCAGTTTTATATATGCACACAAACCAACAGTAGTGAAAAAAAGCAATTGAAAATTTTCAATTCGATTCATTTGAATGCGATGCATTGAAACATTGCATGCAACCATTTCAATTCTGTTGCTTTTTTTTCTAGAGTTCTGAACCATTTTGTTCATCATCTCTTAGGCATTCATGATCTTTAATTCTTAGTCTCCTTAACTTGTAAATAAACAACAGTAGTTTTTTTTTTATTTTTTTTTTAGTTTAGTCTGGTATTTTGCTTTGTTTTTAATAAAAGTTTGATTTGTGGTTTGTCCAGTTTATATACGATTCTTTTTAACTTATATATATTTTTTGTGGATTTTTTTTTTTGTATTACTGGCCACTTTTTTTTAAGGTTTGTTGTTGGTTACTTAACATTAATGTAAATTTTTTTGTCTACACACATAACTAACAGCATTTCATTTTACCCTTACTTAACTTACAAACACACAAATGTTTAAAAAAAAATATTGTCTAAAGAATGTTATAATTAACCCTATGATGGGTCAATTTAAATTTAAAAGGTGCCATTATAGGTTTACAAATTTAATTTTGACAACCTTTTCGAAAAACAAGTGAGAGTGTTAAATTCCACTGTGCCAGATTTCGTACACTCCACACTGGGCCGAGATCGTAGGTTTTTGGCCAAAAGTCTCTACAGGTTGTAAATGTTAATAGATTTTTTTGAAATTCAGAATATAAGCCTATATTAGGGTAATATATACGTGACTTGAAACTTTTTGGAATCGGACCTACAAGGAAACTGTTTCATGGTGGACACTTCATTTTTAATAAAATTTACGGATGTTATAGATGAAACAAATGAAGAGACACTTGTCTTTTGTTTATGTATTTGAATTGGAGATGGTCTCTGATACCGTGATTTGCGTGACTCAAAAAAACATCGTGATTCACACGTGAGCGTGAGTGATTTTCAATTAAATCACGTGATTATAGAGTGATTTTCATTTCAATCACGAGACTATATTAGGGTAATAAATAAGTGCCTTGAAACTTTTTGGAATCGGACCTACAAGGAAACTATTTCAGGGTTGACACTTAATTTTTAATAAAATTTATAGATGCTATAAATGAAAAAAATGAACAGACACTTGTCTTTTGTTTATGTATTTCAATCGGAGATGGTCTCTGGTCCCTTGATTTGCGTGACTCAAAAAAACAACGTGATTTTCGCGTGAGTGATTTTCATTTAAATCACGTGATTTAAAAGTTTTCAAAAATTGAATTGAAAAAAGAGTTTAAAATGACGTGATTCACGCGTGAGCGTGATTGATTTTCATTTAACTCACGATAATACACCGTTTACCAAAATTGAATTGAAAAGTAAAATTTTATAAAAAATTGAAAAAAATTAAGTTTTGTTTTAAAAACCCCCTTTTTACACTCATCGTTATCAAAAGTTCTTCTTGTAGCCCCCATACAAACCACCTTCCAGATTTTCACATGAATCTTTAAAATTTCATGAAAATAGAAAATATTTAATTAAAATTCTATTTGTATATCGTCGCTGCGCCTAAAAATGGAGTCATGTGTAGATTTTTAATTTTTTTTTTATTACATCTTTATGATTCCATAATGGTCATACGTTTACTCACCAAACCGTTTTTTTGATATCTTGATTGGTTCAAAAGTTAGTAAAAGTAGCTATGTGTTCGTCATACTAAAAAAAGGTCTAAATAGGAGTTATGTGTTAAGCTACACATAACTTTTTTGATAAAAAAAGTAACAGAACGTGACAAAATGGACCATTTTTTTTAGTAATATGAGGTTCACACATAGCATCCAAGTATTTTGAATGAATTTGTCAAGATTTTTTGGAAAATATTTGCATAATTTCAAGCAGTTATCTAAATCCTAAATGGCGGTTAATCAAGCCTTGTGAAAGCAATTGAATCATTTGACGTCGACAAATTTTAGTATCTTAAGTACAGCATCTTTCACAGATGTCAATTTATGTCGAAGCTCTTGAATAGTCTCTAGAAAAAACATAAAATCATCACCAGTTTTGCGAAAAATCTGTTGTTTGCTGTTTAATGAAGAGCTTTTAAATATCAAAATTTCAAGGACCTTGTCTAACTAATGTCGCTTTAAACCACTAACAAACTTTATTAAGTCTTTGTCCCTCTCGAAAAGAAATTAGCAATATGAATGCTTTCATAAACAAAAGGAGTTATGTGTAAAAAATATTTCCATTTTATTTAAATTTTGTTCCAAAAAGTACTTAAAAAAGGAGTTATGTGTATGTTTTTTAAAAATTTCTGCACCACTGGAAACCCGTTAAATGTTTTATACTTTTTTTGTAGTATGTGAATAGCATATCGGTACAATAATTTTTTATAGAACAAACTTTTAAAAAATACCGCGAAGGGACGAAAATAAACAGTTTTTTTGATCTCCTGAACACTTGCCCCAAAACACATGACTCCATTTTTAGGCGCAGCGACGATATGTTAAACGCGTTCTTTAATAACCTTATCAAATCTGATTATCATCGGACCATTTTTGGACTTAGGTCCCATGTGAAAATTTCGCCCGATATTCAGTTGAAGCGGTTTCTTGTCAACAAAAAGAAGCCTATTCCACTCAAATTTGATTTGTGAGTGCTTTTTACAATTATTAAGGATTTGGCAAAATATAGATCTAATCAGTCCATGTTTAAACTTGGGACCCTTTTTCCGGGAAATTCTGGTGTAGGGTATTATATGGACGGTCTTTACCGACTATAATTTTGTTACTTGTTTTTTTTTTTTTTTAAACCCCCTTTTTAAACTCATCGTCATAAAAAGTTCCACGCCCTTTCAAAAAACTGTCTGGGCCAGAACCCTTTTTATAAGCACTTTCCTAAAACGTTGCCCGCTTGTGCCCGTTTTCAAAAATTTAATTCTAATAAGAGCTTATAAAAAATTAGAAAAAATTAGTTTTTTTTTGAAAACTCCCTTTTTAAACTCATCAAAAGTTCCACGCTCTTTCAAAAAACTGTCTGGCCCAGAATTATTATTTTTATCCCCACTTTCCAAAAAACTTTCCCGCTTGTGCCCATTTTCAAAAAGTGAATTGAAATAAGAGTTTATAAAAAATTGGAAAACATTTGTTTATTTTGAAAACCCTTTTTTAAACTTATCGTCGTCAAAAGTTCCACGACCTTTCAAAAAACTGTCTGGGCCAGAATTAGCCTTTTTAACCCCACTTTACAAAAAAACTTACCCGCTTGTTCCCGTTTACACAAATGGAATTAAAATACCAAAAATAAAAAAAAGTGTGTGAAAACCCCCTTTTTTAAAACTCATTGTGATCAAAAAGTTCCACGCTCTTTCAAAAAACTCTCTGGGCCAGAATTATCCTTTTTCTTCGCACTTTCCAAAAAATTTGCCCACTTGTGCCCGTTTTCAAAAATTTAATTAAAATAAAATTTTATAAAAAATTTATTTTTTTTGTAAGCCCCGTTTTTAAAACCATCGTTATCAAAAGCTCCATGCTCTTTCAAAAAACTGTCTGGGCCAAAATCATCCTTTTTATCCCTACTTTCCAAAAAATTTCCCCTTTGGTCCCGTTTACGCAAATGGAATTGAAATATTAAAAATTAAAAAAAAAAAAATATTTTTTAATCAAAACCCCCTTTTAAACTCATCGTTATCAAAAGTTGCACGCCCTTTCAAAAAACTGTCTGAGCCAGAATTATTCTTCCTATCGACACTTTGCATAATAGTTGCCCACTTGTGCCCGTTTTAAAAAATGGAATTGAAATAAAATTTATAAGAATATTAGAAAATATATTTTTTTTTGAAAACCCTCTTTTAAAAACTCATCGTTATAGAAAGTTTCACGCCCTTTCAAAAAGCTGTCTGCCCCAGAATTATCCTTTTTATGCCTACTTTACAAAAAACTTGCCCGTTTACACAAATGGAATTGAAATACCAAAAATTGAAAAAAAATAAGAAACATTTTGTAAAACCATAATTTTCGCGCAACCGGGTTTTTCTCGTAACCGGTTTTTTGTGTATTCGGGTTTTTGGGTAACCGGGTTCTATTTTATACCGTACTTTAGGAAAAACTTGAAAATTTATAATTCATAAAATTAATTTAATTCAATTAAAAAGGGCTCATTTTAACAACTTTAGATTTACTCATCTCCATTTCTATTGAAATTTTATACGCAGATGAAAAAACGGGCAAAAGCGGGCAGGTCAGTCTGAAAGCTAGTAAACCAACGAACATTTTGGCATCCTAACTTTTGGATTATGTCGCGGAACATTTTGGAAAAACTATTTCAAATGGAACAATTTTTCAAAATTTATATAAAAATATTAAAAAATCGTCCAAAAAAATAGGAAAACAGAGCTGTTCATACCAATTTACCTGTTGCACTTCCTTTTGTCAAATAAATTAATCCCAAAAAAAAAACAGGGTCCCACCTTAATAATGTATAAATTTGCTAGCTTTTTTGATTACGGTATATGGAGATTTAAACATACATATTTTATCTTTGATGGATCATTCCAAGAGAATGGGTGTACCGATTTTTACAAAAATTACAGACAAGGTGCAGCAAGTCATACTTAATACAATAGTGCATTCACTTTTTTTAGTTTAATAATTTTGTTTTTTTTAGTTTTGGCCAAAAAAACTACCATCTCGGCCCAGTGTGCACTCATAGTATTTTATAGGAAAAAACAAACGAAAAGCTTTAAAAACAAATGAAAAAACAATTTAAAACCATTCCACCTATTTTGCATTTACATTTATTTTCAACTGTTTTTAACGTTTCTTAAATTTTTTTTTACCAACAAATTAAAAAAAAAATCTGCAAAAACATCAAAAGTTAATAATTTTTTATATATTTTCTTTTAAACAATTAAAAATAACCTGCGAAAACATTAAAAACTGATGATTTCGTGGGTTAGTGTTTTGTTAAATAAATATTCTTTATTATCTTCCAATATTTCGATCCTCATCGACAGGGCTTAACTTAAAATTTTTTTGTGATAAATTGGGATCGTACAACTCGATTTCGATCAAATTTTCAAAATTAACTCTAATAATTAAATTTAAAAATTAGTTTCCCACTTTGAAAGTCCTAACCAGTTAAAGGTTAAAATGTATAACCCAACAACAGCAGCTTTAGCAGTAGAAGGCATTAAGTTTAAAAAAAAAAAAAAAAAAAAAACAGAAACTAAAGTAAAATAAAATAAAAATCTCTGTGTGTTCTTAATGATGTGTTGCCTGAACAATCAGTGTCATTATTATCAATGTCAACATTTCGGCATAGTAGTGTAGTATATTTGCCAGAGTGTGTGAGAAGACTAAAAAAAGAAAAAATAAAAGCTTTTAAAACGCAAATTTATGTGATTTTTCTGGATATTTTCTTCTCGGCAAAGAAGTGTATTTTTTTTTTCTTATTTAAGTAATTTTAAAATGCATTTAAAAGTTTTAAGAAAAAAAAAATCTTAAATGGATTTTTTAAAATTGAGTTTATCTTCTAAATGGCCAACAAAGTATTTAATTGTGATAATTCTTTTTTCTTTAGTACAAAAAAAAAAAAAAAACAAGATTTTGTATAGATTTTAATTCATGGGTTTTTAAAATACTTTGTCATCAAAAAAGGAAATTGATTTAAGAGAAAATATTTTAAAATATTATATATTTAAATGTTGGAATATACCAGTTTTTAAAGTGATTAAAAGCCTTTTAAATCTCATTGACCTAATGACAGAATTCTGAAGACGACATAATTTAAACCAAATTAAAGAATTTTTACGATGGGAGAATCTTCGCAAAGTTTACAACTTCTGATATTTAGTGCTTTAAAAAAGCTTTTATTAAGAGCTTTTTCTAGCCGTAAACTGAAATATCGTATACGTCTCAGAATCTCAGACTTTTTCTGTAGAAAAAATGTCTCAAATCTGAGACATTTTTCTTTAGGAAAAACTGTCTCAAAATCTGCGACTTTTTCTATATGAAAAATTTCTCAGAATCTGTGACTTTTTCTATAGGCAAAATGTCTCAGAATCTGTGACTCTCCCAGACTCTGAGACTTTTTCCATAGGAAAATCTCTCAGAATCTGTTAGAATCTGAGACTTATTTATGGGAAAAATCTATCAGAGCTTGAGAGCTTTTCTATTGAAAGCATATTTCAGAATCTAAGACTACTTGAAGAGGCAAAATCTCAGAATCTCAGAATTTTTCTGTTTGAAAATTATCTCAGAATCTGCGAGTTTTCTGTAGCGAAAATCTTCCGGGATCTAAAAATTTTTCTACAGAAAAAAATGTCTCAGAATCTGAGACTTTTGCTATAGGAAAAATGTCTCAGAATCTGAGACTTTTTCTATAGGAAAAATTTCTCTGAATCTGAAACTTTTTCTGTAGGAAAAATGTCTCAGAATCTGAGACTTTTTCTATAGAAAAAAACGTTTCAGAATCTGAGACTTTTTCTATAGGAAACATGTCTCAGAATCTTAGACTTTTTCTATAGGAAAAATGTCTCAGAATCTGAGACTTTTTCTATAGGAAAAATGTCTAAGAATCTGAGACTTTTTCTATAGGAAAACTGTCTCAGAATCTGAGACTTTTTCTATAGGAAAAATGTCTCAGAATCTGAGACTTTTTCTATAGTAAAAATATCTCAGAATCTGAGACTTTTTCTATAGTAAAAATATCTCAGAATCTGAGACTTTTTCTATAGTAAAATATCTCAGAATCTGAGACTTTTTCTATAGTAAAAATGTCTCAGAATCTGAGACTTTTTCTATAGGAAAAATGTCTCAGAATCTGAGACTTTTTCTATAGGAAAAATGTCTCAGAATCTGAGACTTTTTCTATAATAAAAATGTCTCAGAATCTGAGGCTTTTTCTATAGAAAAAATGTCTCAGAATCTGAGCCTTTTTCTTTAGGAAAAATGTCTCAGAATCTAAGACTTTTTCTTTAGGAAAAATGTCTGAGGTTATGAGACTTTTTCTATAGAAAAAATTATTCAGAGTCAGAGGAAAAATGTCTCAGAATCTGAGACTTTTTCTATAAAAAAAAGACTCTATAGGAAAAATGTCTCAGAATCTGAGTCTTTTTATGTAGGAAAAAATTACTCAGAATCTGAGACTTTTTCTACAGGAAAAATGACTCAGAATCTGAGGAAAAATATCTCAGAATCTAAGAATTTTTCTATAGGAAAAATGTTTCTGAATCTGAGACTTTTTCTATAGGAAAAATGTTTCAGAATCTTTCAGCTTTTCTATAGGGGAAAAAAATTTAGAATCTGAAACTTTTTTTATAGGAAAAATGTTACAGAATCTGAGACATTTTCTATAGGAATAATGTCTCAGAATCTGAAAATTTTTCTATACAAAAAATTTCTCAGAATCTGAAAATTTTTCTATATAAAAAATTTCTAAAAATCTGAAAATTTTTCTATGGGAAAAATTTTTCAAAATCTGTGAATTTTTGTATAGGAAATTTTTCTCAGCATCTAAGACTTTTTCGATAGGAAAAACATCTTAGAATCTGAGACAGTTCCTGTAGTAAAATATCCCATATCCTTAGACTATTTCTATAATAGAAAAAATATCTCAGAATCTAAGACTTTTTCTATATATATTGACCCATATTTTTGGCCACCACTTCTATACCTAAACAAACAAAAAACTAGCAGTTTTGTTTTTTTAACAAAAGTTTAATCTTCCTCTGAGCAACAGCTTTATCAATGTGCGTTTTAGTCTTTTGCCGTTTGGCAACTTAAACTTAAACATACTAAATTCTAACTGTGCATGTCGTCGCACTGCACAATTGCAACATGCATTGAAAAGTGGAAATAGAAAAAAAGTAAAGAAACGACCTCAGACATTTGTTGTCTGCCGGGCAACTCAGTCAAACATTGAAGCAGACCAAGTAACTATTAAATAAAACATATGGATTGGTTGTTGTTTGGTTTGTCTAATATGTCGTCTTTGTTTGTGTCTACTTGAAATTGTTTAATATTTTCTTAAACAGTAGTTGTCCAACAAATGTACAATTGTTCAATGACCGTTTCTTGTAAGTTTTGTTAGTCTCTGAATAATGCTCTTGAAATGATGTTGATACTGTTTTTTTTTTCTTACTTGGTCTATTAATTGTTTTAACCACCAGAAATGATGGTTGAGTTTTTTTTTCGGTTAAACGTTAACCGTATATTGATATCACATTGGCAGTAGCCAATGGCAACTATGTCAAAATAAGCTAATAAAGTAGTGACATTTGAAAATGATTTTTTTGAAATATTATTTGAATAATATATTTCCTAATTTTTTTTTTTTTTGTAATTTAAAAATACATAAAAAATCTTATGTATAGGTATATTATAATTTAAGTAAATATTTTTTTTGTTACCAAGCTTTGGTATTACATAAAAACATTTTTTTTTTCAGTAGCCACTGTTTTGACCCAGTTTTTTTTGCATATTTTCTTGTTGAATTCTCATTTTATCTTATTATTAATTTTAAGTTAATCCTCTATAATTTTCATTGGAATCTTGTTACACGCAAAGAAAAACTTGGTTAACTAAGCTATCGAAGTGGTTTTAACAATTAATATAACAACTTTAAAGGCACATTATAAAACAAGTAGACAAGATAAATTCGACTTGGCCGAATCCACAAATACCCTCCACAAAGCCATTTGGAAGTGGTAATAAAATTTCTAAAGTAAAAAAAATAAATATTTTGATAAGAATTATTTTATTTCGAGTAAAAAACTTTTTTTTTTTGTAAGTTTTGAGAAAAAAAAATTACCAATTTTTTTTTTTTTTAGTGTAAAATTTGTTTTTTCAGTGTAATATTTTTTCCGAGAGTACATTTTTTTAGCGTAAAAATATTTTTGAGTGAAAAAAATACTATGTAAATAATTTTTTGACTTACAAGTGTTTTTAAAGCCTGTTTAACGGTTTTTTTAACACGTGAATTTCAGTTGGAACTAATCTGAAATTCACGGTTTTCTTAATAACTTCTGAACCAATCGACCGATTTGGCTGAAATTCAATACCAACCAGACCAAATGAGCGACAAAAATATATGCCTAGCAGCCGCTTTCGATAGTTACCGTCAGTAGTTGTTGTGAGTTTTTTTGATTGGTTTTAGAGTTGTCTATGATTAAAAATTTTTTGTTTTTTAATTCTCAGATATTTTCGTTCCTGAATTTTAAACCATGTGCATATATTTTTACTTTAAAAAAAAAATTTATTTACGCTACTGTTAAATGTTTTGTCTCAAAGACATGTCAAATCGAACACTTCGAAAATATTTTTTTTTTTTAGATTTTCCCAATTTGTTTAGTGTTTTAAGTACCCTTTAAAAACTCCTTCGTGGTATTGAAGATATCGATTTGTTAAAAATTGGTTGTTTGTTCCTACTCAAACCTCTTTTACTCATAACTTCTTTTAAAGTGGTCCAAATTTCAAATTCCAATTTTTTTACGTGCTTTTTAAAAAAATCCTAAAAAATTCTTAGAAGTGTTAATCCAGCCAAAGCGGTCCAGTGGTTCAAAAGATATGAGCAAAAGACTGAATTTCAGCAAGGGTTTTTCGTAAATTTACGAGATAATTTACGAGATAAACAACTGGGTAACAAACGAACAACTACTCACGCTATCCAATTGTCAACCAGTATCAGCAGAAATTTGCAAACGTAAATGGTCCTGGATAGGCCATATACTTCGGAGACAAAGAGATGATATTGCTAGATCTGCCTTAGACTGGAATCCCCAAGGTCAACGCCGAGTCGGTCGACCTCGTAACACCTGGCAACGAAATACTCAACGTGAATGTGAAATAGTGAACATAACATGGAACCAAGCCAAAGCACTTGCCGAAAATCGCAATAGATGGAAAGAATTCGTTGACGCCCTATGTTCAACAAAATGAACTTTCGTATAATTATTTTATCATTACTATTTTATTTGTTTGTAGTGATTAATATTTATTATGAATAAAGGCTTAAATATATAATATATATGAGATAAAACACACGCTAACTTTCGAAAGACAATAATTAAACTGCCGAAACGTGGCATGTGTCTTTGCAATTCCCCAAGTCTGTTTGGTATTGAATTTCAGCTCAAGCAAAACGCCGAATTTCAGATTGGGTTCATCTTAAATGCCACGTGGTAAACAAGTTTTAAAAGCATTGGTGGTAACTTAGCAATGCTTTTCAAACTTGTTTAGTTTTTAAAGCATTGGTAACTTAAAAATTACACTCGAAAAAAATTTTACACTCAAAAAAAATTAAACTCCAAAAAATTTTACACTCAAAAAAAATTTAGTTGTTTTTACAAAAATGTCAATATTTTGTGTACATACGTACGTGCATTCACTCAGAAATATGTTTACAGTAAAAAAACATAACACCGGAAAAAGTTTTACACTCAAAAAAAAAATTTTGTAATTTTTCTTTTTTTTTCAAATGGTAAAAAAATAGTTTTTTACGCATAATAAAATATTTCTAATCAAGATTGTTAATTTTTTTTACGTTAAAAATGTACTATCCTTTAAAAAAGGCATTGTGGAGGGTATTCATAGATTCGGCAAAGTCGAATTTAACTTTTCTACTTGGTTTTTTCTTTAATTTTTTTGTGGAAAACTTCTATCGATTCTACAAATTTTTAACCCAGTAGGATCGTGGGATAACAATTGCTACTATTTTTTAAAATTTTTTAAAAAAAATTGATTGTAATTTTCCAATCTTAAAATCATTTCTACTGCGCCAACGGTGCGTCGTAGATCTTTTTTCAAGATCATTTTTTTAGATTTTGTAAAATTTAAAACTAAAAATTATCAAAATTGGAAAAAATACAGCAGCTTTTAAATTAACAAAAGTACTTAGGTATCCCGTTTTAAAAAAATTACAAGTTTTTTTTCAGAATTTGAACTTAAAAAAAAAAACTTGGAAATTTTATTCTTAGAAAACAGTACACTCAATAAATTTTGTAGGTAAATTCCAGTGAATATTCACTTAAAACAAGTGAAATTTTATTTATGAACCATTTCATTGATTTTTCATTTAAAATAAAATCATAATTAATTTTTAATGTCAATTTAATGACTAACAAACATTAAAAAACTAATGAATATTAAAACCATAGAAGAATTGTTTTACTTCCGAAATTAAATGTAACGGACAATTCATTTTTAATTTATTTTTTTAAACTACAGAATATGTAAAAAAAGAAATCCTTAATAAAATTAGTGATTTTTCTTTTAAAACAACTTAACTGATTACTTTTTTAAATAAACTACAAACAGTGTATGACATAGTGTATAGAGTATAACTTCAAAAAAAAAATTAGTTTTTTCATGCAGATTTTTCCGCTGCCTCGACAGATTTCTCCGCTGATTTCACCTAGATATTCACGACAGATATTTAGCAAACAAAGTCTGCTAAAATCAGCAGATTTTTCATATGGCTCAAAATGGGTGTGTTTTCAACTGATTTTTCTGCTGATTGGGCAGAGAATTTATTTTGAGGGTACTAAACATTGATAATGTGACTAGGACGCGACCTCATGTTATCGATTATATTTTCTGCTGGTCAAAAATCCGGTCTCCAAACTTTTTCGTCAAAAAAATCGACGTTTTCGGCATTTTTTGCAACTTATACTATCTACCCAGCAAATTTTTGCATTACTAGTAATGAGTATAGTAATTAGTAATAGTTATTGGTATGTACTTACTAGGGTGTTCAATTAATCGGGTTTTTTAATTGTTCGATTAAACGATTAATCGATATTTGCCATTTTTAAATTATTCGATTAAACGAAAAAAATTTTGAAATTGTTCGATTAATCGAATAATTACAAATTCAGAAATTTTCTAAATTACAAGATTTTTTTCGACAATTTTAGAAAAAAATGGTACTTGAGTAAATATACAACATTAATTACAAGTATTTAAACATTTTATTAACAACAAAAAAACAAAACTAAAATCATTACAACATGTATCAAAATTTAAGTTTTTTGCTAATTTGTTTGAGAAAATTAAAAAAAATAATTTTAGAGATTTGTGTAGAATTCAAAAACAATTTTTTGATAAATTTATTGGATTACCGATATCACAAAAAAAATATATTTATTATCTGACTACATTTGGGAAATCTTAAATTTTTAATTTTATTTATTTTTTTTAAATTAGTCTGTTTTTGCCGAAAACTCGAAACTTTGACCGATTTTAACTGTATGACCGTTTACCGCTTTGGCCCAAAATTTTATCAGGTACTTATTTATTTCGTTTAACAAATCCAAGCTTCAGGAGCAGCGAAAATCAGAAAACAAATTTAAAATAACGACTACTCAAGTAAACATGGCTGTGTTTTTTTAATTCCAACGGTAACATACATTTGGTTTGTTTATGGACTTAAAAATTTTAAAAAATTATACATATTTCCAGAAAAAACATATATTATTATTATTATTCGATTAATCGGCATAAATTCTTCGATTAATCTTTTAATCGAAATTAGCAATTTTAAATTAATCGAACAATTATTCGTCTAAAATTGTTCGATTAATCGAACAAGAATTAATCGACTGAACACCCTAGTACTTACTCATTGCATGAAACACTACTTATTTTATAAAGGCCGTGAGACAAAAATAATTAGTGCCTAAAAGCTTACGAGTAGGGAGATAAATAACTACTTACCTAGAAAGAGTAAAATAAGTAGTTACTTATAAGTAGGGCAAGTACTTTCATGAAAATGCATATTTTTACTCTGCACTCTAAACATAACATAAATTAAATATCTATCCGAATCAACAAATTTGCAATAAAATGGCATCGATTTGTAGTTGCATATTTTTGCATATTTTGGTATAAATGCATATTTTTGCATATTTTCATATAAATTGCAATTTTTTTAATTTTCATCAATATTTTTTCCAAAAATTAGCTAAAAACCATTTAAAAAAAATATTTTCTTACAGAAATGAGACAGTTTTTATAGAAATTTCTTTCTGAAAATAAAATTTTTAGATTCTTAAAAAAAGCTTTAAATTTAAAAATTTCTTACAGGAAAATGGACTCAGAAAATCCCATACAAAAACTTTTATTATTCTCCAGGTCAGATTAGTATTGAATTTTAGCGAAATTTGTACAGTAGTTAAGAAATAAGATTGGTTTTATCCCGAATTCACTTGTTGGATAAAACTCAAAAAAACATTTGTTTAATATTTTAGAGGGCATTAAAATATTTGAAAAAATCAAATTTATGTTAACAAAGCTCTTTTTTAGTAAAAGCTGTTCATTTTAAATACATATTTTTATTTTTAAATTTTAAGTGCATATTTTTTGAATTTTAAGTGCATATTTTTGATTTTTAGAGGCATATTATAGGCGCATATTTTCAATTTTTAGATGCATGAAAGTACTTGCCCTACTTATAAGGAATAAAATAAATAGTTGCAAACAGAGCTTGAAATAACTATTTATCATTAGATTATTCGTTTTTGCGAAACTTTAAGCTAAAAATGTAAAACAAATATTGTTTTTTTTCTGGTTGGACTTAATTTCCCAAGTGAACTTGCAAATAAGTATTTATTTTTAACATTCTCAATAACTTATTATTTATATTATTGCAAATAAGTACTTACATATAACAATATAAGCCACTAGTTGCTTTTTGGACTAAAGTAATGCAGTGGGTAATGAGTAGTTGTTATAAGTAATGTAATTGGCAGTCATTACTTTATACAACACATTACCTAGGTTTTGCTGGGTAAGATTTAGTTTTCATTTGGTCAGTCGCCTTAACCCTTAAATTACCAATTGCTTTCAACGATGTCTTCTTTCGCAGAATCGGAAAAAAAAGTTTTTGGATGAAAATACCTTATTAAAAGACAATCGGTGCTTCAACGGTTAAACCGACTGAAAAACTGAGTTATGGATCTCAAATAGCAATGTTCAAACCTTACTCTTTAACTTTACTACCTCTTTTTAAGTCGAGAACTTATAGCGGATGTCCTGATGATCCACTATGAGTTGTCAAATATGTACAAAAACACGATTTTTTTGAATTTAAAAATTCTTTACCCTCCACTATATTTAAGGTATATTTTAAGTTACGTTGAGAGATCCCGGAACCAATGCGAATTATAATTGGTCTTAATCGAATCAAAATTAATATTTTTTAAAGCACAATCGATTTTTTTGAAATATAATTGGAATTTTTAAATAATAAACGGAATATTCGAATTGCAATTAGAATCTGCGAATAACACATGAAATCTTCGAATAACAAATGGACTCTTCATATTACAATTAGAATCTTCGAGTTTCAATTAGAACATTCGAACTCCAAGTCGAAAAAAAAATGTATGTTTTTCGAAATACATATACATATCTGTAAAAGGTGTAGTTTGAATCTATTTAGCGATGTCCATCCGTCTTTCAGAGTAATCACAAAAATTTCAAAAAATTTGATCGGATTTTTTCGAATAAAAATTGATGTTTTTCGAATTACATACATATGTAAAAGGTGTTGTTTGAATCGATTTAGCGATGTCCGTCCGTCTTTCAGAGCAAACACAAAAATTTTAAGAAATTTGATCGGATTTTTTTTAACGTGTATTTATACAACATACAAGTTCTTGCCAGCTTAATATATTAATTCTTAACTCTATAATTTTAAATAGTTCTATGTCTAAATATTTTGTTTTGTTGCTGGAATGCGTTTTATCAAATAACCATCATATGTTTAAAGTTAACGGATATGTGTTATGTCTAGCAAAAAAAAAAGTTTTATTATAACCTAGAATAATAATATTATGTTTGTATGAAAATAGTTATATACAACTTAATTTAATTGGCTGTGCAACAATATGTTGATATTTGCATGCTAATTAAATTATCAAACAAGGTGATTATAGAATCTTTGTGAAGACAAAAAAATATTTGTTTCAAAATATTTAAAATTTTTTACAAATTATTTGGGTTAAAAAAATTTTAGGAAAAAAAACAGGAATTTTCTTAAAATATGAAAGAAGAAAAGCACATCAAATGGGAGCACACAGATAAATTATTTTCCAACTGAATTATTTTGTCATATCAACTCAAAATTCGTTTGCTGCAACTATTTTTAGCTGTGACAAAAGAATTTTGTGGTTGTTTTAATCAAAAGTCAGTTATTACAACCGAATTTAGTTGTGACTAATAATAATATTCAATCGTGACAACCTATATGTAAATGTGTCTAACTAATTTTTGTTGCATCAACTAACTTTTAGTTGAAAAATTACATTTTTTTTTCTGGGTGTGAGAAAAAACTGGATCTTTAATCGAACTTGGCTCAAATTAAAAACAATTTTTGAACTAAACATGCACACAAAAAAAAAACCTTGTCAAATTACTAGAAAAAGTCTCTTAATCCCATTTTACCAATATTTAACAGTTTTCATTGTTTTTTAACAAAAAATTTTTGAGCGAAATTTAAATTTTTTTGTAATTTTTCAAATTTACAAGGTTTTTTGCAAAAAAGATCTAGTAAATTCACGAGATTTCCTTGTAAGTATTATTGCCCCAAAAAGTTGTAAATTTACAATTTTATTGGTAAAAATCTTGTAAAATTACGAAAAAGCTCGTAATTTTTACTGAGAAATAATTAAGGGTAATTAAAAATTTATTTTAATTTTATTTAGTTTTATACGTTTGTATCGACATGGAAATTGATTTTTTTAATACAAATGTCATATACTATTTCAATGATGCTATAAAACAACATTTTCAACTTTTTTTTTATAATATACCAGCTGAATAATTAATTATTTTGCTTAAACCCATACTTAAACTATCTTATTAACTTAAGTTGCAAGTACTTAGATTAAATAAATCTTTTAGTATTTAAGCAAGTATGTGAGTTTTTTTTTTCTTGTTCAACAAAATATGGGCGTATATTATTATAGAGTTAAACTTAAGAGTTAATTAAATTAGTTTAACGTATAAATTTATTTCTTAAACAACGAAGATTGCGTGTTATGTTAACATATTTTATCATGTTATTTTTAGTATAAGGTATTTATTTTTTTTTTTAAATATTTCTTTAAGAAATACAAAATAAAAAAATACACAACATTACAAAAATAAATTAAATTTGTAATGCTGGCAAAAATAGTTGAAACTTACTTAAGAAAATGAAAGAAAAAAACAGGAAAAATTAATTTTGACTTGGTCGAATTCATTTATACCCTCCACATTGCCTAAGATATTTGAATAATTTTTAAGGATTGCAAAAATATTTTAGAGATTAGATTTTTTTTAGATTTTAAATCATTAATTAGTAATTTTGAGTGTAAATTTTCTTTGAGTGAAAAACTTTTCTTGAGGGTATTATTTTTTTTTATTTTTTTTTTAAATCTTATTGAGAGTCAAAAACACTGTGCGGCTTACTAATATCTTTCAAAGCGCGTTATTAAACACTTGAATTATGAAACTAATCACAGGAATTCAAGGTTTTCAATCACTCGACCAATTTTCTGAAATTCAATACCAACCTGACTAGGAAAATAACAAATATATATGGGGCCTTCCAGGACAAATCACTCACTTTTAGACCCGACCCCCGTCAATTAATTTTTTTTATTAGACTTTTATACCATGTTGGTGTTGAGTAATCAATTTTTCAAATGGTGATTTTTTCAAAAAAATTAAAAAATTTAAATTTTCAATTAATTTTGATCAGTAAAAAATATGATATCTTAAAAAAAGTTGCACAACGTTTTGTTGGTATTTAAATGTAGTTTTAAAAAAATAATATGAAAAAATTATTCGAAGTAATAATCACTTATTTTTTAACGTTTAAAAATTAAAATCGACTTTTTGAACAAGTTCGAAACCTTCGATTTTTTTTCGAAGGTGATCACAATTCGTTCTATTTTTTTTCAAATTTTTCAAATTTTACTTTTTTTGTTGACTCTGGTTTATTTTATATGGTGCTCCAAAAAAATTAAGTTGTTAGATTTTGACCGCATTTCCACTAACAAGGGAAGTCTCACTGGTGTCACCCTCCGATCTTCATGAAATTTGGATATGTTATTAAGAACGAAAATTAATTCGCCACGTATTTTTTGTTAGCGGCCCAAACTCATTTTTAGGGGTGGTCGATTTGTATGGGGGGAAATTGACCTTTTTCAGTTTTTTACGATTTACGCCTATTTAAACAAAATTAATATAGGCATGTGTGGTATCAGATTAAAGGTATTAAAAATACCTATCTCGTGATGCTCACAATGGGTCAAAGAAGTTAATATTTTTCGACTTATTAACAAAAATGTCCTAAAATTTTGGTATTTTACTTAATATGATGACAAGTTGTGCATGTTTGGACACGTTCTTAGCACACGTAGATAGGTTTTCCAAAGACCTTTCATTTGGTATGTAACACGACTAGGTTTCTTTGCATAATATAGGAGAAAAACGAACAAAACTGAAAAATGGCCTGGTCTTCCCCCCTCCTTTTTACCACCTAAATATGAATTTGGGCAGCTAAAAAAAATACGTGTCCCTTTATTTTTTCTGATCTACAAAATAAAACCAATTCCATAAAGATCAGCGGGTGACACTAGGGAGACTTCCCTTGTAAGATGTATTTATTTGGATGTAGAAATATGTCTCACGAAGTCTCAGGATAATCGAACATGTCTAAGGTGATTTTTCTCAATTTTTTTGATATTTTGATTTAAGTTTAAATTCAAATGGTTACAGAATTATGATTACCCAATAAGCACAACAAAACTTAAAATTCAAGTGCTGGAAATTTGGCTGGAATTCAAATTGAATTACAGTTATTTTTTCAAGTGAAATTCAAGTCAAACAAATCGTTTTATAATTTCAAAACAATTTGAAAAAATTGTCATTTAACAAACAACATTTTTAATATTCAAGAAAAAAATATACCTATTTGTGTTTTAAAAAAATGGAGAAAATTCATAAAAACCGGGCTTTTTCCACCATTATTTAACAAAAACTTAATAAAGCTAAAATCCAAAGATAAGCTGCAAACATATATAAAAATTATTGATGAGGAAAAATCTTAAGTTAAAGGTAAGTTTTGCTCATTAAATATGTTTCCGAAATTCTTTTATAAAAATGGCTTTTTGTTCCTTTCTTAGGCTTCCTGTTCCATGGCTATGGATTCTTATATCTAAATGTGAGGATAAATGTGGATTAGTGTCGTATTTAATATGGATTAGTGTGGCTGCGAGAATACTACACAGCGTGGCTTCAAGATTTAATGTTATTTCTTATATTTAAATTTACTTTTTTTTTTATTGTTAAATATGTTGTTAAAATAATAAAACTATTTGCAAATTGCAAAAAAAAAAACATATTTTTTGTTGTTTTTAATATAGAGAAATACTGCAGATTTAAATTTAAAGCACTGGAATTACGCTTGAAGTGAACTGGAATTGGGCTTGAATTCAACTGTAAATCAAACCATATTCCAGCATTTTTTTAATAAATTTCTTAGGTTCGACTGAAATTACGCTTTAATTTCGGACTTGAATTCAAGTGTTTTTACACTGTTTTGTTTGACTTGAATTCAAGTATCCGTTTCACTGGTATATGCTATTGAATTAGAGTGTAATTCAAGTTGATTTCAAGGCTTGAAAATTGAAATTAAGACTGGAATTACGCTTGAATTATACTTGAATTCCAGCAATTTGGCTTATTGGGTAAGAGTAAAATGTCTCTCTAATAAGGTACTAAAAACTAAAATCGGTTGATAATCAGACAAGTTATTACAACTTCCCCAGACATCTAACGTATGTCATACTACATGATCAATGAATACGAGCCAAATTTTTGAAATTTATTGAAATTATCTACTGAAGTAACATTTTTTATTCTTCATGTTCCAGTGTAATATTTTTTTGGTTTTTCTAAATTTTTTTGTAAAATAAAAATAAAAATTTAAAAATGGAGATTTCAAAGAGTGTTGAAAAATGCAGGCATTTTTTTTAGCATTATTTTACAACATGTTAGCAAAACACTCTATGAAAAATACTTGTCTAATTCTAATTACATTTGAGCTTGAAGAATAAAAAAATATTATTACAGCAGAAAATATCAATGAATTTCAGAAATCGGATTGTATTCCTTCCCACACGTTAGATGCCTGGGGAAGTTTTAATAACTTGGCTGATTTTCAACTGATTTTAGAATTACGTAACTTATTTGAGAAACATTTTACTCCAAATCAAAATTCTGTAACCACCTGAATTAAAATTTTACTTAAAATACCAAAAAATTTGAGAAAACAGAAAAAAGTTCATATTTTTTCTTGTAATCCTTTTTTTTTAAATTGCCAATGTTTTTCTATTTAAATCCATTCAAAGTATAAATTTTTTATTAAAATTTATTAATTTTCATAACAATTAGAATATTTTTTATTTCCCTGCAGGATAAGTGGCCGGTCCTTGATAGTTCTCATGATATGTCACTTATACACAATGACCTACATAGAGTCTCTGGACCTACAAATTACAAACTTGACACCTTTTATATAAAAACACCTGTTTCTTTTCCGGATACATACCCGTTTCGGTTCAATGCACTACTTTTTTTCGGGACTTTTCCAAATTTTTTCCTAAAAGCATTTTTAATAAATTTTTTATATTCCAAAGCGCAAATAAAACCGCAAACAAATTTTTTCCGGGACTTAGAAAATTGTTCGAAGTTTGTTTAGAATTTTTTTGTCCTTATAAATGAGTCAATAAATTTTTTATCCTAATTTAATAAATTTCTTTATTAAAATAAACACCAAAAAAGTTGTGTCTTATGGACTTATGTATATAATTTATATACGTCCCATTTTTTTGTTCTAAAAGTGCTATAATAGTACCATATTTTTTGTTTTTAAAGCGCTTTCAAAGCGCCTAATCTTTTATACCCTCCAAAATGTAAAAAAAAAAAAATATATAAAAAAAAAAAATTCAGGGTCGCCTTTTTTTTGGGGGGGGGGGGGATCGGTGGGTGACGTAAGGGGGCACATCCCCCTTGCGATTTTGAGCTTCTTCTGAGATAAGAAAGTTGCATTTTCTTAGCAAAAGTACAAAAAACCCTGCAAAAAATACGGTTTTTCTTGGTTGGTTTAGTTTTCCCCTTGGCCCGATTTTGCCCATTTCCGAACTTAACCTGCCTAGGAATATAAGACATATTTGTTTCAAACTTCGGAAGTCTAGCTCTTTTATTTTGGACTGTATCGTGTCTTCTACAGACGGACGGACGGACATCGCTAGAATGTCTTAGAATCGATCACTGATCAATAAAATATATACTTTATGGGGTCCTAGACCGATATTTCGATGCGTTACACATGGAATGACAAAGTGAGTATACCCCCCATACTGTGGTTGGAGAGTATAAAAAAAAGTGCAATTTTCAAAATTTGGATTGCAATGACATCTCGAATTATGACTTAAAATAGTGTAAATAAGAGTAGAATTTTTAGACTTTTTAACAAAAAAACGAAGGTTTCGGACTTTTTCAAAAAGTTGATTTTACGTTTTAAACGTTTAAGAATACTTCAAATAATTTTTTCATATTTTTTTCCTAAAATTACATTTAAATACAAACAAGACGTTTTCCAAATTTTTTTAACATATCCATTTTTTTTTTGCTGGTCAAAATTAATTGAAAATTTAAATTTTTTAATTTTTTTGAGAAAATCGCCATTTTGAAAAATTGATTACTCAATACCAATATGGTATAAAAATTGTGGTCACATCTCGAATTATGACTTAAAAGTTGTGCAATATAGAGTGGAATTTTTATACTTCTTAACAAAAAAAAAAAATCGAAGGTTTTGGGACTTTTTCAAAAAGTCGATTTCAATTTTTAAACGTTAAAAAATAAGTTATAATTACTTCAAATAATTTGTTCACATTTTTTTCCTTAAACTACATTTAAATACAAACAAAACGTTGCCCAATTTTTTTTACCATATCCATATTTTTTTCTGGTCAAAATTAATTGGAAATTTAAATTTTTTAATTTTTATCGCCATTTTGAAAAATTGATTACTCAACATCAATATGGTATAAAAATTTTAGAGCAAGTTGCATTTAATACCTACTAAAACATATCCATAAAATAAATTAATAGAAGGGGGTCGGATCTAAAAGTGAGTGATTTGGCCTGTAATGCACCATATATAGTATATGCCAAGCTTTACCAGCATCCAAGTTTTCTTTTGAACTTAAGCGTATTTTTAACGGACATCACTAAAACGTCTTATATACACTGGGGTCCTATATCTATATTAAGGTGTCACAAACGGACTGACAAAGTTATATATACCTTACTAAGAGGAGTTGTTAAAAATAGTATGAATAGAAAAACAGTTGGAAAAAAATTTATAAAATTTTGTTAAACATTATTGTGTGTTTCTGTTAATTTACAGACTGATAAAAACTAATTAAAGTCATTGTTTTTATTCAACATTAACAAAATAAACTTCAACAGCATGTTGTATGTAGACAGCGGGTAGACTTTTTTTGTAATTCAATTTAAGAAAAAAAAAAAACAACAAGTGATGTCATGACGATTTGGATAATTTAGTTTAAAATTGTTATTTTTTTTTTTTTAATTTTTTAATAAAATAGTTTATGAAATTTGTTAAAAAAAAATTAAATTAAAATTTAAAATTATTGTGACTTAGGGCGGATTACTCAATGGAAAGTTAGCTGCTAACTGCCGATTTTACGGAGCCTTATGTCAAAATTTGTATGAAAAAGTTAAATTTAACGAAGAGTTATTTTATAACGGAGCATTGAGCAATCCAGCCTTAATGTGAATAATTTTTATATTATTGTGAGTTAAAATTATTGAAAAGTTGAATTGATTTGTTATTAATGTATTGTTTTTTTTAATTTTAAATAGACGAAACCCTTGATAAAGTCTACAAAACATTGACGAATCGTTGGGTAAAAATAAAATAATAGACTTTTATTTACATTAAAAACATTAGGCCTGATTAGCTTGAGGTAAAACCAAACAAAATATAGAAAATAAACTTGGCCAAATTACAAATAAAATATTTCAAGTTTGTTTCTTAAGTCTTTTGTTTCCAAATAACCTTGCGCTGTGTTTCAAATTCATTTTTTGGCAAAATAAATACATATAAACAAGTTGGAGTGTTAAATTAAACAGTGCCGAGTCTTTGATATCCTCCAAAGTGAAAAAAAAAAATCAAAAAAATACGGTAGGTGTTTGTGGGGAAGAGGTTAAAAATTAAAAAAAAAAATAAACATAAAATTAAAGATGTTTAAAAACACAAATATTGAAAAATATTTTTTTAATGTTTATACTTGCCCTAGTCATAGCAAATGATAGAGCAGGATCTCCTCTAATTTTCCTATTGTATTATTTTTACATAAAAGGTGGAAAGTTACAAGCTTTCAAAACTTTATCTTTCAACATCATTCAAAATTTTCAACAAATTATTTTAATAAAGTTTTCAACGGACTTTATTCACATCATTTTATGCTGATATGGCAAAAATAAAAAAATGGGCAATTAAGGGGAGATCCTCCTCTTTCATTTGACATCACCACACTCAAAAAGTTATGCCATTAACTGTTTGTAGTTTATTGAAAAATTTTTACGTTTTGTCTTTTTTAAAAGAAAACACATTTGTTTAATGTTCAGTTTTTTTAAATAACTTTTTCTGTTCTTTGTTTCAAAAATAGCAACTAAAAAAAGGCTTTCATTAGCATTTACTTATTAAAGTCATTTATTTTTGTTCTGTAAGTAAAAATTAGTTTAATTTTTAATGACGTTATTTTTTTTTTATTGTTGAGATTTTTTAAAGAGAAATCATTAGTTTTTACCTAATTGTGTGGGTTATTTTTATGTAGACAAAAAATGAAAAAAACTATTTATAGAAATATAAAAACATGTTTGTATCAAGTGACTTTGGCACGATGGGTAGAGTGTCTGGCCAGAATGTAGTTGATTGCGGGATCGATTCCCTAAAAATTTTATTAAAAAGTTTTTAAAATAAAATTCAATAGAAAAATTGTAAGAATAACCTACGAAATCAATAATTTTTACTATTTTCGTATGAATTTTATTTTTAATTTTTTGGTGAAAATAACACAACAATTTCGAATTTGTTGGTAAAAAAATGAGAGTGACGTTATTTTTTAATGTTCAATATTTATTATTTATTTTAGAAAATTTTATTAATAGTAAAAAATAAATGTTGATGTTTGTTAAAACAAATGAATAATTACTGGGATGGTTTTCAAATGTTTTATCACTTGTTTATATGTTATGTTTTTCATTTGTTTTTACCTACAAAATATTTTGAGTGCAGTGGCTTCCCAGCACAAGTAAAAATATTTCAGAAATATTTGAAAAAATTTATCCATTAAAACTTTGAAGTGCTTTTAAAAGAAACCAGGATCACGAAATGAAAAACTGTAAATGCAGTTTTACTCCATTTGGTATCTACTTTTAGACATATATCATCCAATTCATTTTGAATATTGGCTGTCGGACGGTGTAATTTAACTGTTTGTAAACTTTTTTTGAAAAAAAAAAATGTTTGCTTCTTAAGTCTTTTGTTTAATTTTTTTAATATTTATATAATTTTATATTAAGTAACTTATCTCTTTGTTTTTCTTCAAATTAATACCAAAACCGATAAATCACGTAGATTTTTAACTAGACACTTGTTAAACAATACTTCATACAATAAATAATACTGAAAAAATCAAGTAAGCATGACAAGTGGTGTTAAGCTACTGTCATACCATAACATACTTTAAACGCAAAAGTATTTAAATTTAAGAACATTTTGTACACCACACCTTCGATTACAAGGGTGTGTGCCAAGAAAACAAAATTTTATCATTATTTTTATTAGTAGGGATGAGATTTTAAATAATCTACAAATCGAAAACAATTTGAAATTTTCTTTTGATTCATGAATTAGAAAGTCTCAGAATTATTTTACTTCTAAAAAAAGATTCAGTTGATAAACTCAAAATTATTTTATTTGCAACGATTTTTACAATCGCTGGTTTACCTCCACAAAAAAATATTTAGAATGAATTTTCTAAAATTATTTTTCTGCAAACACCAAGTCATAGGTGTATTTGTGTAATAAGTTTTTGAGATTATTTTCTTTAACAAATAAACGCATTGTAAAGTGCAACAAGAATTTTACTTATTATTAAATGAAACTGAAATGAAATTATTTTAAGTTTAAGCACGTTCAAGACACTTGTTTATTCAGAAATATTACTCATGCGTTTTTGTTTTGTTAAATTTGAAAACATTTTATGAATAAAGAATAATCTTTTTCACACGAGTTCTTTAGTTGAAAATGATAGAGTTTAACAAATGAAAACAATTGTATAGAAATATGATACGTGCTGAGGTGTTAGAAAATGTATTTTAGTTTTTATACAAAAAAAAAAAGAAATTTTTTAAAGAATGATGCAAAATATATAATGAAATCAAAAATATAATATATTAATATATATGGGGCATTCCAGGCCAAATCACTTACTTTTAGGCCCAACCCCCTTCGATTCATTTCACTTTCACTCACATTTTCAGCCTTTTATACCAAGTTGGTGTTGAATAATCAATTTTTCAAAATGGCGATTTTTTCCAAAAAATTAAAAAAGTTTTAATTTTCAATTAATTTTGACCAGTAAAAAATATAAATATCTTAAAAAAAAGTTGGACAACGTTTTGTTGGTATTTAAATGTAGTTTTAGAAAAAAAATATGAAAAAATTATTCGAAGTAACGTTTGAAAATTAAAATCGACTTTTTGGAAAAGTTCGAAACCTTCGAATTTTTTTTAAAAAGTCTAAAAATTCTACTCTAAATTACGCAATTTTTAAGCCATAATTCGAGATGTGATCAAAATTCGTTCTATTTTTTTTTTTCAAATTTTGAAAATTGCACTTTTTTTACTCTGGTTAATTTTATATGGTGCTCCAAAAAAATTAAATTGGTAGATACTGAATTCAGGCGGTTACAGAATTTTGATTTGGAGTAAAATGCCTCTCTAATAAGGTACTAAAATCTAAAATCGGTTGAAAATCAGCCAAGTTATTAAAACTTCCCCAGGCATCTAATGTGTAGCTGACCACTTGATTAAGGAATACAATCCGATTTATGAAATTCATTGAAATTTTCTTCTGTAATAATTTTTTTTATTCTTCAAGTTTAAATGTTATTAGATGACAAGTATTTTTCATATTGTGTTTTGCTAGCAAGTTTTAAATTAATGCTAAAAATGCCTGCATTTTTCAACACTCGTTTGAAATCTCCATTTTTTACTTTATTTTTTTTTTTTAAATTTAGAAAAACCAAAAAAAAATTTTACACTGGAACATGAAGAATAAAAAATTTTACTACAGTAGATAATTTCAATAAATTTCAAAAATTTGACTCGTATTCATTAATCATGTAGTATGACATACGTTAGATGCCTGGGCAGTGGCGGGTACAGCTTTTGGGTTTGGGGGGGGAAATTTTTTTTTTACTTCGAAAAAAAATCATAAATTCTCCTTTGTTGACGAGCAAAAAAAGGGATACGTTTTTTTTACAAAAAAAAAGTGATATTATTAGTTTTTGCCGAATAAGGTTTCTTTTTCATGATCATATTTCGTTTAGATCATTTTTTTTATTTGTTTTTAATGAAAATTGTATATTTTTCGTATACATAAGAAGAGAATTTTTTAAAAGAAGAAATTCTCCCTACATAGAAAACTTCAGATGTTGAGACATTTTTCGTGAAAAAAATTATTTTTTATAGGAAAACTGTCTTAGAATGACTAAATGTCTCAGAATCTGAGACTATTTTCGTATAGAAAAGTTTTCGGATTTTTAAAAGAAATTTAAAAGAAAGTTGTATATTTTTAGTATACATAAGAAGAGTCTAAATCTGAGAATTCAATAGAAGAAATTCTTTTACATAGAAAATATCAGATTTTGAGACATTTTTCGTAAATTTTTTTTTTTATAGGGAACATGTCTCAGAATATCAGACTTCTTCTTAACGAAAAATGTCTCAGAATCTGAGACTTTTTTCGTATAGAAAAATTTTCAGGTTCTAAGAATTTTTTTCCACAGAAAAAGTCTCAGATTCTAAGACATTTTACTGTAGAAAAAGTCTCATATTTTAAAGCATTACTGAAACATTTTTCCTATAGAGAGGTCTCTGACTATTAGATTTGTTTCGTACTGAAAAAATTTTAGATTCTGAGACCTTTTTTCTATAGAAAAAGTCTTAGATTCTTCGACCTTTTTCCAATAGAAAAAGTCTCAGATTCTAAGATCTTTTTCCTAAAGAAAAAGTTTCAAATTCTGAGATCTTATTCCTAAAGAATAAGGCTCAGATTCGCACCCATTTTTCCTAAAGAAAAAGTCTCAAATTCTGAGAGCTTTTTCTAAAGAAGAAGAAGTGACAGATTCTGCGACCTGTTTCTGATTCTGAAATCTTTTCCGATTCTAAGACACTTTTCCTATAGAAAACGTCCTAGTCGGAAATGTTTTTCCTATACAAAACGTCTCAGACTTTAAGACCTTTTTCCTATAGAAAGGTCAAAGATTCTGAGACCTGTTTCCTATAGAAAAAGTCTGAGATTCTGAGACATTTTTCTGAGATTAGTCTTACATTCTAAGACCCTTTTCCCGGTGAAAAGTCTTAGATTCTGCGACCTTCTACCAATTCAGTTAGTTTCAACTTCTGAGACTATTTTTCAGCAATAAAAAGTCTCAGACTTTGAGACCTTTTTCTTCTTAAAAGACTCAGATTCTGAGACCTTTTTCCTTAAAATAAATCTCAAATTCAGAAATTCTGAGACTTTTTTCCCATAAAAAAATTCTTCTGCAACCTTTTTCCTATAAATAAGTTTTTGAGACCTTTTTCACATAAAAAAGTCTCAGATTCTGAGAATGTTTTCTTTAGAAAAAAGTTCATTTAAAAAAAAAAAAAAAATAAAATAGTTTTACAAATGTAAGTTCGACTATCAACATTTTTAATTTTCAGATTGATTCACTTTTTCCTTAAAAAATTAAAAAAATTTTCCTTTTAAAATTTTCAGATCTTTTTCTATGAAAAATTTTTGAACTTCGAAATTTTTTTAGAAAATTTCCTTCTTTCTTTTTTCTTCTTTTTTTTTCCTTTTCTTTCTTTTTTCCTTTTTTTTCTTCTTTTTTTTTTCTTTTTTTTCTTTTTTTTTCTTTTTTTTCTTTTCGAAATTTGGTCTGGGGGGGGAAATTTCCCCTTTCCCCCCCCCCCCCTTGTACCCGCGCATGTGCCTGGGGAAGTTGTAATAACTTGGCTGATTTTCAACCTATTTTAGTTTTTAGTACCTTATTAGAGAGACATTTTACTCCAAATCATAATTCTGTAACCATTTGAATTCAAACTTAACTCGAAATACCGAAAAAATTGAGAAAATTAACAAAACGACACATTTTCTCCGTTTAATTCGTTTTTAAACTTCATGACCAGTGTAGCACACCTTAGACATGTCAGATTATCCTGAAATTTCGTGCGACGTATTTCTACATCCAAATAAATACATCTAAGTGGAGTGGCGGTCAATATCTAACTACCTAACTTTTTTGGAGCACAATATAAAATAATCCAGGGTCACAAAAAGTGCACCTTTCAAAATTAGAAAAGAAAAAAATAGAACGAATTGTGATCACATCTCTAATTATGGCTTAAAAGTTGCGTATTTTAAAGTAGAATTTTTAGACTTAAAAAAAAATCGAAGGTTTCGGACTTTTTCAATAAGTCGATTTTAATTTTTAAACGTTAAAAAATAAGTGATAAGAACTTCGAATAATTTTTTCATATTTTTTTTCTAAAACAACGTTAAAATACCAACAAAACGTTGTTCAACTTTTTTTAAGATATCTATATTTTTTACTGGTCAAAATTAATTGAAAATTAAAATTTTTTTATTTTTTTTGGAAAAAATCACTATTTTAAAAAATTTATTACTCAACACCATCATGGTATAAAAAATCTGAAAATTTGAGAGCAAGTTGCATTTAATATGTACTACACTCAAAAAAATAAAACTGTAAAGTTAACAAACTTTTTTTTGTTAACTCGAGTTTACTGGCTTTTTAGCAAATTTTTAGTTAAAATCAGCGTTTTAACTACTTTTTTTAGTTAAGTTCGATTTACGAAAATACTAGTTTTGTACAAATTTGGAATTAATTTTTTTTGTTGACTTTAAAACTGAGTTTACGAATTTTTACTAATTAATTTGCTGATTTTTTGTAACATTTTTGTCAAGTCGAAAATTTTAAACATTTCTTGTGTAGCCTCCTATGCAAATCTCATTAGTCCTACTTAAGCTGAACTTAACGCTGTGAAAAACATTTTTTTTTTATTTAAAAGAAAAAGGTTAGCTGAATTCACCTAATAAAAAATGTTACGAAATTTTCAGCTGAATTTTTAGTTAAAATTACTGTTTTTTTGCTACATTCATTCTACGAAAAGTTAACTAAATATTTTTTGTTAAATTAACTAGAAATTTAGTAGGTTCAAAATCAGGTGTTTTTTTAGTTAAATTTAACTAAATTTTTTGCCAACTTTACAGTTTTTTTTTTTTTGAGTGTAAAACATATCCAAAAAAAAATTAATCGAAGTGGGTCGGGTCGGGCCTCTGGTGGGAATCGAACCTAAGACACCCAGAAGCATAGGCTAGGACGCTACCAACTAGCCTACTGGGGCGCCTTAATATTTTTCAATCTGCCTCAATTTTTAACACATCAGTTTTAAACAAATTTTCCTATATAATGAACATGTTTAGACCGGATTTAGTATTTAGAACCCCAAAAAAACTTGTGAGACAGTGTAATTCTTAAATATTAAGAAATTTTATGGATTTCAAAAATGTCTTTAATAGTTTTATTTTTCTTGGTCCTTGTTACAAACTTATAATATCCTTAAAAACACTCTAATGTAGAGAATTACAACGATTGTAATAAATAAAAAATAAGAAACATAGAAATATGCGTTTGTGCGTGCTAGTATTTAAACAACATTTGTCTGTCCTTCCAGCTGTCGTCACAAAACACAATAGTCATAACAACTCAACAGCAACATTTTCTTTTAATACTTTTACAAATGCTACTGCATTTTTGTACGTTCTTTGGTGTTTGGTATCTGTGTGTTTGTTAAAGTAACATATAAAACTTAAATAAACAAACTAAGCATTACTCACAAGTAGTTTTATGTTGTCTGAAAAAAAGGGATTCTTAAACTTTTTAAATGCTTAATAATACTTTTTAATATTTGTTATGGCAAGAATTTGCGATTTTATTGCAATTTACTCCGATTGCGATTCCATGAAAAAAGAAATCAATATTTGCTTTTGATACATGATGGTGTCTAAGATATGATATCAAGAGCTGTAGAATTTGTAAATGAAAAAAATCGGATCTTTTTCTGTGGAAAGTAAGATCCAGTCGAAACCAAAAGAGCTGTGAGTTTGGTAAATGAGCAAAATCTAAACTGAGACATTCCCGCGATGTTCGTCTGTCGGTCTGTCTGTAAAAATCACAATGCAGTCCAAAAAAAAAGCTACCCTCCCGAAATTTGGCACCACCATGTCATAGAGTTTTGATTTTTCTCACAATTTTGTAAATTTTCTTTAGGAAACATGTATCTGACTCTGAATATACCTGAGTAGAAATTTTTTTTATATAATTATTTATAACACCGTCCGACAGTCAATATTTAACATGAACCGGATAATAGACGTCTGAAAGTAGAGATCTAATGGAGTAAAACTAAATTTACAACTTTTCATTTTGTGATCCTGTTTCCATTTTGAGTAGGATTTTTCTAGTTCGAGATCATTACCTAGAAAAAAAATGTCATATTCTGAGGATTTTTCTATTGAAAAAGTGTCTCAGATTCTGAGTGCTTTTCTTCAGAAAAAATGTATATCAGACTACAAGAATTTTTTTGGATGGTTCATGGGGTCAAAGATCAAGGTCTTAACCACGGAGAGAGGCCATTATTTTATCAAAAATAAAAAAGTAAAACGTTTCAAAACGAACTCTTTTATTTACAGTTTTTTACACAAAAATATGTTAGTACCAGTTGTTTGTGTTTTTCTGATTGAAGAAGAAAATTGTGTCTTCTAAAGATTAAATTAAATGTGGATTTACCCTAGACCATGGTTTCTGTAGCCACTTCTACGTCATCAGTAGGCAATTACATTAAATTGATTATTTGATATTTGCTAGAAAAATTCTTTATATGTTTTTTTATCAACAGACTAGCCTGACATGAGCTTCGAACCTGTGTCGTTAAATCACTCATGTTTGTAAGCCGAAGCTATAACCACTAGGCTATACTCGGTGTATAAACATCAGTGACTAAACGTCGTTTGTTTTTAACTCACAGTAGGTCGCAGTGGCGTATACAGGGGAAATGAAATGATTTCACAAATTTCAGGAGTTGGTATCAAATAACAAGTAGTAGTACACTATTAAAAAACTTCTTAAAAAAAATTAAGAATCTAAAATTTGTAGAAGAAAAATGTTTTGAAACTGAAAATTTTTCTGTTAAAAAATCTCAAAATCTGAATTTTTTTCTTAGAATTTCAACTTAAGATTCTAATTAAAAAATATCTTAGAACCTGAAGTTTTATGTACACAAAAAAATGGACCTAACTGTAAGTAAAATATATTCAGATCTTTAAATACGACTTTGTCTTTTAGAAAAATGTCTCAGAACGAGACTATTTCTTAAAAAAAAATGTCTCAGAATCTTACACTTTTCTTAAAAAAAATGTCTCAGAATCTAAAACTTTCTATAAGAAAAATGTCTGAGAATCTAAGACTTTTTCTATAGAATAATGTCATAAAGTATTGGCCTTTTTCTCAGAATCAAGACTTTTTCTATAGGAAAAATGTCTCAGAATCTGAGACTTTTTATACAAAAAATTCTCAGAATCAGAGGCTTTTCGATATGAAACATTTTTCAGAATCTGAGAACTTTCTATAGGAATAATGTCTCTGAAGCTAAATCATATCTCAAAATCTGAGATTTTTTCTATAAAAAAATTCTTAGAATCTGAGGCTTTTCTATATGAAAAATGTTTTAGAATCTGAAAACTTTCTATATGAATAATTTCTCTGAATTTTTCTTATAATCTAGGAAAATGTCTCAGAATCTTATTCTGAGAATATTTTCCTGTAGAAAAAGTCTAAAATTCTTAGACATTTTTTCTATAGAAAAAGTCTCATATTCTCAGACGATTTTCCTATAGAAAAAGTTTCAAATTTTGAGATATTTTTCATATAGAAAAAGTCTCAGTTTCTTCGACATTTTTTCTATAGAAAATGTCTCAGAATTTGAAACTTTTTCTATAGGAAAAATGTCTAAGAATTTTAGACTTTTTCTACAGGAAAATTTTCTCAGAATCCGAGAATTTTTCTTTAGGAAAAAGGTTTTAGAATCTAAGACTTTTTTTATGTTGTTTTCTTTTTAAAAAGGTCTCAGAATCTGAATTATTTTTCTTATAGAAAAAGCGAAGATTTTCTCAGAATCTAAAACTTTTTGTGTAGAATGTTTCAGAATCTGAGAAAATGTGCTAGACTAGAAATATCTCAGATTCTGGGAAAACGTCTTACAATCGGAGTCTTTTCTTTTGGAAAAGTATTTTATGAATATGTATATAGAATCATTTTCTAAAGTGACTTTTTCCCGAGAAATGTTTTCCATTGGAAATATGATTTAGAGTCTTTGCTTTTTCTATAAAAAAACTGTCTTAACTGAAAATTGTTATAGAATCTTAGACTTTTCTTTGAAAAAAAAAATATCAGATTCTGATAATCTTCTTTGTAAAAATGTATCAGCATTTGATACAATTCACACTTGAAAAAAGGCTTTAGTCTCACAAAATTTTTTTTGAAAGACTTAAGCCTTATTAAATTTTTTAAGTCTTAAAAGAATTTTAATTCCCACCCCCCCCCCCCCCCCCCCAACAGTTTTAAACTTACACAAAAATAAAGAATCTGATTGTGTTACATTCAGTTTAAGGAAAAGATCGAGAAAAATCTTTAAACATGTGCTGTTATGTAAATTTTTTTTAAAAAAAAAATTTGAAAAAAATGTTGGGCCCCCACCGAAATAAAATCCTGGATACGCCCCTGGTAGGTCGTATGTGACGTATGCAGAAAAGCTTTTTCTCTAACTCAAGCAATGCATTTAATCTAGAGACCAACAACAATTTTCTTAATCTTTCATTTACTTTATTTTATGCAAACTTTACTATAGCAGAGAATTTTTTGTTCTTCACACTACAGTAACGCATAGTTAAAGTGAATTGCTCACACGAGCGACATTTGTCAGTATTTCTATTTATTATATTTTTTTCGGCGTAAGCCAAGTGTTTCTATAACACCGTCCGACAAATTTCATATTTTGGCTGTACACATGAACCGGACAAAAAAAATCTGATAGTATGGCGGAAAATAAATACCCGAGTCTCCCAGTTTTTATTCCCTCCAACCACAGTATGGGGGTATACTGACTTTGTCATTCTGTGTGCAATGCATCGAAATATCGGTCTAGGACCCCATAAAGTATATATTTTATTGATCAGTGATCGATTCTAAGACATTCTAGCGATGTCCGTCCGTTTGTCCGTCTGTAGAGCACGCGATACAGTCCAAAATAAAGGAGCTAGACTTCCCAAGTTTGGCACGAATACGACTTATATTCCTAGGCAGGTTATGTTCGGAAATGGGCAAAATCGAACCAAGGGGAAAAAAGTTCCCCCTTGGAGAACTAAACTGACCTAAGAAAAAACGCATTTTTGCAGGGTTTTTTGTACTTTTGCTAAGCAAATGCAACGTTCTTAGGTTGTAAGTGGCTGCTGACGTTTTTACATCATAAGAGATAAGAACGTTGTTATGTTGTAAGTGGCTGCTGACGTTTTTACGTGTGTTGATGTAAAAACGTCAGCAGCCACTTACAACCTAACAACGTTCTTATCTCAGTTCAACATCGGAAGGGAAATTTGCCCCATAAATTTGCCCCATTTCACTAAAAACTTGTTGAAACATTATTTAGCTCACAAGTAGATTTAATACATTTTTCGACTTATTTCATCTAGAAAAACTGGGAAACACGTGTATTTTATTTTCGTCGCTACTTTCAGAATTTGTCAGTCTGGACGGTGTAATATATAAAAAATCGTTACTTAAAAAAAACTATGTGCTCGATTCTGGAATGGATTTCACCATTCACCTAATTTTTAAAAATTTTATATTCTTTAGAATTTTAAGATTTTAAAATTTTTTTCTTGTAACATAAAATTAACTAAATAATATCTTAAATAATCACAAGAACAAATTTAAAAGTTTTAAAATTCGAAAGAATATAATTTTTTTTAAAAAATAGGTGAATGGTGAAATCGTATTCCAGAATCGATTCCTATGTCTCTTGTTGTGTGTACCACAGTTTAAGAGTCTCTATTCTAGACATCGTATGTAGTAGTAGAAATAGCATATTGTATAGCGAAGTATGATTGTGATAAATATCCAAGAAATATGAAATATTCTTTTGAAGTTCTCGATTTTAGAAAAAAAGTAAATAAAACGTTGAAAAACATAGTTGCAGCATGCATTTGTGTTTATGCCTGTGTTGTGTTTTTCTTCATGTTAAGTTGTGCAAAACACATTCTATGGTCTATGTCACATTAAGTGACCAATTATTAAATATTAAAGTTTTACCTTTTTTTCTATATATTATTTTCTTATTATATTTTGTTTAAAGTTTGTTTGTGGCATTGTTTTCTTGTTAAGTTATAACAAAAAAATGTATATAAAAAGGTTGTTTTTACTATAACAACATTTTTTTGCTGTTTGTATAAGGAATACACCCATAACTCGGTTAACAGGAATATATATTTATTTAGACGAACTTTTTAGGACTAGTGATAAAAGCCTTTGTATGACAGACTGTTGTTTTCTTAACCCAAACATTTAGTAAAACAATTTTATTGTAGCATATTTTCATGCATGGCGTAAATCAAGGTCTAAGTGCTTAGAAATCGTATATGTTTATGATGGCACTGTAGCATATCTTAAATGTTTTATTGTCTGTTTATAACTAGGAGTTTATAACTAAAAATTATAAAATAAATGCTTATGTATGTATGTAGAAAAAAATTTTTGTTTGTCTATTTTTAGGATTTTTTTTTTTGTAGTTTTTAAGTATTTTATTTATACAATAAAATTTAGTAACGTATAAAATATTTAAGATAAGGTGTTAATGATGTTTAATGGTTTTCGTGGAAATTTTGAAAATAAGAAAAAGATGTTTGCTAAAAAAACAAAACAGAAAATGTTAAATATGCAATTAAAATTGAAAATATTTTTCTAAGGTAAAATCAAAAGATTTAAGAAACGAACTTTTTTTTTCTGAAAGGAAGAAAAATATTTTTGAAAGGGATTTTTTTTTTGATAATGTGAAACATTTGAGTACTAATGAGAATCTATTACATTCATGTGCAAAAACTCTTAAACAAATCCTAATTGTTTAAAGAATTTAAAAATGTCATATACATGCATGTACAGTGGGGTGTTTCACCTAAAATGTTTTTGTTTGTTTTTTTTCTACAACTCTTGAAGAGTATGTAGCATATCACGTGTAGTTTTTGGTTGGCAGATGGTAGGGTGAAGCAGAGCTAAAAGGGCACACTTTTTCACCAGCCTTATTGCTCGCCGGAGGGGAGGTTCGAAACTTTTGCCGCCTCTGTGCCAACTAGCCACAACAACAAATTTATTTTTTTTTAGTGTGCATTTGAGAGGAAAGAAAAAAAGAAGAGATGGAAACGGAAACAAACTTGACTATAAAGAATTTCAAAAGTTGCAAAGGTTAGGTTACGATCAGGTGTTATCATCACAACCACTTTGCCCTCCCAGCCTTGATCATACTAATAAAAATACCTGAAAAATAAAATAAAATATGATCCCACATTCTACCACAACGATTCCCCCAAAAGTTTAAATCAAAACAGTACGAATTTAAAATTATTCAAAAATCATTATGATTTATTTATATAAAAAAAATTCATTTAAAAACAAAATAAAAAGTTATAATTAGAATTAAATTAACTTTAAGAATATTTGGTTTTATAAAATTCATTAAGAAACCGGAAAAAAAATTAATAAATGAAAATTTATAAATATGAAAAATAAATCAAAAATAAAAATACGCTTCTTCTAAGAAAAAAATATAAAATTATTTATAAATGATAAATAATATGGATTTTTAATAATTGAAACTATTTTATAAGGGACAAAATATAACGCTTTAGTGTTTCATGGGTTAATTTTTGCAAAATCGGTCATTGACCCGAAGGGAGAAATTCAAAATTTTAATAACGCGAAAATTAACTTAACCAGCTTAAAATGTATATTAACAATTAATAGAATTTATTGAAAATTATTAATACTTCATTTTAAAACAAAAATTTAACTAATTAACCATTAATTTAAGCAAAAAAACTTAATTATTTAATTTAATTTTCATTATTTTAAGCTGGTCACTTTAATTTTTTTATTTAAATATTCTCAACAAAAAAACTAGAACAGATGTTCATAAAAAACTCAAAAAATATAATATGTATGTAAATATGTAACAAAACTGACTTACTCTGACATTTGATGCTCCCACGACGAAGGTACCTTCGAAGAGTTCTGCATTAAGTGTTGTGGTTGTTGGTGATGTTTAAATAACTCTTAACTACTCTTGCTTATTAAAGTTTTTTTAAGAGACATGTTGCTAGGAAATGTTTAGCAACATTTTGTTTTTATTTTCAAAATAACTATGTAAGAGAGTTTTACTTGTGTTTTAATATGGGTGATTTAAAATTTTGTTTTAATATTGGTAAATTATACCATGAAACACTTTACACTAGTATTGGGTCGTATAATATTAAAGGGAAAAGGATATAATTTTATTTTATATAAAAACACTTTTAATCATGATTTTGATTATTTTTGATTAATTCACAGCATCTGCAATAATAAGAGTAAATCCATATACATGTTGCATTAAAGATTTTTTTGAGGCATTGCCATATCAAACAAATAGACAAGAGCCAAACAAGATCTAATGTAAATATGTATATACGAATGTGTATGGTTTTACTAGCAATTAATGCAATCACATTGAAACACCAAAAATTTTAAATAAATTGAACAAGTGCTTAACACCAACCGACAATTATTCGGTTTTCAAGAAATAGAAAAAATATAAAAATTAAAATCCTTTTAAAACACTTTTAAAGCAAAAAAAAAAATTTAAAATTAATTAAAATAAAAAAACATAATTTCGGAAAATTAGCACTACCACGAATGATTTTAAACACGATTTTGAGACATTTTGGAAACAAATTATAAATTTAAATAAAACATTTTGAACCACTAATTTCCATAAATCGATTCGAATGGAATTAAATTTCGCGAGTTTCAGAAAAAATTGAATTTTGATTTATTTGTCTTTGCACGATTCTAGAAAATTTTGTTGAACGGTGTAACTTTTTTCTTTTTAGTTTTAAGCAAAATTCTTCTTCGCGTTATTAGTGTTGTTGTTCTTTGGAATGTCAAAAGAATTATTTTCTTAGGAATTTGTGCCTTTAAACTTTACACTATTTTTGATAATTTTTATGGAATTTATGCTACCCAAAATTACTATTTTTTCAAACAAATTTTTAACAATTTTTACAAAACTTTCTGTTCACTATAAAAGGAGTTTTTTTAAAATTTTTTTTATCACTTTTCACCAACTATTTTTGTCACCGTATTACGTCGAACAAACCGCCACCGCACAATTTAGAGTTGAACTGAAGCAGAGAAATCGATCAAGCAATTACCAGTTGAAGAGAACCAAAAAGCTTTTTCATCCACCAGCAATGAATTTTGCAACAAAGGTGTTGCTTTTCTATAGTGCACATTAAGTGCCAAATCTGCATAAAAGAATTTTTTTATGAGATTTTGTTTATTTGAGAAAAAAAAAATTATATAAAAATATTTACCATTTAATTTGGCACTTTAAATTTTAACAAAATAGTCTGCAACACACCAAACTGGATAATAAAAATGTATATTTTTGCAATTAAAGATATAAAAAATCTTGTTGTAGAATATCCGAGCCAGGATTCCAAATTTGTCCAAGGACTAAAATTATAAATTTATAATTTTCCCAATGTCCAATTAAAAGCATTTATCGACAGCTTTCGCTTTGATTTAAGGTGTTTTTGTTCTGTCCAAAAGTGTTTTTAATTTAATTAAATTTCTAAAAAAAAGGACACAAACAAAGAAATTGTTTGTCAGTAAAAATTAATTAAATTAATTCCTTGTAGAAATTAATTTGAATTTCTATTGAAAAATACTTACTCCACAGGATAATTATTAAATATTTTATCAAGGATTAAATCCTTAGAAAAAATTAAAAAAACACTTTAAAAAAAACTTAAAAAAAAACTTTCAAATAAAAAAAAACACTTTCACTTTATGTAAAGAGGCAACTTTATGCTCCAAAGACTTGACAGAATAATGGCAGAGAATTCTAATGTTTCTCAAATGAAAGCTCGGTTTTTAGAGCGTGATTTTGCATAATTGGCAATCTAACGCTTTTATTCCAAAATCAATAGATTTTTATGTATACTCAAAAAATGTTTGAAAGCATAAATGAGAATAAAGAAAAACAATTGCAAATAATTAAAATAAAGGTGGTGGGTTTGTTTGACGTTTAGATGGCGTTAATAGTCGTGTAAAATATGATTTACAGCATAAATAAATCATGTAAAAATTTAAAATAAAATTTTATAAATATATTTGAAAAAAATTGAGGCAAGCGCCAGTACAAGTAATATGAATTCTTATATACCATAAGGACATAAAGGATTTTTGAGGTTTTTTCAGAATGCTTGGGATGAACTCGCTCAAATCGATTTTATCAAAAAAAATGAGGTTATGAACGATTGTTTTTTTTCACAAAACCATATAAATTACTTCTGAATATTGCAAGCCTACTAAAAAAAATATCTGCGGTAAAAATAATAGGTTCAAGGGTCACTTAAAAGCCTAAAATGTAAATATTCAGAATTTGACGAGTTCAAACCTCAATAACTCGAGAAATAAGCTATGTATGAACGTGATGTTCAAGCCATTAGATATATCTTAAAAACAGCTTTCATTTAAAACCAATCTGACAAGTTTCACAGTAGAAACATAAAAAACTGAGCAGGGGATGCATTAGGTATTTTTTTTTGTTGTAAAGCTAAAATAATAAATTTTAAAGACATTTTCTAGATTGTAATTGTTATTTTCAAGCTGGCTAATCAAAAAAACGAAAAAATTTAAAAACAAAATGTCGTGCAACACATTGTTTTGATTACTTTGCCATATGAATAGCAAAAAATTTCTAAAATCGGTTTTTGAGGCAGCGCTATTTAAAATTTATCCAAAAATTTAAAAAAAGGGCGGGTATTTCCTGAGCTTAAATTATTTTTTTTAACAAAATCTCAAAATTTATTTCAATTAACTTTTTGATTGAGTTTCAGATAAAATTTTATTTAAACTTATGTATATGAAAAACATATTTTTTTTAATTTTTTAAATTTTAAAAATTTCAAAACTTTGATCGCCAGGTGTCACGGTTGAATTTAATCTGATTGGAATCAAATTTATACCACATAATTTTTAGGTCTAGTAGAAAAAAAGTTGCCTGGACACTTGGTGAAATCAAAAGTTGAAGAAAAATTCCGTTCTAATGTAAAAGTCTAGTTATATTTTTATACCCTCCAACCACAGTATGGGGGTATTCTCACTTTGTCATTCCGTGTGAAACATATCGAAATATCGGTCGGGGACCCCACAAAGTATATATAATATACATCTGGCGATGTCCGTCCGTCCGTCTGTAGAAATAATGATGCAGTCCAAACCAAAAGAGCTAGACCCCTGAAATTCGGCAAGAATGTCTCTTATGTTACTGGTAAAATTAATTTCGAAGATGGGCAAAATCGGAGCAGGGGGGAAAAAGTTCCCCCGTGAAGAACTAAAAGACCCCTGAAAAATACGATATTTTTACGAGTTTTTTTAATTTTTCCTCAACAAATGTAACATTTGTATGCCATATTATGTTCATAGACCTGCGCTTGGACCAAGGGGGTTAGAAAATTTGATTTTTTTCAGGTTGCACCCCTTTGGGGGAGTAGTTATAGAAATTAATTTAAAAATAACGATACAAATTTATTACTTAAGCGTAAATATCATAAACAAATAATTTGTAAACATATATAGGGGGTACAGGTATCCCCCACCAACTCCGCCGACCCCCCCCCCCAAAAAAAAAAGACGCCCCTGCGATTTTTTTTTTAATTTTAAACGTGTTGGAGGGTATAAAAGATTTGGCACAACCGAGTTTAACACTCTTACTTGTTTTATATAAAACTGAAGACTTAAGCAACAAAATTAAAAAAATTTACCTAAGTTAAAATATGAAATTTTTGTAAATAAAAATAAGACAAGTTCAAACTAAAACAACAATATTCATTAACGTGAGGATTCATATTTAAGACTATACAACTTTTTTTTACTTATAATTTGAATACAAAATTTGCAAAAGTTTTAAAAACACATTTGTGACCAATGACAGTTTTTTAACAGAATTAAAAAAAAAATCTATCAAAAAATCTGTAAAACGACTTTTTATTTAAATTAGATATTTTACCTAAAAACTAAATTTAGGAAAACAGCTGAAGTTTCGAAAAATATTTCAGCAGATTATTTTTGATATTTTACAAAAAAAAATTATAGTTAACCTAATAATTTTTTACGATTTTTGTGAGATTAAAACGATAAAAATTATATTTATATAGTCAAACAGCATATTATTTTGCTTTTTTAAAGAATCATTTAGTTATCATGTGTTTCCAAAAAGTTTTGTTATATCACAGTCTTTTTTTTATTTTGTAAAGTTAAAAAAAAAATATTTTTTTCAGTAGATTTCCAAAAATAACACTGTGCTACAAAAAAATAACAATTGATAGAGTTGTAATAATTTTTCGAAAAAACAAAATTAAGATTTTGCATGAAATCGCCGTTAGGACAACCCAGGCAAAAAATGAAAAACAAAACAAACATGAGAGGTCCCGTATCATTATTTTAAAGGTTTTTGACCCCCAGAATTCGAATTTGACCTTGAAATTGCTCTATCTCATTAAGTTTTTGATAAATCAATTTGTGTTAAATATCTCAAAAACCTGACGCGATAGAGCAATTTTAAGACCAGCTTCGGAATAAGCGCAAGAAAAACCATTAAAATTTTATCCATTACCTCTTATGATAATTTTTTTTTTTTTGCCTGGGTTATCTGAACGACTATTTCCAGCAAATTCTTAATTCCCTTTTGTAGAAAAATTATCACAACTCTGTCAATTGTTATCCGATTTTTTCAGGATAAAGCTCATCGCATTCAAAATTAAATTTAATTTTAGCATTCGTGTATAAATATAAAGATTGTTGAACGAACTATAGCAAAAAAAAATCGATAAACTTGAAAAATTTTCTAAAAATAACAATAAAATAGATATTATAGAAAAAATCAATAGATATCTTTCCTATAGACCAATTCACCCAAAACAGTTCAAAAATTAAAATCGCTTGAAAAGTTTTTGTATTACACTAGGTTTATTGAGAAAAGTCCCAAAAAAAAGTTTTTTAACAATAACTCTAAAATTTGAGGGTGTCTGGCAAGTTTTATGTGCATTTTTGTGGTCTACTCGACAAAACCAACAACTAATACTCTGTCACATCAGAAGTATTTTTCACTGTAGCACAGTCTAATTAGTTATCACCAGGGACAGGACCTTCATGCACTAAAAAACTGTGTTTTAGGCGCCTAAAATATGCACTAAAAAGTCATAAAATATGCACTAAAATCCTTAAAAAATGCACTAAAAATTATAAATATCCACTTATTTTTTTTACTTTTATTAAAAAAACATAACATTTGAATTCAGTCTGGCATTTTTAGCTTAGATATACATATATACCGTATGTATAAAATTTTATTAAAAAAAATAAAAATTATCTAAAAAAATTTAATAATTGTTTTAATAAAAAAAATATCATAAAAAACCTTAGCAATAGCTAAAAAAATCTAACAAATTGTTAAAAAACTAAAATTTATACAAAATATGACCTAAAAATATTCATTTATAGCGAAATAATGGCAAAATATGCAAAAATATGCATTTTAAGCAAAATATGCTAAAATATGCACTAAAGAATCGATGGCATTTTAAAGCAAATGCTTTGATTCGCAAAGAAATCTTGTTAAAGCTGTTCTAAGACCAGAGGGGAAAAACATGCATTTGCATGAAAGTCCTCTCCTTGGTTATCACTTAAAAAATATAATTTTTTTATAAGGGGGGGTATAACTTTTCGACTGAAATAATAAAGTTTTATTACTTCAGTCGAAAAATCATAATAAATGAATTTGATCAAATTTATCGCTATGGTAAAAGATGTCCCCCACCAACATCCTCCCAAATCGAAAATATCAAATTTGTCTTTTAGTTTTAAATTTTAACATTTTGGAATGTGTTAAAGATTCGAGACACAGTCGAATTTAACACTCTCAATGGTTAGTATTTAATATGTTTATGATACTTTAAGTGTGTATTCTAATTAATAATGTATTGTTTTGTTTGTAATTAAAGTTTTGTTTGTAATTGTTTATTTTATTTGCTTTTAATTAAATTAAATTTAAATTATATTAATTTTTTTTATTGATATTGTATTAACATATCTATCTAAGCAAACATTGTTATTTAGTACAAATTAGTCTCTGACATTTATTGACAATGAAAAGTTGATTGAAACAAGTTTGTAAATTTTAAGATAAGCTTAAGATAAATGAAAGTACAGCAATTTGTAAGATAATAGTTAATTAAAAAAAAAAACAGAAACAAATTAATAAAATCACAGACTTAAAAATGTTTAGATAAAAATAAGACTTAATTAATAAAATAAAACAATTATAAAGTATAAAATTTTATAATAATAAAAAAAATAATAAAAAATTTCATATAAATTAAAATTTTATATTTAATTTTTAAACAAATAAATACCAAAATAACATTTTTCAATTGTAGCTTTTTTTAAATCACAAAATATTGTTTTGATTTAAAATATCGCCTTTACTTTTTAATAAATTTTATTGAAAACCCATTCATAAAAAACTTGTTTATCTCCTAATTATACGAAAATGCCGCCTTTATTTTCTTAAAAAAAACTGTATTTAAAATTGTATTTTTACTTACTTCAACTGTCTGTTTTACTTTGATTGAACAATCAATCAAGGAAATTTATTTTCAAATATAATTTAATTTTGCTTCATCTTACCCATCTTAACTTGTTTTAATTGAAAATATATTTTTTTGTGTATTTTCTTATCTTTAATCTCATTTAAATTTAGTAAAAATGTCTATAAAAAACCGTTAGTTTTAAATTTTTTTTCGTTTGTAATATTTGTTAGTAACAGGTTTTTATTTTTCTTATCAAATTGTTAATAAATTTTGTAATACAATTTTTTTTGTTAAGTATATTTATTTTTAAATAGAGATAAAATAGTTTAAACAACTTTCGGTTTTAAAAAAGTGTGAAATTAAGAAAATATTTAAAAATTTTACAGTACTTTGTAAAAAATATTACAATTTGGAAAATTTTTTTAAAAGTTTTTTGGCTTGAAACATTTTTTTTTCTATCTGTAATAGGAATAATACCTTTTTTCCATTTTTTTTAAAATTTATGTATTATCACAAAAAATTATTTTGTAGATTTCCTGGCATTTTATCGTTGGGTTTGATCTAAACACCCTATGTTTAAAATTTTAGCCAAATCCGACAATTTTAACTTGTGCCCCTGGGGGGTTAAAGTTTTTTGTACAAACCAAAAAAAAAAATTTTAGGGTCAAACTTTACGGCACAGGTTAAAATTGTTCGATTTGGCTAAAACATAAATATAGAGATTTCAGACCAAAACTAACGTAAAAAAGGTAATTTTGTATAGTCTATATAAATAAAAATCAATTGTCGTTCGTTGGTAACCGCATCAGTTGAGAACGGCTGGACCGATTTGGACAATTTTTTTGTTGAAATTTTCGTCTTAGTCCAACTTAGGTTTTTACGTAAAGAAAAACTGACCACGCCCACTTTTACGCCCACTTTTTTCGATTTATCTGAAATCGGAAAAAGGCTGCACCGATTTAGGAAATTTTTTATTTAAATGTTCGTAGCAATCCAATTTAAGTTTTTACCCACTTTTATGTCCACTTTTTCACTTTTACAATCCAGGAATGGCTGAGCCGAATTGACAAATTTTTTTTTAAATGAATTTTCATCATATTCAAACTTTGGTTTTTACGGAAAAAGAAATTGACCACGCCCGCTTGGCTAATTTTTGTTGAAAATGTTCGTAATAGTTCAACTATGGTTTTTACAGATAGTAAAATTTCGCACACACAGAAAAAAATATGGAGGAAACAAATTTGAGTAATCACTTGTTTAAATTTAAAAACAAAAATTGAGTAATTTTTTAAGTGACGCAATTAAAAATTTACTTGAAAATTTTAAAAACAATTTAAGTAAATAATTTAATAAAAATTTAATAGTTTTTTTATTTTTTTTTAAACTCTCACAGTTTTTTGAATTCTCGTTTAGTTTATAGTTTTTTGTATAGGTAAATGAAAGTTTATAATCGTCTTTATAAAATTTTCCTATGTATTTAAGACATAAATATGTTTGGTAAAGTTTGAAAAAAACAAGTTTTTTGTTTTTTTTTTTTTTTGTAAAAAAATTTAAAACTTTTTTAAAATTAAAAAAAAAAAATAAATTGATAAAGTTTGAGTAAATTTTTAATTGTGTCAATTAAAAATTTACTCAATTTTTTTTTTCAAACATTTAATAAATTTTTATTAAAAATTTACTCAATACTACTAAATCGTTTACTGGTTCAAAATTGAGTAATTTTTTTACTCAATAGTATTAAAAATTTACTCAAATATTTTTTTTATTTTCTTCTGTGCGGCAGCTAAATTTACACTTCAACAACAGCAGAATCTGAAATGATTTTTTTTCACTTTTACACTTTTAACAAACTTTTTATAGTATAATTCTCTTATCAAAAGTGGAGCGGGAAGCGTTTTTCCGCAACGGTTCACATACACTAAGAAAATTATGTCATTAACTGTTTGTAGGTTATTTTAAAAATTAAACAGTAAAGTTATTTTAAAAGAAAAATCATTAATTTTATTATGGATTTCTGGTTTTCTACTGTTTCTGTAGTTAAAAAAAAATAATTTACTGTCTTAAAACTGAATTTTCAGTTACATTCAATTTCGGCAGTAAAAAATTTCTTCTGTAGTTTTACTGTTTTTCAATACAAAATAACTGAATATTCACTAGTTTTTTAATGTTTTGGTTAGTCATTAAATTAACATTTAAAATCGACTGTAATACGTTTTTATTTTAAATGAAAAAAAACAGTGGAATGGTTTTTAAATACAATTTCATTTGTTTTAAGTGAATATTCAGTGGAATTTACCTACATAATTCTTTGAGTGTACGTTTTATATGAAAACAAAATTCCGCCGCGTTTTTCCACCAAATTAGATTCAATTCTATTTTTATGAGGACAATTGCGGAAAACCGCTTGCCGCTCCAATTGTGATTATTGTCTAACACTGCACTTTTTTATTTTTTTTTTTGGCATTTACTTTTTCTTAAGTAGAACATATGAGAATCTCGGAGGAGGCTACACAAGAAATTTCTTATATTTTTAGGAAATTTTTTTTTCGAATTTTTTATTATTTTCATAAGTATTTAACAAAAAAATAAAAAAAAACTTTTGGATATTGTAGATTGGATGTTTAAGTACCTGCTTAAATAGGAAACACTAAATTTTTTCATAATTGGAAACTTTTTATTGACATTTTAGTTGCCAGATTTAAAATAAAAATTACCAAAAAAATATGGTAAAATTACCAAAAATATGGCAAAAATAACAAAAATAAAAATAATAACACAATAATATAGCAAAAACACATAAACATTGTTGTTTACTAATAGCAAATCACAGAAAAAAGGTGTAAAAATTAATTTTTACAATTTTTTTTACTAAAGCTTACAAGGGAAGTCTCCCTGGTGTCACCCCCCGATCTTCATGAAATTTGGATATGTTTTTAAGAACGAAAATTTTTAGGTGTGGTTGATTTGTACGGGTGGAAATTGATTTTCTTCAGTTTTTTTAATGATTTACACCTATTTAAACAAAATTAATATAGGCATAAGTGGTATCAGATTAAAGGTATTAAAAATACCTATCTCGTGGTGCTAACAACGGGCCAAAGAAATTAATATTTTTCGACTGATTAACAAAAATGTCCTAAAATGTTGGTATTTTACTCAATATGACGAAAAGTTGTTCATATTTGGACACGTTCTTAACACACGTAGATAGGTTTTCCAAAGACCTTTCATTTGGTATGTAACATGACTAGGTTTCTTTGCACAATATAGGAGATAAACAAAAAAAAAATGAAAAATGGCCTTTTCTTCCCCCTTCCTTTTTACCCCCTAAATATAAATTTTCTGATCTAAAAAATAAAACCAATTCCACAAAGATCCGCGGGTGACACTAGGGAGACTTCCCTTGTTAGCTGAAAAATTTTTGTGTCCGGGACTTTTTTTCATGAAATTTTTCATTTATAAAAAATGATTTTTTACAAATTTTTTTACTCAAAAAAGCAAAATAAAAATCTGGACTTAGAAAATTTTTGCGTGTCCTATTGTAGCAAAAAATTTTTTTTTTTTTGAAAGCAAAAGATGTCTTTAAATCTTAATATTTTTCGATGAGAAAATATCAATCAATCCTTAATTTACAGACTTATTATAACTAAGCCTTTCTAAGCAAAGCGGGCTTAAAAATTTATTCAAACGCTCAGTTTCTTAATTTTTTGTGTAAGTACTGTAGGCAGACAATTTTTTTTGTTTATATTAAACATGTAAACTAGTTGTAGGAAATATGGTATTACGTTACCGTATCGAACAAAACTAATTAATTATTAGTTGTTTTTATTTTTTGCTTAACCAAAAAAACCGATAACTTATCCAATGCATTTTTTTTTTTTAATTTAAAGGTGTCTGTTAATGGTAATTAAAATTGGCGGCATTTTATAAATAGCCAAATCAAAAATATTTTGGTAAAAGAGACATTAAATGCACTGAGACTATATTAAGTCATTATACATAAGTAAACAAAATTTTGACAAACTTATTATAATAAATATTTTTTTTAAACCTTACACTTACCTTCCAACAATAAAATAGGTATTTTTCTTTTAAAATTTCTACATATGTAATAAAAAAGAACTATACAACCAAAAATTTCACTAGAAATATGTAACCTACATTCATTTGTTACTGCCAACCATACCGTACGGTTCCGTTTCCCCACATTCTCTGAGCATGTGTGAACTTTTCCATAAACAATTGCAATACAGTTTTTCATACATACACTGTTTCATACATACACTTATTTTTTTGCTAAAAAAAAACATGCATGCAAATTGTAGACAACATTTTTCCAAACATTATTTCGCACTTTAAACCATAAATTTTGAACAATTGACAATTGTAATGCCATAAACTAAAAACCAGATGTAGCTTATATGAAATCAAACAAGACGAAAAAATATAAAAATTAGGTCTTTGCTTTGGAGATGCAGAGCAAACCATAAATTTAATAGGGTGGCTTTGATTTGTATACCTTTTAACTAAAGGCCAATTGACATGATAAACAAATTTTTGTTTAATAAAAATTATGTATTGTCTTTTTTTAACCAGATTTTATTTTTTTGTTTTAATAATTTTAATAAAAGTTTTTTTTTAGAAAATTTGAGTAAAGTTTATTACATATTTAACAAGCAACCCCACTGATGCATAATATCAAAATTTTCGATATCGAAGTTTTGATTTTTTGTGTCATTTTGATTTTATTTAAATAAAAAATTCCCTTAAACTACTGTCACCCTAACACAAACAGCGGCTCGCAGTAAGCGAAAATTCAATTTGCAATAATTTTTAATAATAACCATAAAAATAGTTAACATACATTACACCCAAAATAAAATGACAAATATTATAAACCATAAAATCTTACAAAAAAAAAAAAAAACAGATTATATTTTTAACTAAAAAAAAAACAATATCCAGTTTACTGTTAACCTTTTAGTATGCAACGACAATAATTGGGGACTAGAATTATAAGTTTCGGGTAGTTTGAAGTGGCTGCTAACAGGAAGTGGTGGAGCGCATTATTTGCTCCATTCTTAGGCGTTTTAACGGATTGTTAAGAGACCACTCGTATCGAGATCTGGAAGAATATTTGAAATCGAATTATGATAATCGGGGTATCATCACAACGAACTGAGTTTGACAAAGGAAAATACCGTTAACCAGAAAATAATATCGTGTATTTTACTATAATTAAAACTTTAATTATTGTTAAATTTAATACACCGTGTGACAGCCAATATTAAACATGATCCGGATGAAAATAGCGATCTAATGGAGTAAAACTGCATTTAAAGTTTTTCATTTCATGATCCTGTTTTCTTTTAAAAGGACTTCAAAGCTTTAAAGGATACATTTTGTAAAATATTTTTGAAATATTTGAAATTGTCTTAGGGTGACACTGGTGACGGCAGATGAAAGAGGAAGATCTCCCATAATTTTAGCATTTTTATATTTTGCCATATCAGGATAAAAGGATGTGAATAAAGTCAATTGAAAACTTTATTAAAATATTTTTTTGAAATTCGGAGTGATATTGAAGGACAAATTTTTAAATGGACGTTACTTACCTCCTTTTTCCTGATATGGAAAAATAATAAAATATGAAAATAAGGGGATATCCTCCTTTTTCATTTGCTATCAATAGTGGCATCCTAGGACAAGTACAAATATTAAAAAAATATTTTATAAAATTTAATCCTCTAAAACTTTGAAGTCCTTTTAAAAGGAAACAGGATCACGAAATGAAAAACTGTAAATGCAGTTTTATTACATCTGCCCCCAGTTTCTGTAATATGAACGCTATTCGTTCTGGACGAATTTGTGTGTATTTTGTTATTGTAACAAAAACAAAATGCATGCAATTCGTCGCAGACGAATGGCGTTCGTATTACAGAAACTGGGTTTAGTCTCTAGTTTCAAACGTATAGTAGCCAGTTCGTGTTTAACAACTTTTTTAATTTTTGTCGGACGGTCATATCAATTAAATATTTAATTTATTTAATAAATTGTTTAATTAAATTTTTAACTTTATTTTAATTGTTTGTAAATTTAAATTAAATTAATATTATTAATTTTTTAATAAAATTTTCACTGTTCTTATTTTTTATACCCTACACCACTCTGTGTTACAGGGTATAATGAGTTTGTGCTGATGTTTGTAACTGCCCGAAACATTGGTCCTAGACCTACCTTCAATTATACCGATCGACTCAGAATTACTTTTTGAGACGATTTGGCGATGTCCGTCCGTCCATCCGTCCGTCCGTCCGTCTCTCCGTCCGTCTGTCCGTCTGTCTATCTATCGGTTAAAGCACGATACAGATCAAAATTTTCAATCAATTGACCTGAAATTTGAAACTTAAGCTATTTTTTTACCAAGCACGAAGCCTTTTGAAATTGGAGAAAATCAGTCCATGTTTAGACCAAGCCCCCATACAAACGCCCCTATTGGATTCGGCTTAAATGTCTCTTATAACCGTGTTATAAGAGATATCGCTTCGAAATTAAGCAGGTAATCAAATTTTGTATGCACAACCACAATTCAAAATTTCAAAGGAATCGGGTCAGTCCTTCTGGTAGTCCCCATACAAACCGCCTTCCCGATATTCACATAATTCCCTCAAAATTCATAAAAATGGAAATATTTGATAAAAATTTTATTTTTAGGTGTTAAACGTGTACTTTAGTAACCTAATAAAATCGGAATATAATTGAACCATTTTTGGACTAGTCCCCCATATAAAAATTTCGACCGATGTTCAGTTAAATCGGTCTATTGACAAAAAATAAACTAATTCCACTAAAATTTGATCTGAGTGTGTTTTCTACACTAAATAAAGATCTAACAAAAGACAGATCCAATCGGTCCATATTTGGACTTGGGACCCATTTATCGGAAAGACTGGTGTAAGGTATCATATGGTCGGTCTTGACCGACTATAACTTTTTTACCTTGGTAGAATACAATTACGAAAATAAATTTGTAAAATTACCAATAAAACTATAGTTCTCGTTTGAGCATAGTACAAGATTTTTTGTTAAAAACAAGGAAAATTTTTAAATATTGGTTGAACAAGATTACAAGGCATTTTACTAGGCGTTTTACCATTTTTTTTTTAGTGTACTCATTTGAGGAGCCCATTGGGTTCGTACCCAATAGGTCCAGACCCCGATGGGCCTAGACCTAGTTGGGTTCCTTAAAAATTGTGATAGTTTTTGATCCAAAATTTGTGTCTGTTTCATTCTACCTTGCTTGGTTTTTGAGATACGTGGTTTTAGGGGACCACTGGGGTTTTGAGAATTAAAAAACCGGATAACTTCAAAAATATTACTCGGAGTGCTTTTGACTAATTTTCGGTCTTGTTCTACGTGTTGAGAGCTTTTGAACTTTTAATTGTGTCGGCAATATTTACCGAGATATGAGAATTTTTTTTGGATCCAAAGTTAGGACCCATTAGGTTCCACACATGTTTCCATTTAACTTTTGTTGTTTCGGCAACATGCTGATTTGTGAATTGTGTGCTGTGATCTGCTAAATTTTTACGGGATTCCAATTAAAAAAACAATCATACCCAAAATAATAACTCTGTTAAATTTGAGAAAAACTCTGCTAATTTAACAGAGTACACCATACTTTTTCAGCTAGCAACATTTCTTGGTAATTTTACTAAAAAAAACTCTGTAAAATGATTTTAACAAAAAAAAAAACTGTTAATTTACAGAGTTTCTAATAAAATATTGGTTAAATAAAGCACCATTTAACGAAGAAAACTCTGTAAATTTACATATTTTTGTAAAATGCATTTGATGCAACCAAAATTTTGCCGAAAAAAACTCTGTAAATTTACAGAGTTTAGTAAAAAACATGTTAAAACATGTTAAATCACATAAAATTTTTATACGATTTTTTAAAAGATTTGTTTGTACTTTTTTAAAATGTTCTTGTTTATTTAATAATAACACAGGGCAACACTTTTTTTTGCCCGGGTTCTGATAACTAATTTTGAGTAATAGGGGTATGCTAATTTCAAATCTGGCTACCGTTTTTTTGGGTCAGCTCTAGTTTTCGAGATATAGCCTAAGGAAACTTTGAAAGTAGGCTATTTTTGGCATGTTTGTGAGTCTATATTTACCAACACTAGTCTTACATCCAAAAAGTGAATGAAGATTTTAGGTATGTTGGATATGCTAATTCCAAAAATGCTCTTATTTCTGTTAAGTCATCTTTAGTTTTTGAGATATCGCTAAAATAAAATTTTTAAATTTATGACCTCTGTAATTTTGTCTGAATATTTATGCCCTTTTTAATAACTCGAAAACTAAAGCTGTCAGAAAAAACCTAATAATAGTTTTGGAATCCTGGCATCCAATATAGTTAAGTTCGTGTTTAAAACTGATGCACTAATTTTTATTTTGAAAATTATAGCCAAGCAAAATTGGTTAAAAAAACGCACTTTTTCGACTCTTTAACAGCGATTTGCTCGCGAACGCGAGCTGATGGAAACAATTGGATAACAGATTCGAAATAAGCACACTTAAATCCATATAAATCAGGTGTCAAAGGTCAGGCAAATTGAAAAAGTTCAAATTTTGTGAACCTGTGTAATAAATATTATTTTGGTGTTTTTACAGAAAACTTTGTTTTTAACTATGAAATTAAGATTACACAGAAATAAGTAAAAATACAGATAAAACTTTTTTGTTATAAAAAAATACAGAGTAAGGAGTGAGATCATAAAAATGTTAACACACATTTTTGCCTACAACTTTGGTGTAAAGCTTCCAAATTTTTTTTTTTTTCGGCAGTTTACATTTTAAAAATATGTCAGTTAATAAATTAATTTACATCATGAGTTTTAATTTGCAATTTTTTACACAATGGACGATGAAAGAAAAGTGCGTTCAAAAATAATTAAATATTTTCAACAAAACCAAACATGGACATACAAAAAAATTGCCAAAGAAACTAATGTATGCCGCCAAACAGTTTCAAAAGTGGTAAAAAGGTATCTGGAACACCTAACAATTGAAAGGAAGCCGGGAACAGGAACAACGACTGGTTATCGTAACATTGGTAAGGCATATAAAGTTAAAAGCATCCTTAAGAGAGCTCCTAACACATCTGGCAGAAAAACAGCTCGGTTAGCCCAATGCTCAGACTTTTTTGTACGTAAAGTGAAACGTAAGGCGGGACTAAAGTCCTACAAAGTTCAAAAAGTTCCCGATAGAAACGCTTTTAAAAATTTGGAGGCCAAAACCAGAGCTAGAAAATTGAAATCAAATTTTATAAAAAAATACAACTGTTGTGTAATGGACGACGAAACTTATGTCCTGGCTGATTTTGCGCAGCTCCCTGGTCAAGAATTTTATGTTTCCGATGTTCGAGGAAATGTTGCGGTAAAATTTCGGTCAAAAAAGCAAACGAAATTCCCCAAAAAATTCCTAGTATGGCAAGCCATATGTAGCTGCGGCCAAAGAAGCCAGTCATTTGTGACATCTGGCTCTATAAACAGCGAAATTTATATCAAGGAGTGTTTGCAGAAGAGACTTCTTCCGTTCTTGAGTCAGCACAATGTATCCACTTACTTTTGGCCCGATTTAGCATCTTGTCACTACAGCAAGAAAGCGCTGGAGTGGTATAATGATAATAATGTGGTTTTTGTACCAAGAGAGGCAAATCCACCAAACTGCCCGGAGCTCAGGCCAGTGGAGAGATATTGGGCTCTTGTTAAAAAAGAATTAAAGGGCACATGTCTCCCAGGACATGCAAGATTTCAAACGTAGATGGACCACCTGCTCTAAAAAGGTGACAGAAACTACCATAAAAGCCTTAATGGGAGGGTTTCCGGAAAAAGTGGATAACTTTGTTCGTAGTGGTTAGAGTTCCATGCGGTTTTTTTGTTATGATTTTGTATTAAATTTTATTTAATGAAAATTTGGTTTGAAGTCTTAAAATTCAGTAGTCTGTTTTTTATTTAACTTTATGTGTGTTAACATTTTTATGATCTCACTCCTTATTTCGCTTAAATCTGTATTTTAGCAGATAACTCTGTTAATTATCTGTAAAATTAAGATTACAAAGTTAAAAGTAATATAGCAGATGAAACTTTGTTTTTTTGTCACAACAAAATACAAAGTATTTTCTTTAAATCTGTATTTTGACAGAAAAATCTTTCAAATATCTGTTGAATTAGGGTTACAGTCATTTTACAGAGTATTTTACAGAGTTATTATTTTGATTGCATTTAAGGCAAATTTATATGGGGCCTTGGTCTAAACATGGACAGATTTTAATAGCGATCTACCTTGTGTTAAAAGAAGCATAAATTTTAAATTTCAGACAAATGCAGCATAAACCTGTATCGTACGCTGTAAATTACATGGACAGACGGACGGACATCGCTAAAACTACTCAAAAAGTAATTCTAAGTAGGTCGGTATGCTTATTGGAATATCTAGGAGCAATATCTAGAAGCATTATTTATGAAATTTGTATTACAATTAAATAAGAAATATTTTAAGTAACTTTAAAATTTTTTGAGCCAATTTAAGTAGTTTTTTGAAAAGCATTTCGTTTTTTTTCAAAATTAATTTTATCAAAATTAAAATAATTTTAAATACAAATTTGGATACAAAAGGGTGCCCTGTTATCAGGGCACCCTTTTGAATTTTAGCCCAAAAATCTCAACACATTTTAGGGTTAACATTTGAAGTAGTTTTTTCCTCAATTTAATAAAAACCCAGCAGCATAAATTTATTTTCATTTACCGATACTCAAATGTGTGGGTGTTAAATTGTATAATTTTTTATAACACTTACATTTTTTTTAATTTAAAGTTTTTCTTATACGTAATTGTAAATAAGTGGGGAATTTTGTTTTCTTTCAGCGGCTTAATTTTTTTAGTTTTTTTTTTTTGGTTTTGAAAAGTGCAAGTTTTTCTTTTCGTTAAAATCTAGTTTCTTTTATTTTAATTTTCTTTATGTTGTTTTTTTTTGGTTTGTAATTTCTTTTATTGAAAAATAAAGTCATTTGTTTAAGCTGGCTTATCTTTTTTGGTGTGGGTTGTCTAAAGTTGATGACAGCTGTGTGATCGTAGTGTAAAACTCTAATTTTGTATTTGTTAAAAATTTAGTTTTCGTAAGCTGTTGATAATCATTAAGTGGTTTTCTTTTCAGTTTTTTTTTATTTTTTTTATACTTGACAATAATAATACGATTATTTACTTAAGCTTCCGTATTTTCAATTATAATGTTTAGTTTAATTTCAATGAAATTGTATATTTTGTACAAAAAAAGGGGGAAAAAAATAATTTAATTGATGAGAAATGTCTTTTGAAAATGTTTTATGTATTTTGGTATATAAGTAAAAAATGGTTTTAATTCCATTAAATTTATATCGATAAGTAACATTAGCTTATCTCTATAACTTCTGATTAATTTTTACAAAAAAATAAAAATTGTTTTATTCGACCTTTAAAATATTATATTTTGAGTAGGTTTATTCTAGCTCGAGGTCATTATTTTCTTTACTAATTATTAATTTTCATTAAAATAATTTTTCTTTTTTAAACTTAGTTATGTTGGTAATTTTTTGCAACATTTTTTGCAACACAGTGTTTCGGAATTTGTCAGATCCCATTGTCAAGATACTTTTTATATAAAAGGTACTTTTTATATAAAATGTACATTTAATATAAAAGGTACTTTTTATATAAAAGGTACTTTTTATATAAAAGGTACTTTTTATATAAAAGGTACTTTTTATATAAAAGGTACTTTTTATATAAAAGGTACTTTTTATATAAAAGGTACTTTTTATATAAAAGGTACTTTTTATATAAAAGGTACTTTTAATTAAAAGGTACTTTTTATATAAAAGGTACTTTTTATAAAAAAGGTACTTTTTATATAAAAGGTACTTTTTATATAAAAAGTACTTTTTATATAAAAGGTACTTTTAATATAAAAGGTACTTTTTATACAAAAGGTACTTTTTATATAGAAAGTACTTTTTATATAAAAAGTACTTTTTATATAAAAGGTACTTTTAATATAAAAGGTACTTTTAATATAAAAAGTACATTTTAAATAAAAAGTACCTTTTATTTAAAAAGTACCTTTTTTATAAAAATTAACTTTTATACAAAAAGTACCTTTTATACAAAAAGTACCTTTTATACAAAAAGTACCTTTTATATAAAAAGTACCTTTTATATAAAAATTACCTTTTATATAAAAAGTACCTTTTATATTAAAAGTACCTTTTATATTAAAAGTACCTTTTATATTAAAAGTACCTTTTATATTAAAAGTACCTTTTATATTAAAAGTACCTTTTATATTAAAAGTACCTTTTATATTAAAAGTACCTTTTATATTAAAAGTACCTTTTATATTAAAAGTACCTTTTATATTAAAAGTACCTTTTATATTAAAAGTACCTTTTATATTAAAAGTACCTTTTATATTAAAAGTACCTTTTATATTAAAAGTACCTTTTATATTAAAAGTACCTTTTATATTAAAAGTACCTTTTATATTAAAAGTACCTTTTATATTAAAAGTACCTTTTTTATTAAAAGTACCTTTTATATTAAAAGTACCTTTTATATTAAAAGTACCTTTTATATTAAAAGTACCTTTTATATTAAAAGTACCTTTTATATTAAAAGTACCTTTTATATTAAAAGTACCTTTTATATTAAAATTACCTTTTATATTAAAAGTAACTTTTATATTAAAAGTACCTTTTATATTAAAAGTACCTTTTATATTAAAAGTACCTTTTATATTAAAAGTACCTTTTATATTAAAAGTACCTTTTATATTAAAAGTACCTTTTATATTAAAAGTACCTTTTGTATTAAAAGTACCTTTTATATTAAAAGTACCATTTTATATAAAAAGTACCTTTAATACAAAAAGTACCTTTTATATAAAAAGTACCTTTTATATAAAAAGTACCTTTTATATAAAAAGTACCCTTTATATAAAAAGTACCTTTTATATAAAAAGTACCTTTTATATAAAAAGTACCTTTTATATAAAAAGTACCTTTTATATTAAAAGTACCTTTTATATTAAAAGTACCTTTTATATTAAAAGTACCTTTTATATTAAAAGTAGCTTTTATATTAAAAGTACCTTTAATATTAAAAGTACCTTTTATATTTAAAGTACCTTTTAAATTAAAAGTACCTTTTATATTAAAAGTACCTTTTTTATTAAAAGTACCTTTTATATTAAAATTACCTTTTATATTAAAAGTACCTTTAATATTAAAAGTACCTTTTATATTAAAAGTACCTTTTAAATTAAAAGTACCTTTTATATTAAAAGTACCTTTTATATAAAAAGTAATTTTTATATAAAAGGTACTTTTAATATAAAAGGTACTTTTTATATAAAAAGTACATTTTAAATAAAAAGTACCTTTTATATAAAAAGTACTTTTTATATAAACAGTACCTTTTATATTAAAACTTTTATATATAACAGGAACTTTTTGTATAACACGTAGAAAAATTCTCAGAGACATTCGAAGACATTTATCAGTATAGCAAATTTCTCAGATACTGAGACATTATTCTGTATCGAAAAGTTCTCCTAAAAAATTTTTTCCTTATAGAAAAATTATCTGAGAAGCATTTTTCCGTATAAAAAAAATATCAGAGAGACTTTTCGTATAGAAAAATTCTCCGAGAGACATTTTCCCATATAGAAAAAGAAACAAATCTGTGAGAAACATTTTTCTGTATAGAAAAATTCTCTGAGACAGTTTTCCGTATAGAACATTTTTTTGAGACAATTTTCCGTATTTAAAAAATTCTCTGAAAAATTTCTCCGTACAGAAAAATTGTCTGAGAGACATTTTTCCGTAAAGAAATATTTTTTGACATTTTCCGTATAGAAAAATTATTAGATTCTGATACATTTTCCCTTATAGACAAATTCTTAGATTCTGAGACATTTTTCCTTAAAGACAAATTCTTAGATTCTGAGACATTTTTCGGTATAGAAAAATGTTCAGATTCAGGGACATTTTTCGGTATAAAAAAATCTCAGAATCTGAGACATTTCTCGGTATAGAAAATTTAGCAAAAATAAAAACCCTATACTACAAGTAGAAAAGGGTTTTTAATGACAAATCGTTAATGATCAAACTAAAATATTACCTAATTCAAATTCGACTCTACTCTGATTGGGAACTAGAAGATGAAAATTGTACCATCACAGAAAAAAATAAAAATGAATTTCAATTACGAAATTCGTTGATTCAATTAAAAAAATAATTGAAGTCGGACGTATCACGAAAATGCGCATATTAATTAAAAAATTTTTTTTTTAAATAATTGAAATTATTTTCAATTAAACTTTTAATAACTTTTTTAAAAAAGTTTAATTGAAAATAATTTAAAAATTCAATTAAAATTTTAATTAAATGAATTAAAGATTTTATTGAATATAAAGCTAAAAATCAATTAAAATTGTAATTGAATATATTACACAGATAATTGAAAACGGAAATAAAAATCAATTAAAATTTTAATTCATTTAATTAATTTTTTTAATTGAAATAAAATCAAAATTCAATTAAACTTTTAATTAAATAAATTAAAATATTTATTTAAAATAAAAATGTTTTTTGTTATATTTTTTAACATTTTTTTATTACATCAAAACTAAAATGACATCAAACCTGATAACTGTACAATTTTTCACACACTTGTATGTAGCCGAGAAGGGATTAGTTTGCCAACGCCACAAATTTCACCAGATTGCACTAAAAAAAATTGGTGTCATTAAATATATTCAATTCTAATAAGTAAAAAAGAAATACAAATTAAATTGCTTTACTTACTTTGTTATAGGCTTGGAACTCTCAAAAATATCAGCTTTTGACCCTTTAAATGTTTTCTTGAAATTTCCGTCTGTCTGCTAAAATAAAGAAAAAAAAATACTTATATATACATATTTTTAATATATTAATTTTTTTCTATACTTACTTTGATTATTCCTCAAAATAAACACACGACTTAACAACACAACTTATTTAAGCAAACTGTTTGCATAGATCGACGAGACAACGCAGTTTGCTTCAGCAAGTGTTAATGCATTTTTGTATTTTCTTTAAAACACCAATGATGTTATAACGGGAATAAGAAGCATATACACACAACAACATTTCTTTGGCAAATATTTTAATGTGTATTGAAGAAACACAAAAAGAGCGTACAAAATGTTTGATACAGAAAACTAACATGCAAAGCAATAAGAGGGTTGATTTTTTTTTGCAATGTAGAGTATTTTGTACAGACAAGATACTCTACATTTCTTTAATATGCCAAAAGAGCTGCTAAGGAAAGTCTTAAAAAAAACATTATTTTCAAAAAAGCAAAAGAATCAATTAAAAAAATAATTGAATCAATTAAAATATTTAATTGAATATCAATTTAAAGTGAATTAAAATTTTAATTGAAAAATAAAATTGGATATTTTTTTCTGTGATCGTAGTAAGACTACGATCATCATATTATCAACTAACAAATATAAAAAACTGACATACATACAGTGGACCACAAAAAAAGAACTAAGTTTTCAAAATCTTTCGGGAGTTTTTGTCTTCTATTGGTATGCTTTCATTTTTTTATTGTCTCATTCAAGATACACTCGAACACCCCAAATTTGTTGCACAGTGTTATTGATCCCTGGTCGATTCAAAAATATTCTTACGATGTCCATCTGTCTGTTGAAATGGCGATCACGGCCGTAATATTAAATAGATATCACTGAAACGTAACATATTTACTTGTAGTTGTCCCGGTCAGTTTGGTATTGCATTTGAGAGATATTGCTTTAGCGGTTCAAAAGTTACGAACGAAAATGTAAGGACACTTCGAAAATTTTGGTACATTCCACATAACCTTAAAAAACAAAATGCTTAAATTCGGCTGCTGGTTGATGAATGTAAACAAAATTGGATAAAAAATGGTATTTAAACAAAGACAAACATGTTATTTTATAAAAAAAAATTTCACCAAAAATTTTTTTAACCAAAAAATTTTCACCAAAAATTTATTTTAACCAAAAAAAAAATTTTCCACGAATTTTTGTTTTCAAATAATGTTTTTGACATTGTAGAGGGTATTAATACATTAACATTTTTACTAGTTTTTTTTATCACTTGCTTTAAACAGTTTTCAGAAAAAAATTTTATATATATATTTAACTATGGTCCAACCCAAAAATTATAGCAACGGCTATTTTTTTTTTCTTTTTAACAAATTAGTACTTTTTTGTTGATCCAAACATAACAAGAAATGTCTTCAAGACAAAATTAAACATGTCGCTATAAAAAAAAGCAAATTTTCACAACAACTTAAACTACAGAAAAAATAAATTCACAGGCATTAAACACATGACAATTTATGGCATAGAAAAACACACCTAACTTTAGACACTAAAAATGTCTATGATTATAAATTATTGAGCATTTAATGTACACAAGATTTAAGCATGTAAGGACACTATGTATGGTAAGTATGAGTATACTAAAATCTTACTCCACTTTTTTATACACTCCAACCATAATAAATACAACTTTCATAGTATTTATGAACAAATTCATACAATTTATTAACTTTTTCATAATACTTATAAACTTTTTCATAGTATTTATGAAAAATGTTACATAGTTCTAAAATTTCACATACATATTATGGTCTATTCATAAATACTATGAAAAAGTTTTAGTATTATGAAAAAGTTAATAAATTGAATGAATTTGTTTATAAATACTATGAAAATCGTTCATTGGATTTTTATTATTTTTTTTGTGTATACTCGCTTTGTTATTCAGTGTGTAACGCATCGAAATATCGGTCTAGGACCCCATAAGACATTCTAGCGATGCCGGTCCGTCTGTCTGTGGAAGATACGATACAGTCCAAACTAAAATACCTTGACTCCTTAAGTTTAGCACGAATATGTCCTATGTTCATATGCTGGTTAAGTTCGGAGATGGGCAAAATCGAACCAGGGAGGAAAAAGTTCACTTTTTGAATAAACACTTTTTGAATAAAAAAGCATGAGTTTTGGACAAAAGCACATGATTTGACTGCATCATTATTGCGCATTAATCAGCGCTGCAAAGAGTGCTTCAATCATAACATCTTTAACACATTTTGAATAATGATAAATAGGCCAACCAAAAAATCAGCAAATGCTTATTTGTTATTTCAATGAATAAATAAATTTCCAATTATATTTCAGAAATTTCTATTTATATAAAAGAAGTTTCCATTTATATTACAGAAATTTCTATTTACATATGTTTCAGAAATTTCTTATTGTATTCCAGAAATTTAAATTTTTATTTCCAAAATTTTCTAAATGCTTTTCAAAATTTTCATTTAGATTTGAAAATTTTATAATTGCTATTAAAAAATTGTATTTTAGTTTAAAAATAAATCCATATTTTTTTAGAAATTTCCAATTGTATTTCAAAAATGTCCATTTTTATTTCAAAATTTTCTAAAAAATTCAAGATTCTCTGAAAAGATACATGAATTCACTGCATCTTTATAGCGCTTTAATCAGCGCTCTAAGGACACATGATTTCAGTGCATCTTAAGAGCGCTTTTTCGGTGTATCCAACTACCGCTCTAAAGTGTGACATCGCCTTAGAGAATCATGCATGAATTCAGCAGGTTTGGATGCGCTCCTTGACTCGAGTTTCCTCTCCAAAAGCTGCTGCCAGTTCAGCAAAATTTCTGCTGGGGGGTAACAAAGATTCGGCATTTAACACTCTTACTTGTTTTATTTCAGAAATAAAGTCTGAAGACATTTAAAAACAAGTTAAAGGGTTAAATTCAGCTTAGCCGAATCCCTTATACCCTCCGAAGTGTAAAAAAGATTATTGCGATAAACTTTATGTAAAATAAATTTTGTTCAAAAATTGGAAAAAAATAGTTTTGAAAAAAAAAATTTTAAGATAAAAATTTTCGCGAAAAATTTTTGGTAAAAAAAAAAACTTTTTTTGAAAATAAAATTTTCCGCGAAATTTATTTTTTTCACGAAAACTATTTTGGGGTAAAAATATATTTGTATGTGTGTTGTTTTTTAAATACCTTTAGGTATTTAATTCTGTTAACATATGTGACCCAGCAGCCAAAATTTGAACGTGTATTTTAAAATTTCTGAAAATTGTATTCTCAAAAGCATGATTGGTTACCGTTATCCTTATAATACCGCAACTGATTCAAAACTCTTTCAAATTGAATACCGTTACCAATACTGTTAAAAAAATAAAATTGAAGTACTGTTATCCTTACCGTTATTTGTTTAAAAAGTTACCGGTATTGTAACTGTATTCCAAATTTTACATTTTTTATAGATTTTTAACCATGTTTGGTTACCGTTACCCTTATAATACCGCAACTGATTCAAAACTCTTTCAAATTGAATACCGTTACCAATACTGTTAAACAAATTTTTGAAATACCCATACCCTTACCGTTATTTGTTTAAAAAGTTACCGGTATTGTAACTGTATTGCAAATTTTACATTTTTTATAGATTTTTAACTACACTCAGAAAATTATTACATTATTACATGTTAGTTGTTCGTATATTTTAGAGTAGTTAGTTGTTTTCAACTACAAAGTCAGTTGTTTTTGTATGAAAAATATCAAACAACTATTTTTGTTAGATGTACTGTAATGCAGTAACCGTTATTTAAAGCAGATAATTTTTTTTATCTCCAAAAAATTATAATATTTTAAATTTTAGTTATTTCTTTGCAACTTCGTATAAAAACGTGAAAAACAAAACACCAAATTCGATTGTATGTGATTCGGAAAATTTTATGTGAATTGAAAAGTTGTGAAAGACAGAAGACCTTAGATGTTTAAGATCCAATTAGTGGTTGGAATTTTTTATGTTTTAATTTAATTTTTAAAATATGCATAATTTTTTGCCATAGTGTATGTTTTTTATAGATGGTATGCTAACAGAAAAAAAAACTAACCAAGTTCATAATTTTTAACTCCATCATACAATCATAAAATACATACTATCATCTTTTGTGGCTTAAAGACTTATTTTCATAAAAGAAGAGTGCCACAACTATGAATGAATAAATTGAGAGGATGAATGACAACAAGAAAATTGAACAGGATTATCATAAAAAAAAAACTGGAAAATAAAGAAAGTTTTTTTTTTTTTTTATTCATTGACTACACAGAAAAAAATAGAAACGAGTATTAAAAAAAATATATTGTAAGTAATAATTAAAAAAATTTAATAGTTAGTTCAGTAAACAATAAAAGGACTCACGCGAATAAGTAAAAATATATTACTTGTTTAACTTATCGATATTTTTAGGCTTTAATTTTGCATTTTAAGCAGTAAGATACGGTATTATAAAAGTGCTTTGTTTAAAATTTGGATTCTCCCTTATGCGCGCGTACTTTTCAATTATTTAATTCTGAAAGCTAAATAAGAATTCATTTGAACAAAAATAAAAATTTCTCGTTATAAAAAATTTTCTAGAATATTGCTAATGTGTCAATTAATTTGATTAATTGATTCAAATAAAAGTTTATTTAAAATTTCAATTCATATAATACACCCAAAAATATCCTCGGTGTCATTGTACATAATATTGTTTTCAAATGGTTCTTCTAAAAAACTAATTAACAATCAATTATTTTGTTAAAAAATATTTGTTTATTTATTTGTTTATTAATAATTATCAATTAAATAATTTTTCTTAACCACCGCAAGTCAATTAATTAAGCAATTCGTATTTTTTATCTTTTAAATATTTAAAAATTTTTATAGTAATGTTTGTATTAGAAACCTGGTCGATTGTACTTAATTAAATCATTAACTAATTTGATGATTTTATGACTTTGGTTTCTAATTATTTAATGACTAACTGGTTTGCTTGTGCAGTTGTTAAAAAAAATAAATTTGTTGAATTTTTTTGCAGCATTTTTAATGCTAGTAATTGTTATAATGCTGCAATAAATGTTTGTTTTGTTTGCATATATAGTAATAACAAGATAACAAATTTTTGCAATTGCGGTTGAATAATTTGGGTATAAAACAATGTTTTAAAATACCAAAAAAAATTAACAGCAAAAAAATTACGAAAACGAAGTATTAAATCTTCTCTCTTTCAATGGTTATTGATGATTTTGATGATGTAGCTAAGGCATAGAGAAAAAATAAGATGCTGTGAGTAGATCATCTCTCAATTTTTCCACTCAAATGAAGGTTGAATGGGATTAAAGGGAATTTTTTTTTTTTTTTTGTTTTTTTTTTTTAAAGTCATGAAATTTGTACTTTATTTGCAATTTTAATAATTTTTTAAAAAATAACATCTTAAATGTGTAAAACACATATTTTTTTTGTTTAAAACAATACAAAAGTGTTTATTTTAAAGAAATCAAAAATCCCTTTTTATTCAATTCCTCTTTCAACCATCATTCTTTTAATCCCACCTGCTAAAGTTTTTTCGCTTGAGCGACACAAATACCCCCTGGCTAAGGTTAAGCTCAAAGGTGCTCAATACCGAAATTATATCAATCTAATTTGTTCCAAATTACTCCTTTCTTAACATAAGTACGTACTCACAATTTTATTAATTTATTTATCATTATCAATAGTCACAGAAATCTTACCTGCAAAGATATAAAAGAAATTTAAAAAAAAATTAATTAAATTATGATATTTAATTTTGTATAGGAAAATAAAAGTATGGTTTTTATTATAGTCCCTGTTTTTTTTTTAAGTTTTGAAACGCTGTTCAACACTTTGGCGTTTATAAACCGGTCTGGGGTAGAAAATTTTAAGCCACCCCAGAATTTAAATCATTAAAAGTTTTTTTTTACTACTTTAATGATTTCTTTTATTTTGCAACACTGCCTTAAGACTCGTTATGATTATACTGTGGAAAAAATTTAGGTTAGCAAAAGTTAGGTCGAGTCTGAGAGTGAGGGATGAAAATAGAGGCTACATTAAAAGAACCGTATCGCGGCGTTTGTTTATGTTAGTTCGAATTTTTTTTAATCGACCTTCGAACTTTGCAGTCAAATGCTGATTTTCAGCATATTGTTTATATGGTTTTGTGGCTATAACTCGTCGACTAATTGATATTTTTTCAATCTGGAGGTGCGATGAAAGCGCCGCAGTCGAAAAATTTTACAAAATATTTTTTCAATTTCTTTATAATTTTTGTTACGCATATAATATTTTTTACAGCAATTACCTACTTACTTATAGCTTTTAAACACCATATTATCAAGAAGACGATACGTCAAAAATATTAATAAGGATACGTAACAAAAAGTCTTGTCTTAAAATTTGTTTTTTTTTTTAATTTTTTTGCATAGCCGGCCTTCGGCCGTGATTAGGGAATACAAACTCCATGCATTAAACCCACCCTCTCCGCAAAATAAAATTTTTTGGGTAATATGTGTTTTGTGGAAACGTGTTTTCGGAAATTTTTATTTTTTGGTCATTTTTCATTTCTTTCTTGGGCTTTTTTTCGTTAATTTTGGGCGAAATTTCGTATTTTTCATTTTGGGAAATTTTTCATATTTTTTGGGCGATTTTGCCTACAGCCCTTCCTTTATTGCCAGCATCTCTTAGCTAATGCATACGAACTTTGTGTATAAAGTTATTTTTTTTTTTTTCAAATATCCAAAATTTTATAAAGGGAAATTTAATTACCAAAATTTGCAAAAACGAAAAATGGAAAAACTTACTCACCCCAGCAAAAACTATGTAATGAGTACTCATTCCTAATGAACAGTCACCAATCATTTTTTTTACTTCCCGGCTAAAAATAAATGTGTATGTTCATATATGCTTATATAAAGATCTTTATATGATCATATATGACTTATATGGAAACATATATGTGATCATATATGCAAGAAACGATCCCATATATGTGGTCGTATTTAAAATATGTGCCATATATGATATCATATATGGAACCATATATGCTATCATAAAATGTTAAATTTGAACCAGAATTACAAAATAAAAGTTTTTTAGGTTAAAATTATATTATTACTTTACCATCGGTTGACATACCTTAATATATATCAATAATTTAACAAATATTGCAAAATATTCTGCATAAAAAAATTTTAGAAAAGGTAAGTTTTCATTAATATGTATTTAGAATTTTAAAATCATATGTATTATTTTTTTCCAGTTTATCGTCATACCAAGTAAAAGCGTGGACTTTTTTATCCAAAACAAGATCCTATTTAAATTAAGTAAATGTGTGTCGCAAATACAATATTATTGAGTACTTTGATATTGAATAAAATTAAACTACGCAGCTTCGTTAATCTCGTACAACTATGTGGAGAGGGCATATGCACCACCAATATGTTTTCACTACGATTGCAATACTGCAAACTACTTTGAAATCCCTTAATGTTGCCATAGCAAATTGGAAATGAAAAGACCGTATAGGCAGTTTTGAGGTCGAGTTACGTTAAGCTTGCTCAACTTGGAGAAGAGGACATTTTCACCACCAGAACTGTTATTACTACACTATAAATTATTTTGAAGTCCCTTACTGTCGCAATAGAAAATTGGAAATGGAAAGAAGGTATAAGAAGTTTGGAGGCCGAGTTACTAGTTGAAGAAAATTTAACCATGCGGAGCTACTTGGAGTAGAGCGCATATACACCACCCTAACGCTATCACTACGGTTCCAACACTACAAACTATTTTGAAAACGCTTACTTTCGCCATAGCAAATCGAAATGAAAAGAAGGTTTGATCAGTTTTAATGTTGAGTAAGGACAACGTTTTTACTTGCAATTACAAGAAATCTGTCAATAAGCGAAATCGACAACCTGGCACATTGTCGCCATGATGTAAATTTACATGAAAAAAATGTTGGAAAAGGTAAGCTTTCATTAATATGTATTTGAATTTTAAAATCATGTTTTAATTTTTTCCAGTTCATCGTCATAACAAGTTTAAGCGTGGACATTTTATTCCAAAACAAGATCATATTCAAAACGAGTAAATGTAAATACGTCGCAAATACAATATTATTTAGTAATTTGATGTTGAAGAAAATTAAACTACGCAGCTTCGTTAATCTCGTGCAACTTGGTGGAGAGGTCATATGCACCACCATAATGTTGTCACTACGATTGCAATACTGCAAACTATTTTAAAAACCATTAATGTCGCCATAGCAAATTGGAAATGGAAAGATCGTATAAGCAGTTTTAAGGCCGAGTTAAGTTAAGCTCACTCAACTTGGAGAAGAGGACTTATGCACCACCAGAAATGTTATCAATACGATTCCAACACTATAAATTATTTTGAAATCCCACACTGTCGCAATAGCAAATTGGAAATGGAAAGAACGTATAAGTTTGGAGGCCGAGTTACTATTTAAAGAAAATTCAACCATGAGGAGCTACGTTAAGCTAGCTCAAGATGGAGGAGAGGGCATATGCACCACCATAACGTTATCACTACGGTTCCAACACTACAAAATATTTTAAAATCGCTTACTGTCGCCATAGAAAATTGAAATGAAAAAAACGTATCATCAGTTTTAGGGTTGAGTAACGATTTCGAAAATACAACGTTTTTACTTACAATCACACGAAAGCTGTCAATTAGCGAAAGTGACAACCTGGCACATTGTCGCCATGATGTAAGTAAAAATAGTTTCTTATCCCTATCCTTCAAACATCGTTACACACATAACCCAAAAAGATAAAATACGTACTACTAATATATTGCTTTTAATCGAAGTCTTAAGTAATTATGTACCTACTAAAAATTTTCAATAAAAAACATGCATTTAGTAGTAGCAAGTTCTTTTTTTCTGGAATAAAAAAAGGAATATGGAGTAATTTTAATATTTTATCAGATGGAGTTTTGAAAGACAATATACCTTTCCGTAAAAAGCATTCATGGTCTTAAGCAACCCATGGTCCTTACAAAATACACTCCATTAACATGTATGTATGTGTCTAGCAGTATCAAGCCAATCTTTGAAGGATATTCGTGTTATCATTAGCCCATTAGCACCAAATGCTGTTGTTGGTAATAATTCAATACAATAAAAATTCTAGAAATATCTTGTATGCATACTAATATTATTTTCTATCAATTTTTTTAGATTTTGACTTTTTTAACAAAAACGCTAAGTCCGAAGATAATCGAAATTAACATTAAAACAAGAAAACACAAAGGAAATCATCGTTCCTGTAACAAGCCCTTTGTTCGCCTCTTTCGTAATTGATATCAATTGAAAAACTTGATATATTAGATCTTTTATGTTCAATTTATTTTTTTTTTAATATCAAAATGTATTCTCGTATCTATAAGTTTAATTATATATTTTTATATGGTCACCAAAAATGCAAACGATAGTAACTAAAAAATCAAAATCATCAAACTAAAGGTGTTCATTCAAATATATCAAAAACACCAGTAATGAATAAAACAATATTTTTTATTTTTAATTATACTTGCGTACATCGTTTGCAATTCTGGTGAATATATACATAATAACCTATTACATATAGTTTAAGATGAAAAAATAAATAAAAAATATAAAAAAGAATGTAAAACAAATTAAAAACATCATATATCATTCAATATATGATTCAATATATGATCCAATATATGATTCAATATATGATCTAATATATGATCACATATATTGCATCATATATGATCGTGTCTTATATAAGCGCCAATTTTGGAATATGTTCATATATGAGACCATATTTGATACTATATATGATACTGTATATGGTCTCATATATGATATCATATATGATGATATACAACATTTTTAGCCGGGTTCTTTTTAAATTAATATTAAAACACAAAAATACCAAATAAATTAAAAAAAATCTAGGCGGTTATAGTAGTTGTAATACGCCATTGCAATGGTTCAGAACAACAATGTATTTGGCTTGAGAACAACAAAAAAACACAACAAAAAAATTTATAGTCAGTGAATTGGGTAAAGGCATTTCATTCCTCTTTATTTAGAGCTTTAAAAATCGTTAACACGAAAATCCTAGCTGATCCTGTTTTCGAGTTATTGTTAAATAATTACACTGTTCGACAACAAAATCCTACCAGTAAAACATCCTACTGATTCCTATTGATTTTGCTCTCCTGATTCAAAATCTGCCATCCAAATTTTTCTATCACGTACCTTTTTTAAGATAGTCCCCAGAAGAAATTTTGCTGAACTGGCAGCAGCTTTTGGAAAGGAAACTCGAGTCAAGGAGCGCATCCAAACCTGCTGAATTCATGCATGATTCTCTAAGGCGATGTCACACTTTAGAGCGCTAGTTGGATACACATAAAAAGCGCTCTTAAGATGCACTGAAATCAGGTATGTTTAGAGCGCTGAATTAAGCACTATAAAGATGCAGTAAATTCATGTATCTTTTCAGAGCTGATTTAAGCAGAATAAAGATGAAATACATTTGACTATTTCTGAAATACAATTGAAAACTCTAAAATCTGAAATACATTTAGCTATTTTTGAAATAGAATTGAAAAATCTTAAATATAATTGACAAGTTCCGAAATTGTTAAAAAAAAAAAAAACTTTTATGTGAAAAAAAGTTCAAAGGCCTGACTACACCATTTTCATTATTATTTAAGAAAATACAAAATTTATTTCCGAAATTTCTGTTTTTATATCAGAAATTCCTATTTATATTTCAGAAACATCTATTTATATTTCAGAAATTTTCTTTGAAATAACAAATAATAACAAAAATATGTGTTTAAGATGTTATGGTTGAAGCACTCTTTGCAGCGCCGATTAATGCGCAATAATGATGCACTCAAATCATGTGTCTTTGTCCAAAACTCAATCTTTTTCATTCAAAAAGTGTTAACAATTTTAAAAAGGAAAGCAAGTTGTAATTTTTATACAAAAATCTTACCAAAAAACTAAAATTTTTTCCCCTTACTTTTACTGCATCCTGAAGAGCGCTCTTTGGATGCGCTTCGGTATGCTATAAAAAGATGCTATGTCGCCAAAATCTCAATTTATTTTTGCTGGGTCGGTGTTAAAACGTCAAAAAAACTAATAATTCTTACTTTACTTTCAAAAAATAGGACATGATTTCATATAAAATTGACCTCCTTCCAAATAGCAATCCAAATTTTTCTAACATGCTCCGTTTTAGAAATATTCGCGTTTAAAAATTTGTTCACGCGAATATCTCGAAAACGGAACATGCTAGAAAGACTTTGACTGCAGTTTTGGAATCAGTAGGTCCATTTTATATGAAATAAACTCCTATTTTTGAAGCGACGTCAGTATACGTAGCTGTGGACTGCCAAATTTAGGTTTTTTGACTTTTTAACAGCGAATATCCCAAAAACGGTACATGTTAGAAAACTTTGGATGGCAGATTTGGAATCAGAAGAGCAAAATCGATAAGAATCAGTTGGATATTTCACTGGGAGGTTTTTGTTGTCAAGCAGTGTAATTATTTAGCAATAACTGGTAAGACGCCTGTTTTGTTGTTTAACAAAAAATAAATCAAATTTTCTAAGTTCCAGATACATTTTTTTTGCTTTTTGGAGTAAAGAATTATTAAAAAAGATTTAAAAAAAATGCTAATAAAATTTTCCAAGTCCTAAATTTTTTTTTTGGAAAAAAGTCGCGGACAAAAATTTCATTAAAAGTACTTTTAGGGGTTTACCATTTTTTCTGTAATTTTTGTGGATAAAAAACAATTATTACCAAAAATTGGTAAATTCAAAAAAAAAAAATTTTGTAAGATTTCAATTTTTTTTGACTATTTTTTTATGTAAATTTACGATTACGGTTTGTAAATTTCCATTTTTTAAATATATTTACCATTTTTTTTGTAAATTTACGAATATGGTTTATAAATTTACCTTCTTTAAATTTTTTCTGTTTTAAAACAATATTTTTACCAAAAAATTGTTTTTTTACCAATTTTGGCGCGTTCAAAATTACGAGGAAATCTTCGTAATTTTACGAGAATTTTACCTACCTCCTATTTTACGAGTATAGCTTCGTAAAATCGGGAGATTTTTTGGTAATTTACAATGTTTTTTTTTTTAATGAAGGATTTTCGTGTTAATGGGGTTTAAACTTTAAATAAAAAGGAATGAAATGCCATTACCCTTTGTTAAGGAGGTAAAACTCATATCTTCCAAAAAATGATAACTCACAAGGGAAGTCTCCCTAGTGTCACCCGCGGATCTTTATGGAATTGGTTTTATTTTTTAGATCAGAAAAAATTAAGGGACATGAATTTTTTTTAGCGGCCCAAATTCATATTAAGGGCGTAAAAAGGACGGGGGGGGGGGAAGACAAGGTAATTTTTCAGATTTCTTCGTTTATCTCCTATATGAAACCTAGTCATGTTACATACCCAATGAAAGGTCTTTGTAAAACCTATCTTCGTGTGCTAAGAACGTGTCCAAACATGCACAACTTTTCGTCATATTGAGTAAAATACCAAAATTTTAGGACATTTTTGTTAATAAGTCGAAAAATATTAACTTCTTTGGCCCGTTGTTAGCACCACGAGATAGATATTTTTAATACCTTTAATCTGATACCACACATGCCTATATTAATTTTGTTTAAATAGGCGTAATCGTAAAAAACTGAAAAAGGTCAATTTCCCCCAATACAAATCGACTCCCCCTAAAAATGGGCTTGGGCCGCTAAAAAAAATACGTGTCAAATTTATTTGTGTTCTTAACACCAGGGAGACTTGCCTTGTCAGTTGTATTTTTCAAATCAAATAATAAAAAATGTGTTTAAAAACAACAATGCTATTATATTTTAAAACTGTTATTCGATAATATCGTCCTTAGGCGCCCCAGTAGCATAGTTGGTAGCGTGCTAGCCTATGATTCTAGGGGTCGTGGGTTCCATTCCCACCAGAGGCTTTGGTCTGTTTCGCTACAACGAGACAATGGTCAAAGTCACCCGTCTCGGTAGATTAATTTAGTATATGATTTGTAATTATATGTTAAAAGTTGAATAAATAAATATCGTCCTTTCAACATATTTCCTAATCAAAAACTTACTAAGGATTTCAGCAAAACCAAATTTTTACATGAAAACCCGTAAATTTTTTTTTGGTGTTGCACAGTGTTCTATTCAAATAGTAAACTTTCAAAAAATTTTAGTATTTTTATCTACAAAAATTCTTTAATTGCACAATTGTTTAAACATAATCATTGTTTGCATGTTTATGTTACCACCTACAAAAAATCACGCTAAATTTTCCTAACAACAAACACGAGTTTAACATAATTCACCAAATTTGCAAAAAAAAAAAAAAAAAATACAAAAACTTGCAACATTTTAATATAAAACTAAAGTTTGTTTTATAAAAACCTTAACAAAGTGCAACTAAACAAAAAAAAATATTTTTTTTAATTGAGACCTTATCGTCATAATTAAAAGTCACAATAAGGCAGTAAATGTTTGAATTTGTTTGCTTAAGCTTATTTGCTTGTTAAGTATGAAAGGAGTTATAATAACTTTAAAATTAATCATTTGTTTAAAACCTACAACAATTTTATTTTTATTTCATTTTACACCAGCAAAAACAAATCCCCTACTTAACAGAAGAACGCAAATTTCTTGGTCTTTTGACACAAAAGAAACTGTTTAAGCTTCAAAAACAACAAAAGCAGCAGCTATAACAAAACGTGACAAGACCAACCTTTTAAAGTTTATAATAAAAAAAAATCATATAAAAAAACTTTTTTTTTTAACAAAAACTACAATTCATATAAAACCAACATTTGCTTTATTTAATTGTTAATTTATATTAAAAAAAATGTATTTTTTTAATTTTTTAAGCATAATTTTTTTTTTACAAGTTCTTTTCAACAAATCAGTTAACAATTATGTTTTTTCCGTTATACTAAAGTTATGTATTATGTTGTTACCCCATATGTTGTTTAAAATGAAATTTTTTATTATCATCACTTGTTTGTACTTGTTACATTAAATTCTTAAAATTCGTGTTTTTCTTAAAGTTGCCACAAATTAATTAAATGTTTATTTGTTAGTTGGTTAGTTAGTTAAATGTTGCATAATTAGTTAAAATTTCGTGTTTTTATATGGGTTTTTTTGGTAATTCTTAATGTATGTTCATGTGGAGTTAGAATGTTGTTTTAGGAATTATTTAGTTTTGGTGGGAGTTTAATAATTTTTTTGGTAATTTAATAAATGAGGTCTAAAGATTTTTTGGTAATTAAAAGTTAATAATATAACATGAAATTTCATGACGATCAAGATGAACTTATTATTTAATTTTTAATGTTTTTTTTGTTGTGCTAATATAATTTGATTAGAATATAATAAATGTGACATTTCGATGTATTTTAAATGAAATGACAAACTTATATATTCCCTCTATCACTAACAATAAGTGATAGAAATTTCAAATCGTTTCGTTGATTGAACATGGTGTTTCTCATTTTTTGTTAAGCCCACTTGCATTTAGTTTCACAATTTTTGCCTTAATACAAATTGTTTTTTTTTAACATGATAATGTTTTTAGGATGGTGTCTAACTTTAAAAAAGTTGCAGGACGCCACCTCAGTTTGACTATATAAGCTAACAATTAACGAAAAAGAAAACAAGAATTACCATTTTCATTTTCTTAAAACCAACAATTTTAATAACTTGGGTTTGTAACTTAGATAATAATTCACCTCGTGGTGAATAAAACCCTTTTTCACCAACTGCTGAATAAAAAGTAACATATTGTTTTTTAACAAAAAAAAAATTTTTTTTTTCATAAATTTTTTTTTTTTTAATCAAACTTTTTGTTTCATAAAATTTTTTTTTTCATAAATTTTTTTTTCTTTTCACCAATTTTTTTTCTACCAAATTTTTTTTTTTCATCAACTTTTTTTTTTCATTATTTTTTATACCCTACACCACTCTGTGGTATAGGGTATAATGAGTTTGTGCTGATGTTTGTAACTACCCGAAATATTGGTCATAGACCTACCTTCAAGTATACCGATTGACTCTGTCAGTCCATCCGTCCGTCCGTTTGTCCATCTATCGGTTTAAGCACGATACAGGTCACAATTTTCAATCAATTAACTTGAAATTTAAACCTTAAGCTTATTTTGGCCCAAGGACAAAGCCTATTGAAATTGGAAAAAATCGGTCCATGTTAAGACCTAGCCCCCATACAAACGCCCCCTTTGAATTCCGCTTAAATGCCTCTGAAAACCATATTATAATAGATATCGTTTTAAAATTTAACAGGTAATAATATTTTTAATGCACAAACTATCACACCAAATTTCAAAGGAATCGGTTCAGTTCTTCTGGTAGTCCCCATACAAACCATAAAAAATTCATAAAAAATTAAATATTTGATTAAAATTTTATTTGTATGTGTTAAATATGTACTTTGGTAACCTTATCAAATCGGAATACATTTGGCCGTTTTTGGAATTAGTCCCCCATATAAAAATTTCGACCGATATATAGTTAAATTGGTCTATTGGCAAAAAAATAAACCAATTTCACTAAAATTTGATCTGTGTGTGTTTTCTACATTAAATAAACATCTAACAAAAGATAAGTCCAATCGGTCCATGTTTGGACTTGGGCCCATTTGCCGGAAAACACTGGTGTAGCGTATCATATGGTCGGTCTTGACCGACTATAACTTTCTTACTTGTTTTTTTTATCAAACTTTTTTTTCATATTTTTTTTTTTTTCGTCAAACTTTTTTTTTCATTTTTTTTTATCAAATTTTTTTTTTATCAATTTTTTTTCATCAAATTTTATTTTCATCAATTTTTTTTTTCATAAAATTTTGTTTTCATAAATTTTTATTTTTTTTCATTATTTTTTTTTTTCATCGAATTTTTTTATCAAAATTTTTTTTCATAATTTTTTTTTTTATTATATTTTTTTTCCAAAACAACTTTTTCACCAAAACAACTTTTTCACCAAGTCTAAGCTTTTCGCATAAAAATTTTCCATTTGTTTATCAAATGTACATAAAACAAGTGAGAGTGTTATATTCTTTGGTGACGAATCTTTTATACTCTCCAAAATGTAAAAACACGTTTATGCACTTATTTTTGCAATCAATTACGAAATGTACAGCTCTTTTGGTTTTTAAATGGGGTCCTCGACTCATATTTCAATTCGTTTTGCATGAAATAGCAAAGTAATATAACATTTTTTTTTCTAAACAAAACTTTGCTTTGGCAAGTACACCCAAATCTTCTGCAAAACATTATCATGATTTAATGTTTTGGGCAAGAGTACAAAATTCGCAGGCATTTTTTTTACCCATAAACAATTACAAAAATCTCTCTAAAACTAAAGACCTAAGAAACAACCCTATTTTAACTCAATGTCAACAACAAGGGAACTTTTTATGAAACCCTGTGATCTCATGATATATATACTTAAGTAGTCATTACTCATTGGAGTATTGGTCTACGGCCCCATGAATACATATGAGCAAAACCATGGAAAATTTAACTGAAGGATCCCCGATTTTGTTATTTGATAGGTCTTCATAAATGATTAAAATTCATATATATTTTTTTTTTGGATCAATACTTTGGAAGATACGGGCGTTTAAAAGAGCGCTTTTTTGACATACCTCCATTTTTATTTTATTTCAATCGTCTTTTGCTGTTCAAATTATATTTGCTGGTGGAACTTCAAAAATCATATTTGCTATCTTACTAACAAGGGAAGCCTCCCTGGTGTCACCCTCCGATCTTCATGAAATTTGGATATGTTGTTAAGACCGAAAATTAATTCGACACGTATTTTTTTTAGCGGCCCAAACTCATTTTTAGGGGGGTCGATTTTATGGGGGGAAATTGACCTTTTTTCAGTTTTTTACGATTTACACCTATTTAAACAAAATTAATATAGGCATGTGTAGTATCAGATTAAAGGTATTAAAAATACCTATCTCGTGGTGCTAACAACGGGCCACAGAAATTAATATTTTTCGACTTATTAACAAAAATGTCCTAAAATTTTGGTACTTTACTCAATATGACGAAAAGTTGTGCATGTTTGGCCACGTTCTTAGCACACGTAGATAGGTTTTCCGAAGACCTTTCATTTGGTATGTAACATGACTACACTGAAAAAAATTTTTACCATTTTTAAAGCATGTTGAACTTAATTTAAAAAAAGAAGGGTATGCGAGGGCTCCAAAGATATTAATTCTTCTTCCATGTATATTTTTTCCTAAGACATAGTAATGCATTTACTTAAATATATCTTAAAAGTAAGTAAAATTGTACTTAATATAAGTTTAATTGTTTTTATCCAGAGGAAAAATATTTTTTTAAAATAAGTAAAAAATTCCCTAAACTTACGGATTCTGTGGACCCTAAGGAGTCCCAATATGAAGACCCTACGGGCCCCCAATATATGGGGTCCGCCCATGGGTATTTGCGTACACTATTATAGGGTCACTATTGATTTTGATCCAAAATTTTGGTCAGAATCGCGCTATCTAGCTTAGTTTTCGAGATATGGGAATGGGGTCTTGAGAAATTTGATAATGAAATAACTCGAAAACTATAACACGGAGGGCTTTCGGGTCTTCGGCGGTCTTATTTTACAAGTTAAGGACTACAAAAATGCCTTTAGAATTTTTTTCGTATCTGCAGTATTTGCAGAGTAATAGGCATTTGAAAATTCCGCGGAAATCGAAATTTGGACCTAAAGTTAGGGTCTCATGGGGTCTCCAGATGGGCCCCCCAGATGGGGTCCCCAAAATACCTAAAGTATTTTTTCCTTAAGTTAAGTAAATTCTTTCCTAAACTGATGAATATATGGATTCAAATAAAGTCAATGAAATCAATAAAATAAAGATTACTTTTTTCTTAAATTAAAACAAAAATTGATTAAATTAAATAAAATGCGTTTTGGAATTAAAGAATAGTACTTATTTGATTTAATGTCTTGAAAATGTCTATACTATTTTTAAGTAAGTTACGTACTTATTTATTTTTTTTGCACACAATTTAAAAATTTGTCTTTTAAGTAAAACAAAATTTTTTAATAAACGCTTTTTTTCTTAAATGCAATCAATTCGCCATAAATGTAAAGAATATTTAACTTAATTTAAAAAAACAAATTAAGGAAAACTCTTGTGCTTTTTTAAGTATGTGCATGTACTACATTCAAGTTTTTTTGCTTTGTTTTAAGTAACACCACCTTATATTAAGATAAGTTGAAGTAAATTCAAAAAATTTGTTTACTTAAATTAATAACAGTGTTTATTTAATTTCAGTATACTTATTTTTTTCAGTGTAGGTTTCTTTGCATAATATAGGAGATAAATGAAAAAAATTAAAAAATGGCATTGTCTTCCCCCCTAAATGTGAATTTGTGCCGCTAAAAAAAACACGTGTCCCTTTATTTTTTCTGATCTACAAAATAAAACCAATTCCATAAAGATCCTCGGGTGACACTAGGGAGACTTCCCTTGTAAGTTGAGATTATTTAGAGTATGAATATTTGATGTTTGTATGCTAACAGTATTACCTAATTTTCTAAAGAATTCTGATGATGGGGGAATTGGAACCCCAGCGAAACGATCGTCAATTCATTCCAGAAAATTGCCAAAAAAAATTTTTGAAAGCAAGAAACTCTATGAGTATTTAATGGGAGAATATCCTACACTGATATTAATGAAACGGATTCATTATTTTGTTTTCATTACTTAAATGAAGGAATTCATAAGCTGATTGAAATTTCATGCATGTTATGAGCAAATTTTATGAAACTTGTTTCATTAGATTTCATAATTTCATTAAAAAGTATCATAAGATTTTTTAGAACTAAATACAACTCTGCGTTGCGAATAAGAGAAAGAAAACAGAACAAAAACATAAGACGTTTTATTACACCACGCGAATAATCGTTCAACTGTTGACGAGTGTGGACGTGTTTTATTTTAACTCCGTGCTATAAATTGAATTACTAAAATTGTTCGTAATAGGTTTGTTCGTAATAGGTATTTTTGTGATATTTTCATTACCACATCAAGGAAAATGAAAATATGGACACAAATGATACCGATTTAGTTCGAGGCTCTGCCTCACCGACTGGTGCTGGTCCTAGCACTGGTCTTAGGGTTGCGACCTTGAAGTCCGGCCTTGATTCTGGTAGGTGTGCTCAGCCTAATATTGGTGGTAAAAAGAAAAAGAAACTTAAGCCATCAAAGGTCAGGCACAACCAGAGAAGGCTTTGTTTGAAAATAATTAACAGACTAAGCCAACTCGATGGAACGAAGCTCTCCGAACGTGAGAAGGCGTCGCTATCATGGGCGAAAGGAGTCATTGAAGAACAGGACAAACTTTCGGCAATGCGCGCATCTGACAAACAGAGCGCTGTTTCGGCCTCGTCATCGAAGTCTGGTAAAAGGTTGCGCTCGCCCGACGAGAAACCTTTACCTAAAAGATCTAAGGTGACCGGCAACGTCTGGACTCAGTCTTTTAGTGAAGTGGTGAAAGGTAACTTCGTTAGGGCTGTGATAAACAGGCAAAATGGGGATTGTAGTATTCCAAGGGACAAGTGGAGTTTAGTTGAAACTAAACTAAATGAAATCTACTATAGGCTTCTTGAGAGTATGCCTGATTTTCTCCCTACTACTGTCAACGCAGGTTGGTATCAGGGGCGAGTAAAACTCGTTGCTTTTGGAAACGAAAGATCCGCAGCCGTGTTTAAGGTTGCCATTAGCCAAGTGGGAGAGTTATGGCCTGGAGCCAGACTGGACGTTGTGGAAAAACATGATATCCCCTCGCAACCCAGAGCTCATGCATGGATCCCAATGGCTACAAGTGACACTGCGGTGATTCTAAAGATGATAAAAGTCTGCAATCCTGACCTTCCAACTCAGAATTGGCAAATTGCCAGATTGGGTGAGATGGAGGGCGCTCGTCGTCAAGCAGTGGTCTTGGTTAATGAGGAATCGCTTCCGCTTTTAGCCAGGACTGACGGCATTATTAGATTTGGCTTTTTTCATATAAGAGTCAATGTCTACAAGGGCGACCAGAAGCCTATTTTGGAAGCAGACAAGCCAGTGGCAGAGTCGGCTGGGGAGGAGAATCTGGAAAAGGTTGATATTCAGCTGACCGATTCTAGGCTGATGGGAGATGCATCTGGCATTTTCGTAACCGAATCTGGCAACGAATGCGACCTCTGTGATGGCACGGAGGATAAAGCTGATGCCACTATGGGTGACATTCAGGACGAGGCCCATGCAGTGAGGAATTCGGAGAGTTCTGTTGCCTCCGATTCAGAACAGATGGGACACATATCTGGCTTATTCGAAACCGAATCTGGGGACGAATGCGACCTCTATGATAACACGGAGGATGAAGCCAATAACACGGTGGTGGAAAGGATGGTGGAAAAAAAGCAAGATGTTGCGGTTCCTACAAATAAACCTCCATCACTGTAAGGCAGCCTCAGCTGCACTATTGCTGCGCCTGACGACAGGAGCAGTTGACTTGGTTTTTATCCAAGAGCCCTGGGTGCGGGGTGGCAGGGTTTGCGGATTGAAGACCCCTGGGTTTAAGTTGATGGTTGCCAAAGGTGAGGGCTCACCAAGAGCCTGCATCTTGGCGAAAAATGGCTTAAATATATTCTTTTTATCAACTTTTAGTGATATGGATGTTACAGCGGCTAGCTTAGAGCTTCATGGGAAATCTATTTGGCTCGCCTCTGCGTATTTTCCTAATCCGGGGCCAATACCCCCGGAGAAGGTTGGCGGTCTGATTCGGGAGTCTGAATCTAGGGGACACCAGTTACTAGTGTGCTGTGATGCTAATGCACATCATTCGATATGGGGTAGTACAGACACAAATGATAGAGGCGAATCACTTTTGGAGTTTTTGTTAAGCACTAACCTGTATATTTGTAACAAGGGTAGTGAACCAACTTTCGTTACAAGTACGCGGCAAGAGGTTCTTGACGTAACACTTGTATCAGATACATTGTCTGATAGAATTGATGACTGGAGAGTTTTGGAAGAGCATTCTTTCTCAGATCATCGGTACATTGAGTTTTTACTCAGGGAGCGTGCCCCGGTTGAGACAGTCTCTAGAAATCTGAGAAGAACAAACTGGGTGAAATATAGGGAGACTTTTTCTTTGCTTTTGGATGAAGTACCCCTATCTGAACCGCATAGTTTAGCGGAAATTGACTGTCTGGTTGACCATATAACAAATGTTTGTAATAGGTGCCTGGATGCGTCTTGCCCTTCTGCAAAGCCTAGAGGGAAAAAAAAGCCGCCTTGGTGGTCAAATGAGTTGCAGACGAGCAGAGATTCCTGCAGAAAGCTCTTTAATAAGGCTAAATTTTCAAGAGCGGACGAGGACTGGTCTGCATACAGGCTGCAACTTAAGAGTTATAAAAAGATGATCAGAAATGCCAAATGTGATTCTTGGAAAAACTTCTGTGGAAACATAGAAGACGTTTCTGAGGCATCCAGGCTGCGCAAGGTTCTGGCTTCTTCTCCTTGCACCCTAGGATACCTGAAAGATCCTAATGGGGTGTGGTCTTCCTCCAGTGGAGAGTCGCTGGATCTCCTTTTAAACACGCATTTTCCGGGCAATTCCATGACGCCGTTTCAAGCTTTGGAACGTTCTGACGCCCAAGCATCTGAAATTGCTTCGGAAATAATAAATATGCCAACATTAATCTGGGCGATAAAAAGCTTCAGGCCCTATAAATCTCCGGGACCTGATGGTATAATCCCGGCTGAGTTGCAGCAAGTGTTGGACTATATAGCCCCGTTGCTGTATAATCTATACACAGCATGCATCAACTGGTCGTATATTCCTTTAAAATGGAGGGATACCAGAGTCGTATTTATCCCGAAGGCTGGGAAAAGTTCCCACACAGCTCCGAAGGATTTCAGACCAATTAGTCTGTCTTCTTTTTTGTTAAAGACAATGGAACGAATGATAGACTCATATTTGCGTAGAGTGATTGACCCGAGGTTGCTTTCGACAAAGCAACATGCATACAGCAAGGGACGATCAACGGAAACAGCTCTTCATGAGCTCGTTGGTACCATCGAGAGATCGCTTTCGGTAAAGGAGTACACTATGGTGGCCTTTCTTGATATTGAGGGGGCTTTTAATAATGTCATTCCAGAATCGATAATATTGGCATTGTCTGGTCTGGGAGTAAAGCGTGAAATCGTTTTAATGGTGGAAAACCTACTTGCCAATAGACGTATAACGTCTGAATTGGGAGCGTCCGTCATATCTCGATTTGTCAATAGGGGCACACCACAAGGAGGTGTTCTTTCGCCGCTTCTTTGGAACCTGGCACTGAATTCAATGCTACTATCTCTAGAAGCACGTGGTTGTCATGTTATCGCATATGCTGACGATGTCGCGATAGCGGTAAAGGGGAAGCATCTGCCAACATTGCGGGACATTCTTCAGGGTTCTCTGAAAGATCTGTCTAAATGGGCAAGAGACTGTGGCCTAGGAGTTAATCCTAGTAAAACAGAGCTTGTTTTGTTTACAAGGAAAAATAAGATTCCTGCTTTTGATCCTATTTCTCTGGACGGTACTGAAATCACCTTCTCAGATGGAGCCAAGTATCTTGGAGTATTTCTAGATAGGAAGCTGAATTTCAGGCGTAATATTGAGGAACGGGTGAGAAAAGCAACGATTGCTTTGTATTCCTGTAAAAGGGCCATTGGAAAACGATGGGGTTTTAGCCCTCAAGTCGTTCATTGGATCTATACAGCAGTGGTGCGTCCAATTTTGCTGTATGGAATCATTGTCTGGTGGCCTGCTTTGGAAACAAAAGCGAACTTTGTCTTTATCACGAAGGTGCTCACTGGTGCTCTTCGTACTACACCTACGGCTGCATTAGAAATCCTCCTTCACCTGATACCCTTGGACATATTGGGTAGGCAGTATGCGGCTGCGTCGGCAATTCGACTTAATAGCACGCTGCAATGGAGGAGCAGTGATTGTGGCCATAGCGCAATCTTGAAAAAGATAACAATACCACAAAATGTGGACTGTGCTCCCTCTTTGAGCCTCTTTGAGCGCCACTTTACCACTATGATACCATCCAGGGAGTCTTGGATGGGGGATACTCCGGGTAGTGGAGCTACCATAAATTTTTACACAGATGGATCGAGGCTGCACGAACAAGTGGGCTTTGGAGTCTATTCGGAAGAGCTTGGGTTGAGCCTGGCTCGTAGATTGCCAGATCATTGCAGTGTTTACCAGGCAGAGATGCTGGCAATAAAAGAAGTGGCTGACTGGTTGAGCTGCAATGTCTTGTCTGCAACCGCAGTCAACATCTATACTGACAGTCAAGCCGCGGTCAAGTCCCTGGATTCAATGTTTCTGAAAACAAGATCTGCCCTTAACTGCCGCACGTCTTTAAATGAGATGGCCAAGCAGTTTAACATACGACTCATATGGGTCCCAGGGCACAGAGACATTCCAGGGAATTGCAAAGCCGATGAGCTTGCAAGACTAGGAACTACCTTACAGGTTCCAACAGAATTGGAATGTGTTGGTACGCCTCTAGAAACTTGCAAGCAAAACCTACGGCTTTGTTCTGCGACGGAGACTAATCAAAGATGGGCAAATGGATGGACGTGTGAGACAACACGACTGATTTGGCCTTCTCTTAATCAGGGGCGCACAAGTGAGCTGATATCGCTTCCAAGAGGAGAGATTTCAACGGTGGTTTCTATAATTACCGGACACTGTCTTATAGGGAAGCACGCAGAGCGGTTAAATGTGCCGTCGAATGACTTTTGCCGAAGTTGCATGGATGAAGAGGAGTTGGAAACTATCGAACACTTTATTTGCCATTGCCCGGCACTTTCTGGTCAGCGACTTGCTTCACTGGGATCTAGGGAGCTGTACGATCTTTCAGATTTGTCGGATGTCAAAATTCAACATCTAAGGAGTTTCATAAGAAGCTCAAACTGGTTTAACGACAGGGACTAGTAGGGAAACCTATTACGATCCCGTGGTATCACAATGGACCTCAGAGTCTACGTGTGTTGACGTAAAACGTCAGCAGCCACTTACAACCTAACCTAACCTAACCTACACCACGCGTGTTTAGTCTAATTGTAATTTTTAAATGTGTGTTAACTTTTTTCTAATAAAATAAAATAATTTTATATTTTTTTGCTTTGTTATTGAAACTTGTGTGTGTGTTATGCTGGTTATATCTAATTGAAATTACAAGTGAAAAGTTCCGTATAAGTGTTTCTTTTGACTGTTTCTTATAAAATATAATATAATTTGCAACAGAAAAATAGTTTTTTAAGTCATTAAAATTTTGTGACGAAATGTAGGGTAATTTGTGTTGTTCCATTGCTACGTTTTGGCAGCACTTGTTTTTAAAGTCATCGCGTTTTTTGTCTTTTATAGTTTACCTTATATGGCAATTCAGACCAATTTAAGTTTGGAGTAAAATTTGTTGTGTGTAAAAACTAGGTGAAAACCATAAAAAGTGTGCAATTAAGGGTCATGTCACAGACTCAATTCCGTTCGGAAGTCGAATAAGTGCTTCACTCGTAAAACGCAAAGCAAATACTTTTTTTCGGAATGAAACCACTTTTAGCAATTCAATACCCCTTTGATTTTTGAAAGTGATTTCATTCCGAAAAAAAAATTGTTTTGCGTTTTTCGAGTAACAACTTTTTTTCAAATCCGATCGGAATTGAGTCTGTGACATGCACCTAAATAAAATTTCAGTGACGGTTATAGTGATGGTTACATGTGACTTACCAAAATTGTTATTAATGCAAATTTTCACTTATGGCTGTATGATACGTGCTTTTTTTAGGTAACTTGTTCCTAACTTTATTAGGGGCTTTCTATGGAAATTTTGATAACTATAACCAACATGAATTTATCGTAATTCCCATATCAAAACCTTAATAAAGTTAGCAACTAGTTACTTGTAAAAAGCAATTATCATACGCTCATTACCAACTACTATTCCACATTTAATCAATGGATATTTTCATACATTTTATGAAAAACTTCATAAAACGTTTCAAACAAGTTCTACGAATATTTTCATTATTTATATGCAAGTTTTCATTGAAAGGAACTTTAATGACACCAGTTTCATTAATCAAATGAAACCTGTCTTCGGTTGAAAACGTGAGTCATTTTTCATTAATGGGGCTATTCTAAAATTTTATTATTATAATAAGTGCTATTCATTAGCAACCCAGAGTTTTATTATAGATACCAAAAATTTCAACTCTAAAAAAAGCTTTATCAACTTTTAGTTGTTCTAAAACAATTTAATTTGAAATTTGAATTTAGACAACAAAATTTTATAAGCACAATAGCTGTATGGGTAAGGTGTTGGTTTTGATATTTTGTTTTTTTGGGGGCATGGGTTTAAATCCCACCCATTTCTATCAAATATTTTTTTTTGCCAATTTTTATTTTTTTTTTACTACAAATAGTATAATGCAGTTTTTTTAATTTTCAAATTTCGCAATTTTTAAAAGATGCAAAAAAATTTGATTTTTGCATCTTCTTTTTCTGAAATTATTATTGTATGGTTTTAATTGGCTCTTTCTGGTGCAAAAAAAAACATTATAACTGTTTTTAGAGGAAAAAAAAATATTTTTTTTATAACTACACTTTTTTGCATGCAAAAAAAATTCCAATAATTTTTGTATTAATATGTTTCTTATTTTTGACAACAATAATGCGTATTTTAACAAATTGCGACCAAATACGGAATTTTGACGAAAACAAAATGTTGGGTTCTTGTTATAAATGAAAAAATATTGTTATAGATGACAAAATATTGTTATGTACTTTTCAGTCTATAACAAGTTTTATTATTATCTGGAAAGTTAACAATAATTTTTGTTTGCATTAAAAATTACAATTTTATCATAATTTATAAAAGCAAACAGTATAATTGCAAAAAATTAGCAATATTAATAAAAAAATATTATTTTTTTTGCCTCTAAAGATAATTATAATGTTTTTTTGCAAGAGAAGGAGCCAATTAAAACCATTCAATAATAATAATTTCAGAAAAAAGAAGCAAAACTCGCATTTTTTTGCATCTTTTAAAAATTGCGAAATTTGAAAATTAAAAAAACTACATTATAATATTTGTAATAAAAAAAAAAAAAATTGGCAAAAAAAAAAAAAATATTTGTTAAACATTGGTGGGATTTGAACCCATGACCCCCAAAAAAATAAAATATCAAAACCAACACCTTATCCATACAGCTACTGTGCTTATAAAATTTTGTTGTCTAAATTCGAATTTCAAATAAAATTGTGTTAGAACAACTAAAACTTAAAAAGCTTTTTTTAGAGTTGAAATTTTGGTATCTATAATAAAATTCTGCGTTGCTAATGAATAGCACTTATTATAATAATAAAATTTTAGAATAGCTCCATAAGGTTAAGTCAATTTTCATTAATTTCACGAAGCTATTTTTTTCAGTGTAATAAAGAAAGTAGAGTTATCATAAGTACTTGATATGTTAATTCATAATGGGGAACATGAAAAGACCTCAAATCAGAATAAACTCTTTGTCGTTTTGAGAATTTTTTCATTCTTAGAATCTTATTTCAAAAATTAGAGGAATTCGTAAATTTTTTCTTATTTACAAGTTAAACATACGCAAGAATTTGATTATGAGCCACGATAAATTATTTTTTTTTCACATAATCCAAATCCATATTAGGCAATTGTATTTATTTCAGTTACTTAACCAAAGTATTTTATGCAACATTGTCTAAATCGTTTGTATACACTTTTTAGCATTTAAATATATATTGATACCACTTACAGTTAACTGCAACACATCCATTAACAGTTATTACATTACATTTGCAATTGATCAGTTAAAATATAAATAACCATAGTATAAATTATATTGAAAGCATACAAAAAAAATATTATCATACTAAATCGCAAATTACCATTAAGTCTAATATAACACTAACCTAAATTTTGTATTAACCTAATCTGGCCCCTATTTTCACATTCATTCCACATCGAATTGTAAAGTCAAAGAAACGAAGGAATTAAAGTGTTTAAAATTAACAAAATCTCCAAAAAAATATTATACACACCACTAACAATAAAAGATAGAAGTTATACATAAGTTTGTCATACTGTTTGTAACATATCGAAATATCAGTCCATGATCGATTTTATGTCGATCTACAACATTTTTAATTTAAAATCAGAAAACACAAATTACAAATTAAAAAACAAAATTTCGATCCACAACATTTGCATTTATTTTGTATGTAAAATCTAACGCTGACTCCGAAAATCCACTCCAAAATTTTAAAAGGTGAACAGTTTTTGAGAAATTGCCAACTTTTGCAATCTTCATCTTTTAAAAAAAGGAGTTTTACTAAAATTAAAATATCTCCAGAACAAATTGATCGATTTCATTCCTTAAAGGTAATTTAATGATCTATCAACAATACATACAATATCTTTCAATCATATTGTTTGATTAGAAGCTTTTAATCGATATGTCAACAATTTTCCTTAATTTTACCTAAATTTCGTAAAAAAAAGAAAATTTTCTTTGAAAATTTCATAAAATTTTATAAAATGTAGCTTTTATAAAAAGTAGCTTTTATAAAAAGTAGCTTTTTTAAAAAGTAGCTTTTATAAAAAGTACCTTTTATAAAAAGTACCTTTTATAAAAAGTACACTCAAAGAATTATGTAGGTAAATTCCAGTGACTATTCACTTAAAACAAATGAAATTTTATTTAAAAACCATTCCACTGTTTTTTCATTTAAAATAAAAACACATTACAGTCAATTTTAAATGTTAATTTAATGACTAACCAAAACATTAAAAAACTAGTGAATATTCAGTTATTTTTTATTGAAAAACAGTAAAACTATAGAAGAAATTTTTTACTGCCGAAATTAAATGTAACAGAAAATTCGTTTATAAAACAGTAAATTATTTTTTTTTAACTACAGAAACAGTAAAAAAATTAAATCCTTTATAAAATAAGTGAATTTTCTTTTAAAATGACTTTACTGATTACTTTTTAAAATAACCTAAAAACAGTTAATGACATAATTTTCTTAGTGTACCTTTTATAAAAAGTACCTTTTATAAAAAGTACCTTTTATAAAAACTACCTTTTATAAAAAGTACCTTTTATAAAAAGTACCATTTATAAAAAGTACCTTTTATAAAAAGTACCTTTTATAAAAAGTACCTTTTATAAAAAGTACCTTTTATAAAAAGTACCTTTTATAAAAAGTACCTTTTAAAAAAGTACCTTTTATAAAAAGTACCTTTTATAAAAAGTACCTTTTATAAAAAGTACCTTTTATAAAAAGTACCTTTTATAAAAAGTACCTTTTATAAAAAGTACCTTTTATAAAAAGTACCTTTTATAAAAAGTACCTTTTATAAAAAGTACCTTTTATAAAAAGTACCTTTTATAAAAAGTACCTTTTATAAAAAGTTCCTTTTATAAAAAGTACCTTTTATAAAAAGTACCTTTTATAAAAAGTACCTTTTATAAAAAGTACCTTTTATAAAAAGTACCTTTTATAAAAAGTACCTTTTATAAAAAGTACCTCTTATAAAAAGTACCTTTTATAAAAAGTACCTTTTATAAAAAGTATCTTTTATAAAAAGTACCTTTTATATAAAGTACCTTTTATAAAAAGTACCTTTTATAAAAAGTACCTTTTGTAAAAAGTACCTTTTGTAAAAAGTACCTTTTATAAAAAGTACCTTTTATAAAAAGTACCTTTTATAAAAAGTACCTTTTATAAAAAGTACCTTTTATAAACAGTACCATTTATAAAAAGTACCTTTTATAAAAAGTACCTTTTATAAAAAGTACCTTTTATAAAAAGTACTTTTTATAAAAAGTACCTTTTATAAAAAGTACCTTTTATAAAAAGTACCTTTTATAAAAAGTACCTTTTATAAAAAGTACCTTTTATAAAAAGTATCTTTTATAAAGAGTACCTTTTATAAAAAGTACCTTTTATAAAAAGTACCTTTTATAAAAAGTACTTTTTATAAAAAGTACCTTTTATAAAAGTACCTTTTATAAAAAGTACCTTTTATAAAAAGTACCTTTTATAAAAAGTACCTTTTATAAAAAGTACCTTTTATAAAAAGTACCTTTAATAAAAAGTACCTTTTATAAAAAGTACCTTTTATAAAAAGTACCTTTTATAAAAAGTACCTTTTATATAAAGTACCTTTTATAAAAAGTACCTTTTATAAAAAGTACCTTTTGTAAAAAGTACCTTTTATAAAAAGTACCTTTTATAAAAAGTACCTGTTATAAAAAGTACCTTTTAAAAAAAGTACCTATTATAAAAAGTACCTTTTATAAAAAGTACCTTTTATTAAAAGTACCTTTTATAAAAAAGTACCTTTTATAAAAAGTACCTTTTATAAAAAGTACCTTTTATGAAAAGTACCTTTTATAAAAAGTACCTTTTATAAAAAGTACCATTTATAAAAAGTACCTTTTATAAAAAGTACCTTTTATAAAAAGTACCTTTTATAAAAAGTACCTTTTATAAAAAGTACCTTTTATAAAAAGTACCTTTAATAAAAAGTACCTTTTTATAAAAAGTACCTTTTATAAAAAGTATCTTTTATAAAAAGTACCTTTTATAAAAAGTACCTTTCATAAAAAGTACCTTTTATAAAAAGTACCTTTTGAATTTCGCATTTTTACTCAAATGCATGTAACTTAAACATTTTTTAAACGGTTTTTCTTAAAAACCATCTTATATGTAATAGATCAGATTTGAAATGCAAACAGAGAAATGATTTTTAATTTTTTTGTTTCTAAAATTTACAATAGAATTTACTTTTTTCCCCAAATTTCGGTAAAATTGAAGCAAAATTGTCGATCTATCGATTAATAACTTCGAAGACGATAAACAGATTGAAAAACACTGTATATAGGGTTGATATATATAAAGATTAGCTTTAATTTTAAACCAAAAACAATAAAATCGATCAATTTGTTCCGCAGATATTTTAATTTAAGTAAAACCACTTTTTTTAAAAGTTCAAAGTAGACAATATCTCGAAAACAGTTATACTTTTGAATTTTCGGATTCAGAGTAAGATTTAACGTGGGAGATAAATGCAAATTATAGTGGGTCAAAATCTCTGTAAACTATTGTTATTTTTAAAAATTTCTAATTATGTTTCAGAAATTGCCAATTAAATTTCAAGGATTTCCTAATATATTAAGAAATGAATGGCCTCGAGATCAGTTATTTTCATTTTATAATATTATATAAAAGGTCAAATAATATTTAATCTAATTAATTTTTATTAAAAAATAAAAATTGTTTTAGTCGACCTTTAAAATATTTTGTTTTGAGCAGGTTTATTCTAGCTCGACGTCATTATTTCCTTTACTAATTAAAAATATGATTTTCTCATAGAATAATTTTTAAGAAAATTATTTTTCTGTTTTAAATTTATTTATGCTGGTCATTTTTGCTAGACTTAGTCAACACGTGTTTCGGAATTTGTCAGATTCCATTTTCAAGACTTTTTAGCAAATTTAAAAAACCAATACTACAAGTAGCAAAGAAAATTTAAATGACAAATCGCTAATGTTCAACTAAAAATATTCATACGTATTCAACTCTATCCCCATTGAGAATTAGAAGTAGAACGTTTTACACACAATTTTTTTTTCAAAAAACATGTGTATAAATTTTAAAGGGTATTCATAGATTCGGTCAAGCTGAATCTTATTTTTTTACTTGCTTTTTATTTTCATTTAAAATTTAAATAAATATCAATTACAATTTGAAGCCACCATATTAAAGTGGCATGATTTGATAGAAAATATTTGTGTGTTTTTTTTTGTATCTAAACATGCTAAAGAGTTATTGTTGTTGCACGTATTTGTATTATTTAATACCAAATTCTCATGTTGCATGTTTTCTTTTTCTTAATTTCGGAGGTATTAAGTTTAAATATGCATTTAGTTAATATGAACAACAACAATAATAAAACCAAAAATATATAAATAAAATTGTGATTTAACAAATGTTAAGTTAACAACAACAAAATAAAACAACTATGAAAAACATTGATCAAGATTAATGCTAAGAGGTTAAGTGTGGGATTTTTGTTTAACATGTAATAATGACAATAACAATAATAATATCCAGCAGCAGCATTAACAACAGTTTAAGAGCAAACATTTTACGAGCGGCAGTTAAAATATCATTAGATAATGTTTCTTTAAATAATTTTAAAAGAAATAAATAAAAGAAATAAAAAAAAAATAATAATAAATAATAAACAATTTTTTTAAAACTTATTGGTGTTGGCATTGTTGTAATTTTATTGTTATTAAATGACAATAATTGTTTAAACAAAAATAAAGTGTTGTATTAATATTTCTTTTTTTATTTATTTTTATAAAAAATAAATATGAAAATTTTTTTATTTTTAAATCAATTAAACTCTTCGAAAAGTCCAGTTTTTATGACCAATATTTCAAGAAATAGTACCAAAGTACTATTTTTCCCCTTTTAGAATGGATATTTTCTAAAAAATATTTTTGGAGAAAGCTTTACAAATTTTTACCACATTTAAATCCGAATTCTCTAAAATTTTAAGATTCTATGACAATTATTTCAGGAGAAATTTCAAATTACCAAAGTAATTACGGAATTTCCAAAAAGTAGGTTCTTTTTACAGAATATATTAACAATGAAATTAATTGTACCCGAGTAAAAAAGCTTATATATAATTATATATAATTTGATAAAATTATATAAATTTATATAAAATTATATATAATTATATATAAAATTATTCTTATTAAAATATCATTATATATAAATATATAAATTTATATCTGCGTTATATAATTATATATAATTTTATATACATCTTTTTTAATGCAAAAAAATGAAATAACATATGAATATGCAAATGTTATATTTTTACACCCTCCAGTCACAGTATGGTGGCACAAACTAATACAGACTCGACAGTAGAGTAAGAAAAGATAAGAAAAAAGCGATTTTAGGAGAAAACAGAGTGGGTTTTAGTCCGTTTTACACTAACATGGTAACACTTTCTACTAATTAGGAGTAAGTGAAACAATAAAAACCGATCTCGCATTTATTTTTCTAATGGCACGTTATATTATCTTTCTCTTTCTAACCTAATTAGTATAACAAAATGAAAAATTTAAAATACGATTCAAGATTACTTTTTTGACACCTGTCATGAGTGTCGAGTCTGTATAAGTCTGTGATTATAATCAGAAATTTTATAACCTTGCAACAGTGCGATATTGCAACTTTAAAAAAAATCTGATTTTTATTTTTCTATTAATTTTTACATGATGCGTCGTTGCAATAAAAGATTCGCAATTTATTTCAGTAGTAATATATTTACTTCTATTAACAAAGTAACAAGCAAAAAAGTTGCAATTTTGACATTGCACAATTTCGCAAGACTAAAATTTGACGTGAATTTCATCTATGATCAATTGTGATACGAAATACCATGACAACCATATTTTTATTGAAGTATTAATATTTTTGCTTTAATTTGAAGAACCATTAATTTGTCCTTTAGCGTTCTATTTTTAGGTGAAATTTCAATGTTATTTGAACAATATTGCAATTTCTGTCATTCAAAATTTAGTCCAAAAAATTGGAATGTTTGTGCAAATGTTTTTATTTCAAATTAATTTTCAAAAAATGCTGTCAAAAAATTTTCATATAAAAAAAAAACAAATTTATTTTATTTTTTTTTGAAAACACGAAAATTTGGTAACAGAACATGAAAAATACCAGAAAAATTTGCGAAAAATGTAAGTATGTACAGAGTTTTACCAAAATTTAACGGTTTTAATTAAATTTCGTTTCTTGGTTGCAGATGTATCGTTTTCAACATCGGAATTATTCATCAAAAACAAAGGAATACATATGAATATGTGATAATGTGGAGTCATTAGCTGTCCTTATGGTGTCTGGTAGTTGGAGAATAATTTAGGATTTTCATCAGTAATCGACAACCTAAGTAATTTTGTATGTATGTATATTTAGTGACGTGTTTTTTTTTTTGTGAAAAAAGGTGGTCTAACATGGAAGTTCAGAGGTCAGCAGCCGATTTGCGACAAGCGAAATAATAAAATCCTATTTAAGTGCTAAGTCTCATATTTAGGAGTAAAAAATAACGTTAAATTTTTTGAGTAGTGCCTTATCCAATTCCATGTGCTAAATATGGGATTGGAACGTAAACAACTTATTTTTTATCCTCATATCAAAAGAAAAGCCAACTGTTTAGAACCGTTCCTTGTTAGATCACTGTTTTTTACAATATAAAACAATATTCTTTAATTTGTCACCCAATTGCTTTTCCAATTGTAATTTCTTATTTTATGAATTTTTCTTCTATAATATTTTTATTTATATACATTTTTTAAATATTTTATTTTGTTATAATAATAAATAAAAAAATAAAACTAATTGCTGAAATTTTAATTTAAAAAATCCAAAATCGTAGGGGTCCTTCATATTTATTTATATAAAATCATATCTTTTTTTATAAAACTATATCAAATTGTATAAAATTATATATAAAAATTTTTCGGATATAATTTTATAAAATTATATATAATTTTATCAAATTATATATAATTTTATCTAATTTTATAAAATTTTATCCACCAATTCCTGGATAGAATTATATATAATTTTATCAAATTATATATAATTTTATAAAAGTGGGTTATATCAAATTATATATAATTATATATAAATTTTTTTACTCGGGTATTGACAATTTTTTCTTCCGTTTTTTATACTGGAAATTTTTCGTATGCACTATTGTTCCAAATCCATTTTTTTTGGCATAAATTCCAAAAATGGAGCAAAGTCGCTAGTTTTGAATGTGAAATGCTTTTTTATCTCTTAACGCAAGTAAAATTCGATTTCAAAAAAACAAAAAAAAAAATGCTGGCTAGATGATAATCTTGGTATTAAATAGATCACCTAGGAAATACTTTCACTTTTAAAGACTCATGCAAGTTCGTACCCAAACACAACTTTTTGTCCACGAAAGGCTATTTTGGCCTCAAAATCCTCAAAATCTTAACCCCCAAAAATAACGCCAAGGATGCATTTTTTAATAAAAACAACTTTTCTTGTGCTTCAATTACCCTTTTTAGCCTTTTTATAATTATATTTTTTCCAATTTTCTGTTTAAACTTTGAAACCCTGGCAGACTGACAGTATTGCCACCAAATTTTTTTCATTATACTTGCTTAATGCCTTGGAGTGTTTCCATTGAGAAACTGTATAAGCTTTTGAAAATTTGTTAATTTTTTTTTTTTTAATTTCTGCCAAAAAAAAGGGATTTGGAACCATAGTGGTATGGCAAACAATTTTTTCTGCCGATTTTTAACGCGGACAAATTTTTATTCTCTTAGGTCCTAAACTTACATGGTAAGAGTTTGAGGCTAATCGGACTAAAATCACCCGTGATTCAAAAGTTTGAATTTTTAAAATAAATAAAAGTCTTGCAAAACATCATATTTTGGTGCACTGAACACGAACATTATAAAAAAAGATTAAAATCGGTTAAAAGGCTTTTGAGATATCGATATTTGAAATATGCAAAAAAATTACGGTTTTTTTCTACGTTCAAGAATTTTTAAATAAAATCTATTTTTTACGCTTTCATAAAGCTTGAGACGAGCTTTCATTTAAATCTAATGTGATCAAAATTAAAGTTTTAGATTTAAGAAAATTTCCGCCAAAAATATAGATTTTTTTAAAAATTTTTTAAAGTGTGCATAGTTGGGGGGCATTTTTTCGAATTTCGTCGGGCAAATTATGGTTCGTTTTGGTCTAAAAACTCTATGTTTAAGTTTTCAGCCAAATTGGGGTTTAAAGTTTTAAAGGATTACATTTTTTTGTAAAATATTTGTGCTGGTCCTAGGATGCCACTAGCGATTGCAAATCAAAGAGGAGGACATCCGATAGATTTTCCATTTTATTATTTTGTCATATCAGAAAAAGGGAGGTAAATAATGCCATTTCAAACCTTCAAAATCATTTAAAATTTTTAACAAAATGTTTTGATAAATTTTTGACACGGGTTTAAACTCTCCGATTTGGTTAAAAACTAAACGATATTTCTTTTATACCAAAACGATCGATAACACAGCTCCTACCTTGAAAATGCGTATTGGATTCTGGTAAGTGATTTAGGTAGTGTTTGTTGCGCTGATTCCAAATCTGCGACCCAAATATGTCTATCACGTCAGGATTTTGAGTTATTTGCGGTTAAAGTGCCGAAAAAGGCCATTTTTTACGCTTTTTGAAAGCTTATAATATAAGATCCTGACATGCGATTGGCTTGGTATCAAGCCCATTCGAAAGTATGTGATTTTCTCTATAAGACAAGATAAAATGTTTTTTGAATTTAATTTTCTAAAATGGTAAAAAAAATCATTAACAAAAAACCTTCTATTTTTTAAATATTTAGTTTATTTACACAGTGTTTTTTAACAAATTTCAATACAAATACATACGTAAATACAGTCGAACTCGGTTATAACGAACTCGGTTATAACGAATTCTCGGTTATAACGAACTAATTCTAAAGTCCCGACGTTTTGGCAACAATTTTCACACAAAATAACTCTTTTATAACGAACTCGGTTATAACGAATCCTTGTTTAAAACGAACTACGTATTATGGTCCCACGAACACAAGTTCATGTATATTTACTTTTTTATAAGGAACTCCAATAAATATTTTAAAATTTGCAGCAATTTTTTTACCAAACTCACAAAAGGTTAGAAATTATTGGTTAATATTATAATTTTGATAAATTTTATTTACATTTTTAATGTTTTCTTCACAATGAGTAGATTACTTTAAAAAAAATTCAAATAAAACAAAATTGGACCTTTTTTTTTGAAATAAAACAAGGTTGTTATAAAATTTACCCCGCTTATAGCGAACTTCACTTATAACGAACTATTTTTACTGGTCCCTCGGAGTTCGTTATAACCGGGTTTGACTATATAAGATTTAAAGCACTTTTGGCTAACGATGTTTTCACCATTATAAAAAATTTAATTCTAAGAAAATTACGCACTTTCGAACAAGCTTCATATCAAGTCATTCACATGTCAGGATCTGATTTTATAGGCGCTCAAAAATGGCCAAAATGGGCCTTTTTTGACACTTTAACCGCGATTTTCTCAAAATTGTGACGTGATAGTAAAATTTGAGTGACCGTTTTGGAATCGGGAAACCAAAACCTATAAACTTTTTTCGGTTTCATTCAAAACACAGCGACAAACCTCAGATTTGTAGAGCGGTGTAATTTGCCATAAAATTTGAAAAATGAGCAAAAAACTAATTTTTGCTGTTTTTTGATACATTTCAGAACACGATAAAGATGTCACGGATAGGAAAATTATTTTTTTGTGAATATGTTTCATTAAAAGCAACATTTCAGCTAAATATTTTCAATTCAAAACAAAAAAGAAAAAAAAGAAAAATTTTTAAAAGTTGGACTTAAACTTTTTTTTAAGTCAATTTTGAAGCGGAAGAGTTCATTCCACCAAAATGAAATGTTTTTGGGCAAAACTTTAACCCCCCAATGGCACAGGTTAATTTTTTCCGATTTGACTAAAAACTTTTAGACCAAAAGGAACCATTATTTGCCCGGAGATGAACGAAATTCGAAAAAAGTCAATATTCGTGCCACCCTAACGCATAGTATATATTTCTTATGACCAGAAACAGGACCTTCATGCACTAAAAAAATATGTTTTAGGCGCCTTAAATATGCACTAAAAAGTCTTGAAGCATGCACTAAAAATCTTAAAATATGCACTAAAAATTATAAATATCCACTTGTTTTTTACTTTTATTAAAAAAACAACAACATTTGAATTCAGTCTGGCATTGTAAGCTTAGATATTGATATATACAGTGTGTATAAGTTATATGTTATCAAAAAAATAATTATAAATATTTTATAATGCAAAAAAAAAAAATATCCTAAAAAATTCTAGAATTGGCTAAAAATAGCTAAAAAACTAAAATTTATACAAAATATGACCTAAAAATATGCATTTATAGCAATATAATAGCAAAATATGTAAAAATATGCATTTTATGCAAAATATGCACTAACGAATCGATGCCATTTTAAAGCAAATTCTTTGATTTGCAAAGATATTTTGTTTATGCTGTTCTATGACCAAAGGGAAAAAACATGCATTTGCATGAAAGTCCCCTCCTTGCCTATGACACGTTATTCTTAGTAAATTTGGGATGCCGAATATAAAAAAAAAATCAAAATACGGTCGAGAAATTGCGCAAACTGGTCGAGTTATTGCATATTTAAATTTGTTGAAAAATTTTAAAAAATGGCGAGTTTTTCCTACGTACAAGAAAAAGCCAGCCATAGTGTTAGCAATTTTTAAACATCTATAAAAAAAATACTCAATATTTTTTAATGCTGTTTTGTTATTTGAAATACACCAATACCCCGGTTTGTGTCGCTTCGTTTTGCGTCGTTTAAAAATTTCTGTGACTTCGAATTTGCGTCTTATTTGTTTCAGTTTACGTCGCCTGGCGTCAAAGTTACGTCTTTTTTTTTAGTTTGCGTCGCATGGCTTCGTAGTTGCGTCGTCAGTGTTTCGATTTGCGTCGATAATATTTATTTTTTAGCATAAATATAATGGATGTATGTATAATTGTATTCACAAAGCTTAAACAGAAAAGGGAATTCCCCATTTTAGTCTAATATTTGTGAAGATGGTCTACTGGTGGCCAGTTTAAGTTAATTTTTATTAAAAAAAAAAAAATGTTTTTTGTATTGAAAATTCACTTTTTCAGCTAAAATTATGAGTTTTGGAACCAATTAAATGAAAATCCATAGAAACGTATAGGAAATCGTGCTTCGGTTTGCGTCGATTCGGTTTGCGTCGAGTTTCTCCGGTCCCAATTAGCGACGCAAACCGGGGTATTGGTGTATTTACAATCGTAAGATGTTAAAACTGCTTTTTTAAAAGGACTAAATCGGCCGCAGTTGTACAGCAAAAACTACTACTACCAATTTTGATGAAATTAATAATCTACAAATCAAAAAAAAATCATCAAAATCGGTTTAAGAGTTTTTTCGGTTTTTTCTGCAGCCGATTTTGTTCTTTAAAAAGAGCATCACACAATTGAATGGCAACCCTAAAAAGTCTAGTTGACCAGCATCCATACTTAAAATTCGAAATTACGTTAGCTATAACCAGTATAAATTTCGCTACAATCGGTACAGTACTTACTGAATGACCGAATTATTAAAAATAAACTACTGTGAAACGTTGCGTATGATTGTTATTTAAACGCAATTACACAACTAAGTATACGCCTATGATACAGTTTTCAGTAACATACACAATGTTAACACAGTGCAACAACAATCGGAATGGGATGAAACCAAGACCAAACGAAAGTTGACATTTCCATAACAAAGTTTTTGTTAAACGAACTCCTCAAGGCTTTTTTGTTCAGTACCCAGATTTTTGTTAATCGCATTAGAAGATTGCGAACTATTATTATAATTACTTGAAAATTGTAAAAGAAGCGTATACTTAATTTTGTAATTACTCTTAGATAACAATCATACGTAACGGTGTACAGTGGCTTATTTTTAATAATTCGGCTATTCGGTAAGTAGTGGACCGATTGCAGCAAAGTTCATTCCGGTTATAGTAATTTCAATTTTCAGCCAGTGTCCCCCAAAAAAAGGTAAAAAAACTGTACATGCTTTAAAATCACCAACTTCAAATTCGTGTAAAAAAATCTAGCACTAAACTAAAAAAAGGTTGAGTGTTTCGTTATGGAAAATATCAACTTTCATTTGCTGTTTGTTTCATCCCATTCCGATTCGGAAAGTTCGATTTTGTATCACTGTGTTATAAGTCTAACCTAATAAAAAAAATTGTACAAGCATTTTCAATAAAAATGTTCTTTAAAATATTTTACCAAGGTATAAATTTTCAAATATTGTGTAGGGCACAATAATTTTATTCAATAATGTCTTGTTTAGGTTTGGCTTGCAAAAAAAAACAACAAAATATTTTATGTATAAAAAAAATTATGACAAAAAACTGTCATATTTCTATAACTTAAACGCCATGGCATGGCTCACTATTCAAGTAGTTGAATATAAACTGTCAGTTTATAATTCAAAACTACGCCATTTGTGACAGTCATTGTCGTCAGAGTTGTTTTACGTTTGGTGGTTATTTTTTTCTATTTATTTTATTATTTTTTTTGCAATTTTGAATTGTTAACAAACATACTCGTAGAGTACATAGCTGCACACAGTCGGACGCCACATGAGATCTTTTTAATAGATAAATGTAAATAAATGCATTTTCTATTTTTTAAAATTTCAAAAAAGTAAAAAAAAAAAAATGTTTTTATTTTTAAAATTTTGCGTAGGCGTATGAGTAGAAGTTTTTTTTTCTGCGTTTGTTATATTTAAGTTTTTTGTTATAAATTGTTATATTTTTAAAAATAAGTTTTGAAAGAAAAATAGACGTTTTTTTCTTCTATTTACCATTTACTCTTGTTAACAAAATATGCAAATTTATGTAATGCAACGAAAAAAAAATGTCTTACGCAATGCAACATGGGTTGTATACACTGGTCCCTGGAAAAATAATGGTTGGAAAGTATTAAAATCGGGAAAAAACAAAAATTCGAATTTTTTACTTTTTCGAAATTTGTTATTTTTGAAACGCTTTTGTTTGTTTTCTAAATCTCTTTGTGTCCCAAAAGGAGACATTTTGTGTTAATAGCTTTTTGGCCGTTTAGTTAAGCTTAGGTTTAATTTTTATTTTGAGTCTTAGACAAGACTTGACATGTTGTACACACACACACAGCTCCACATATACATATGGTCGCTGAATTTGATTGATAGATTTCAAATTCTTTTTATGTTATAGAAAAATATATAAAAAAAAACACAAAAAATATGTCACAAGTTTGTAATTTTTTTTTTTGCTGTAGAGTTTGTCTAACAATTGTAGATTTTCATCAAAATACAACATTTTTTGTTGCTGTTTATTTGATTTTGGTTTATAGTTTGTTGTATGCTTAGTAGTTTAAAATTTTTGCATAGTTTTTTGTTTTTGCTAAAAATAACAAATTAGATCAAAATTTAAATAAAGTTATGTCAATTTGTTTATATGGTAAATAATCACAGCATGAGGATGTATTTTTTAATAAATGTGGGAACAGGAGAAATTTGAGCTGAAATATATTTTAAAAAGTTTCGTTTGGAAAACAAAAAAAAAATTAACCAGGAAATTTTAGATATGGTCGCGAAATATTAAATATGCAGTGTACCCGAAAAAAATAGACGGTAGAGCACATAATCTGCCAATGTCCAGCAATTTCAAACTTGATAGCTGTATTTGACGGAGACTACACGTTTTGAGATCTAATAGAAATCTCTGAACTTGCAATAATGACACTCCTCACACGCAAAGAAATGTTAACCCTCGAACTCCCGTTTTAAGGAGTAATTTTTAAAAAAAAAATATTCTACGAATATTTTAAGTATTTATTTTCACTAGGGGTCATCAAAGGCAGGAGTTTATCCAGCGTACAAAAAAATTGTATGTTCTAATTTTACAACTTTACTTTTTTAAGCAGTTTACATAGGCCAAATGCATTTCCTTGCTTTGGCGACCCCTAGTAAAATTTGATAAACAATATATTTGTAGAATATTTTTACCTCTATAACTAACTTTTTCTAAACACTTTTATGTATTTCTTTTATAAAAAGGACAGAAATTACCCCTCAGAACAAGAGCTAGAGGGTTAATTTGGTCAAAGATATGATTCATCATAAAATTTTATAAAATACATCAGAACATAATTTTTAGCTCAGAAGTATGGTTGCACTGATTTTTGTCGAGTTTTTTAAACACGGCTTTGGTATATGAGCAAATCCATTGGAAATTTAACTAACGGATCACCGATTTTGTTTATTTTAAGTTATTTAATAGAGCTTCGTAAATGATTAAAAAACATATTTATTTTTTTTTTTAGATCAATACTTTCGAAGATATATGGGCGTTTAAAAAGGTGCTTTTTTACAATGTTGACTTTTAGACAGTTTTTTAAAATTTTGTACTCGGAAACCGTAAGTCGTACGAAAAAACTTATAAAAACAAAATTGTAGATAAAATTGTGAAGATTTAATTTTTTTTTTTCAAAAATTTCAACAAATATTTTGAAAATAATATTTTAATGCCCTTTTTTCCTGGGAAGGACACCATAGATTTCCAAAAGCAAAATTTAGTTTTAAAGTTTAGAATGCCCTTTTAACGCTGTGTTTATCATATTGTTGAGCAAAAAATTTTGGCAAAAAATCAAATAGTTGGTCTCTAGACAGTTTTTTGTGCATTTTTACTTGGAAACCGTTAATTGTACGAAAAAACTTTTTGTGGCAATGCTGTTAAAATTTCACGAAGGTGTTTTTTGTGTTGCCGAGCAATAAATTTTTAAAGTTGGTGATAATGCAAAATTTTTGATTTGTTTGCTCCACAATAAGAAAAAAACACCTCTCTGAAAATTTTACAGCGTTAAAATGACATTCTAAGCTTTTATACAAAATTTTGATTTTGGAAATCCATGGTGTCCTTCCCAGGAAAAAAGGACATTTAAATATGGTTTTCAACATTTTTTATTGTAATTTAAAAAAAATAAAAAATTTATTTCTAAATTTTAAATCTTCATAATTTTATATACAATATTGTTTTTATAAGTTTTTTCGTACAACTTACGGTTTCCGAGCACAAAAATCCCGACTAAAAAAGTTTAGATATAGCAACATAAGTATTATTTAATATATTTATATATGGCCATACACAGTACTTTACATAATTATATGTAAATGTATCTTGTATTAAGTTTAACACCCAAAATTTAATATGGTGCTATATAAAAGGATATCAAATCATGTGTTGCTCCACATACAATATAGAAAGCTTTATTAAATTAGATATTGCATATAATATTTTATATGACTCCATGAATGACCTCATACAAGATTAGATAAATAAATATATGATATACAATTCCATGTCTGACCTCATACAAGATGAGATATACATATATATATGGTGCCAAATCGGAGGAAAAAAGTTTTCTAAGTCCCGAGAAAATTTTTTAAAATTTCCAAACACAAATAATTTTTGAGTTTTGGAGTTAAGAATTTCATTAAAAATGATTTAAACAAAAAAAAAATTTTTGCCAAATTTTGAAAAATTTTACAAGTCCTGAAAAAGTTTTGTAGAATTTTCTAAGTCCTGGATAAAAAATATTTTTGGTAATTTTTTTGTGCTATTTTGATCCACCAATTTCATCATCTTATTTTATCCAAATACGTGTTGGGCCATATCAAATTATACATGGCTCAATTTCAAATTATATATGGACCAGTATATTTATTTTTAGTCGGGATGTTAAAAATCTGTCTAAAAGTCAATATTGCCAAAAAACTTTTTTTTAAACGCCCATATCTTCCAAAGTATTGATCCCAAAAAAAGAAAAATATGGGTTTTAATCATTTACGAAGCTTTATCAAACAACCAAAAATAAACAAAATCGGTGATGAGTCAGTTAAATTTCCCATGGATTTGCTCATATAAAATATAAAAAACATTGATTTTTTATATTTGTCCATTTTTAAGCATTTTTTTTATATTTGTCCATCATGTCGCACAAGCTTTCAACCTTTGATAACCCCTACTGAAATTTTATGAGGAAACTATTTGTAGAACAGTTTAACACTTTAAATGGACGTTTTATTAAATTTCCGTGTTTTGTTTTTAAAAAGGACTTACGTGACCCCTTAAATGGCAGTTAGAGGGTTAATATGATCTAAGAAGAAAACCGCCATACAATTTCACTGCAGACATCAAACCATTTTTTGAAGCTCAGATGTGTTTTTATTATAGTTTTTTTTTATGTTTCCAAACGACTTTGAAAAAAGAACTAAAAATTCAGTGGGCCATAAAAAAAATACGAACTGATTTTGCAAAACCCTTTGGTGATATTGTGTATTAGATGGTCTGCTTTTGTATGGTGTTGAAGCCATTGATGCTTAAAGCGATGACCCGAAATTTGTTGCACAGTGTTATTGGCAAAATCATAACATTTTTGCTGCAAGCTTTATATATTGATTACAAGATTAAAATTATTGCCAGCAATTATAACATCATGCGCGGGGGGATTTCTCCCTTCCCCAAAAACCAAATTTCGAAAAGAATAAAGAGAAAAAAAAGAAAAAAGAAAGAGAAATGAAAAGAAAAGAAAAAAAGAAAAGAAAAGGAAAAAATTTCGAAAAAATTTTCCAAAGGAACAAAATCTCGAAATTTTTCATCGAAAAAAATCTGAACATTTTTAAAGAAAGAAGCTGAACTTTTTATAGGGAAAATATGAAAATTTTAAAGGAAAAATATGACTAAATCTAAATATTTTCTCTAAAACTTTCTCTCAAAATCTCGAAATTTTTCATCGAAAAAAATCTAAACATTTTTAAAGAAAGAAGCTGAAATTTTTTATAGGGAAAATATGAAAATTTTAAAGGAAAAATATGACTAAATCTAAATATTTTCTCTTAAAACTTTCTCTCAATTTAGAAATTCTTATTATGAAGAGAAATTTTCTTTGTGTAAAATTGCTGCGAACGTGACACCTTTGGTATAAAAAAGTTACTTACACTTAAAATAATACATTAGTAGATTTACTAATTTTTTTTGCTAATGCTGGTTTGCTAACTTTTAGCAAGTTTTTAGTTGAGATTAGCATGTTAGCAAAAATATCTCGTAAACTTCATTTAGCGCATTAGCAATTTTAAACAAAATTTGAACTAAATTTTTTTTTTGCTAAATTTAAAATGGAGTTGACCAAATTTTTACAAGCTTTTTTGCTAATATTAGCGAAAATAAATGGTAAATTTTTTTTTATTTTCAGAAAACTTAAAATGGCGATATCTCGAAAACTAAGCCAGATAGAGCAAAATGAAGGCCATTTTTGATTCTCGGGCTCAAAATAGTATCGATGGTCCTCTTCACATGTGTAGACCCTAATGGGTCCTTACTTTGGATCCAAAAAAGTTAGCATTCCCGAAAATTTTAAAATGCTCATATCTCGGTAAATATTGCCGACACAACAAAAAGTCCAAAACCATTTTTGTAGCTCTCAACACGTAGAACAACCGCAAAATAATCAAAAGCTCTCCGAGTAATGTTTTTGAAGTTATCTAGTTTTGTAATTCTCAAAACCCCCGTGGTCCCAAAAATCACGTATCTCAAAAACTAAGCAAGGTAGAAATAAAAAACTATGACTATTTTTAAGGAACCCAACTAGGTCTAGGCCCACCGGGGTCTGGACTTATCGGGTCCGAACCCAATGGGGTGCTCAAATGTATATGAACTAACAATAAGTTGAAATAAAAAAATTTCAGTTAACTAATTTTTAACAAAACGTTTTTGCTAACTTTACCAAAAAAATTGTGGGTTCAAAATCAGCAAATTTTCTTGTAGGTTTACAAGCTTTTTTTGCTTACTTTACAGATTTTTTTTTTTTTTTTTTTTGAGTGTACAAGGGAAGCATCTCAACCCTTATTAACCGATTTGCTTGAAATTTAAAATATATATAAAAAAGAGACAATTCTAAGGTTGGGGTGTCTCGGCTTATCTGTCATGTCGGGAATTAATAGGTTCAAAAAAGTGTTAATAGTGTTTATAATTTTTTTTTTTTCAGAATTTAGGAATTCTTCAACAAAAATTCGAAAAAGAAAATGTTCTCGGATTGAAAAATTTTTCTTTGTGAAAAATAGGTCTTATAATCTGAGTCTTTTCCATAGAAAAAATGTGTCAGAATTTGAGACATTTTCTATAGGAAAAATGTTTCCGAATCTAACAATTTTTCCATAGCAAAAATGTCCCAGAATCTGAGACTTTTTCTGTAATAAATATGTCTCAGAATCAGACACTTTTTCCATAATAAAAATGTCTCAGAATCTGAGACTTTTTCTATAAAACAAAATTACTCAGAATCTAAGAGTAAAATGTAAAAATTAAACTTTTTCTATAGAAAAAGGGTCTCAGAATCTTAGACTTTTTCTATAGGAAAACATTCTATAAGAAAAATTTCTCAGAATCACCCACTTTTTCTGTAAGAAAAATTTCTCAGAATCTGAGTCTTTTTCTATAGGAAAAATGTCTTAGAATATGAAACTTTTTCTATAGGGTAAAGGTCTCAGAATCTGAGACTTTTTCTTTGGGAAAAGGTATCAGAATGTGAAGTTCTTTTGAGACTTTCATAGAATTTGAATTTATTTAGCTTATTTTCGATTTTGAAAAATTCCAATTCTAATTGGGAAAAAAAGGTGAAAAAATAATTGCACCTGAAATAATTGTCATGAAAACTTGAATTTCAAAATGTCGAATTACACTTTTAAAAAGTGTGCCTATTGGAAATTCCAATTTTAATGGGTAAAAAGACAAAAAAGTTGTATTGCGGTAATTTTTCTATCTACTAAAATAATGGCTCTAGAAACTTAAAATTTTGAATCTAGGATCGTCCAGCAAAAAATCTGACAAAAGTACCTTTTAGAAAGTTTCAATTTTAAAAGTGAAAAATAAATATTTTATCGAAGAAAAACTCCCTAAAAACTTTTGTATCCGGTATATAATATTACATGTAACGAAGTACCAAGCGGGAGTGCTTGTCTTTAATATTTAAATTAAAATATCTTAATACGCTCTGTCATAATTTCTAAAACAATTTATATTTTGATGCCTTTTTATGTCATATACATGTCACAATAAATTCTCTTAAAAATTTTTCAAAACAAAAATGAAAGTAAAACTAATTACAAAATATAATTATGCAAAATTTTTTAACTTCTAAGTTAACATATTCAATTATTTTATGATTTTTTATTACAAAACTTACTTTAAGTATAATAAATAACATTTAAATCCATATAATATTACCTGCAATGAAAAAAAAAATAATATAAAATCCATTAGCTAAACTTTATATATGTGGCAAATATTGTTAAGTATGTATTTCTAATTTTTGTAATGCATATGGCATATATAAAATTTAAATAATAATGTTAATTTACAATCTAATCGTTAACATATATGAAATTAATTATAATTGATAATTGCATTTTTAAGATTAACTAGGAATTTTTTCATTAACTTTTTTTTTTGTCAGTACAATTTTTATTTTTTCGCATGTGTTTAGAGAGCACAAATATAAAGGCTACACAAAGAAACAGAGGTGGGGTTAAAAAGATGTAAAAGGGGGGACATTTAAAAAAAAACTTTAAAACTGTAGTTATCTTACTGTGTCTTCTAAAACTAATTGTAAGTTGATAATATAAATTTCTATAATACGCCCCTGTTTAATGTAATTTTTTTTTTTTATAATTAATTTACATTATATTTGTCAAAGCGTGGGTTTTCACTTGTAATTTTATATTTTTTAAACAAAATGTATAATAAAATATAAGATTTAGTTTCTTATAACCAGGGACAGGATCTTCATGCACTAAAAAACTATGTTTTAGGCGCCTAAAATATGCACTAAAAAGTCTTGAAATATGCACTAAAAATCTTAAAATATGCACTTAAAATCATAAATATCCACTTGTTTTTTTTACTTTTATTAAAAAAAACATAACATTTGAATACAGTCTGGCATTTTAAGCATCGATGAACATATATACAGTGCGTATAAAATGTTATTAAAAAAATAGAAATGATTTTAAAAAATTTATGATTTCAAAATTTAATACAAAAAAAAATATCATAAAAAAATTTTAAAAATGGCTAGAATACTAAAAAACTCAAATTTTGTCAAAATATGACCTAAAAATATGCATTTATAGCTAAATAATAGCAAAATATGCAAAAATATGCATTTTAAGCAAAATATGCAAAAATATGCACTAACGAATCGATGCCATTTTAAAGCAAATTCTTTGATTCGCAAAGATATTTTGTTTATGCTGTTCTCTGGCCAAAGGGAAAAAACATGCATTTGCATGAAAGTCCTCTCCTTGCTTATAACAATATGTGTAGATAAATTGCAAATATAGTAAAACTAGTCTTGTTTTAGTTTTATTTTTTTTATTTATATTTATATAAATATAATAAATTTAAAGCAATTAATTTTATGGAATTTCTATGCTTAAGGTCTTTGCCATTATTCTCACTTAGAATTTCTAAGTTCATTGCAAAACCTAAAAAAGATATGTTATAATTGCTATATTTAAATCCAGTATTAATAACACAGTGCAATAAACGGAATGAGATGAAACCAAAAGCAAATGAAAGTTGACATTTTCCATTTTTAGTTTAGTTCGAGATTTTTTTTACACGCATTTGAAGTAGGTGAACTTTTATCATAGTTATAATTCAGTCGTGCGCATTTTTGTAATTCCTATTCCCGCACAAGCAGCGCTGTCGACACACGTACACTATAAAATTCTGTTGCCCACACAAGCATAAATGTTATAGTAATGGTATTCATCTAACCGTATAAACACCTCGTACAATATGTAAGTCTGATAAATTTATACAATTTATGTCAAACTCCATTTATAAAAAATAAGTTTGGTAAGTTTATACGGTATACTTGGTGTATACGAGTTTAAATGAATACGGTGAGTATATGTGTTCGCATCGCTGTTATAATTACTTGAAAACTGTATAAGAGGCGTATACTTAATTTTGTAATTGACTTTTAATAACAATCATACGTAACGATGAGCAGTATTTTTTTTTTAATAATTCGGCCATAGAGTAAGTACTAGGGATGCCAAACGGGAAATCACGAATCCCGGGATTTATTTTTTTCAATCCCGGGATTTTTTTGTGAAATTTTGGAATCATAATTGATTATTTTTGCAGTATTTGTTATCTGATGGGGACAAAATTGATATCGTTTTACAGGTGTTTAAAATACATTTTAAAAGGGGCATGTTGGGTTTAAATTCTCTTACTCTTTGGAAGTACAATTTCAAAATACTTAATATACAGTAGGGTGGAAGAAATGTTAATTTTTTTCGACTTTCAAAATCGTTGGGGTCGGAATTTTTGCCTTTTAGTGTCAATACTGAACCTGTTGGGCAATGTCTTTGGGTTTCTTTTTTTACTTTAAAATTTTAGATCCGAACAATGTGAAAAAAAAATTACAAAAATGTTAAAATTTTTTTAGCTTAATAGCAAATACATGGGAAATTTAACTGACGGATAACCGATTTTGTTAATTTTTGGTTATTTGATAGAGCTTCGTATATGATTAAAAACCAATATTTTTTTTTTATTAACACTTTGGAAGATATGGCCGATTACAAAAGCGTTTTTTGACAATATTGACTTTAAGACAGCCCCTTAACATTTTTGTGGTCGGAAACCGTAAATCGTACGAAAAAACTTATAAAGACAATATTATTATGAAGATTTAAAATTTCCAAAAAAAAATTTAGCAAACAATTTTGAAAACCATTTGAATGCCCTTTTTTGCTGGGAAGGACACCATGGATTTCCAAAAACTAAATTTTGTATTAAAAATTAGATTGTCCTTTTAACGCTATTCAAATTTCAGAGAGGTGTTATTTCTTATTGTTGAGCTATAAATTTTAAAAATTTGTCAGACAGCCAAATATTTGATTATTTTCAAAATTTTTGACAATTTGAAAATTTATTTTTAGACAACACGAAAAAACTGAATTTAAAAATTCCAGAGAGGTGTTTTTTTGTATTGTTGAGCTATAAATTTTCAAAGTTTGTTAGACAGCCAAATACTTGATTTTTTTCAAAATGTTTGCCAAAAATTAAAAATTTGACTTTGTCACCAACCTTGAAAATTTATTGATCATTAACACAAAATAACACCTTCCTGAAATTTTAACAGCGTAAAAAAGACATTCTAGACTTTAATACAAAATTTTGGCTTTTGAAATCCACGGTGAAAGGAAAAAGGACATTCCGATATTGTTTTCAAAAATTGTTGTTAAATTTTTTTAAATTTTTTTATAAATTTTAAATTTCTATAATTTTATCAACAATATTGTCAAAGATAGTTTTTTCTTACAACTTACGGTTTCCGCCAACTCCTAGATTATTTAAAGATTTTTTAAAATTGTTTGCAAAAAATCCGTTATTGGGCTTTCCATAAAAATTGATTGAAAATTAATTCCTCAACAATATGAAAAAAACACCTCTCTGAAATTTTAACAGCGTTAAAAGGACATTCTAAACTTTGATAAAAAAATTTGGTTTCGGAAATCTATTAACAGGAAAACAGGACTTTCCAATATTGTTTGAATTTTTTTTTTAAATTTTTTTTGTTTCTAAATTTTCAATCTCCATAATTTTATCAACAATATTGTCACAGAAAGTTTTTTCGTACAACTTTCGGTTAATGAGTAAAAAAGCAAAAAAAAAACTTTCTAGAGCCAACTAAGTATTTGATTTTTTGCCAAAATTTTGAAAAATATGAAATATTTGGCTTCTAACAAACTTTGAAAATTTATTGCTCAACAATACGAAAAAACACCCCTCTGAAATTTTAACAGCGTTAAAAAGGCATTCTTAACTTTAAAACAAAATTTTGCTTTTGGAAATCCATGGTGTCCTTCCCAGGAAAAAAGGACATTCAAATATAGCTTTCAAAATTTTTTGTTGAAATTAAAAAAAAAAAAAAAAATTTTTTTTATAAATTTTAAGCCCCTTATTCATATTCAAATTTTAACACTTTATAACAGGTTTATAAAACAGCCCAGCAAAACTTTGGTAATGGGTAGTGATTATATAACACATTACCAGGTAATGTATATACCTTATTTGTAGCATTATTTTAGGATGTCTTACCAAACATTTGTTCCACAACGTATTATTTTCAAGTGAAAAATAGTGCATTACTAATAATTTGCTACGTAATGCATGATTATTGGAAAAAATGTATTTCATATTTATTATTTCTAAACATTAAATCATGGATGACTTATATTTGGTTACATTATGTATTATTTGAAAGTTTGAAATAATGCATTATTTATAATTGGATACATAATACATTACAATAACATAAAAAATAATTATTTTATAAAAAATGCATAAGTTTAAACTAGATATGGGCTCACGACAGGAAATTTCTAACGACACACACTCACGAGCATATTTTATCTACTTACACTCACTTACCATCACGTGAGTAAATTTAATACAAAATTACTTTTTCACTACTCGTAACACCTTATATATTATCTTCTGGTATGCTATATTATTTCATTTCCCGTAACCTATAAAATATCATATATTTTACACCTTACTCGTATTCTTCGTTATAAATTTATGACTTATTTTATACCTTACTGGTATTCTTTGTGATAATGTGGATGCATTACTTTGAGTCTCATCGCCTGTTAAAATCATCAATGCTGCAATGTATAAAATAAGAGATCCTATACCATATTTTATACCTTATTTGGTAATCTAAGTTTTGCTGGGAGATTTCCATACGAAATTCGTTTTATAAACCTGTTATAAGTTTTTTAATTTCAATATGAATAAGGGCCTAAATCTTCATAATTTTTTAAACAATATATTTTAAAACTGTAAAAATGTCAATATTGTAGTTGACAAGCGTTTTTAAACGCCCATAAATTCCAAAGTATTGATAAAAAAAAATCGTTTTTAATCATTTACGAAGCTTTATCAAAAATTATGTATATATTTAATTATCCTATTTTGTTTGCCTTTAATGCAACTTAAATTTGATTAAAAAAAAAAAAAATATATTTTTTTTTTTTTTTTAAGAAAAAAATTTTTAAAAAATTTTGCAAGGACCAAAAAAAAAAAAATTATAATAAAAACACTTTCAGCAATGTCCAAATATTAACTAAAAAAAATCAAACAATTTTTTTTTTCTTTGTTTGGAACTTAACGATTTTCATGTCAAAAAAGGAAACCAAAGACATTGCCCTACCCGTTCAATATTTTTTGTGAAAATACGTATATTTTGAAATTCGAACACAGGTAAATTTGCTTTACTCTATTTTTAAGAAGCAGTTTAATGTAGCTGAGAGTTTAATTTATAAGGGAGCATTAAGTAATCCATCTGTAAAGTTTCTGTTCAACAGTTTTAGTTCGTAAATGAGTAAAAGCCGACCAGGGGAAAAGTTCCCCCTTGAAGAATCAAAACAGCCTCTGAAAACCCCAAATTGTTTACCAATTTTAGCAGTGCCACTAAAGTTTAGGTGTTCCTAAATTTTCGGTTTTTTTGTGCTAAATATGTTAAACTTAAGGATACCAATTGAATGGTTATGTATTAATTTATCCCGAAAATTCGCGGGATCCCGAAATCCCGAAAATATCCGGGATCCCGAGATTAGGATTTTAAAATCCCGAATTCCGGGATTTGTAAATGTTACCCGTTTGGCATCCCTGGAACTGAACCGATTGCAGCTAAATTCATACGGGTTATAGCTTACGTAATTTCGAGCTTAAGGGGCCTATTCACAAAAAAAGTCATAACTCAATCATAACTCAATTTTTTCCATGTGGTTGTTGTAAACAATCATAAAATTTTGTTTGAAAATTTCAAAAAAAAATAAAGACCTGCTACCCACATCGTCTCAAAATTGACAAATAATTTTAAATTTTGAGACTTTTTATGATTTTGATTACAACAAACATAGGTAATATGAAGTTTGAAAATAATAAAATTACTCATAACCAGTAATAACTGAGAATAGGCCTGTAAGTTTGGACCCCACGCCCCTAATAAGAGCACTTCATTTGGATATATTTAGTAAATAAAAACTTTAAATGCTTTAAAATCACAACTTCAAAGGTTTGTGAAAATTTTACTTAAACTGTAAACGCCTCAAATCGCAATAAAACATTTAAAAATCAACAGGTTTTGACAATTATAGAAATAACCGATCATAACAATTTAAATTGTCTTGTATAATGAAAATTCATGAAAACTTTTTTTAACAATTTTCCTATTAATCCTCGCTTTTCCAAAATTTATTTTTATTCTATGGAGTTTGACAGATTTTTTTCCCGTGAAATCGAACAACCCATTCCGATTCGGAAAGTTCGATTTTGTATTACTGTGTTATTTATTAAAAAAAAATAAAATACTAAAACTAAATATTTGAATCTATTTGTATATTGGAATTGTTTTTTTTTACATCAGTTTTGCCTTTTTGTTTAAACAAAGAAACTAATAAACCTCTATCTCAACATGTTAATAGCACAAACATATTGATTTTTTTCATGTTAGGCGCCTTAATTTGTTTAACAATTGTTAATTAAAATATTTTGTAGGTTGTGGTGTTTTGTTATTTGTTCTTTTGAATTTTTTTTTATGAGTTTCAGTAATCTTTAAATAAATTTGTTGTTAACTGTAAATGGGTTTTATTGTTTAACAAAAAACAATATTTAATAATTTTTAACAAATTTACATATGTTTGTAGTTCTGTATTATAATCTCATTTAAATATTTTTAAAAACACTTGTATTTTTTTATACTATTGAATTTTAATCGTTGGTAAAAAATAGTCGGTAATTAATATAACTTATACGCCATGTATGACTCATAAAAATATTTTGTATGGGAGCAAACTTAGGAAGCGGTTATTTATGTTTAGGAAAAATGATGGGGGCAGAAAATTAATGGCGGTCTTTCTCACATTGCACGGCTCCAGGGACGTTTTAAGGTCAGTTGTGGGACTTTTTGGGGATTTTTGCACCTTTACGCTTAACTTTGACCCAAATGAGGGGCCATTAAAGGTGCCCTTACGGCTAAGGTAATTTTTCAAAATCACTTTTTAATACCTGGTAGGGTCCTAAATTGTAGTTTAGTTAAAACGAGTGAGCCAAAATTTGGGGACAATCGGATAAAAATTACTCGTGCCGAAAATGGATTGAAGTTTTGGGAAAATACCAAAGTTTACTTGCACCGATGAAAAATCTGTTTAGTTTTATTTTATAAAATTACTAATTCTTATTAATTCCATGTGCTTTGATTCCAAAAAATTTAATTACAAAAAATTAAATATAATTTTCTTATCTAATCAGCATTGCTATTACCTCATTTGGCGTATGCATAAATATTAAACAAATCAAAACAAGATTTGATTTCTTAAATCTAACAAAAAAAAATAAATAACAAATCATACCCAAAGTCTAGCCAAGATAAGCCTAAAGGAAAACTAAAATACAAATTTGAATCAAAAAATTATGAATCACTAGTTGCGGTTATATTATAAAAGATTCGTGTTTTTATGTTTCTAAACAAAAAATATTATTAACACTCAAAACACGTGATAAAAAAACAGCGTTTGTAAAATTTCCTTAATTTAAGAAAATTAGCAAATAACACATACAAATTACTTGAAAAACTAAATTAGACAAAAAAAAAACTCTACTTTGATCTGTTAAACGCAATAAAGAAAAACAACACATTAAGCACCAGAAACTATAAATAATATGCACATAAAGTAATAAAAACAGAAAAAACCAAAATAAAATTATGAAATTGGCATTTCAACTTAAAAAACGTTTAAACACATAAAATACAACAAAATCTACAGTTGCAATTTTGAACAAAAGTATTCGTGTGGCAAATATAAGTTTTTGGCTGCTGCTGTTGCAAAGCCACAACAAACAAAAAGAAACTGCCTTTTGGCCATAAGATACATTATGAATTTTAAAACAAATGGCATTACAATTTAACACAACAAATCACTGCTTCAAATAGGGGTCTTTAGTTTTTTTTTCTATTTAAACTAAATATACATATATGCGACTTTGATCATGTATGTAGGTGAAAAGAGTTGCCAAATGCACTAGGATTTTTAAGGGGTTTGTTTATTAAAAACAATTTCAAAACATTAACCATTTTTTTTTTAGAAATTTTTAAAATTAATCACATTTTTCAATAAAAAATTTCAGATCTCCGTTTACACATTTTTTCAAATTTGTTTCTATGAAAAATTTTAAAATTTCAAACCTTTTAATTTTAAAACTATTTTTCGAAAACTTTTTCGAAATATTGCTAATATGCAGTTTCATGCAGTTAAGGAGTAACTTTATAATTCTTAAAAAATTATTTTGTGTCATAAAGTGTTACTATTGCATCCAATATCAGGAATAAAAAACAAAAATTAAGAAAATAAACCTTTTTTTGCATGTCCTTGCAATGTTACTACGTAATATACAGTTAAGGGTTAATATAATTCTTAAAAACTTTCTTTGTGTCATATAGTATTACAACTGCATCAAATGGCAGGAATTTAACACAAAAATAAAGAAAAACTAATTTTTCCATGTCCTTGCAATCCTTACAAAGTGTATCCTTGAAGTTCTTTAAGGGTTACAAACAAACACCAACACTAGTTCTTCAAGTTTTTTTTTTTAAGTCATATAAAAATATGTCCAAAATCTGCTGCAAAATAACACATTTTTATTCAAATTTCATTATATTTTTTGATATATCGTCGAACTATATTCAATAAATGCTTACTTTTCAAGAGAGCTAAAAAACTAGTTATTTCGCATATTATTGTAAAAATAAACAATGTACCTTCCATAAGATGGTTTAAATATTCTAAATAATTTTTACCTATGCCAAAAGTTTCATATTTTGCACTTGTTTGCGTACTTTTCAGAGATGGCATTTATTACTGTATCAAAAAACAAATATTTTTTTAGAGCTGGCATATTTCGTTGGAAAATAAAAATAGATTTTTTTTGAAAAATTTTTTATTATATTTTTTTTTTGGATTTTGTTGTCCTTAGTACGGCAATTGCAAAAACTAAAATAAATTAAAAATCTTTGCATATTTTTAAAAGTTACTAACTCCGAAAGCCCTTTAATCTCAGGGTGGTCAAATTTGGCACTCCCTAACTCACGCTGTATTGTATTAGGGTCACTCCAAACTAGCTATTTTGAAAGCTTATATCATTGAATTTATTTGCCCCACTCATAATGTTTCAATCTGACAAAGAGTTTAAAAGTTACATAAATATAAGAAATTTTTTTTTCGCAAGCACTATTTACCGATATTTTCAAAATATCAATATCTCGAAAACTAGCCATTAGATATCAAAATCTTTACCAGATTCGTCTTCAGCATGACAAATGCAATGAGATACGTGTTCTAATTTTTTTGAAAAAAAATTTTGAAAAATTTTTGGAAATTTACAATGGGAGTTGGCATTTATTTTCACCAAAAAAATATGTACTTTGAGTTAGCAGAATAACAAAAATGGATGTAAAACGACAACAAATTATTTTTTTGCTCTGAAATGTTTACCACAGATGGGTATTGCATAGGGGAGCTATTTGCCATCGGAAACTCATTTCGGTAAAATTTGAGTTGGCATATTTTGAATATAATAAAAATCTTAGAATTTAACTTCGTAAACAAATTTTCAGAATATTTATGTTTGAATTAAAATTAAATTCATTTTGGAATTTTTCTGATTTTTTAACATGATAATGTTTTTAGGCTGGGGTCTAATTTTAAAAAATTTGCAGGACGCCACCTCAGTTTGCCTATATAAGCTAACAATTAACGAAAAAGGAAATAAGAATTACTATTTTCATTTGCTTAAAACCAAAAAATTTTGTAACTTGTGTTTGTTACTTGGATAATAATTAACTTCGTGGTGAATAAAATTATTTTTCAACAAAAAAATTTTTTTTTCATCAATTTTTTTTTTCATCAAATTTCTTTTTTTCCTTAAATTTTTTTTTTTTTTTTCATAAATTTTTTTTTTTTTTGTCAAAGTTTGTTTTTCATTATTTTTTTATTAATTTTTTTTTTCATTAATTTTGTTTTCATCAATTTTTTGGTTTTTTAATCAAATTTGTTTTTCCATAATTTTTTTCAAAAAAAAAATATTTTTTTTTTTTAATTTAAAATAAAAAAAAAAACTTTTGTTTCCATCAAAATTTTTGTTTTATAAAAATTTTTTTTTCTTCATCAAACACTTTTTTCACCACAAATCATTTTTCCCCTTTTTTTTACCAAAACTTCTTTTTTAACAAGTCACATAAAAATGTTCCATTTGTTTATCAAATGTACATCAAACAAATATGAGTGTTAAATTCTTCGGTGGCGAATCTTTTATACTCTCCAAAATGTAAAAACACTTTTTTGCACTTATTTTTGCACTCATTTACCAAATGTACAGCTCTTTTGGTTTGGACTGCATCTTGCTGACTGATATTTCAATTCGTTTTGCATAGAATAGCAAAGTAAAACAATATTATTTTTTCTGAAAAAAAACTTTGTTTTGGCAAGTACACCCAAATCTTCCACAAAACATTATCACGATTTAATGTTTTGGGCAAGAGTACAAAATTTGCAGCCATTTTTTACTCAAAATATAAAAATTCGTTAATGAAAAAATTATTTTTTTTATCTTTACTTTAATATAAGTGCTTTGTTTTCTTAAAATGTACAAAAGAAGACCACAAACTATTGAGGCGGAAAGCAGGAAATGTAAAAACAACACTAAGAATCTGAGACTTTTTCTTTAAAAAAATTCTCAGAATCTGATACCTTTTCTATAAGAAAAATGCCTCAGAATCTGAGACTTATTCTATAAGAAAAATGCCTCAGAATCTGAGACTTTTTCTATAAGAAAAATGCCTCAGAATCTGAAACTTTTTCTATAAGAAAAATGCCCCAGAATCTGAGACTTTTTCTATAAGAAAAATGCCCCAGAATCTGAGACTTTTTCTATAAGAAAAATGTCTCAGAATTATAGACTTTCTATAAGAAAAATGCCTCAGAATTGGAGACTTTTTCTAGAAGAAAAATGCCTCAGAATCTGAGATTTTTTCTATAAGAAAAATGCCTCAGAATCTGAGACTCTATCTATAAGAAAAATGCCTAAGAATCTGAGACTTTTTCTAAAAGAAAAAATTCTCAGAATCTAAGACTTTTTCTATAAGAAAAATTAATGGACTTTCTCCAGTAAATTTGTACTAAAAATCTGAAAATTTGTTAATGAAAAAAAAATCAATTTTTTATCTAAAATTTGATACGTGTGTAGATGTAGACTCAAACAGGCCAAAAACACGAAATGTAAAAAAATCACAATATTTTTTTATTTTTACTTGGCATCTCTGTTTTTTTTTTTTTTTAAATTAAATTGAGGCGGTGGAATTATTTCCTTTTATAGTTATTTTTTATAGTTTTTTTTTTTATTTTTTTTTTTTGCATTTGATTTCGCATATGTTAACATATATTTTTGGTAAGTATTATCTAGTTTTATAGATATTTTATTAAAGTATGCATAAATTTAATGCCAATAAAAGATTATTTTATAATTTTTCAATCTATGTTTATGTACAATGAAAAATACTATTGCACAAATACAAATCATATTTGCTAAAAAAAGTTAAATTGAAAATTTAACTTAAAACTTAGCTCAATCATTTTCATATTTGTTTCTACTTATAAAAGCATTTTTTTTTTGCAGTTTGTACTATCTGACAAACCAACTCTAACTACCAAAAAAAAAAGAAAAACACTAACATAAGAGTCGTTACCACTACGATAATTTGATGATATATGACCCAACATGTTTGCCAACAAAATTCAATTATAAAAATTTTGATGTATGGGTTATGACAATTGTGTAATATTTGTAAGAAGAAAAACAAAAAAAAAATGTAATAAAAAATTTTAAAGTATTTATAAATGGTTTTCGTGTAAAAAGTATGTAGTTTTTAACAAAATTAAATTTTTGAGATTTTTTTTTAATAAATGATTTTGCTATAAATCATTTGAGTGTTAATTTCAGTTAATTTTTCTGTCTATATATTTTCAGTTTAATATATGAGCAGATTTTTTTATTTTTTGTAAAAATTCCTTTTGGCATTTTTTGATTTTAATCAAAATTGTTTATGGACGTTGCAAGAGTATTTGAATGTTTTCTTTATTTTGTATTTCTGTTACGTTTCTGATTATATTTTATGTGTGGCTCATTTAAATCGTATTTATGTACTGCTTTACCGTAATTATGTCAGTAGATTGTAATTTATACGTAAAATATTCTCACATTTCATTTGTGCGGTATGCTAAGTTGGGCATATGTAACATACAAATGTCACAATATATTATCGAAAAATAAGTTACAAAAAGGAACACAAAAATGAAGGAATAAAATTTTAGTTTTGTGGATAATCACGAAAAGGGGGAGTCTTGTATAATTTTTGAAGAGCAAACACTGAGAAAAAAAAATTGAATTTATATATTTCCACTTTATAGAAACAAAAGACTTAAGACACAAACTTGTAATTCTAAAAGCTTTTTTTATTTAATAGCGACTCAAACTTTTTCTATAGAAATACTGTCTCAGAATCTGAGACTTTATCTATAGGAAAAATGTCCAGAATCTGAGACATTTTCTACAGGAAAAATGATCCAGATTGTTTCATATAAGAATTTTTCTTCAGAAAAAATATTTTAGATTAGAATTTTTCTACGGAAAAAATGTTTCAGATAAGAATTTTTCTACAGAAAAAATGTTTCAGATAAAAATGTATCTACAGAAAAAATTTCTCAGAATCTGCGAAATTTTCCATTGGAAAAATATCGCAGAATCTGAGACTTTTTCTATAAGAAAAATGTTTCAGAATCTCAGACTTTTTTTACAAGAAAATTGTCTCAGAATTTGAGACTTTTTCTATAAGGATGTCTCAGAATCTGAGACTTTTTCTATAAGAAAAATGTCTCAGAATCTGAGACTTTTTCTATAAGAAAAATGTCTCAGAATCTGAGACTTTTTCTATAAGAAAAATGTCTCAGAATCTGAGACTTTTTCTATAAGAAAAATGTCTCAGAATCTGAGACTTTTTCTATAAGAAAAATGTCTCAGAATCTGAGACTTTTTCTATAAGAAAAATGTCTCAGAATCTGAGACTTTTTCTATAAGAAAAATGTCTCAGAATCTGAGACTTTTTCTATAAGAAAAATGTCTCAGAATCTGAGACTTTTTCTATAAGAAAAATGTCTCAGAATCTGAGGCTTTTTCTATAAGAAAAATGTCTCAGAATCTGAGACTTTTTCTATAAGAAAAATGCCTCAGAATCTGAGAATTTTTCTTTAAGAAAAATGCTTTAGAATCTGAGACTTTTTCTATCAGAAAAATGTCTCAGAATCTGAGAGCTTTTCTATAAGAAAAATGTCTCAGAATCTGAGACCTTTTCTATAAGAAAAATGTCTCAGAATCTGAGACCTTTTCTATAAGAAAAATGTCCAAGAATCTGAAACGTTTTCTATAAGAAAAATGTCCAAGAAATTGGGACTTTTTTATAAGAAAAATGTCTCAGAATATGAGACTTTTTCTATAAGAAAAATTTGTCAGAATCTATAAAAGTTTCTATAGGAAAAATGTCTCAGAATCTGAAAATTATTCTGTGAGAAAAATGTGAACATTTCTCTATAAGAAAAATGTCTCAGAATATAAAAATTTTTCTATAAGAAAAATGTCTCAGAATCTGAGAATTTTATATAAGAAAAATGACTTAGAATCTGGGAAATTTTTCTCTAAAAAAAATGACTCGGATTTTGAGAATTTTTCTACAAGAAAAATATTTTTCTATAAGAAACATGTCTCAGTAAGCTGAGAATTTTTCTATAACAAAAATGTCTCAGTAATCTGAGAAATTTTCTATAAGATTCTGAGACATTTTCAGAACCTGAGAATTTTTCTACAAGAAAACAGTCTAAGAATCTGAGAATTTTTCTATAAAAAAAAAAATTCTCAGAATCTGAGAATTTTTCTATCAGAAAAAATTTCTTAGAATCTGAGACTTTTTCTATGAGAAAAATTTTTCAGAATCTAAGACTTTTTCTATAAGAAAAACGTTTCAGAATCTAAGACTTTTTCTATTAGAAAAATTTCTCAGATTCCGAGACTTTTTCAATTATAAAAATGTCCGTCTTTTGAAAACACTCTAACTTTTGAAAGACTTTACGGAGGCTCCTGAAATTTTGGTACTGCAATCCAGCGAAATCGGTCCAGTGGTTCAAAAGTTATGAGCAAAAGACTGAATTTCGGCAAGGGTTTTCGGTGAAAGTACGAGATAAAAAAAAAACATGCTAACTCTCAAAATAAAATTCTGAGGATGTTGAAGCTTGGCGTATATATTTGTCGTTCCCTTGGCCTAGTTCGTATCAAATTTCAGCCAAATCAGTCTGGTGGTTTAAAAGTTATTAGCAAAACCGTGAATTTAAGATTAGTTTCACCTTAAATTCACGTGTTGAAAACCCGTTAAATATGTTTTAATTACATGGGTAAGTCACAAAAATATTTTAAAACGTTTTTTTGTCGCTCAAGACTTATTTGACACGAAAAAAATGCACTCAAAAAAAATTTTACACTCAAAAAAAATTTTTACACTCCAAAAAAAAATTTAGTAAATTATTTTTTTTTTAAAACATTACTTAAAATAAAAGTTTTTTTTACACAAAACAAAATATTTCTAATCAAAAATATTGTTTTTTTCGCTTTAGAAAATTTACTATCACTTAAAAAGAGCATTGTGGAGGGTATTCATAGGCGAAGTCGAATTTAAATTTTCTACTTGTTTTTTTTTAACTGTTATTGAGTTCTTAAAAAATTTGTAAAAACATTGTTTAATCAAAAGACTTAGAAAACAAACTTATTTCAAAAATAAAAAAAAATAAAAAACAAAAGACTTAGGAAACGAACTTTGTAAAATGCTAACAAAACTTATTTCAAATTTATTTCCCGATCTTATATTCTTCCGCGGCGTTTAACTGATTACTGAAAACCCGGCAGAATACCCGTCAATTTCCGGCTCTTGACTTAAGAACTTGATTTAAGATATAAACAATTAAAATCTTTTATTTTTTCCAGTGTATAATTTTCCATAATAACCCCTTGCTTCCTCAAAACTTTAGTTTATTTCTCCATCTCAAAAATTGTAAAAAGAAAATTACAAAAGTATGAACATATTAAAATGTACATAATTCTTTCACATGCCAAACATAAAATGCTTATTATTGTATTCAACAGCAACAAATAACACAAAAAACAACAAAACCCTTTACATATCAGAAAAAGAAAATAATATATACACAAAACTTTGTTATACTCATGACCAACATTGAAACATGGTTTATATGTATTTAATGTCTATAGCAGAACCATGCGTAAAATGGCAATTCGTTCCAAAAACAAACGTGGCAGCTAAACGCCCCTCAAAAAAAAAAAAAAAAAACTCCAAAAACTCTATACACCAAAATAATGGAAAATAAAAAAAAAAAAACTTTACAAAGAACTTTACCATCAGCTCACAATATTATGAATTAAAGAAAGACAGAAAGAAATTTCAAATACAAAAAAAAAAATAAAACTTTTAAATGAAATAAGATCACTAAAAGGAAGTAAATTCAAACAACGGCAGCTTGTCAAACAATCTTCCAAAAAAAACAACGAAGAAAAAAGTATAAATGAAATTTTGAGTTTGAGCATTAAACGAAAATGCACCAACAAGACATTTGTTTAAAGTTCGAAAAAAATAACAAAACAAAAATGTTCCCAGCAAACAATTTTAGAAAAATAACTTTTTAAACAAGCTAACAAATGCAACATTGCCCTGCAATTAATTATATTTCTGGTTGCCAAATCATCTATCTGAAAAAGAAAAATTAACTTTATAAACTTACTTTCGTTTTCAAAAAAAAAAAAAAAAATAACATTCCACGCATATTTTACTTCAAAACAAAGAAATTTTTGATTGCCTTCTAGGTTACCATTTTGAAAATGTTCTATGGGGTCGCTAGTTCAATACCCATGGCCCTAGCTTTTTTTTTTTGCTACAATAAGACTTTGCTCGGATTGTTATTGAGATATGATTTGTTATTATCATTAAAATAAAATAATAAAACTTAAACAAATCTCTAATATTTTGCTGGGTTTCTTCAGCTATACAGCACTTCACCACAAACATTATAAGCCTAGAATGTTGAAACAAATTTTTATTTGCTTGTATATTTAGCCTTTGCTGTTTTGGCAGCAAAAACACAAAAAAAAAAATAATTTATTGCCATTGTAAGGTTAACCAAATTGCGGTACTTCGTGTAAACGCCCAGGTGAGAAATTAAAGATATTCTACAACCTCCCCTTTCGCTCTCACTCTCCTTGAAAAAAAACTCTCCCGATAATGTATACAATAACTGATATGGGAAACATTTTTTTTTTTTCAATGATAGTCTTTAAATATTAATCGAAATATTATGATTTATCCATTTGACCAATTTTCGAAGTCTCAGATTCTGAGACATTTTTCTTATAGAAAAAGTCTCAGATTCTGAGACATTTTTCTTATAGAAAAAGTCTCAGATTCTGAGACATTTTTCTTATAGAAAAAGTCTCAGATTCTGAGACATTTTTCTTATAGAAAAAGTCTCAGATTATGAGACATTTTTCTTATAGAAAAAGTCTCAGATTATGAGACATTTTTCTTATAGAAAAAGTCTCAGATTCTGAGACATTTTTCTTATAGAAAAAGTCTCAGATTCTGAGACATTTTTCTTATAGAAAAAGTCTCAGATTATGAGACATTTTTCTTATAGAAAAAGTCTCAGATTCTGAGACATTTTTCTTATAGAAAAAGTCTCAGATTCTGAGACATTTTTCTTATAGAAAAAGTCTCAGATTCTGAGACATTTTTCTTATAGAAAAAGTCTCAGATTCTGAGACATTTTTCTTATAGAAAAAGTCTCAGATTCTGAGACATTTTTCTTATAGAAAAAGTCTCAGATTCTGAGACATTTTTCTTATAGAAAAAGTCTCAGATTCTGAGACATTTTTCTTATAGAAAAAGTCTCAGATTCTGAGACATTTTTCTTATAGAAAAAGTCTCAGATTCTGAGACATTTTTCTTATAGAAAAAGTCTCAGATTCTGAGACATTTTTCTTATAGAAAAAATCTCAGATTCTGAGACATTTTTCTTATAGAAAAAATCTCAGATTCTGAGACATTTTTCTTATAGAAAAAGTCTCAGATTCTGAGACATTTTTCTTATAGAAAAAGTCTCAGATTCTGAGACATTTTTCTTATAGAAAAAGTCTCAGATTCTGAGACATTTTTCTTATAGAAAAAGTCTCAGATTCTGAGACATTTTTCTTATAGAAAAAGTCTCAGATTCTGAGACATTTTTCTTATAGAAAAAGTCTCAGATTCTGAGACATTTTTCTTATAGAAAAAGTCTCAGATTCTGAGACATTTTTCTTATAGAAAAAGTCTCAGATTCTGAGACATTTTTCTTATAGAAAAAGTCTCAGATTCTGAGACATTTTTCTTATAGAAAAAGTCTCAGATTCTGAGACATTTTTCTTATAGAAAAAGTCTCAGATTCTGAGACATTTTTCTTATAGAAAAAGTCTCAGATTCTGAGACATTTTTCTTATAGAAAAAGTCTCAGATTCTGAGACATTTTTCTTATAGAAAAAGTCTCAGATTCTGAAACATTTTTCTTATAGAAAAAGTCTCAGATTCTGAGACATTTTTCTTATAGAAAAAGTCTCAGATTCTGAAACATTTTTCTTATAGAAAAAGTCTCAGATTTTGAGACATTTTTCTTATAGAAAAAGTCTCAGATTTTGAGACATTTTTCTTATAGAAAAAGTCTCAGATTTTGAGACATTTTTCTTATAGAAAAAGTCTCAGATTCTGAGACATTTTTCTTATAGAAAAAGTCTCAGATTCTGAAACATTTTTCTTATAGAAAAAGTCTCAGATTCTGAGACATTTTTCTTATAGAAAAAGTCTCAGATTCTGAGACATTTTTCTTATAGAAAAAGTCTCAGATTCTGAGACATTTTTCTTATAGAAAAAGTCTCAGATTCTGAGACATTTTTCTTATAGAAAAAGTCTCAGATTCTGAGACATTTTTCTTATAGAAAAAGTCTCAGATTCTGAGACATTTTTCTTATAGAAAAAGTCTCAGATTCTGAGACATTTTTCTTATAGAAAAAGTCTCAGATTCTGAGACATTTTTCTTATAGAAAAAGTCTCAGATTCTGAGACATTTTTCTTATAGAAAAAGTCTCAGATTCTGAGACATTTTTCTTATAGAAAAAGTCTCAGATTCTGAAACATTTTTCTTATAGAAAAAGTCTCAGATTCTGAGACATTTTTCTTATAGAAAAAGTCTCAGATTTTGAGACATTTTTCTTATAGAAAAAGTCTCAGATTCTGAGACATTTTTCTTATAGAAAAAGTCTCAGATTCTGAGACATTTTTCTTATAGAAAAAGTCTCAGATTCTGAGACATTTTTCTTATAGAAAAGTCTCAGATTCTAAGACATTTTTCTTATAGAAAATGTCTCAGATTCTGAGACATTTTTCTTATAGAAAAAGTCTCAGATTCTGAGACATTTTTCTTATAGATAAAGTCTCAGATTCTGAAACATTTTTCTTATAGAAAAAGTCTCAGATTCTGAGACATTTTTCTTATAGAAAAAGTCTCAGATTCTGAGACATTTTTCTTATAGAAAAAGTCTCAGATTCTGAGACATTTTTCTTATAGAAAAAGTCTCAGATTCTGAGAAATTTTTCTTATAGAAAAAGTCTCAGATTCTGAGACATTTTTCTTATAGAAAAAATCTCAGATTCTGAGACATTTTTCTTATAGAAAAAATCTCAGATTCTGAGACATTTTTCTTATAGAAAAAATCTCAGATTCTGAGACATTTTTCTTATAGAAAAAGTCTCAGATTCTGAGACATTTTTCTTATAGAAAAAGTCTCAGATTCTGAGACATTTTTCTTATAGAAAAAGTCTCAGATTCTGAGACATTTTTCTTATAGAAAAAGTCTCAGATTCTGAGACATTTTTCTTATAGAAAAAGTCTCAGATTCTGAGACATTTTTCTTATAGAAAAAGTCTCAGATTCTGAGACATTTTTCTTATAGAAAAAGTCTCAGATTCTGAGACATTTTTCTTATAGAAAAAGTCTCAGATTCTGAGACATTTTTCTTATAGAAAAAGTCTCAGATTCTGAGACATTTTTCTTATAGAAAAAGTCTCAGATTCTGAGACATTTTTCTTATAGAAAAAGTCTCAGATTCTGAGACATTTTTCTTATAGAAAAAGTCTCAGATTCTGAGACATTTTTCTTATAGAAAAAGTCTCAGATTCTGAGACATTTTTCTTATAGAAAAAGTCTCAGATTCTGAGACATTTTTCTTATAGAAAAAGTCTCAGATTCTGAGACATTTTTCTTATAGAAAAAGTCTCAGATTCTGAGACATTTTTCTTATAGAAAAAGTCTCAGATTCTGAGACATTTTTCTTATAGAAAAAGTCTCAGATTCTGAGACATTTTTCTTATAGAAAAAGTCTCAGATTCTGAGACATTTTTCTTATAGAAAAAGTCTCAGATTCTGAGACATTTTTCTTATAGAAAAAGTCTCAGATTCTGAGACATTTTTCTTATAGAAAAAGTCTCAGATTCTGAGACATTTTTCTTATAGAAAAAGTCTCAGATTCTGAGACATTTTTCTTATAGAAAAAGTCTCAGATTCTGAGACATTTTTCTTATAGAAAAAGTCTCAGATTCTGAGACATTTTTCTTATAGAAAAAGTCTCAGATTCTGAGACATTTTTCTTATAGAAAAAGTCTCAGATTCTGAGACATTTTTCTTATAGAAAAAGTCTCAGATTCTGAGACATTTTTCTTATAGAAAAAGTCTCAGATTCTGAGACATTTTTCTTATAGAAAAAGTCTCAGATTCTGAGACATTTTTCTTATAGAAAAAGTCTCAGATTCTGAGACATTTTTCTTATAGAAAAAGTCTCAGATTCTGAGACATTTTTCTTATAGAAAAAGTCTCAGATTCTGAGACATTTTTCTTATAGAAAAAGTCTCAGATTCTGAGACATTTTTCTTATAGAAAAAGTCTTAGATTCTGAGACATTTTTCTTATAGAAAATGTCTCAGATTCTGAGACATTTTTCCTATTGAAAAAGTCTCAGATTCTGAGACATTTTTCTTATAGAAAATGTCTCAGATTCTGAGACATTTTTCTAATAGAAACAATCCAGATTCATAAATATTTTTCCTAATGAAAAATTCTCAAATTCTGAGAACTTTTACAAATTTATTAAAAAGTGCATAAAGTTTCTCACCCCTGCTGGAGAGGACAACATTTTTTTGTTGTGTTTCATTTCAGAATAAATTTTTTATTTATTACACATGATTTACAAAAGAAAAGAATACAACAAAAATTAAAGAAAACTGATTTTGATGTTGTGTTTATTTGGTGTAGTTTTCGTTTTTTTTTTTTGGTGGTTGCATTAAAACACATTTCAAAGTTTATTTTATACGCTTTAAGCGATTAACTGATGGAGGTCTAAAATTTCATTATTTGCTTAATACGCGAGCACATATACAGCCCCAAAAAAAATTTAACCACACTTTATATTGTGGCAACCGTAAATTCATTATTATCAAACCAAACATTGATTACCTTCTTCTCAAAAAGATTTAAAAAATTGGTACATTTTTGTTCTTTTGGGAATCCTTGTTGTATTTTTTTTTTGCATGCTGAAAACTCTTTTTAGGTATTGAAAAATTGTGCGTTGAATTTTAATTGAAAATTGGGCCATGAGTAATTTAGTTATTCTTTGGAAATACCCCATGATAAAACGAAAATTCCATTATTTAACTTTTATGTTTAATGTTTGCTTCTTCTTTTCACTTCGATTTTGCAGTTATTTTTTTTTTTTATTTATTTTACCCGATCATTTTAACGGTGGGTGGAGTTCATTTGTATTGAAATTACTTTTCAGTTACACAGTGGGCTTTAATTAAAATGTTGTTTGTTGTAATTTATTTATGTTTGGAACATCAATTTTTATTCTACAGATTTTTTGGTAAATTAATAAAGGTTTGAGCGTTGGGAAGCGGGTTTTTTTGGTTGAACACACTTTTGTAATTTTTCTTAAGCCTAAAATGAATTTTTCTTATGTTACATTTAAATTAATAAAAAAATAATCACAATATAGAGTTTGGTCCCACAATAACTGACAAAATTACACACAAAAAAATCCTTGTCAAATTACTTGAAAAAGTCTCGTAATTCCATTTTACCAATGTTTGACAGTTTTCTTTGTCAGTTTTAACAAACAATTTTTGATCGAAATTTAATTTTTTTTTTTTTGTAATTTTACATTTTTTTTTTTGTTATTTTACAAATTTTCAACATTAAAAAAAAAATATAGTAAATTTACGAGAGTTTTTTGTTTTATTGTTTTATCTTACTTTAAAAGTTGTAAATTTACAATTTTATTAGTTAAAATCTTGTAAAATTACGAAAATGCTCGTAATTTTTACTAGGAATTCTCGTAAAATAGGAGAAAGCAAAAAATCTCGTAAAATCACGAAACCTCCTTGTAAGTTTTATCGCGTCAAAAAATTTGTAAATTTACAATTTTATGGGTAAAAAGGTTGTAAAATTACAAAATTACAAAATTATTGGTAAAAAGCTTGTAAAATTACAAAATTATTGGGAAAAAGCTTGTGAAACAACAAGGAATTCTTGTTAAATCGGAGGTAGCAAAAAAAAAAAGTTACAAACTTTTCTTTTTATTTTACAAGGTTTTTTTGTTGAGTGTAGAAATATACTCAAGTTCTAAAACAGTATTCAATAGAAAAAATCTCAGATGTCCAAGAATTTTTGCTATAGAAAAAGTAACAGATTCTACGACATCCTATAGAAAATGTAGTAGATTCTGAGACATTTTTCCTATAGATAAAGTTTCACATTTCGAGACATTTTTAATAAAGTAAAAGTCTCAGATTCTGTGACAGTTTTCTTTATGCAAAAGTCTTAGATTCTGAGACATTTATAAAAGGAAAAAAATCTTATATTACACCGTCCGACAGCCATATTAAACATGAACCGGATGTTATACGTCTGAAACTAGAGATCAAATGGAGTAAAAGTGCATTTATAGTTTTTCATTTCGTGATCCTGATTCTGTTTCCTTTTAAAAGGACTTCAAATTCTGATAAGTTTTTTTCTATAGAAATATTTCAAAATTTTTTCTGAAAAAAAATTCTCAGATTTTTTCTAAAATTTTGATAAGTTTTTTTCAACAGAAATATTCCCAAATTTTTCATGAAGAAAATTCTCAGTTTTTTTTTCTATTGAAAAATTATCAGATTTTTTCTATTGAAAAATTATCAGATTTTTTTCTATTGAAAAATTATCAGATTTTTTCTATTGAAAAATTATCACATTATCTATTGAAAAATTCTCTGATTTTTCTATTGAAAAATTATCAGATTTTTTCGATTGAAAAGTTCTTAGATTTTTCTTTTGAAAAATTCTCAGATTTTTTCTATTGCATAATTTTTTAACTTTTTCTATAGAAAACTTCACAAACCTTTCTAATAAATAAAACATCCCTTTCTGAATCAATTTTTAATATCTAACAACGGAAGTCTCCCTGGTGTCACCCTCCGATCTTCTTGAATTTTGGATATGTTGTTAAGAACGAAAATTAATTCGACACGTATTTTTTTTAGCGGCCCAAACTCATTTTTAGGGGGGTCGATTTGTATGGGGGGAAATGGACCTTTTTCAGTTTTTTACGATTTACACCTATTTAAACAAAATTAATATGAGCATGTGTGGTATCAGATTAAAGATATTAAAAATACCTATCTCGTGGTGCTATCAATGGGCCAAAGAAGTAAATATTTTTCGACTTATTAACAAAAATGTCCTAAAATTTTGGTATTTTACTTAATATGATGACAAGTTGTGCATGTTTGGACACGTTCTTAGCACACGTAGATAGGTTTTCCAAAGACCTTTCATTTGGTATGTAACATGACTGGGTTTTTTTGCATAATATAGGAGATAAACGAAAAAAAAATGAAAAATGGCCTTGTCTTCCCCCCTCCTTTTTACCCCCTAAATATGAATTTGGGCCGCTAAAAAAAATACGTGTCCCTTTATTTTTTCTGATCTACAAAATAAAGCCAATTCCATAAATCTCCGCGGGTGACACTAGGGAGACTTCCCTTGTAAGTAATTTTTTCTACACTTAAATGAAAAGCTCTGTCGAAAAATCTGTAAAACGACTTTCAATTTGATTTAGCAAACTTTCAGCAGATTTTTCTGTTAAAATGGATATTTTTACTACAATATCTGTCATTCAGTATTACAAAATAACAGAAATTTTACTTCGTTTTTACTGATTCTGTTTGCTGAATTTCAAAATATTTTTGAACATATTTTTAGCAGATTACTTTTTAAATGTACAGAAATAGTTTGCTGTCATTTTTTAAAAAAATTTTTTTTTTTTTTTCAATTGTTATTTTTATACCCTCCAACTACAGTATGAGGGTATACTCACTTTGTCATTCCGTGTGTACGCATCAAAATATCGGTCTAGGACCCCATAAAGTATATATATTTATGATCAGTGATCGATTTTAAGACATTATAGCAATGTCCGTCCGTCTGTCCGTCTGTAGTTAACACGATGCAGTCCAAATAAAAAGAGCTAGACTCCCGACATTTTGCACGAATATGTCTTATGTTCCTAGGCAGGCTAAGTTCGTAAATAAGCAAAATCGCACCAGGGGGAAAAAAGTTCCCGCTTGAATAACTAAACCAACCTTAAAATAATACCATTTTTTTACATGATTTTTTTGTGGTTTTGTTTAACAAATGCAACATTTTTATGCTACAAGAAGTTCAAAGACCTGCATTTGGACCCAGAGAATTAGAAAATGTCCTTTTTTCGGTCCGCCCCCTTTTATGGGTGTGGAATAAAAAAAAAATATTAAATAACGATAAACTTGTATTTCTTTAGTGGAAAAAGCATACGACTGAATTTTTAAACACATATCCGAGAGGAAATTTGCCCCCCAAGTTTCCACTACCAACCTCCCCCCCCCAAAAAAAAAAGACGCCCCTGGATTTTTTATTTTTTTTTATTTTGCATGTTGGAGGGTATAAAAGATTCAGCACAGCCGAATTTAACACTCTCACTTGTTTATTTTGATTTTTTATGCAATCAAAACAATATTTTTAAACTATTGAGAATAAAAATTGATAAAACTAAAAACCGTGTCTGAAAAAATCAGCAGATTTCTCATATGGCTCAAAATGGGTGTATCTTTAGCAGATTTTTCTGCTGATTAAACAAAGAATTTATTTTTAGTGTATTTCAAATTTTTCCTATAGAAAAACTATCAGATTTAAGACTTTTCCTATAGAAAGATCCTCAAAGTTTTCCTATTAAAAAATTCTCACAGTTTTCCTACACACACAAAAAAAAAACTTGTCAAATTACTAGAAAAACTCTCGTATTTTACCCATTTTACCAATATTTGACAGTTTTCCTTGTTTTTAAACAAAAAAAAAATATCGAAATTTACATTTTTTTTGTAATTTTACAAATTTCCAAGGTAATTTTACCAAAAAGTCTAGTAGTCCATGCAACAAGGAATATGTTGGCACCACTAAAACCAAATTAAAGACCAGGCTTTCATCGCACAAATCGGATATAAAAGCAGTCAATAAACCAATTGAGCAAAAAACGGCACTTGCAGCACACTGTGCAACTAGTGGACATAAACCCAATTTTGAGAATACGAAAATTCTACAAGAAGAGAATAACTACAACAAGAGATTTAATTTAGAAATGCTCCATATAATTAATCTCTCCCCAAATGTGCGTCTCAATTATAGGATAGATACGGAAAAATGTACTCAGCTTTATAAACACACAGTACATAAATACAAAAAAAAACTAAACAGAAACTAGTTGACAAAAACTTACACACCAGCTAAGAGCTTTTTCAACTCACAGAAAAAACTTTGATTTTTTGAAGTTTTTAAAGTAATTATATTTTTTAAAATAAATATATTTTAGTGATTTTTTTTTTTTTTTTTTTTTATTTGTATTTTTACTGGGCTATTCATAATGAGTAAATTAAATCTAATTTAGGTTTATTTGACTGATATTGCATGAATATTTGTCAAATAAACCTACTTTAAGTATACTTTAAGTATTATGAATGACCCCATTAATCTATAAATATACAATATATTTTTATTTTTTATCGTATCTTGCCAGATCCCTAAGGATGGTCAACGATGTTTGGCCGAAATATCGGAAAATAAACAAAAATTTGAGTGAAAAATTGAAAAATTAAAAGCAGTGTTTTTTATTTAACAATATTTTTCTCTAACTTATGACCTTAAGCCGAACCAAATAAACAACAAAGTCTAGTAAATTCACCAAAATTCCTTTTAAAATTTATTGCGTCAAAAAATTTGTTAATTTACAATTAAATTAATAAAAAGCTTGTAAAATTACAAAAAAGCTCGTAATTTTTACTAGAAATTTGCGTAAACTAAGAGGTAGCAAAAAATCTAGTAAATTCACAAGAACTCCTTGTAAATTTTATCGCGTCAAAAAAGTTGTAAATTTAAAATTTTATTGTTAAAAAGTTTGTAAAATTACAAAGTTATTGCTAACAAGCTTGTAAAATTACTAGAAATTCTCGTTAAATTGGAAGTAACATAAAATAAAATTAACAAGCTTTTCTTAACATTTTACAAGTTTTTTTTTATAGTGTATAGAAAAATTAAAGAATTCCGATTTCTTTTTTCTACAGAAAAATTCTAAGATTCCGAGAATTTGTTTTAGAAAAATTTTGTAATTCCAAGCCATTTTTCTGTAAAAAAATTCCTAGGTTATTTCCTTTTCTGTTTTTCTTCGACTCCCCCCCCCCCCCACTGTGGTTCCAAATCCAAATCTAGGTGGACAAAAGTCTAAAAAGTTTGAACCTCTAAATTAAAAAACGGTAGGTGTTTTAAATAGCTAACAACATGCCTAGACTAGACGCAAAATATTTTGATTAAATAAGGGGTTTAACTTTGTCCCCGCAGCACTAGAACATCAATGTTTGTTCACGAAAATGTTTGTGATTAAAAACTAAGGAAATCAATACAAAACTAAGTAGCTTATACCAAGTGAATTATTTGCAGGAGATTGCCGTGAATTGTTTTTTTATATAGCCATGGGTATATACTTATCGAAAAAATTTTCATGGGTTCGAAATTTTTTCGCGATTTCTTAATATCGGTTTTTGAAGTTAGGGTCATAAGTAAAAAAAAAAAAAAATTGATTATCAATATTTCAAAGCTTGCCAAAAAAAACCGCTCCAAGTTGCGGGCAAGCCACTATATACATCTCTTAAAGTAACTATCAGAGAGTATGTTTCATCTTTCATCTCATCCAGCGGCGTCCAGCTGCATTTTTATAGCGTTTTTAAAAAAGTAATTTTTTCTGCAATATTTATAACTCTCAAGAAAATGCTTATAATATTCAGGATCTTCTGCACATATTTTTGCAACAAATACCTCTACAGTATTTTTTATAATTGTTATATCACATATTTTTCTTTTCCCGCAACTCTAGAAGCACAAAAAGGATTTAATTCGAACATTCTAAAAAAAACTACACATTAAAAGTAATTCGACATAGCTGGGCTTTACTGTAATGCTCAGAAAAGCTTTTTATATAATTTTTAAATACTTCCTTTAAATTTAGTGCCCTAAAGTAGCAAAAAGTAATTAACTTTTTCCAGTTGTAGCGAAAAGTCCAATTAAGTTGAAGCTATTTTAGTGAAACTCACTGTATTTTCAAAAATATTGAAGCTACAATTTTTTAAAGCATTTTTTTGAAATCAGCGACCCCAAAAACATAAAATATTATGGTTAAATACTTTTGTCCACCTAGTTTTGGAATCGGAACCACAGTGCCCCCCAAACTTCTTAGATTTTCCTTTAGAAATATTCTTTGACTTAAATTGTTCCTAATAATAATTTTAACTTTCGATGATTTTTTTACATAAAAAAATTCGAGATTAAGTCATTTTTCTTTTGATTAATCTGTTTATTTTTTTTTTCTATCTGTTTCCCCCCCTCCACACTTTTCCTTTCTTTTTCTTTTCTTTCGAATGCTGTTTGTTTAGGGAAAAATTCCTATCCTAGATTCTAAGAGATATTTCACCGTCCGACAAAAATGAAAAAAAGTCGTTGGACACGAACTGGATAATATACTTTTGAAACTAACGTTTGATGTTTAAAATTGGCTGTCGGACGGTGTTTAATAAGAAAAATTTTTAGATTCTGGGACATTTTTTTACCAAATTGAACTTCATGGAAAAAAATGTCGTCTCACTAAAATTGATGGAGAAAAAATTAAAGTTGGGGAAATAATTTTAGGTTTTCTAATAGATTTTTTGGTATAAGTATATGTAAGTAAAATGTTGATAAATTTCAGTCAATTCGATGCAAAAGAAGTTTTAAGATGTTAAGACAACAACAAATTTTTATCTTCCCAATTTTTTAAATTCCTAAATTCTATCCCTTTTACTGGAGAATTCACGATTGTCAGGCTGTATTAACATTAAAAATAACTAAAAACAATTTTAATTTAAAGTTTTACTAAGTTTGTGGTAACTTTTAACTAAGATTAAAAACCAAAAATTTCTAAAATTTGTCTTCAAATTTATAAGTTCAAGTCCTGCCCAAAACAAAGTACTATAAAAGCTATTTATGCAAATATTCCAGAAAAACAACATGGTTGTCTACTCGTTAAACCGGCATTTAAGTTTAAATAAGTTAAGGTACAAGTTCAAGTCTGATTTTTCCTGACAACACATGCATAAAACATTAAACATTTATACATTTCTAGACTTAACCATGCGTAGTTATAAATAAATAAAAAAAAAACGAGCATAATACAATTTTAACTTCAGCTAAAGTAGTAGCCATAAATTGATTTATTATATCAATAAATGGTAATTGAAAAACTCTGTTTAATTAATCATTTAAGAGCAACCGAGGCTTAATTTGCAAAAGAAAAATTGTATTCGAAATGCAAAATAGAAAAAAATAAAAAATAAACACAACGACAGGTTAGAGTAAACATTGCACTAACAATAAGACAAATGATATGGAGCAATAATAAACCATTAGGGATTTGGACAAAAAAAAAACAATAATGGTATTTTGCAATAAACATGTGAGAAAAAAATTGTTTAGGAGAAACCAATAAAACTCATAGAGGAAACTATTTATAATGATATTTTTTTGTTTTCTTAAAACAGGATAATAAATTTTTTTTAAAAAATATTTTTAATTTATTTTAAAGCTTAATTAAGACGTTAAATGTATAGGAAAATAAATGTTGTTTCGAAATTTTCTTTAACCCCTTAACCAAGTGAATTTATATATCGAAGATATTAGCATTTTAAACTGAACACGCTGAGTTATTTTCGAATTTTAAAATCATCCGGGTCGGAAAGTTGCCTTTTAGGGTCAATATTAACACAAAAAATATTGGACCTGTGGGACAACGTCTTTCGGTTTCTTTTTTGACATTAAAATCGATAAATTTTGAGCCAAGTGAAAAAAAATTAAATTTGTTTAACTTAAAATATGATTTAAGATTTGGACATTACTAAAAAATATAAAAAAAAAAATTTTCCTGAATAGTTTTCTTTAAAAATAACTTTTTTTTTTAATAAAAAAAATATTAAGATAATTAAAAATATATATCTTTTCAATACTTTGCTAATATTACGTTATATTTTTATCAAAAACTAATTATGAATATTTTTTTTTTGCAAAAGCTGAAGCTAAAAAAACCAAAAACTTACCATTAAAAGATTTTTAATATCTGAATATTAAAATGCTTTATCAATGCGAATGATAATTACATCAAGGTCGTTTTATCGCCCTTGAGGTGCCGTACAATTTTAAGCGACCAAAATATTTTTGGATTTTGTACACCTTCTTTCTGCTAGGTCAAGACTTTTGTTATCACAAAACAAAAGACTTAAGACATGAACGTTTTCTTCAATGTGTGATCACCGTCCGACAAAAAGAAAAAAAGGTTTTTAAGCAGTAATCGTGCTTGTGATCCTGTTTCCTTTTAAAAGACCTCACAGTTTTAGAGGATTACATTTTTGTGAAATATTTTTTAAATATTTGTATTTGTCCTAGGATGTCACTATTGATGGCAAATTAAATATAAGGATCTCCTTTAGTTTTTCTGTTTTATTAATTTGCAATATCAGAAAAACAAAAAGGCTGTCCGTCTGTCTGTCTGTGGAAAATGCTATCACGGACAAAATATTGCACAGAGATGACTGAAACTTAACATATTTATTGGAAGTTCTCCCGAGAAGTTTGGTATTCCATTTGAGCGATATCGGTTTAGCGGTTCAAAAGTTATGAACGAAAATGTAAGCACGCCTCAAAAATTTCAGTACATTCAACATAACCTAAAAATACAAAATGCTTTAATTCGTCTTCTGGTTGACATATGTGAACATAATTGAACACCAAATGGTATTTAAACAAGTATGAACATACTTTTTGACAAAAAAAAGAAAAAAATCGCGGATTTTTTTTACCAAAAGTTTTTTTCGCGGAAATTTTTTTTTCGATTTTTTTTTTTTTTCAAAAGTAATTTCCTTTTAAATAAAGTTTTTTGCAATAATCTTTTTAAAATTGTGGAGGGTATCAGTACATTCGGCAAGGCCGAATTTAACTTTTTTACTTGTTTTATTTTTTTTTTGGATCAGAAAAAACGCTTTTTTGACAATATTGACTTTTAGACAGTTTTTTTAACATTTTGTGCTCAAAAACCGTAAGTCGTACGAAAAAACTTATAAGAACAATATTGTTTATAAAGTTATAAAGATTTAAAATTTAGAATTTTTTTTTTTTTAATTTCAACAACAAATTTTGAAAACCATATTTGAATGTCCATTTTTCCTGGGAAGGAAACAATGGATTCCAAAAACAAAATTTTGTATTAAAGCTTGGGATGTCCTTTTAAAGCTATTAATTTCAGAGTGGTGTTTTTTGTATTGTTGAGCAATACATTTTCAAAGTTTGTTAGATCGCCAAATACATATTTGTTTTTTTATACCCTACAACTACAGTATGGGGGTATACTTACTTTGGCATTCCGTGTGCTACCATCAAAATATTGGTCTAGGAACCCATAAAGTATATGTGGCTTTCCAAGCCAAATCACTCACTTTTAGACCCGACCCCTTTCGATTTATTTTGTTTTTGGATATGTTTACTTATTAAATGCAACTTGGACACCAATTTTCAGCCTTTTATTCTAAGATGGTGTTGAGTAATCAATTTTTCAAAATGGCGATTTTTTTCAAAAAAATTAAAAACTTGAAATTTTCGATTAATTTTGACCAGTTAGAACTTTAGATATCTTAAAAAAAGTTGGACAACGTTTTGTTGGTATATAAATGTAGTTTTAGAAAAAAAATATTAAAAAATTATTCGAAGTAATTATCACTTATTTTTTAACGTTTTAAAATTTAAATCGACTTTTTGAAAAAGTCCGAAACCTTCGATTTTTTTTTTTAAAAGTCTAAAAGTTCTACTCTAAATTACGCAACTTTTAAGCCATAAATCGAGATATGATCGCAATTAGTTCTTTTTTTTTTTTTTAATTTTGAAAATTGCCCCTTACATTTTTTGACTCTGATTTATTTTGTATTGTCCTTAAAAAAAAATTAAATTGGTAGATACTGAACCTAACTTACTCTAAATATATTCATTTCGAAGCAAAAATACGTCTCACAAAAATTAAGAACGATCTGACATGGGTAAGGCGTTCCGCATGGGCCTTGAAGTTTAGAAACGGATTACAAGGAAAAGTATGAATTTTTTTCTGTTACCTCAATTTTTTTGGTATTTTAAGTTATGTTTAAATTCAAGTGGTTACAGAATTATAATACGGAGTAAAATGCCTCTCTAATAAGGTACCAAAAACTAAAATCGGTTAAAAATCAGCGAAGTTATTACAACTTCCCCAGGCATCTAACGTGTGGCAGACCACTTGATTAATCAGTACAAACCGATTTTTGAAATTAATTAAAGTTTTCTACTGTAATAACATTTTTTTATTCTTTAAGTTCAAATGTAATTATATGACAATTATTTTTCATATTGTGTTTTGCTAACATGTTTTAAAGTAATAATAAAAATGCCTGCATTTTCAACACACTTTTGAATCTCTATTTAAAAAAAAAAATTTTTTTTTGTTTTAAAATTTGGAAAAACCAAAAAAACATTACACTGAAACATGAATAATGAAAAAATGTTATTACAGTAGATAATTTCAATAAATTTAAAAATGGGACTCGTATTCTATAATCAAATGGTATAACACACGCTAGATGCTTGGAAAGTTGTAATAACTTGGCTGATTTTCAACCGATTTTAGTTTTTAGTACATTAGTTGAAAGGCATTTACTCCAAATCATAATTCTGTAACCACTTGAATTTAAACTTAGTTTAAAATACCAAAAAAATTGGGAAAACAGAAAAAAATTATTTTGTTTTCCTTGCAATCTGTTTTTTAAACTTCAAGGACCATGCTGAACGCCTTACCCATGTCCGATCGTCCTTAATTTTTGTGAGACGTATTTTTACCTCGCAATAAATACATCTAAGGTTAGTTAGGGTCAGTATCCACCAATTAATTTTTTTTTTTGGAGCACCATATAAAAAAATCAGAGCCAAAAAATAAAAGGTACAATTTTAAAAATTTGAAAAAAAATAGAAAGAATTATGATCACATCTCGAATAATACCATAAAAGTTGCGTAATTTAGAGTAGTATTTTTACAGTTTTTGACAAAAAAATCGCAGGTTTCGGACTTTTACAAAAAGTCGATTTTAATTTTTGAACGTCAAAAAATAAGTGATAATTACTTCGAATAATTTTTTTATATTTTTTTTTTCTAAAACTACATTTAAGTACCAACAAAACGTTGTCCACATTTTTTTAAGATATCTATATTTTTTAATGGTCAAAATTAATTAAAAATTTCAATTTTTTAATTTTTTTTGGGAAAATCGCCATTTTGAAAAATTGATTACTTAACACCATTTTGGAATAAAAGGCTGGAAATTGGTGTCCGAGTTGCATTTAATAATAACCAAAACATATCCAAAAATAAAATAAATCGAAAGGGATCGGGTCTAAAAGTGAGTGATTTGGCCTGGAATGCCCCATATGCAGTTTTACTACATTTAGTCTCTAGTTTTAAACGTATGTTATCCAGTTCGTGCTTAAAAACCTTTTTCTCTTTTTGTCGGACGGTGATATCACACATTGAAAAACGTTCGTGTCTTAAGTCTTTTGTTTTGTTATAGAGCAAATTTATCGGAAATTTAACTGACGGATCACCGATTTTGTTTATTTTTGGTTATTTGATAAAGCTTGTTAAATGATTAAAACCCATATTTTTTTTTATCAATACTTTGGAAGATATGGGCATTTAAAAAAACGCTTTCTTGACAATATTGACTTTTTTACAGTTTTTTTAACAATTTTGTGCTCGGAAACCGTAAGTCGTACGAAAATACTTACAAAAACAATATTGTATATAAAATTATGAAGATTTTAAATTTAGAAACAAAAATTTTTTTTTTTTTTTTAAATTTCAACAAAAAATGTTTAAAACCATATTTTAATATTCTTTTTTCCTGGGAAGGACACCATGTATTTCCAAAAGAAAAATTTTGTATTAAAGTATAGAATGTCCATTTAACGTTGTAAAATTTTCAGAGAGCATTTTTTTCTTATTAATGAGCAATTAATTTTTAAAGTTTGTTAGATCGCCATATATTTGATTTCTTTCAAAATTTTGGCAAAAAAATCTAAAATTTAACTTCAATCACCATACTTAAAAAATGTATTGCTCGACAAAAAACACGTCCCTGAAATTTTAACAGCGTTAAAAGGACATTCTATACTTTAATAAACAATTTTGGTTTTGGAAATCCATGGTGTCCCTGATAGGATAAAAGGACATTCCAGTATTGTTTTAAAACATTTTCGTTAAAATTTAATTTACTATTTTATTCGACCTTTTTATTTTTAAATTAAGAAAATAAAATATTTGAGCTCGAGGCCTTAAATTTTTTTTGATTTTTTTTTTTTTTGTTTCTGAATTTAAAATCTCCATTATTTTATCAACAATATTGTCACAGAAGGTTTTTTCGTACAACTAACGGTTTCCGAGTACACAGAAAAAAATATTCGATGGAAAAAAACAATTAAATATTTGCTCAGCTTAAAATTTGACATTCAATTAAATTTTACTTGAATCAATTACTGATTTGCTCAAATCTGAAAAATTCACAAAAAAATTCACAAAAACAAAAAAACTCATCATAGTAGGCTTTGAGTAACAATGCGATGAACGCTGTTGCGTTTTTTGTTTTAGTTTTCGTTAGTCGCCAAATAGAAAAGTACTTGCACGCACACAAGACGAAAAAAAATAATAATATAAAGCACAAAAAAAAAACCGCAATTTAAAAAAAAAGACTGGAAAAAACACTACAACTGTAAAATATTGATTCACCATTCACTCAGATCAAGCATTGGATTAATCAACAATAACGAAAAATTATTGATTAACCGCTCACTCAAATCAAGCATTGGTTTAATCAAAAATAACAGAAAAATAACAATTAACAAATTACTCAAATCAAGCAGTGGTTTAATCAAGGATCAATCAATGACTGACCTACAACTTTCGTGCTTGATTCAACATTTTTCTTCATTAGATGACTTTGAATTAAAATAATGCTCAACCTGGTGTGTTTCGTGCTTGATCTAACAACTCATTTTTATCTGTGTAAAAAAGCACAAAAAAAATGTCTAGAGCCAACTATTTGGTTTTTTGTCAAAATTTTGAAAAAAATCAAATATTTGGCTCTCTAAAACACCTCTCTGAAATTTCAACAGCGTCAAAATGGCTTTCTAAACTTTAAAACAAAATTTTGATTTTGGAAATCCGTGGTGTCCTTTCCAGGAAAAAAGGACATTCAAATATTTTTTTCAAAATTTTTTGTTGAAATTTATAAAAAAAAAAAATTAAAAAAATTTTAGATCTTCATAATTTTATCTACAATATTGTTTTATAAGTTTTTTCGTACGACTTACGGTTTCCGAGTACAAGAATGTTAAAAAACTGTCTAAAAGTCAATATTGTCAAAAAAGCGTTTTTTTAAACGCCCATATCTTCCAAAGTATTGATCCAAAAAAAAGAAAAAAATATTGTTTTTAATCATTTATGAAGCTCTATCAAATAACCAAAACTAAACAAAATCGGTGATCGGTCAGTTAAATTTCCCATGGATTTGCTTACATACAAACAACTTAAGATCAAATGAATTACTAATAATTTAAAACCTGAGCTCAATACTTGCCAGTTTTGCTAAAAGAGTGATTTTAACAGACAGAAGGGCATTGCTTGATCGTCTAAAAAAAATAATTTGAAAAATTTATTGCTTTCTTAATTTACGTTTATCCCTAAAAACAAAAGATTTAGAAAACAAACATTTTATTTTTCAAGTTAATTTGTTTTGTTCCCTAAAGGATTAATGGTTTCACCTTAAATGAATGCTTAAATCAACAATTTTTCATTAAACCATTTTTTTTTTCATTAGCTTTGCAAACTATGTGCGTGCTTAGTCAATGTTCACATTATAATTAAAAAAAAATTAAACAAGTTTTAAAACACACATCCTTTAACAGAATAATAAAATAAAATAACACAAAAATTCAAACACCTTTTTTTGTTGCTAATGTGACACTTTGTTGTTGTTTCGTTGTTTTTTTTTTTTGTTTTTGCTGAGACATTTCTTAGAAAAAAAGAAAAATTGTATTAGGAAGTATTTAACATGTTTTTAATTTATAAAAATATATAAGAAGAAGCTAAGCGACAAAAACACTAAAACTTAAATAAATTTTTATTTCAATGTAGACTTTCTAAATTGATTTAAATTTATTTAGTTTTAACACTAAACACTCGTAAAGTAAGGCAAATGTTAAGACATATGAAAAATTTATTGCACTCCTTTTTGAAAAAAGCAAAAAAAAAAAAACTAAATAACATGGATTTGTTAATGTTGTCGCTGAAAATGTATTAAAATATTTTTTTTTCTTTGCATTTATTTATATATAAAGAAAACAACTAAAACACAAACTGCGTTAATGACTAAACTAATGCGTTGTTTTAATAAAAAAAAATACACAGAAAAATAAAATAAGAAAAATGTTGCATGTATAGCAAGTGTTGGATGTTTTGAATGGTTTTAATAGTTTTAAGTTTTAGTTTATTATACCCTCCACTTAATGATAGACGGTATATATAAAATGTTCATTACATTTGTAACACATCGAGACAGATCTACGACTTCATACAGTATATAGTAGAATGGCAACGAAAAGTAAGGTCGATTTTTTTTTTAAATTGAATATTGTTGGTTCGGAATATTGTGCCACATGGTCTTAAACTGCTGTAGAACAAATTTGAGCCAAATCGGATAAGTGTCCATTTGAGGTCAAAGTTCACAAGGTAAAAAAAAATAAAAGCAAAAAAACCATACAAATAATATGCTGAAAATCGGCATTTGACTGCCAAGTTCGAAGGTCGATTGATTTAGGGTCTTCTAATTTAGCCTTTATTTTCACCCCTCACTCTCAGAATCGACCTAACTTTTGCTAACCTGAATTTGTTCCACAGTGTAATTTTAAAGAAAATAAGCTTTCTATTTTAAATTTATTTATGTTGGTAATTTTTGCAAGACATGAATTTTGGAAGTTTTAAGATTCCATTGGCAACACTATTTAGTAAATTTAAAAACCATATACTACATGTAGCAAATGAGCAAATATATGGAAAATTTAACTGGCGGATCACCGAATTTGTAAATTTTTAGTTCTTTGATAGAGCTTCATAAATGATTAAAAACCATATTTTTTTTTTATGATCAATACTTTGGAAGATATGGGCGTTTAAAAAAGCGCTTTTTTGGAACTATGCACAGATAAAAATGAGTTCTTAGATCAAGCACGAAATACACCAGGTTGAGCATTATTTTATTTAAAAGTCAGCTAATGAGGAAAATTGTTGGATCAAGCACGAAAATTGTAGGTCAGTCATTGACTGTTCCTTGATTAAACCAATGCTTGATTTGAGTAATTTGTTATTGTTATTTTTCTGTTATATTTGATTAAACCAATGCTTGATTTGAGTGAGCGGTTAATCAATAATTTTGTGTTATTTTTGATTAATGCAATGCTTGATCTGAGTGAATTGTTAATCATTATTTTACAGTTGTAGTGTTTTTTGTCAGTCTTTTCAAGTCTTTTGTTTAATCATTTTTTTTTGTGCTTTATATTATTTGTTTTTTTTTTTCGTCTTGTGTGCGTGCAAGTACTTTTCTATTTGACGACTAACGAAAACTAAAACAAAAAACGCAACAGCGTTCATCGCATTGTTACTCATAGCCTACTATGATGAGTTTTTTTGTTTTTATGAATTTTTTTGTGAATTTTTCATATTTGAGCAAATGGTTAATTGATTCTAGTAAAATTTAATTGAATGTCAAATTTTAAGCTGAGCAAATATTTAATTGTTTTTTTCCATTGAATATTTTTTTCTGTGTGACTTTTACACAATTTTTTACCAATTTTGTACTCGGAAACCGTAAGTCGTAAGAAAAAATTTATGTATCACAAAATCTTTTTTAAATTTCAACTTAGTGAATCTGAAATAAATGTTAAAAAAAACCGTCAGTTTTTGGAATTTAGAAAAACTGTAAATGCAGTTGTGTAAACAAGACCTTGAACCATCACTGAGCAATGTTTAAGGATTACCCCACTTTATCCGTAAAAGTTACAGAGGGTTAAAGTTAAAAAATCGATAAAAATGGCTTGAAATAATCCATAGTTTATACCTTCTTTCGCTTTTTTTTTAAAGTTCTCCTTATATTTCAATCTTTTCCGGCATAACACAAAGTCAGTACATATAAGAGATTATTTTAATGTTGGTTTGATAGATGCTTCATTGCTTGGTAAGAAGTTATAAGACGGTTAAGTTTTGAAACCAAAAATTAAGAGTTTTTCAATTTTCGATGTTTTTTGGTCAGGGATTTTGGCCCCCTCTATAAAATGAAAAAAGTTGAACTAGAGTTGGTAGCTGTTGTAATTCCTAAAATTTTGGAATTAATCCCGTTAATTTGCCACGAATAGTTAAGGAGTTTGAGCAGATCAAAGTTCGAAAGTTTCATTCGAAATTTGCGGTTTCATTCGAAATTTGGTGGACTCTTGCGTAAACCGAGTTTTTTAGGAGTTTAAATAAAAAAATCACTGGCGGGTTTATAAAAAATAAATTGCAAAAATTTTATGGCATTTTTGGAAATTGTGCGAAATTTGCAAATCTCTTTTCTATTTTTTTGTTGTAGCAATTAATGCATCATGTTCATTTTAACACACCAAAAGACGTGCTTTAACGAGTAGAACTGATTTGCTTTTTGACTTTTTACTTTAAGCCATTTTGAGCGGAAAGCGCAATGATTTTATCTAAACCTGTTGTGATTTGGCATATCCCAGGATTTACACGAAATCGGATGAAATTTTTTTAAATGAAAGCCCACTTGATGTGTCATTATAAAATCAGAGGCGGGTAAAAAAATTTTGATGATTATAGATTTTTTGGACCATATTAAATTTTCTTGTTATAAAAAAGCATCACCGATTTTTTTAAACTACTGGTACAATGATACGATTTTCCGTGATTTTTTTCAGTAATACCAACGCACATTGCCTAAAAATGTTATAAAAAATTGTGAAACTTTTCTTTTACCGCGAATTAATCGCGAATTTAGGTACTTAGATATTTTTTTTAAATCGTTTGGTCATTAAAGGGTTAAATTTATATCATATATTTTAGAAGAAATGATATATGCTGGCATGTTTTAATAACGCATGCAACAAAAGTGTAGAAAAAAAATCATTAAAATATTTTTAAGATTTTTAAAACCGCTAAATCTTCAAACCGCCATAACTTTTGACCCCCTTGCGCGATTTAATTGACGCGAACGAATTTCTTATTCTTAAATAGCTTCTAATATTTATGCCAATTTTCATCGATGTGCCATCAAAACAAAAATCACATCTTTTTTACCTCAAAATTTAAGTCTTAGACGGATCTCCTCATATATGTTTTATTGAGATAAAATTATGAAGATTTTTAATTTAGAAAAAAAAATTCAACAAAAAATTTTGAAAACATTATTTGAATTTCCTTTTTTTCCTTGCAAGGACACCATGGATTTCCAAACACAAAATTTTGTATTACATTTTAGAATGTCCTTTTAACGCTATTAAAATTTTATGGGGTATTCCACCTTGGTGTGCTAATCATTTTTGTTCAAATTATTTCATTATTTTAATTATATAGCAATAACTTTCTTTTAAAATCACTTTGTCAACGAAACTATGATGTCTTGGAAACTAAAATGAATTCTAAAAAAAAAATTCATGAACCTTGCTCAAAATATGATTGGAATCGTTTCATTTTTGAATTCGTCTAATTCCATTTCTAAAATGTAGGCTATCACATGTTCGATCTAAACTTTCTTTAACTATTTTAATTTTATTTATGTATGGCAGGAAAGCCAGTCCGTATAAAACAAAGTAGTTTTGTTTTATAAAAATTATGTAAATTCATGCAATTCATAAGATTAATGATAATTTATTATTGTTGTTTTTACATTTTTTTTTAAAACTTTTTTTACTCTTGTTTACTTAAGCTTAGCTTAGCAATTTATAAAAAAAATTGCTGTGTCTTTGTTTCTTTTTAAATGTGAAAATTAAGTTGTAAAGTGCAAATAATAAAAGCAATAACACTGTGAAACAATTAATGCTATGTTTTGTTAAGTAATTTATGTAAATCCTGATTTTTCTTATTGAAAAGCAAAACAAAAAACAAGAGGGAGAAGGAACTAAACAATGCTAGCAATTAAATTAGTTATTTGTTGAGTTTCTGGTGCTGCTTCAGGAATGTTAAAAAAAATAAAATTTGTATAAAAAATTTCTCAGAATAAGATACTTTTTCTTAGTCTTAGAATCTAAGACTTGAGCTAATTTTTTTTATAATTTAAGACTTTTACTTTACGAAGAATGCCTTGAAATTTGAAATTTTTCTATAGGAAAACATTCTCAGAATCTGATAGCTAAGAACCTAGTAATGTTATATACCAAATGAAAGGTGTTTGATAAACCTATTTTCGTGCAAAGAACGGCAACAAATATGCTCAACTTTTTTGAGTAAAATACCAACATATTAGTATATTTTTGTTAAAAAGTCGAAAAATATTACTTTTTTTTAAGGTGATACCAAATAAGCCTATATTAATTTTAAGTTACTATGCGTTAGAGTGTCGTAAATAAGCTAACAAAGTAACATAATAATTAATAACAAAAAAATCAAAAAATTTTTTGGTTTGTATGGAAAAATGATTTTTAAGGCCCCGCTCTTTAAGGCCCCGTCGCGTAGGGAAGGCGTGGTCGTAGGGGTGTGAAATTTTTCCTGAGTTATTTTTAAACCAAATGGAAAAAAATTAGCGGCTACCGTCTCAACATTTCCAACATTTCCAAAATAAGGACACTCTACTATGCGTAAAAAAGGTAAACTTCCCCACATTCAAATAGACACTCCTAAAAATGAGTTTGGGTCGCTACAGAAAAACGTGGCGAATTAATTTTCGTTTTGAACAACATATCCAAATTTCATGAAGATGGGAGGGTGACACCAAGGAGAATTCCCTTGTCAGTATCTGAAACTTTTTCTACATTAAAGTGATTTGAGATCTTCGAATTTTTCTATAGCAAGAATTTCACAAATGCTAAAATCTTGTCTATCGACAAAATACCTCAGTACCTCTGACTTAAAATTTTTCCTTAAGCAAATGCCTCCTTAACTTTCTCTAAGTAATGTGTCTTAAATCTGATATTTTTTTTTTCTATTGGAAAATTATTTCAGAATATGGGACTTTTTCTGGAATTTTCTGGAATTTCCTTAGTCTTTTAAACATTAACATTTTAAAGAAACATTTCTTTTTTAAAATTTTTCGGAAATTAAAATCATTTTGTACCGTTTTAGAAAAATACTGCTTGTGTTACACGGGTGGTTGGAAACAGTTTTAACCTAAAAGTGCGAATACCATAATATTTTTTTTTAAATTGTAGTTAGGATGTCTAAGAATAATTTAGCAACAAAATCCAAAATTTTCGATTGAGCAGTTTTTGCAAAAATCGCGTTTAAATTGCAAAACATAAAAAATCGCTATTCAAAATTAAAATATATGTACTTAATAGATCTTGATCTCCTGTTGCTGTAACAGCGAAATAATTCGCGAAAAAAAATTTACGCGAAAAAAATTGCGATAAAATTTTTTTTTCAAAAAATTTTGTGTCTGTAATTTATCTTATTCTACTCATTTTTATAAATTAATAGAAAAATTAAAAAAAATTAAAAAAAAAAATTTGGCGATAAAAATTCGCGAAAAAAAAATTATGCGAATAAAATTTTTTTTTCGAGTTAAGATGATAAAAATTCAGCAATTGTCTTAATAATATGAAAAAATAGTTTTTTTACTTAAAAATAATTCAACCGCGATTTTTGCAAAAAGTGCTCTATCGAAGTTTTTGGTTTTTGGTGCTAAATTATTCTTAGACATCCCAAATACAATTTAAAAAAAAAAAACAAGTGCGAAAATTATAGTCGGTCAATACCCACCACATAATACCCTACACCAGTGTTTTCCGAAAAATGGGTCCCAAGTCCAAACGTGGACCGATTGGGTCTATCTTTGGTCAAATTATTAATAAGTGTAGAAAAAAACTCACAAACCAAATTTGTTGTCAATTAACGGCTTTAATTGAATATCAGACGAATCTTTTATATGGAGGGGGGGGGGGGGCTTAGTCCAAAAATGGTGTGATTATAATCAGATTTGATTGGGTTAATAAAGAAGGCGTTAACCACACATAAACAAAATTTTTATAAAATATCTTCTATTTTCATGAAATTTTAGAGATTTGTGTGAATTTCGGATGGGTGGTTTGCATGGGGGCTACAGGAAGAACTGGTCCGATTCCTTTAAAATTTGAACTGGTCATTTGTGAATACAAAATACGTTTATCTGCCAAATTTCGAAAGGATACCTATTAAAATACGGTTGTTAGGGTCATTTTACCCATATTTAAAGGGGACGTTTTTTTGGGGGCTAGGTCAAAACATATACCAATTTTTTTCAACTTCAATAGCAATTTCGTCCTTGGGTCAAAAAAATCTTAAGTTTCAAATTTCAGACAAATCGGTTAAAAATTGTGACGATACATGCTTACATAGACGGACGGACATCGCTAAATCGACTCAAAAAGTGATTCTGAATTGTTCGATATACTTGAAGGTGGGTCTAGCAACAATATTTCGGGTAGTTACAAACATCAGAACAAACTCATTATACCCTGTACCACAGAGTTGTGTAGGGTATACAAATTATGGTATTCGAAGTTTTAGACTACAACTGTTTCCGACCACCCGTGGTTAATATTTTTACTAAAATTTTGTACATTATCTCGTCCTTTTTCTGACACTTTTTTGTTTGAAAATCTGAACAGATTTTTTCCTAATTAGACAGATAGTCTTTAAAGTAAAAAAATCTGTAAACCGCGTCTGCAGAAATTAGCAGATTTTTCATGTAATTCACGACCAATGTTTTTCAGGAAATTTTTCTGCTGATTGATAAGAAATTTTAATAAACAAATTTTCTATAGTAAAATTATTTCAAGGTATATTTTGGTAATCTTAAAGGTTAAAAATAAGTATATGGCAATTTCAAACGTCAATAATACTATTTTTTATTGAATTATGGGAATTCAAAACAAAAGACTTAAGAAACAAACTTGTAGATAAAGAGTTCTTCTATATTTGGTTCACCAAGGAGAATACTTTGAAATTATGTTTTACTTAAACTATTACACCTTTTTAATCAAGCGCTTAAAACTTTTGAAAAGCAAAGAGACTGCCGCACGATAAAATTAAATGTATTAACGGCTGGTAACCAGATATCTACATGCAACAATGTAAAATTCATTTACAAATATTACATCAGCGAAGCCAAAAAATTAAAGAAGCAACAAAAAACCACAGAAAAAATTAAAATTTAAAACTAAATACCACAACAAAGTAATTGGCATCAATTAAACAATGACATAAAGCATCAACAGATATGTAAGTAAGCGAACTTATCATGAAATAAGTACAAGCTGTTCGTATTTATGCCCTAGCAAGATAAGAACTTCCATATTATAAATCAATGTTTCTCAAACGGTGGGTCGCGACCCCCTAGGGGGATGCGGAAGCATTTCTAGGGGGTCGCGAAAAGTTTAGTAAACATCATGCTAAAATTATTAAAAATAGAATTTCTAAAATATAAAAGTAAATCAGTATTTTTTGGTAATTGCTGATATACGGTTACATTAGGACCTGCCAATATATGCCTATTTTTAGCTTTTTAGCTTAACAGTCGGCTTCAAAAAATTCTGGAAAAGATAGAATTAAATTTACCCCCTTTTTACTTACTTCTTTCCACCCTTACACCGAAAAAACCAGGTATGTGTGGATCTTATGTTACGTATTAATGAATGCAAAAAACACAATTTTACCATAATTCATATTATTTTTCCGTTCAAAGTACAATAATTTCAAATCCGACAACTTTAGAATATGCGCAATTTTCAGCTTCATAGTTTGTTAGGGCTTCAAAATTATATAAAATGTTTAAAAAGCTTAATTTTTAAATCTGCCTACTTCAGGATATGATCGCCAGGACTACATGATATCAGCATCCTTGTTTTATTGGAACTTTGGAAACAGCTAAAATGTTAAAATACTGTGTTGGAAAAATCGGTCCATGTTTAGATATAGCCCACATACAAACTTTCCCTTTAATTCTACCTTTAAATATCTTTCCGAATCAAGAAATTTGCATTAAAATGGCATCGATTTGTTTTTGCATATTTTTGCATATTTTGTTGAAAATGCATATTTTTGCATATTTTGGTTTTAAATGCATAAAGACAAGGTTGGGCGCAATATATGCAAGTGTAAATATAAATTACATCCAGGATATATTGGAAGACATTTTGTTGTTTTCAAATTCTGAATTTTTCATTACATTAATCACTTTTCTGAAAAAGAAATCTGTTAAGAACTACTTAACTATTAACTAAATTTTATCTTAAAACTATAAATTCATCAAATTTATATTGTCATTTATAACTCAGAATATTTAAACATTTAATTTTTCATTATATTAAAATTGACAACAATTTTCTTAACTTAAATTTTATTCTTAGTTGTTTTAAGTTTATTTTTTGCTATATATTTTTTTTTCTTAAAATCTTTATTATTTTGTTAAGAAAATTTATTTTATTCTTTAAACATAATTTATTCCATTCAAAATTGTTTTTATTGCAATTGTCAATTTGTCGCATTCTTGAAAGCATTGACCTACATAACCATTCTCTACACTACGAGTACTCTATTCAATTTCAATTTTCTACAATGTATGAAAAGCAAACAACAGCAATCAAAGTATCAGCAGCAGCGACAGCACCAAAAACAAACAGCAACATTATTTGCTAACTGTGGTTATTTGCTGTGATTATTGATAATTTTCAAATAGAGTTTTTACAAGTCTTTGACATATAAAATAAATTATTACTTATTATACAATTTTTACCACAATTGCGGTTAACACGAGATATTTGTTAAGCCATGGTAAAAACTACTAGATTAAGAGACAAAGAATTGAGATTTTTTTTTTTTATGAAAGAAAAAAAAAACAGCATAAAATACCAATAAGGTAATAAAATCTAAATGGCTAATACAACTATCCCTTGATATACAAAGAATACTTTTTTTTTTTAAATTAAAGTCAGATGTAATTTAAAAAAATGTCAATACTTCAATACTATAAGAAAAGTATTTCAACACTTATAACAGATTTGCCTACAACTTATAATACATGGGGAATTCCAGGCCAAATCACTCACTTTTAGACCCGACCCCTTTCGATTTATTTTATTTTTGGATATGTTTTAGTACATATTAAATGCAACTTGGACACCAATTTTCAGCCTTTTATTCCAAGATGGTTTTGAGTAATCAATTTTTCAAAATGGCGATTTTTTCAAAAAAATTATAAAATTAAAATTTTCAATTAATTTTGACTAGTTAAAAATATAGATATCTTAAAAAAAGTTGGAGAACGTTTTGTTGGTATTTAAATGTAGTTTTAGAAAAAAAATTTCAAAAAAATATTCGAAGTAATTATCACTTATTTTTTAACGTTTAAAAATTAAAATCGACTTTTTGAAAAAGTCCGAAACCTTCGATTTTTTTTTTTTAAAGTCTAAAAGTTCTACTCTAAATTACGCAACTTTTAAGCCATAATTCGAGATGTGATCGCAATTTGTTCTATTTTTTTTTTAAATTTTGAAAATTGCACCTTTTATTTTTTGACTCTGATTTATTTTATATGGTGCTCCAAAAAATTAAATTGGTAAATACTGCCCATAACTTACCCTAGATATATTCATTTTGAGGTAAAAATACGACTCACAAAAATTAAGAACGATCGGACATGGGTAAGGCGTTCCTCATGGGCCTTAAAGTTTGGAAAACGGATTGCAAGGAAAAATATGAATTTTTTTTTTGTTTTCTTAATTTTTTTTGGTATTTTAAGTTAAGTTTAAATTCAAGTAGTTACAAAATTATAATACGGAAAAAATGCCTCTCTAGTAAGGTACCGAAAACTAAAATCGGTTGAAAATCAGCCAAGTTATTACAACTTCCCCAGCAGACACATCATAATTCTGTAATCACTTGAATTAAAACTCAACTTAAAATACCAAAAAAATTGCGAACACAGAAAAAAATCTTATTTTTCCGTGTAATACGTTTTTTAAACTTCAAGGACCATGCTAAACGCCTTACCCATTTCCGATCATCCAAAATTTTTGTGAGACGTATTTTTACCTCGAAATGAATGTATCTTGGGTAAGTTAGGGTCAATATCTACCAATTTATCTTTTTTGAAACACCATATAAAATAAATCAGAGCCAAAAAATAAAAGGTGCAATTTTAAAAATTAAAAAAATAGAAAGAATTGTGATCACATCTCGAATTATGGCTTAAAAATTGCGTAATTTAAAATAGAATTTTTACAGTTTTTTACAAAAAAATCGAAGGTTTCGGAATTTTTCAAAAAGTCGATTTTAATTTTTAAACGTCAAAAAATAAGTGATAATTACTTCAAATAGTTTTTTCATATTTTTTTTTAAAACTACATTTAAATACCAACAAAACGTTGTCCAACTTTTTTTAAAATATCTATATTTTTTAATGGTCGAAATTAATTAAAAATTTCAATTTTTTAATTTTTTTGAGAATATCGCCATTTTGAAAAATTGATTACTCAACACCATCTTGAAATAAAAGGTGTGTCCAAGTTGCATTTAATAAGTACTAAAACATATCCAAAAATAAAAAAAAATCGAAAGGGGTCGGGTCTAAAAGTGAGTGATTTGGCTTGGAATGCCCCAAATATATTCATTATCCTCGATCGATTTTAAGACGATCTAGCGATGTCCGTCCGTCCGTCCGTCTGTCCGTATGTCTGTCTGTTGAAAACACGCTAACTTTTGAACGACTTTACGGAGGCTCCTGAAGTTTGGCATATATGTTGGGCATTTACCTGGTCAGGTCGGTATTGCAAGCCAGCGAAATCGGTCCAGTGGTTCAAAAGTTATGAGCAAATGACTGAATTTCGGCAAGGGTTTTTCGTGAATTTACGAGATAAAAAATAAGATAACTTTCAAAAAGCAATTCTGAGGATGCTGAAGCCCGACATATGTATTTGTCGTTCCACTGGCCTGGTATGTTTTGAATTTCAGCCAAATCGGTCCAGTGGTTCAAAACTTATTAGCAAATCCGTAAATTTCAGATTAGCTCATATTAAATTCACGTGTTGAAAACCCGTTAAACATCCCAGGCAGAAAAATACAAACGGGAGAGCGCTGGCAAAGTACCTTTTATGGTCGCTTGTGTGCTGGGAAAGCACCACAGTTTAGTACTCTCCCAGCGACCATAATGATAACCACGGTAAACGGTATGCCGTTGCTATTTTAAAGCGCTTTGAAAGCGCTTTAATAACAAAAAATATGGTACTATAATAGCACTTTTAGAACAAAAAAATGGGACGTATCTAAATTGTATACATAAGTCCATAAGACATAACTTTTTTTGGTGTTTATTTGAATAAAGAAATTTATTAAATTAGGATAAAAAAATTAATTGACTCATTTATTAGGATAAAAAAATTTTGAACAAAGTCTAAGTCCCGGAAAAAAATTGTATGCAGTTTTCTTTGCGTTTTGGAATAAAAAAAATTTAAAATGCTTTTAGGAAAAAAATTTGGTAAATTCCCGAAAAAAAGTGGTGTATTGAACCGAAGGGTATGTATCCGGAGTTTAAGGGTGATGTATCCGGAGTTTAAGGGTGATGTATCAGGTGTTTAAGACACTTCCTCACGAAAGGAACAGGTGTTTTTATATAAAAGGTGTCAAGTTTGTAATATGTAGGTCGTTGTGTATAAGTGACATATCACGAGAACTATCAAGGACCGGCCACTTATCCTGCAGGGAAATAAAAAATATTCCAATTGTTATGAAAATTAATAAATTTTAATAAAAAGTTTATACTTTGAACGGATTTAAATAGAAAAACATTGGCAAACCGCTTGGAAAGCACTTTTTCGAATTCATACTACCTTCTACACAAAAAATAAAGTGCTTTGCCGAGACTTTTTCTTTGGAAAGGTTGGCAGTTTCTGCCTGGGATGTTTTAAAAACATTGGTAAGTCACAAAAATATTTTACAACGTATTTTTGTCACGCAAAAATATTTTTGCTCTTAAAAAAAAAAATACACTGGAAAAAAATTTTACACTCAAAAAAATTTTACACTCAAAAAAAAATTTAGTCAATTATTTTTTTTTGTCAAAAATTAGTTAAAAAAGTGTTTTTTCACAAAATAAAATATTTGTAATCAAAAATTTTATTTTTTTCACGTTAGAAAATTTACTATCACTTAAAAAGGGCATTGTGGAGGGTATTCATTGATTCGGCCAAGTCGAATTTAACTTTTCTACTTGTTTTTTTCTAAAACTACATTTAATTACCAAAAAAAGTTGTTTAACTTTTTTTAAGATGTAGTTTTTATTGGTCAAAATTAATTGAAAATTTCAATTTTTTATTTTTAAAAAAAAAATCGCCATTTTGAAAAATTGATCACCTACTTGGTATAAAATGCTGAAAATTTGAGTGAAAGTTGCATTTAATACGTACTAAAACATATCTAAAAAAATTCAATTAATCGAAGGGAGTCGGGTCTAAAAGTGAGTAATTTGGCCTGGAATGCCCCATATATAGAGGAGACGATTTTAAGTTTGGGGTGGCCCGGATTTTTGGCCATATCAGTGTTTTAAAATTTTGTTTTCCCCTTATGAAACATGTATGGACATTCGGGAAAATTTCGATAACTCCCGAACTAACAGGAATATCGTCTAGAGCAGCGGTTACCAACCTATGGTATGCGTACCACTAGGGGGTACGCGAAACTGTCCGCGGGGGTACGCAAAATTTTAGTAACTTGGACATTCGTTTAAGATTAACATTTCAATGCTGGTTCCGCATCTTTCACAAAAAAAAACGTATTTTTGTGCAATTTAGAGAGCATTTTTGCGATAGTTTTGGATGGTGTTTTGAGATCTGACCACTTGTTTTCGATTAACCTTTCGATGCTTATTCCGAATATGGTTCCCAAATTTTTCTATGATGTCAGGTTTTGGAGCAAATTTATGTCAAAGTTCGTTTTCGATTAACCTTTCGATGCTGATTCCGAATATGGTTTCCAAATTTTTCTATGATGTCAGGTTTTTGACCAAATTTATGTCAAAGTCCGTTTTTGGGTATTTCTGAGACGGGTTGTACTAGAGTGGAAAATTTGGTACCATTTTGTTAAGCTCAAAATGACCTTTCACTGTATAAACATACGAGGGTGTTTCATTCGAAAAGTCACGGAATTATTGGTCTGCCCTCGTATTAAAAAAAAAAACATTTGAAAAAAATTAAAAACATTATATTTCCGCCCCCTGTGATGGGTTTTTGGAACTTTTTTTTGAGAGTTCAAAAAGCTCCGTTGTTTTAATTTTTGGTGTAGAACTGACTAGTGAAATCGGATTTACAATATTTTAAGCCGTTTTTGCTCTGCAGAAAAATCAGCTCAAAATTCGCGTTTTCAGATGCATTGAACCACCCCAAGGAGCGAACATTTTTCCAAAAAATACCACCATTATTTTAATCTCCCCTAAATCCTTTTAATCTCTCCTAAATCATTTCAAAATTAACTCTATTATTTTTATGTACAGTTTTTTTAACGAAAACAAAAAACTCGTTATGGGGTACGCGGCTGATAAAATTTACAATTAGGGGTACGCGAGCGAAAAAGGTTGGTTCCCTTTGGTCTAGAGCAAAAAAACGTGTCGACGTAAATTTAATAAAGCTTATTTCGTATTCATATTGATATCGTAGTTCTATGTATTCTTATAAATACTACCAAAAATTTTCGCATTTGAACAAAAATTCAAAGATTCAGAGTTATACAAATACAGTTGTATTAATTTTTTTCAGGTTTGCCGAACGTAAAAACATTCAAATATTTATGTGAAAACTGAATTTATTCATTATTTTTATTATTCAAATGCAAGTAACATCCACAATTTTTAACGGATTGTATTAAAAACCCTCTTAGTTTCTTCGTAATAGCTCAAACTTGAACTGGAAATTTAGAAATAAATTAAAAAAAAAATGATCGTACTGAAATTTACAAAACAATTTACGAATTTTCTAAATTTTGTGAAACTTTAGGTAAAAGTTACGATATTTCGATGGTATAATTATAATCTGTATTCACCAATTGATTAGTTGGTATCTTTGAAAAAAAAATTCTGGTTTTTATAGAAATCATTTCAAATAAAGGTCCAGGTGTTAACATTTTCATATAATTTACTTTTTATTTGTTTAAAAATTATTAAACTTTAACAAGTAGCCATATTTTTTTTAAGGGGATTAAAAAAAGGGTCATATTATGATCTTTATTTTTGTTTAATAAAGATTATTTTGAAGGTTTTTCTACAAGTTTTAATAATGTTATAATGAAACTCCATGTTTTTTTTTTTGTTAGATCTTAATAAACACACCTTAAATTTGAGTTAATTTTTGTTGGATATAATCCCACTTGATCTATTTATTGTTACCAATTAAAATAGCATAAAGAAATTGTCAAGTCAGTTATATGAAAGCCAAAAAATCAATAAATATTTTTAAGTCTACTGGGATTTAATTATCATTATTTTCTTAACATACCAAAATATTTTTTTTTTTCATAGAAATTGTGTTACAATTTCAAAACAAATTAAAAACTGGTTCCCTAAAGTATCAAAAAAAAAAAATAAAGAAATAAAATAAACATTCAAAATACCCCAAAAGATTAAATACATGTGATAGACACATAGTTGTCAATAAAAAAAATTTAAAACTCAAAATCTTAATTGTTTCAATCTCAGAGTTGTTATTTTTATATATGAAACTCCTTAGGCAAAGGTGTTAGCATTCAAGTCATTGTAGGAATCAATGATTTATTTTTATGTTTATTACTGTGTTTTCATACCCTGTATATTTAAAATATTAATCTCTTGCTGTTAAGAAAACATTAATTCTAATATTTATTGATTTCAGAATCACTTCAATTAAGCAGACTAAATAATTTAACAGGTTAAGAACGCAACCGATTCATAAAAGATTAATTTAAAATTATTAAGTTAAAAAGCTAAAAAAAATCCAACTTTTTGAGATTTTTTAATGTTTTTCTGATTTCTTTAGAAATTAAACTTTTAATTTTTATGAAATTATTTACCAAAAAAAAAATAATAATAATAATTACGCAGTGTTACAAAACCAAACTTTCCGAATCTGAATGCGATGAAACCAAAAGCAAATGAAAGTTGGCATTTTACATAACAAAACCCTCAAGGTTTTTTTTTAGTTTAGCGCTACTTATTGAATAGCCAAATTATTAAAAATAAACCACTGGGCACGGTTGCGTATGATTTTTATTTAAAGGCAATTTCAATATTAATCATACGACTTATACAGTTTTCAAGCAAAAACACTAGTTAACAAATTAAAAAAAAAACAAATTGTGATCCACGACATTTTGCATTTATTTTCCATGTAAAATCTTACAATGTTTTCGAAAATCCACTCCAAAAATTGAAAAGTGGAACAATTTTCAATATATTTAGGGTGACCATTTTTTTCTTATCTTAAATCAGTACGCCCAAGTTTTTATGTTTTTTTTTTTTTCTAGAAATTACTCTCTAAATTTTTTTCTATGAGAAAACACTGATGTTTTTTCAACACTCAAAAAATGTCGGTTAAACTAACTGACCCCAAGTATTTGGAAAAAACAACTGCAAAAAACAACATCAAAAAAACAACTGCAAAAAACAACTGTTGTCGTTATTTTGCAGAAAATTTAGTTGACTTTAAACGGCTTCATTTGAATGTTTTAATCGTTTCAGTGCAGAAAATATAACAAAATTCCACAGGTTTTGAGAATAAGAAAATCTCAGATTTTGAAGACTTTTTTCGTAAGTTTTGACAACTTTTCCTGTAAGAAAACTTCACAGCTAATAAGCAGGTTTTTTTTTTAAGGCCCTGATTTTCTGAGCGCTTTTTAGAATAAGCTCTGATGACATTACCTCATCTAAGATCTCAGAATCATTTGGATTAATGCAATTTACATCATATTTTTTTTTCATCTTTTTTATAAATTATCTCATATTATGGAAATTCAAGTTTTTCAAAGAATTTTCGAATAAAATTATTTTTTATGTTGAAATGTTCAAAAATCAGTACAATCAGTACATATTTTAAAAAATCAGTACAAATCAGTACAACGTTTTTTGATCAGTACACGTATTCAAAAATCAGTACATGTACTGATCAAATCAGTACGAATGGTTAGCCTAAATATATTGCCAACTTTTCAAATTTTCATCATTTTGAAAAGTGGTTTTACTTAAATTAAAATATCTCCAACACAAATTAATAAATTTTATTGTTTTTGGTTTTAAATTAAGGGTTATTTACTGATCTATCAAACCTACATACAACATTTTTTTTAATCTAATTATCGCCTTAGAAGCTTTTAATCGATATATCGACAATTTTGCTTCAATTTTCCCAAAAATCTGGAGAAAAAAAAGTAAATTCAATTGAAAATTTGAGAAGAAAAAAAAAATAAAATTCGTTGCTCTCTTTACATACCAAGTCTGATCTATTATAAAGAAAATACGAGCTCCCTAAAAAAATCCATTGAAAAATGCAAAAGTTGAGTGCATTTGAGTAAAAATGCAGAATTCAGTTTTTATACAAATACAGATACATCAGTTTTTATACAAATATAGGCCAAATCACTCATTTTTAGACCGGACCCCCTTCGATTTATTTTTTTCGGATATGTTTTAGTACGTATTAAATGTAACTTGCTCTCAAATTTTCAGATTTTTATACCATGTTTGTGTTAAGTAATAAATTTTTCAAAATGACTATTTTTAAAAAAAAATTAAAAAAATTAAATTTTCAATTAATTTTGATCAGTAAAAATTTTTGTTGGTATTTAAATGTTGTTTTAGAAAAAAATATGAAAAAAAATTTCGAAGTAATTACCACTTGTTTTTAAACGTTTAAAAATAAAATCGACTTTTGAAAAAGTCCGAAACCTTAGATTTTTTTTTAAAAGTCTAAAAATTTTAATCTTAATTACTCGAGATGTGATCACAATTCACTCAAAAAAAAAAAAAAAACTGTAATGTTAGCAAAAAAATCTTGTAAACCTACGAGAAAATTTGCTGATTTTGAACCCACAATTTTTTTGGTAAAGTTAGCAAAAATGTTTTGCCTGAAAATTTTTTTTTCAACTTTGTTCAGACATTTGAGGACCCCATTGGGTTCGGACCTGATAGGTCCAGATCCCCATGGGTTTAGACCTAGTTATAGTCATAGTTTTTGATCCAAAATTTGTGTCCGTTTTGCTCTACCTTGCTTAGTTTTTGAGATACGTGATTTTAGGGGAGCACCGGGGTTTTAAGAATTACAAAACTCGATAACTTAAAAAATATTACTCGGAGAGCTTTAGATTATTTTGCGGTCTTCTTTTACGTGTTGAGAGCTACAAAAATGCTTTTGGACTTTTTGTTGTGTCTGGCTTAGTTTCCGAGATAGCGCCATTTTAAGATTTTTGAAAATAAAAAAATTTACCATTTATTTTTGCTAATATTAGCAAAAAATCTTGTAAAAATGTTGTCAACTCAATTTCAAATCTTAGCAAAAGAAATTAGTTCAAAGTTTGTTTAAAATTGCTAATGTGCTAAATGAAGTTTACAAGAATTTTTTGCTAACATGCTAATCTCAACTAAAAATTTGTTACAAGTTAGCTAACTAGCATTAGCAAAAAAATTAGTAAATCTACTAACTTATTTTTTTGAGTGTAGGTTCTATTTTTTTTTTTTTCAAATTTTGAAAATCGCACTTTTTTTGGTTTATTTTCAATGGTGCTCCAAAAAAAAATTAAGTTGTAAGATATTGACCACAACTCCACTTACAAGGGAAGTCTCCCTAGTATTACCCGCGGATCTCTAAGGAGTTGGCTATATTTTGTAGAGCAGACAAAAAAAAGGGCACGTATTTTTTCTTAGCGGCCCAAATTCATATTTAGTGGGTGAAAAGGAAGGGGAAGAAAAGGAAATTTTTCAGTTTATCTCCTATATTATGCAAAGAAACATAGTCATGTTTCATACCAAATGAAAGGTCTTTGGAAAACCTATATACGTTTGTAAAGAACGTGTCCAAATATGTACAACTTTTCGTCATATTGAGTAAAAAACCAAAATTTTGAGACATTTTTGTTAATAAGTCGAAAAATATTTACTTCTTTGGCCCGTTGTTAACACCACGAGATAGGTATTTTTAATACCTTTAATCCAATGGTTCCCAACCTTTTTTGCGCCATGCCCCACTTTTAAGTTAAAAAATCTATATTGTCCCCCCTACACCCACGAAAAATTAGTTAATTTTTAAATTTGTTTTAAAATTCAAAATTTACTCATTGTTAAGCAAACTTTTTGTTAAAATCATCTTTTAAACAAAGTTTTTGAAAAAGTTTTCAACAATCAACTAAAAAAATTTAACTAAAATAATACCCAAGTAAAAAAGTTTTTATATAATTATATATAATTTGATAAAATTATATCAAATTATATATAATTATATAAAACTATATAAAGAGGTAAAATTTTCCAAAAATTTGGATATAATTATATAAAATTATATATAATTTGATAAAATTATATATAATTATATCCAGGATTTGGTGGATATAATTATATAAAATTGTATCAAATTATATATAATTTGATAAAATTTTATAAAATTTGATAAAATTTTATCAAATTAGATATAATTTGATACAATTTTATATAATTATATCCACCAAATCCTGGATATAATTATATATAATTTTATCAAATTATATCTAATTTTATATAATTATATCCAACATTTTGGAAAATTTTTCCTCTTTATATAATTTTATATAATTATATATAATTTGATATAATTTTATCAAATTATATATAATTACATCCAAAACTTTTTTACTCGGGTATTTTTTTTATTGTTAATTTATAGTAGAATTTTAAGACTTATGAAAATCAAAGGTTTCGGACTTTTTCAAAAAGTCGATTTTAGTTTTTAAACGTTAAAAGTGATAAGAACTAAGTGATAAGAACTTCGAATAATTTTTTCATATTTTTTTCTAAATCTACATTCAAATACCAACAAAACGATGTCCATCTTTTTTTAAAATATCTATAGTTTTAACTGGTTAAAATGAATTGAAAAATAAAATTTTTTAATTTTTTTTGGAAAAAATCGCCTTTTTAAAAATTGATTACTCAACTCAAAAGTATAAAAGGCTGAAAATTTGAGTGCAAATTGCATTTGATACGTACTACAACATATCTAAAAATGAATCGAAGAGGGTCGGGTCTAAAAGGCTAAAAATTTGAGTGCAAGTTGCATTTGATACGTACTACAACATATTCAAAAATGAATCGAAGGGGGTCGGGTCTAAAAGTGAGTGATTTGGCCCGGAATGTCCCATGTACTTTATGGGCTTCTAGACCGATATTTTGATGCGTAAAATACGAAATGACAAAGTCAGTGTACCCCCGCTGCGGTTTGACTGTATAAAAACAGGAAAGCGTAGAGGGTATTTTTGTTTCGACGTAACCGAATATAGAAATCTTGTTTTCATTCATATCATTCACGAGTGAATAAACTATCAACGGATGAATGAATTCGAAAAACAACACAAACTTAATCAGAAAACACTAATCAATAACATGCTTGTTAATCCAATAATGAAAACATACAACAGAAATATATTGTTAAATATAAATCAAATCACAAATAGTTAAGGTGAAAAGTAGTTGTCAAGTAATTGACATTAGATGTCGCTAGTTGTTTATAAAAAATTGAAAAAAAAAAAATATCAAAGATAACAATTTTAACAAGAAATCAACTAACCAACAATATTATTTATATAAAAATAATAAAAAAAATAACAAACAAGTAAAAACCAAGACATTTTTTTATTTTTTAATTAAGATTAATTGAAAGCGATTGTATGACAACAACAAAAAAAAAATAACAATAATAAAAAAAATTTATTAAAAAAAAGCTTAAAAAAACTTTAAACAAGTTTTTCTTTTTTTAGTATACAAAAATCAATAGGAATCCAGCCTAAATGTTAAAAAAATCTAGTTTGTTACAATAAATTGAAAACAAACAAAAAAAAACTATAACAAATGTCAAAGTCAAAATGTCAAATCTTGAAATTGTCAAATTGATTTGAATTTTTTGTACAAAGATTTTTTTTCGTTTGTTTTTTAATGTTGTTGTTTTAGTTGGTCGTTCTAGTAGTGTTATATTATTGGTTAACAACATTGTTGGCAGTTTTGTTTAATGATTTTATTTGATTGGTTGGCCTGACTGGCTGCTTGTGTTGTTTAGAATGGCCGTATTCTTTTTTGTGTTCTGTGTAACTCACACACATCGTTGTTTTTTTTTTAAGTTTAAAGAGCTTAATTTAAGCCAATTAAGCTGCCAAAAATCAAATTTGCATAAAATTTCATTTATAAATTATAATGATCATAAAGAATATAAAAATATGTTGGTATGTATGTTTTACTTACACTTTACTGGTATAGCGGGTACTTTTATTTTGTTTTGCTTTAATTCCTATAATTTCTTTGGAATATGAAAATAAAGTTCTTACAAGAATACCCTACAGAAAATTTTTTTGCTAGGTAAGGGTTTTTAAATTACTATAAAATTTAAATATTTTTAAAAACGTATTCAAAAAATTTTGAAAAAAAAAATTCGAATGAAAATCTACTTTTCACCAGGGGTGGTAGGGACTTCGTGTGGGCTGAAGGCACACCTCCCCCTCGCAAAAAGTTTAATAATTTATTTATTATGCTTTTTGCAGTAAAATTCTACAATTTTATTTTTTTTTTTTATTTTGGACTGCATCGTGTAATCTACAGACAAACGAAAGGACGAACTGACATTCATAGACTGTCTTAGAATTGATCATGGATCAATAATTTTAGTACTTTATGTGGTCCCTACCGATATTTCGATGCGTAACAAATGAAGTGACAAAGTCATTACTTTTGCAATGCCAACCAAATTGTGGTTGGAGGGTATAAAAAATTTGAGTGTAAAAGAAAATAAAACAAGTAGAAAAGTTAAATTCGACTTTGCCGAATCTATGAATACCCTCCACAATGCCCTTCTAAAAGAAAAGTACATTTTTTAAAGTGAAAAACATGAACAGTTTTAATTAGAAATATTTTATTTTGAGTAAAAAATTTTTGGAGTGTAAATTCTTTTTTAGTGTAAAAATATTTCTAAGTGACAAAAATACTTTTTAAAGTTATTTTGTGGCTTTCCAATGTTTGTAAAGCTTATTTTTTTAAAGCTCGTTTTTTTCAACTCGTGCATTTAAGTTGAAACTAATAAGAAATTCACGGTTTTGCTAATAACTTTTGAACCACTGCACAGTGCCACATTTGGCCAATCTAGGACGACAAAAATCCAATTTTATTTATATTGACTGGAAATTCGGTATAAATGTTCGTTTTGACTTCAAAAAGAACATTATGAAAAATATGGGAGGCCAGTTAACGGCCACGCCCACTTTTTAAAAAAATTTTAATTTTGGTTGTAATTTCTTTAAACTTGGTACATATACTCTGAAGGACTGTAGAAATAATATCACAAAAAAAGGGGGCGGTCAGACAACTGCCACGCCCACTTTTTTAAAATATGTTTAAAAAATATGTAAAAACAAGGTTTACATATCGCCCCACTGTAGTCGGCGTCGCAGACGGTCGCAAAAGTTAGCCGTTGAAATAAGTACTATGGATATTGGTCAATATGTCAGAAAAAGTCCGGCGACCAATAGAGACCAAACACAAAAGTTCTATTCCATCAAAAAAAAATAAATATATAATTTTCTTTCCAAAAATTTTTATTATGTTAAAAATTTAATAAAAGATAGAAAAAATTGTTTAAAAAAAGAAGAAAAGATATGACTTAAAGCCTTTAAATATCCTTTAAAATTACCAAAAAAGAGTGTATAAATATATTTTTTTGTTAAAAAGTTACAACAGTTTAAAATCGACTTAATTAATGCGAAATAATGAATACTACTTTCAGGATTTTACAGGATGCAACTTTATGCACCCACATCTTAATAACGAATAGAATTATAGTTCTTATATGAGTATTTCCATGTTATTTGCAATGTTTTATAATACATACAAACAAATCATAAAAATTGGGGAACTTTTTTTTTTGATTTTTTCGTGCTAGATTGGCCAAATGTGGCACTGTGCACTGGACCGATTTGGCTTAAATTCCATACAAACGAGACCAGGGGAATGACAAATATATATGCCAAGCTTCAGTATCCTCAGAAATGTCTTTCGGAAGTTAGCGTTTTTTTATCTCGTAAATTTGAAAAAAACCGTGTGGAAATTCACTCTTATGCTCATAACTTTAGAACCACTAATCCGATTTTGATGGATTGTAATACCAACCTGACCAGGTAAATGGCGAACATATATGCCAAATTTCAGGAACCTCCGTAAAGTCTTTTAAGAGTAAGCAGACGGACATCGCTAGATCGTCTTAAAACCGATCGAGGATCATGAATATATATGGGGCATTCCAGGTCAAATCACTCACTTTTAGACCCGACCCCTTTCGATTTATTGTATTTTTGGATATGTTTTAGTTCTTATTAAATGCAACTTGGTGTTGAGTAATCAATTTTTCAAAATGGCGATGTTTTCAAAAAAATGGAAAAATTAAAATTTTCAATTAATTTTGACCAGTTAAAAATATAGATATCTTAAAAAAAGTTGGACCACGTTTTGTTGGTATTTAAATGTAGTTTTAGAAAAAAATATTAAAAAAATTATTCGAAGTAACTATCACTTATTTTTTAACGTTTTAAAATTAAAATGGACTTTTTGAAAAAGTCCGAAACCTTCGATTTTTTTTTTACAAACATCTAAAAGTTCTACTCTTAATTACGCAACTTTTAAGCCATAATTCGAGATGTGATCGCAATTAATTCTATTTTTTTTTTAAATTTTGAAAATTGCACCTTTTATTTTTTGACACTGATTTATTTTATATGGTGCTCCAAAAAAATTAAATTGGTAGATACTGACCATAACTTACCCTAGATATATTCATTTCGAGGCAAAAACACGCCTCACAAAAATTAAGAACGATCGGGGTTTAGAACGGCCTTGAAGTTTAGAAAACGGATTACAAGGAAAAATATGATTTTTTTCTGTTTCCGCAATTTTTTTGGTTAAAATACTAACTTACCCTAAATATATTCATTTGGAGGTAAATATACGCCTCACAAAAATTTAGGACGATCGGACATGGGTAAGGCGTTTAGCATGGTCCTTGAAGTTTAAAAAACGGATAACAAGGAAAAATATGAATTTTTTTCTGTTTTCGCAATTTTTTGGTATTTTAAGTTAAGTTTTAATTCAAGTGACTACAGAATTATGATGTGGAGGAAAATGCCTTTATCATAAGGTACCAAAGACTGAAATCGGTTGAAAATCAGCCAATTTATTACAACTTCCCCAGGCATCGAAAGTATGGCAGAACACTTGATTAAGCAATATAATACGATTTTGGAAATTCATTGAAATTTTCTACTGTAATAACATTTTTTTATTCTTCAAGTTCAAATGTAATTAGATGACAAATATTTTTCATATTGTGTTTTGCTAACATTTTTTAAATTAGTGCTAAAAATGCCTGCATTTTCAACACCCATTTGAAATCTCTATTTTAAAAAAAAAAATATTTTTTTTTGTTTTAAAATTTGGAAAAAACCAAAAAATATTACACTGAAACATGAATAATGAAAAAATGTTATTATAATAGTAGAAAATTTCAATAAATTTAAAAATGGACTCGTATTTTTTAATCAAGTGGTGGGCACACGCTAGATGCCTGGGGAAGTTGTAATAACTTGGCTGATTTTCAACCGATTTTAGTTTTTAGTACCTTATTAAAAAAGCATTTTTCTCCACATCATAATTCTGTAATCACTTGAATTAAAACTTAACCTAAAATACCAAAAAATTGCGAAAACAGAAAAAAAATCATATTTTTCCTTGTAATCCGTTTTTTAAACTTCAAGGACCATGCTAAACGCCTTACCCATGTCCGATCGTCCTATATTTTTGTGAGGTGTATATTTACCTCCAAATGAATATACTTAGGGTAAGTTATGGTCAGTATCTACCAATTTTTTTTTTTTGAGCTCTATATAAAATAAATCAGAGCCGAAACATAAAAGGTGCAATTTTAAAAATTAAAAAAAAAAAATAGAAAGAATTGTGATCACATCTCGAGTTATGGCTTAAAAGTTGCGTAATTTAGAGTAGAATTTTTATAGTTTTTTAGAAAAAAATCGAAGGTTTCGGACTTTTTCAAAAAGTCGATTTTAATTTTTAAACGTCAAAAAATAAGTGATAATTACTTTAAATAATTTTTTCAGATTTTTTTTCTAAAACTACATTTAAATACCAACAAAACGTTGTCCAACTTTTTTTAAAATATCTATATTTTTTGATGGTGAAAATTAATTAAAAATTTCAATTTTTTAATTTTTTGAAGAAAATCGCCATTTTGAAAAATTGATTACTCAACACCATCTTGGAATAAAAGGCTGAAAATTGGTGTCCAAGTTGCATTTAATAAGGACTAAAACATATCTAAAAATAAAATAAATCGAAAGGGGTCTAAAAGTGAGTGATTTGGAAAAATTCACCCCTTTTTAAAATTGTTGACATCTTCATACAATTTTTCAAAATGTCCCAAATGACATATCAACAGCTGTTGTTTAAACGAATTGTTGGTGGCCAACGATACTGGTAGAGATTGCTAACCAACTGCTGACATGTCATTTGTTACACTTTGAAAAATTTTATGAATATGTCAGTGAATTCATGAAGCAGTATGCCAGGTGATTTGCGAACTGGGGTGTGTACGCTGATTACGTTAAGATCATAATCAAAGGTAAGTTTTTACCAACGATTAGCGAACTCATAAAATCAGCACTAAAGATACTCTTGACAATGGTAATCCCTCCAAAGCAAAACTCGTTTTGTTCCCAAAAAAGACTAACAAGGGAGGTCTTTCAGAGGTAGAGTTTTTCACGGGAATTTCCGAGATGGGATTTCCCGGGAGTTTCCGTTAATTTACGATCCCGAAATTCCAGGAAATAGATCGGGAATTCCCGGTAAATTTAGTTTCTTTGAAATATTTGATTTTTAGACTTGTATTAATTATTTTGTATTTGATTTTTTAGAGATTTTATTAAAATTCTTAATAATTGATGGCAGAAACGTACGTAGGGACCAGGAGGACCCAAAAAGTATTCCAAGAGAGACCTTCTAACTAAAAAATGTCACAAAATGTTGGTGATTTTAAAGCATTTAAAGATTTTGTATACGAAACATATCATAATTTAGAAGCCCCCACCCCCCATTTCACTGCAATGGGTTTAGTACCTAATTACTGGATATCCAAATTATTAAAAATAAACAACTGTGCACCGTTGCGTATGATTGTTATTTAAAGACAACTAAAAATTAAGCATACGCCACTATTGAAAGCAATTTTTATTATAATTATAATAAAACTTCTCCAATGGAAAAAAATCTAGCGCTGATCTAAATAAAAACTTTAGGGTTTTGTTATGGAATATGTCAACTGTAATTTACTTTTGGTTTCATCACATTCCAGTTTTAGTTGTTGCACTGTGTAATTAAGAGAATCACAATGGGCCTTATGGCCTCCGATTAAATTCGTCAAATAAGGTTTGTGGCCTTGGACTACAAAATAATAATTAAAGTACAAATTTTATAAAATATGCTGAAGTATCAATATAAATAATTTGAAAAAAAAAAAAAATATCGAGAGCCGAATTTACAACAGCCAAATTTAAAACTCTCACTTTATTTTTTCACTTTCACAATTCGTTATCAAAAAAGCGACGGACTTTTCATTTTCTTTGCAATCGGTCTAGTATTTACTGTGTGGCCGATTTATTTTAAAAAAATCGTAAATCCTATAATATGATATGTTATCCATTAACATTATCGTTTCTGGGTTTTTTGCAGAGAGTTTTTCTATAATAATAATGGGCACTAACATATCGATAATGTTCAGTTAATTCCATTAATCTGGAATTATCTATTCAAAATCTCTTTTCTATTTTTCTGTAGTGTTTTTCAAAAGTCTGCCTAAGCCGTTCATTCAAATTTCTTTGGCTGCCTTGTCAGGAATTTTCTTTTTAATTTTTTCTTTTTTATTTCATGGCTGTCGATAAATTTACCACTTACGTCAATCTACTTTAGGTGGTGGTTGATTTTTGTTTATATTTTATATACTTACATACATATATATTATTTCTTTATATATATTTATTTTTATATATAAAAAAAAAAATAATAATTTATAACTTTTGACACGCCTACTGCTCTAAACTTAACAAAAATGTTTGTTGTACTATACAAAAGCAACAAAAAAAATACCTGGTTGTTTTAGCACAGTGTTGCAGTTGTTGTTAATGCTGCTGCTGTTGTTATTGTTGGCCTTAAGCTGCATATATGCAAATATATAGATTGTACATAAATGCAGCAAATACAAAAAAAAAAACAGCAACAAAAAAGGATGCAGTCAAATCATATCTTAGCATGGACCATTTATGCTGTTTACTTACTTGCCACAAACAACAATAACAACAACAAAATTTCAAGCAACAAGTTGAAAATGTTTAAAGTAGCAAATGCTCTGTTTTATTTTTTTCCATACTTCTTTTGTATATATTTTTTTTTGCATAATTTTTCGCTTAAGGCTAATAAATGCGTTGCAATGTTAACAACAACAACAAGTTGAAGTGGCAGTAACAGCAACAGAAAGTAACCTTAGTGTTGTTGTTTTTTTTTGTGCTAAATTATTTATATTTTTTAAAAATAACAGAACAAAAACAAAATATAGCTACTTTAGGGCAGAGGTTCTTAAACTTATATTTTAGAGCCTTAATCTGTAAAATTAAAAAATGCTGTGGCATTTTTGAAGGGTCGGGGAACGTTGGGGGATACATTCCCCGTTGCAATAAATATTAACAAATTAATTTGTTACGATTTTTATATATCAGTAATACAATTTTATCAGTTTAAAATTGTTTTTTTTAATAAACGCCCCAAAAAAGGGGGCGGGCCGAAAAAATAAAATTTTCCTTTAAAATATTATTAGGTTTGGCTGTTCCGAGCGCCCATTAAAAAGATTTTTAATGGGCGTTTGAGGGGCAGGGGAGAGGGTTGGAACGAAGGTTCTTCCGAAATAAGTTGTCGAACACCCTTGACTATGAATTTTTACTATAAATTTGATTATAGTAAACATTTACAAATCTTGATCTGTATATTACTTCATTGGACAAAAATTACTCAGTGGCTTTAATATATTTTTTTTTATGTCGTTAACCCATTTTGACAGGGGTCAAATATGACCCAGACAGCAAATATATTGTTTTTTTTTATTTTTTTTAGAAATATATCCTTTGAAAACATGTTTGGTGTTTTATTTTGTAATAATAATTTAGAAGTAACATATGGGGCATTCCATGTCAAATCGGACACTTTGAAAAACATTTTTCTTAGGTTTTCCCAATTTGTTTACAGTTTTTAGTACCCTTCGAAAACTCCTTCGTGGTAAATTTTCAGTTTTTTGATGACCCGTTCAAAAGATATCGAATTTTAAAAAATTGGTAGTTTGTTCCTTTAATCAAACTTCTTTTACTCATAACTTCTTCAATAATGGTCCAAATTTAAATTTTTTTTAATTTTTGGTTTTTTACGTACTTTAAAAAAAAAATTCTTAAAAGCGCTCTAGTATGCGATTTTGAAGTTTAAAAATTTAAATCTTATTTCTGAAAATGTTTGTACTCTTCGATTTTTTTGTGTAAAACTTCTATCGATTCTACAAATTTTTTGACCAGGAGGATCGTGGGATTACGATTATTACTATTTTTTTAAATTTTTTGAAGAAAAAAAAAATTCCAATCTTAAAATTATTTCTACTGCTCCAATGGTGCGTCATAGAGGTGTCATTTTTAAGACCGATCCCCATTAATTTTTATGCCTTAACATTTCTTTGGTACAAACTAATACCCTATCTCCAATTTCCGAGGGGGCTCCCACAAAAAACGACATTTTTAAAAATTTGCTCCAACCGCTCTAACTGCCACAAAATGTATGACCGACCCACAATATTTTTTTAGTCCAAACATTTTCTCTAAACACACCTACCCTCAATCTGTAATTGTTTAGGCAGTCCCCATACAATTTATTTTATTTTTTGTAAATTTGTTTTATTTAATCAGCTTCTACCGGTCCAATGGTGCGTCCGAGAGGGGTCATTAGTGAGACCAACCCCCATTTATTTTTACCCTACAACATTTTTTTAAAACATACCTACGCCCAATCTCCACTCCTTAAGTAGGATTCCATTTAAAATTACATTTTTATAAAATTTGCTCCAACTGTTATTTATATGGGAGCCTACTTAGGGAGTGGAGATTATGCCCTATCTCCACTCCCTAAGTAGGATATATACAGCTGCGGTCAAAAAAATAGCACCAGGATAAAACAAAATTTTCTGCGCTGTTTTTTTTTTAACAATTTAAACTTATGTCACTGAAAACGTGTCATAAGTTACTTACAAGAGTGTGAAACAATATTACATAACAAAAGGCTAATTTGGTTTTTTATTTCATTAAAAATTTTCAGAGTTTTTAAAAAAACTTCAAAAACACTCAGTCAAAAAAATAGCACCACAGTACTTTTTGTATTAAAATTAAATTCTTAAATTTGAAAAACGAATGGATTATGAATTCAGTATTGTTGTAATATCTTTAAATATTTAAAAAAAAATTGTCGAGTGCTCATTGTTGACAATTACCTCTGTACAACGTTATTGTGCCGAATTCACGAGATTTTGGGATCTTTAATTCGAAATTGAGTTCCAAATTTGCTGAACAGCCACCCAAAGGGCTTTATTACAAGTTGGTTGTATTCGAGACACTCTCTTCTCTATATCTGTCCATTAACTATCGATTTGATCTAGGTCTGGGGATTGACCAGGCCATTCCATCACGTTTACTTTATTGTCCAGAACCAATTTTTTGTCAATTTCCCGTCATGATTTGGGTAATTGACGTGCTAAAAGACCAAAATTAGTGGCATTTGCTCAGAAACTTATGGTAACATTACTTTCTGGAGGATATAAACGTTAAGTGTATATCCACGATTGTCCTAGTCCAATATGTGAGCCATGGTCCAATATATGAACCCCACTCCACAGTAGGAAAATATCTCCCACACCATAAGCACCATTTTAAGTTATTTTTATTTCGAGTTTTGGATTGAAATCCGAGTTATAGGGTCTTCTGACATAGGTATGTAATCCCATGTCTCCAAATAAAACAACAATGGATTCATTTGTCCATAGAACATTGATCCACTTTTAAGCTGGTCATTCTGAGTTACTGTTAGCAAACTTCAAACGACTTGCAGCATGCTTAAGTGAGAGTAGGGGCACTTTTTTGAATCTACAAGCGTTAATGTTGTTGTTTTATAATCTTCGACGAACATTTTCAGCATTTGCTGTCCTTTTTTAGCTCTAGAGCTGCCGTAAATGGGGCCTTCTTCCATTGTCTTTACAAACATCTAACCACTTATGGTGACAAACGTCGCTTGTGACTAAGTTTTTCATGCTCTAAAGTTAATTTTGTTGAATTTTTAATCATTTTATAAGCGCATCCAACTAATTTTCCTGTTTCAGAATATGGTTTATGTTCAGAAATTATATTTTTTACAAAAGCACGTTTTTGAGGAGTGTAATGTTTTCCAAGTCGTATTTTTATGAAAATAAACATCAAATTTTGTAATGAATTAATTTTTTTGTAAATAAAAACTATCTTCCTTTAGTATTTAACACTTTTATTTAAATAATTTAAACAATATAAATTTTTTTAATAAAATTTTGTCAGTCGGTGCTATTTTATTGACTGCACTGATTCAGAGTTTTTTTAAATTATCGATCATTATAAAAGAACCGTCCACAATTTTTGGAAAAAGTAAAAACATTTAAGGGGTATATACTTAGTATAAGAGTATTACATATTTACTTTAAACGAATACACACATAATATTTTGTTTTAATTGGATGAATAGAGATTTTGTCATTGGTGCTATTTTTTTGACTGGCACTGTAGGTATGTTTTAAAAAAATGGGTAAAAATAAATGGGGGTCGGTCTCACTAATGACCCCTCTCGGACGCACCATTGGACCGGTAGAAGCTGATTAAATAAAACAAATTTACAATAAAATAAAAAAAATGTATGGGGACCGCCTTAACAGTTAAAGATAGAGGGTAGGTGTGTCCAGAGAAAATGTTTAGACTAAAAAAATATTGTGGGTCGGTCATACATTTTGTTGCTCTAAGGGCACTGTTACGGCAGTTAGAGCGGTTGGAGCAAATTTAAAAAAATGTAGTTTTGTGTAGGAGCCCCCTTAGAAATTGGAGATAGGGTATTAGTTTGTTCCAAAGAAATGTTTAGACGTAAAAATATGACGCACCATTGGAGCAGTAGAAATGATTTTAAGATTGGAAAATTACAATAAATTTTTTTCAAAAAATTTTAAAAAATAGTAATAATCGTTATCCCACGATCCTCCTGGGCAAAAAATTTTTAGAATCGATAGAAGTTTTACACAAAAAAATTTCAAAAAAATCGAAGAGTACAAACATCAAAAAAATCTGAAAATTTACCACGAAGGAGTTTTCTAAGGGTAATAAAAAAAGTAAACAAATTGGGAAAATCTAAAAAAAAAAAATTCCAAAGTGTTCGATTTGACATGGAATGCTCCATATATTTCTTAAGACTTTGTTAACCCAAATGGCCAAGGGGTCCAAAATTACTCATACATCTGTTTAAAAATAAAAAAAACCAACGTGTTGTAGAACTAAAATCCATCTCACTGTTTGAGAATCCCTGCTTACGTATGCTTAGAGTTTATGCGTTCATAGTTGTTATTTTGTTTCTCGTACTTTTTTTGGTTTAAGATCAAAGATCTTTTTGATCGATTTTCATTGATATGCAAAATAAGAGCATTATATTTTTGTTTAGCAAAAATAAATATGTTTTAAATCATCCTTTCTGTTGTTTCTATGCTGGCATAACTTTATGTGTATAATTATTTAAAAAAAAAAAATTATAGCATAAGGGGTTATTTAAAAATATTTTTTTTGTAAAGATTAATATTCTATTATTAACATATATTTTAGATAGATTATATTATTATTGTTGTCGCGTGTAGTAAATTAAGTATTAAAACAAAAGACTTAAGAAACAAACTTCTTTAAAGCTTAAAAGCTGTAACTTTATTTTAAAGCAGTAAATAAAATTTGGGACACATAGAGTATTTTTTTTTTGTTTTAAAGGGGAAGGGTTTCTCTCCTTTCCTTGCTTCCGAGTAACACTAACAAAATATGTACTAAAATTCCTAAACTTAAGGTATTTCATAGACCTATCTATTGCCACAAATCGTGCTCTTTATGATCCTCATTTTTGTTGCATTTTCTTATACTTTTACTTATTTTAATTAAATCTTTAGCTTAGTTAAGCAAATATTTCCACAAAAAAAAAATTATATTAGTAAAAACTTTTCTTTTTTCGAATAACTATGTCAATAATTTTCAAATATCTATGATTTATTTTTTAATAATAGTTATAATAATAACAAAACAAAATATCCTTTTATGGCTATAATTCAAAGCAATTTCCAACTCCACCTTCAAAATAGCAAGCAGGAAAAAATTTCTTTTACCAAACTTAACATTACATGCAAGCTTAAATAAACTTTGAAAAATCATTGAAAAAGATCTTTAAAGTCAATATTTTTGTTAATACAACAAACAAAAACATGAAAAAGTAACTATGATTGTATGTGTAATATTTACAATATTTTTCACTTTTTTATGTATACATATGACTGAATAAACCAAACCAATGAACGGTATTGTATGGTAAATGAAGAGAAATGTCTATTTTCTTTTTTTTATTTTTTAGAGGAAGAAACAAAAATCTTATAGCAGTGGCTTTTTTCTTTTTAGATAATAATATATTGAATTTCCAAAAGATTTTTTTTTGTCAAAAAATGCAGGGATTGGCCAGATTATTGAAAACAAGGTTGAACAAAAAATTATAATTTGCAATTTGCTATTTCAGTCAAAATAAGTGACTTTCGGCCAAGGTAATGTGTCCAATCCTTCAAGACGTTTTAGATAATTTTTTTTTTTTTTTAGTATTCCAGATTTTTCCAATTTTTGGCAAGTGAAACGCGCAATTTATTTTAATGAGCAATGTTTACCCTCAACTTATTTATAAGTCGCCTTCACATAGGGTTAATCCGCTATGAGTTGTCAAAAATTGACAAAACAAAAGTTTTATTGGGTTTCAAAAAAGACCAAAACGTTAAGTTTTGAACTTTGACCTCAAATTTATCAAAAACCTAAAAAAAAATCAAATTTTAGCGAAATCAGTCCAGTGGTTCAAAGTTATTAGCAAAACCGTGAATTTCAGATTTGTTGCACCTTAAATTCACGTACACTCAAAATAACACATTAGTAGATTTACTATTTTTTTTTGCTAATGCTAGTAAGCTAACCTTTAGCAAATTTTTAGTTAAGATTAGCATGTTATCAAAAATATCTTGTAAACTTCATTTATCGCATTAGCAATTTTAAACAAAATTTGAACTTATTTTTATACCCTCCAACTACAGTATGGGGGTATACTCACTTTGTCATTCCGTGTGTAACGCATCGAAATATCGGTCTAGGACACCATAAAGTATATATATTATTAATCAGTGATCGATTCTAAGACATTCTAGCGATGTCCGTCCGTCCGTCTGTCCGTCTGTCCGTCTGTCCTTCTGTCCGTCTGTCCGTCCGTCCGTCTGTGGAAAACACGATACAGTCCAAAATAAAAGTGCTAGACTCCTGAAATTTGGCACATATATGTCTTATGTTCATAGGCTGGTTAAGTTCGGTGATGGGCAAAGTCGGACCAGGGGAGAAAAAGTTCCCCCTTGACGAAGTAAACCAACCAATGAAAAACGGTAACTTTTAATAGATTTTTTTGTATTTTTGTTAAACAAATGAAACATTTTTATGCTTGAAAAAGTTCAAAGTCTTGGACTAGGACCCAGGGGATTTGAAAATTACTTTTTTTTGGTCCGCCCCGTTTTGTGGGCGTTGGTGTTAGCAAATAATTTATATAATATATATATATATATGTCCTTTATTTATTTAAATATGTACACTACTTATACTTTAGTATAACTAATATAATTTTGGTATAACTACCCAGCAAAAAAAGTGCGGAGTACTTCTATTTGGAGTGCTTTAAAACTACAACAAACGTAATGAAATACAACAAAAATAACAAAAAACACAAGAAAAAAACACACAAACAGTTTTTTCTACTCCATAAAAAGTTGTTATTCAGCACTTAACTCATTACCTTCCGCGACACTCCCATACAAAAGTAAGTAGATATTCAGTAGATAAGAAGTACTCCGATGTTTCAAACAACTTCCAACTACTTCCACGGAGTAGTTCTTTTCTACTGAATATCTACTTACATTTGTATGGAGGTGTCGCGATAGGTAATGAGTTAAGTGCTGAATATCTATGTTTTCTGGAGTAGAAAAAACTGTTTGTGTGTTTTTGTCTTGTGTTTTTTGTTATTTTTGTTGTATTTCATTACATTTGTTATAGTTTTAAAGCACTCCGCTGAGAAGTGGTAATGACTTTTTTTGCAGGGTAGTAAATACTTAAATATAATGTTCACGAGGAACATAGGGCGTTATTTATATATATTTATTTATATAATGATGAAATTATATTATTTTTTGTACAAAAAGCATAGCAATTAAATTTGTAAACATTTTTGACCAAAGAGAAGGTGTCCCCAAGAAACCCCGACAAGCCCCCCCCCCCCAAAAAAAACGCCCCTGCAATTTTTTTGTATTTTTTTTTTTAACGTTGGAGGGTATACAAGATTCGGCACAGCCGAATTTAACACTCTCACTGGTTTTTTGCTAAATTAAAAATGGAGTTGACCAAATTTTTACAAGTTAATTAAATTTTTACAAGTTAAATAAATTGTATTTTTTTTTTTATTTTCAGAAAACTTAAAATGGCGCTATCTCGGAAACTAAGCCAGATAGAGCAAAATGGAAGCCATTTTTGTTTCTCGGGCTCTCCATAGTATCGCCAGTCCTGAAAACTTAAAAATGCTCATATCTCGGTTAATATTGCCGACACTACAAAAAGTCCAAAATCATTTTTGTAGCTCTCAACAAGACTGCAAAATAACAAAAAGCTCTCCGAGTAATATTTTGAATTTATCTAGTTTTTTAATTCTCAAAACCCCAGTGGTCCCCTTAAATCACGTATCTCAAAAACAAATTTTGGATCAAAAGCTATGACGATTTTTTAGGAACCCAACTAGTGGTAGGACCATTGGGGTCTGGACCTATTATGTCCGAACCCAAAGGGGTCCTCAATGGGGTCTTCAAAATGAACTAACAAGGGAAGTCTAGTGTCACCCGCGGATCTTTATGGAATTGGATTTATTTTGTAGAGCAGAAAAAATAAAGGGACACGTATTTTTTTTAGCGGCCCAAATTCATATTTAGGGGGTAAAAAGGAGGGGGAAAACAAGGTCATTTTTCAGTTTTTTTCGTTAATCTCCTATATTATGCAAAGAAACCTACCCAGTCAGAAAAATACAATCGCAAAAGCGTTGTGAAAGCGTTGTGGACGGTTGTACGAGCGTTCTGTATACCAACTTCAAAGCGCTTTCAGATGATCCGAATGATAACATCGATCTACGCTAGGTTTAAAGCGTTTTAAGAGCGATGTTAAAAAGTGCTTTGAGAGCGTTTTTTTAAAGTCATCAAAAAAAAAAAAAAAAGTGAAATCCGAAGAAAAATTTTTGTACTCCAAGAAACGTAGAAAATTTTTCAAAAAAATTTTCGAAACTTAAAAAAAAAAAAAAATTAAGAACATTTTTGATGATTTTTTTTTTACTTAAAAAACAAAAAAAAAATTACAAAAAATTGTTATTAAAAAATAGTTTCGGAACTTAGAAATTAAAAAAAAAAATCTAAAGAACTCTTAAAACGCTTTTCGAATACGCTCGTAAAGCGTTGCAAAAAACGTTTTGAGATTGCTTTTTTTTTTGTTATAGAGCTTTCAGAACACTTTTCAAAAATGTTCGCAAAGCGTTTGAAAATAGCGTTCTGAGAATGCTTTTTTTTTTTGTTACAGTGCTTTCAGAACGCTTTTTTTTAGAACCGTCGTTAATTTCTGCTTGGGTAGTCATGTTACATACCAAATGAAAGGTCTTTGGAAAACCTATCTAAATATGATATTTACTTCTTTGGCCCGTTGTTAGCACTTCGAGATAGGTATTTTGAATACTTTTAATCTGATACCACACTTGCCTATATTAATTTTGTTTAAATAGGCGAAAATCGTTATAAACTAAAAAAGGTCAATTTCCCCCCATACAAATCGACCCCCCCTAAAAATGAGTTTGGGCAGCTAAAAAAAATACGTGTCGAATTAATTTTCGTTCTTAACAACATATCTAAATTGCATGAAGATCGTAGGGTGACACCAGGGAGACTTCTCTTGTAAGTTGAAATAAAAAAAAAATCAGTTAACTAATTTTTGGGAAAACATTTTTGCTAACGATGAAATAATGGAACTGGAAATCCCTCGAAACGATCGTCAATTCATTCCTGAAAATTGCCAAATTTTTTGAAAGCAAGAAACTCTATCGAGTATTTAATAGGAGAATATCCTTATAAAGAAAGTATGTACTTGTTATGTTAATTCATAATGGGGAAATTGGCCTCGAACTGAAATAAACATTATTTCATTGCACAATTAAAGGTCGAATAAATAACTAATTTTTATTATTAATAAAAATTAAACAAACCTGATAACCCTACTCTTAGTACGAGAAAGTTTTTGTCTTCTATTTGAAGCAAAAACAAAAAACTGCATAGCACATATGCCGACGGCATATTTGCAGATCAACATGTTTTCAATTGTATTTGGTTTGGTATACTTGTCAAATTTCGAAATCATTGTTCTTCTTTATTTCTTTCTCATTAGGTTGAAATAAATACGAATATGAATATTTGATGTTTGGACACTAACAGTATTACCTAATTTTCTAAAGAATTCTGATGATGGGGGAACTGGAAATCCCTCGAAACAATCGTCAATTCATTCCTGAAAATTGCCAAAAATTTTTTGAAAGCAAGAAACTCTATCGAGTATTTAATAGGAGAATATCCTAATAACGAAAGTACTTGTTATTTTAATTCATAATGGGGAAATTGGCCTCGAACTGAAATAAACATTATTTCATTGCACAATTAAAAGTCGAATAAATAACTAATTTTTATTATTAATAAAAATTAAACAAACCTGATAACATTTTTGCTAATTTTAGCAAAAAAATTGTGGGTTCAAAATCAGCAAATTTTCTCGTGGGTTTACAAGCTTTTTTTGCTAACATTACAGTTTTTTTTTTTAAGTGTATTGAAATAACCGTTGAAAAAGTTTTAAAAACGTTGGTAAGCCACAAGGTTTTTACAAAGTAGTTTTGTCACTCAAAAATATTTTTACGCAAGAAAATAAAAGTACACTCGAACAAATGTTTACACTCAAAAAAAAAATTAGTAAATTGTGGAGGGTATTCATGGATTCGCCAAGTCGAACTTAACTTTTCTATTTGTTTTATACGAAGAAGGTCTCATCATCTGAGAAATTTTTCTCAGAATCTGAGACTTTCTGTACGAAAAATGTTTCAAATCTGGAATTTTTCAATACGAAAAATGTCTCAGAATCTGACACTCATATAGAAAATGTCTCAGAATCTGAGTCTTTTTTCTATACGAAAAATGTCTCGAAATCTGATACTTTTTTTATACGAAAAATGTCTCAGAATCTGAGACTTTTTCTATACGAAAAATGTTTCAGAATCTCTATAAAAAAATATCTTACATTTTTTTCCATACGAAAAATGTCTCAGCATTGGAATCTTCTCCTATACAAAAAATGTCTAAAAATCTGGGACTTTTTTCATACGAGAAATCTCTTACAATCTGAGACTTTTTCTACAAAAAATCTCAGAATCTGAGAATTTTTCTATACACTTTTTTTTAAATCTGAGACTTTTTCTAACGATTTTTTTTTAATCTGAGACTTTTTCTGCAGGAAAATGACAATGAAGCTTTCGCATTAAAAATGTCTCAGAACCTAAGACTTTTTCTTTAGCAAAAAACATGTTAGAGTCTGAGAGTTTTTCTAAAAGAAAAATTTTCGTTATCTGAGACATTTTTTGTAGGTAAAAAATATCAGAATTTGAGATGTTTTTTGTCTGATACTTAAACTTTGCCTACGTCGAAAATATCTCAAAATCTAAAATTTGTTTAAAACCTAAAATGTCCCAGAATCTTTTTGTGTAATTTCACGTATAAAAAAATCATCATCTTTATACTTTTTCTGTACGACAAATGTCTAAGAAATTTTTTATGTGTTCGAAAATTGCCATGAACAATTGAGATCCTTTTTCATGTAAACGATTTTTTTGGGATTTCGATGCAACGTGTGGTTAAAAAAAGTGTAATTTAGTTCTGTGCTAGAAGTTCGAGGAAAATATCTCAGAACCTTAAACTTTTTCTTAGCCTAAAATATCTTAAAATCAGAGCTTTTTATGTAAGGAGAATTTTACGTTAGAATTTCCCTGTACGAAAAATGTGTTAGAGTCTGAGACTTCTTCTACACCCAAAAAAAAAACGTGGGTATTCAATACTAAAAATTTAACTAAATTTTAGTCCAAAAGGACCAAGTGCAGGAATTGGTAACCAATACATACTAATTTTTTTTTACTATTATTATTCAAAGCCAGTAAAAATTACTTATTTCAGTACTTTGAAGATACTAAAATTAATAATTAATTTGTAGATTTTGGTACAAAATCACTTACTAAACCTTTTACTGTAGAATTATTTTGAGTGTATGTATTCGATAATGATCATGAACAATTAAGTTATTTTTCTCGTATAAGAAATATTTTATTTTCGTATTTAATTGTTTTTACATATCGAGAAAAAGGAGGTAAGTTACGTCCTTTCAAAAATGTATCCTTCAATATCATTCAAAATTTTCAACAAAATATTTTGATAAAGTTTTCAAATGACTTTATTCACATACTTTTATCCTGGAAAAATAAAAAAATGAAAAATTTGGGGAGATCCTCCTCTTTTATTTGCCATCACTGTCATTCTAGGACAAGTACAAATATTTCAAAAATATTTTACAAAATGTATCCTTTATTACTTTGAAATCTTTTAAAAGAAAACAGGATCACGAAATGTAAAACTCTAAATGCAGTTTTACTACATTTGATATCTACTTTCAGAAGTATGTAATCCGTTTCATATTTAATATTGGCTGTCGGACGGTGTAATCAGTTACAAATCATTTAACTGATACAAATATTTTTCCGTAAATTTTGTAGTTTCCTTGAAAATCAAGATATTCTTGCGATGCCTGTCCTTTAATATGTCCCTATTATTGTGATCACTCCCTGTCTTACTTGATCACAATGACAACTGTTTTGAAGCACAGGCAACAATAACAAAAATATATTTTATGATCATATGAGTTGCACAAAACGTATATATGATTTAAATGGTTAGTGGGGGAAAGATGTTGATCTAAAAAAAAAATCGAAAAATTTTACTAAAAAATACAGCAAAGATTTTTATTGTATTTGTTTTATAAAGAATAATGTTTTTACGGTTATTTGATGGCCTATACATTTATAGCCTTAAGGCTATAAACAGGTATATGAAAAATTATGGCAATAAGGAAAAAATAATTCTTATTTGAAATAAAAAATAATACTATTAAAAGAATATAGTATATTCCGGCCAACAAGAATCTTAACCCACACTTATGTTTGAAAGGCAAAATGAAAAAACATCCATAGTATTAGCATAAACACAACAATGAAATCATTGTAATAAAAAACTTTGAATGATTAATTGCTTAAAATTATTAAATATTTACATATCAAAACTTTACAAAAAAAAAACAAACCCTCATTAAAGTTTCCACTTCCTTTTTCGCAAAAAAAAACTTTACCTTCATTAGTTGTTATTATGAAAACGGAAACTATTTGCTTATGTGACTTCCCCCGAAAAACAAAATCACAATTTTTAAAAACAATTAAGGTGTGTTTGTCATATTAATGTCAGAGTTTTTAAAGTTAATTTACAAAAACACATAACAACTTACTTTCAAATCATAACCTTCTTCAAAAAAAATTAAATTGAACAATGGGCTTGAAACATTGTTTAAATATGAATCAATTTTATAGGAAAATAAATTATTTTTGACAAAATTCTTACCCTTCACAGAAAAAAATTAAAACTAATTTCAATAAACAAAAACGCAGATTCAGTCAATTTTTTGATTGAAATTCCTCCAATTAAAAAAATTGTTATACCAATCATCAAATTGTAGGTGATTAATTGAACATTTTTCCAATCAAATATTTTTTCGATATTGATAAAAAATTTGATTAATTTTTCATTTATAGTCAATCAAAATAATGATTGATTTAACGAAGCTTATGACAAAATTATCAAAAAAATCATCTTTTTTGTTTTCCAACATGTTTCCAACAATAAAAAAAGTAAAACCCGATTATTTTGTATATTTTTGAATTATTCTATTCAAATAAATTAAAGCGATGAAAATCTGGTGTGTTGAAGATTTTTAATTCGACAGTTAAAGAAAAGAACAAAAATCTTAATCAAAACATTGATTGACTCATTTCAATTTTGTTGATCAATAGAATTAATTGAAAATTTTAAGCCAATAATTTTTTGTGTATTAGAAAATTTAATATAAATTTCTCGTGATATTTTTTAGACAGTTTTCATTTTTATGAAATATATCTGAATAATATTGCCCTGAGAATAAAGCATTTTTTACACTGAGCTTAATGCAGTACAAATATTTAAAGTTTAAACATACCCAAAGTTTCCAAAATTTATGAAATTTCCAGTCAACTCACCTGCAAGAAAATAAAAAATATATATATATTAATAATTTTAAAGCAAAAAAATTATAAATAACACTGTGCTACAGTGAAAAAATACATCTGATGTGACATAGTATAGGTTGTGGGTTTTGTTGAGTAGATCACAAAAATACGTGTTAAACTTGGCAGACACCCTCAACACGCAGAGAAGAGATATGATTAAGAACGTCATGTTATGATTGAAGATTTTATCATAACTTGTTTGTTGCAACCATTACATTTTGCAGCAATAATGTTATGATTCTAAATATTCGAAAAATTATATTTTAGAACCATAATATGATTGCAACGAAAATAATATTATTGCTTTAAACATATAATGATACATTTTTCAATCATAATATGACGCTCTTAAGTTATGGTTGCCACAATCATATCTCTTCTCTCATTGTCAGTGAAATTTTAGAGTTATTGTAAAAAAACGTTTTTTGGGACTTTTCTTACTAAACCTTGGGTAATTCAGAAACTTTTCAACCGATTTTAATTTTGTTAACTGTTTTCGATAGAAGAAGGATAAGGTTTCCATGTATGGGAATTGGTCTTCGCATTGAATTCGATTTCTATAATATCTAATTTTTTGAAAAATTTTCAAGTTTATCGATTTTTTTCATGCTATAGTTCGTTCAACAACCTTTAAGTTAATAAACGTATTCTTAAATATCTATTTTTATACCCTCCAACTACAGTATGTGGGTATACTCACTTTGTCGTTCCGTGTGTAACTTATCGAAATATCGGTCGGGGACCCCATAAAGTATATATTTTATTGATCAGTGATCGATTCTAAGACATTCTAGCGATGTCCGTCCGTCCGTCTGTAAAGGACACGATACAGTCCAAAATAAAAGAGCTAGACTCCCGAAGTTTGGCACGAATATGTCTTATATTCCTAGGCAGGTTAGGTTCGAAAATGGGAAAAATCGGACCAAGGGAAAAAAGTTCCCCCTTGGAGAACTAAACCAACCTAAGAAAACCCACATTTTTTGCAGGGTTTTTTGTACTTTTGTTAAGCAAATGCAACATTCTTATTTCAGAAGAAGTTCAAAATCGCAAGGGGAAGGTGCCCCTAACGTCTCCCACCAACTAACCTAACCTAAAATTTTAATTTAATATTTTCTATTTTCATGAAATTTGAGAGATTTGTGTGGAAATCGGGAAGGTGGTTTGTATGGGGGCTACAAGAAGAACTGGTCCGATTTCGGAATGGTGATTTGTGAAGACGAAACACGTTTACCTGGCAAATTTCGAAAAGATACCTATTATAATACGGTTATTATACACACAGAAAATAGATTCAGTTGTTGCAACTGAATTGTTTGCCAACTGAATTTTTGCGGTTGCACCAACTATCACAATATTCAGTTGCCTCTACTGCCAATTCAGTTGTCTCTACCGGTGAATATCTATCATTAGAACCGAATATTTTTATGTTAAAATTGACATTGTTTAGAGTGATCGAATTTTAAAAATCGTTATATAGTTGTACCAATCAATATTTTTTTAAACTGTTTCTTATAAAATAACAATTTTTAATATTTTTTTCAAGCAATTTTTCTTATTTATTTGATTGTAAAAATTTTATAATTTAAAAAGTGAAATAAATACATACAATAGAAAAAATAAATTAAACTTATAATTCTGATAGAAAAATTTAAAATCTAAGAATTTTTCTAAAAAAAATTATCTCAGAATCTGCGAGACTTTCTAGAGCAAAAATAACTCGAAGTCAAAATATATCTCTTAAGAAGAAATGTCAATGAAAAAATCGAAAAAATATCTCAGACTTCTAAAATTTTTTTTTATAGAAACATATTTCAGAATCTGAGGATTTTTTAATAGAAGAAAAATCAGAACCTGAGAATTTTTCTACTGAAAGAATGTATCAGAATCTGTAAAAGAATATCTCAGAAAATATAATAGAATATCTTCTAAAGAAAAAATGTAGAAGTATCTGAGAATTTTTTCCAATTGAAAAAGTCTAAGATAATGAGGAAAAGACTCAAATTCCAAAATTGTTCCTATAGAAAAAGTCTCAGAAAGTCTCAGATTCGGAGAAAAAGTCTCAGGTTCTGAAAAACTTTTCCTACAGAAAAAGTCTCAGATTTTGAGGCATTTTTCCTACAGAAAAAGTCTTAGATTTTAAGGCATTTTTCCTATAGAAAATGTCTCCGATTCCGAGAATATTTTTGGATAAACCATTGTTGATTTCAATATTCTGGTATTTACAAACCTTAAATTTGTTACCACTCTCTGGACATTTCGGACTCTAATGATTTCTTGGAAACTGTTTCATAGGTTTTTATAGTTGGCTCAAAATTAAAGTTGCGTGTGCAAATATCTAAAATAAGATTTATTGATTTAAATTGTTTGTATTTCGGCAGTGTCAACTTACCGTCAAAACTTGTAAAATTTTTTACGGAATTTTACAAGAGTTTTATTTTAAAATTTTAAAAAACGTCTGAACACAATAACATTTTTCTTTAAACTAATTACTATTTTAATTTTTTTAACGTTTTAGTTTTATAATCGAAATGAAATCCTAACGACCAATTATTAGTTAAGAATACCAATAAAAATTAATAATTTAGTAAAATTTTTCAAAAATAAAAAATTATTGAAAATTTGGTTAAGTTAACCAACATTTTCAGTTGTGGATACTATTTTTTAATAGTAAAATAAAGACTAAATGAAACGGTTGTACTTACTAAATATTTTTCAAAAACTTTATTAGTTTTTAGTTTGGGTATATTTACCAAATTATTAGTTGTTGATACATCCATTCGGTCACGATTGATAATTAATTATTACTGCTGTTATTTATTTGGTATGGTGATAAAAAATTTACAATAACAACTAAAAATTTATAAGATTTATCAAAATTCCATTTTCATAATGGAATTCCAACTAAACATGTCTCTGTGTGTAGTCATTTGAGCCAAAACTAAAGAGGACCTTTGTATGGGGGCAAGGTCTAAATATGGACCGATTTTTTCCAATTTCAATAGGGTTCGCCCTTGGGCCAAGAGAGGCTAAAGTTTTAAGTTTCAATGCAATTGATTAAAAACTGCGACCTGTATCGTGTTTACACCGTTTACATGGACAGACAGACAGGCGGACGGACAGACGGACGGACAGAAGGACATCGATAAATCGACTCAAAAAGTGATCCTGAGTCGATCGGTATACTTAAACGGTCTAGGACCAATATTTTGGGTAGTTACAAACATCAGCACGAACTCATTGTACCCTGCACCATGGTGTGGTGTAGGGTATAAAAATAATTCTGAACACCATAAACTTTATCCTGAAACATAACAATTGACAGAATTGTGATAATTTTTCTAAAGAAAAACTTAAGATTTTGATGGAATTGTCGTTCAGATAACCCAAACAAAAAAAATAAATGTATCATAAAAGAAAAAAATTCGTTAAACAAGAATTTGATAGTATACGTTTGAAATTAGAGATTAAGTGTAGTAAAATTGCATTTACAGTTTTTTATTTCATGATCCTGTTTTCGCTTAAAAGGACTCCAACGTTTTAGAGGATTAATTTTTTTTAAATATTTTTTTAAATATTTGTACTTGTCCTAGGATGCCAAAAGTGATGGAAAATTAATGAAGAGGATTTCTGCTAATTTTCGCATTTTATTATTTTGACATATCAGGAAAAAGGAGGTAATGTCCTTTCAAAACTTTGTCCTTAAATATCATTTAAAATTTTTTATAAAATATGTTGATAAATTTTTAAAGGGACACAATTTACATAACTTTTCCTGATACACTCAAAAAATTATGTCATTAACTGCTTGTAATTTATTTAAAAAGTTTTACGTTTTGTCATTTTTAAAAGAAGAACATTTGTTCAATGCTCATTTTTTTTAATGACTATTTCTGTTCTTTGTTTCAAACATAACAACATAAAAAATAAAGATTTTCATTATCATTCAATTTTTAAAGTCATTTATTTTTGTTCTTTAAGTAAAAATAAGTGATTGTTCTTTAATTTTTAATGATTTGTGTACGTTATTTTTTTTTTTAATTGTTGGCACTTTTTAAAGAGAAGTCATTAGTTTTTATATACTTGTGTTGGTTATTTTTTTTGTAGACAAAAAATTCAAAAAAATATTTATAGAAATATAAAAACATGTTTGTATTAAGTGACTATGGCACGATGGGTAGAGTGTCTGGCCAGAATGTAGTTGATTGCGGGATCGATTCCCCAAAAATTTTATTAAATTTTTTTTAAATAAAATTCAATAGAAACATTTTAAAAATAAGCTACGAAATCATTAATTTTTAATGTTTTCGTAAGTATTTTTTTTTTTTTTTTTGAATTTTTTGGTAAAAATAACACAGCAATCGTTAATGTTTTCGTTAGTTATTTTTTTCGAATCTGTTGGTAAAAAAATGACAGTGACGTTATTTTTTAATGTTCAATTTTATTTATTTTAGAAAATTTTATTAACAGTAAATAATAAATGTTGATATTTGTTAAAACAAATGAATATATACTGGGATGGTTTTTAAATGTTTTATCACTTGTTTTAAATACGTTTTTCATTTGGTTTTGCTTACAAAATATTTTGAGTGTATGGCAAAAAAAAAATTAAAAATTAGCGAAATCTCCTCTTTCATTTGCAATCAATAGTGTCATGTTATAGTACAAATATTTATAAAATGTGATCCTTTAAAAATTTTAAGTCCTTTTAAAAGAAAACAGGATCACGAAATGAAAAACTGTAAAAACAGTTTTACTCCATTTTATCTTTATTTTATCTCGTTCATCCGGTTTATGTTTAATATTGGCTGGCGGACGGTGATTTATTTTTAAAGGTTTTTGGAGCGCTGAATCCGAGTCTGGCCTTTAAATTGCTCTATCGCATCAGATTTTTGAGATATTTAACATAAGTTGACATATCAAAAACTTAATAAGAAAGAGCAATTTCAAGGTCAAATTCAAATCAAATTCGCGACTTTCCTATATGTTCGTTTAATTTTTTATTTTTTTATTTTTTTGCCTGGGTTGTCCAATCAGCGATTTCATGCAAAATCTTAATTTTGTGTTTTAGAAAAATTATCACAACTCTGTCAATTCTTATCTTATTTTTTTCAGAGTTAAATTAGAGTTAAATTTATTAGAGTTAAATTTTCTCTAAGAATGCGTTTATAAATATAAACGTTGTTGACTGAACTATATCAGAAAAATTCAATAAACTCAAACAATTTTCTTACAAAAAAATTAGATATTGTTGAAAAAATCAATACATATCTTTCTTATATGTCTTATATGTCTTCTTCTATCCAAAACAGTCAAAAAAAAAATTAAAAATCGGTTGAAAAGTTTCTAAGTTACACGTGGTTTAGAGAGAAAAGTCCAAAAAAACGTTTTTTTTGACAATAACTTTAAAGTTTGAGGGTGCCTGGCAAGTTTGATGGGCATATTTGTGATCTTTTTGACGAGACCTACAACCTTAACTATCTCATTTGAAAAGTATATTCGATTATGTTTATTTTGTAGCACAGTGTAATTAAAGGAGTAATGCTTGTTTTGGCCGTATCGAGTTTGTTTAGAAGTTTTTTTTTTTAATTTTTTTTTTTTTTTTTTGTAAACAAAATTTGAGTGTAAAATTTTTTTTTTATTAAAAATTTTTTTTTAAGTTTTTTTCCATCAATTGATTTCAGTTTAAATATTTAACGCTCAAGAAACCAAATTCTATCCCATAGTAGAACATATATTTAAAACTAAAGAAAAATTACTTAAAACTACCTTGGCGTCATCTTAAGCCTGAGCAGTCCCCATATGTCATATTTACTTCATGTGAATGTAAATATTTTCCTGAGTGGGCGTTTTCATTAGTTTATTTATGTCATATTGCCATATGACAAGTTATGCAAATTATTTTATATACATTTATTTATTTTTTATTAACAATATAATTCCTCATATTATTGCTATTTGTTTTTAAAACTACGATTTTAGTTGAACAAAAAAAACAAAACTTATAACCGATTCTGACAACACTTGTTCTAGAACAGGAATTAAAAAAAAAATTAATTGTCAAAAAAATTTAAAAATAAATACAGTCAAACTCGGTTATAACGAACTCGGCTATAACGAATTCTCGGTTATAACGAACTAATTCTAAAGTCCCGACGTTTTAGCATAAATTTTCACACAAAATACTTCTTTTATAACGAACTCGGTTATAACGAATCCTCGGTTAAAACGAACTGCTTATAATAGTCCCACGAACACAATTTCATGTATATTTACCTTTTTATAACGAACTCCCGTAAATATTTTTTAATGTGTGACAATCATGTTTATCAAACTAACAAAAGGTTTGAATTTTTTGGTTTATATAATAATTTTCATAGAATTTATTTATATTTTTATTGATTTCTTCTCAATAAGTAGATTATTTTCTAAAAAAACATCAAATAAAACAAAATTGGATCTATTTTTTTAGAAATAAAACTAGGTTGATAAAAAGTATACCCCGCTTATAGCGAACTTCTCTTATAACGAACTATATTTACTGGTCCCTCGGAGTTCGTTATAACCGGGTTCGACTGTATCAATTTATTTTTGTTAACCAAGAAAAACACGAAATTCTCTTAAAAGAGCAGGATATAATCGTGAAAACTGTTGAATCAAAGGTTAGTAAATTAAATTTTCATTTTCTGGGTCGGGTCATATACTAATAATATTATATTTTATATTTTTGTTTGCAGAAAATTCATGTTCTGGTATGTCGTTATTATAAGGTCAAAAATGCAACTTTGGAGGCGAAAAAGGATAAATGTGTGTTATAAAATGTAAATGTAATTCTCATTTCTGTTCCTAATTTCACTTCTAGACCTGATTCCGAGAAACAAAAATATGTTCGAATTTTGCTTACAAACACCTGTTGCTTTTGGGACAATCCCCATGTAAAAAGAATCGGTGTTGCACAAGAATTAGAACAGGTTCTAGGGAAGTATGAGTTGTTCCACAATCGGTTCTTTGCAACCGAAAATTTTGCTGGGTAATCTTATAAAATTCTTTTAAATATTTTAATAACATAATTAACAAAATGAATTATAATTTATGGGAGATTATTACCTTAAATGAAACAAAAACTCGATATTGAAATTAAATAATTTTAAATTGAGGGATACTTTATGACCGGCGCCTACAGACTTGAAGTCTTAGAGTAAATTTTGTGATTTGATCTTGAGATAAAAACATTTAAACTATAAATTTTAAAACGACAGAATTAAATTAATGATTTATAAAATTAGATCAACTAAAACAAAAATTATTGTAGTTTTAAAAGATGATGCCATTTCAAACTTAATGTTCGGTATGAAAGAATCAGTTGTTGATAACTTTTGCATTTAAATTCGGCTGTGCCGAATCTTTTCTACCCTCCAAAATAAAAAATTGCTGGTGCATTTTTAAGGGGGAGGAGGAGTGACGTTTAAAGTCCATTTTGGAAAAATTCTAAAAACAAAATATGTGAAAAATTTTATTGATTAGCTTTTTTTCACTAATACCAACGCCAACAAAAGAGGCGGACGAAAAAAATATTTTATAATCCATTAGGTCCAAGTGCAGGACTTTAAACTTCTTCAAACATAAAAATGTGTCAATTCTAGATTGTGATGTTTTTAAGTCAATAAGGCCTAACGTTTCCTTTGTAATTAAAAAAAAATCATTACAAATTTCCCAACGTTTCCACAGTATATGTCGACTACATCAGTGGTCGTCTATTTAAAAATAAAAACATTTATTAAACAAAACCTTTTTTTCAAAAAACATATGGGTCATTCCAAGCCAAATCACTACTTTTAGACCCGACCCCTTTTGAATTATTTTATTTTTGGATATGTTTTAGTACTTATTAAATGCAACACGGACACCAATTTTCAGCCTTTTATTTCAAGATGATGTTGAGTAATCAATTTTTCAAAGTGGCGATTTTTTTTAAAAAAATTAAAAAATTGAAATTTTTAATTTCCCAGCAAAAAAAGTGCGGAGTACTTCTATTTGGAGTGCTTTAAAACTATAACAAATGTAATGAAATACAACAAAAATAACAAAAAACACAAGTAAAAAACACACAAACAGTTTTTTCTACTCCATAAAAAGTTGTTATTCAGCACTTACCTCATTACCTTCCGCGACACTCCCATACAAAAGTAAGTAGATATTCAGTAGATAAGAAGTACTCCGAGCTTTCAAACAACTTCCAACTACTTCCACGGAGTAGTTCTTATCTACTGAATATCTACTTGCATTTGTATGGAGGTGTCGCAATAGGTAATGAGTTAAGTGCTGAATATCTATATATTCTGGAGTAGAAAAAACTGTTTGTGTATTTTTGTCTTGTGTTTTTTGTTATTTTTGTTGTATTTCATTACATTTGTTATAGTTTTAAAGCACTCCATTGAGAAGTTTTTTGCAGGGTTATTTTGACCATTAGAAAATATAGATATTTTAAAAAAAGTTGGACAACGTTTTGTTGGTATTTAAATGTAGTTTTAGAAAAAAAAATATGAAAAAATTATTCGAAGTAATTATCACTTATTTTTTGACGTTTAAAAATTAAAATCGACTTTTTGAAAAAGTCCGAAACCATCGATTTTTTTTGTAAAAAACTATAAAAATTCTACTCTAAATTACGCAATTTTTAAGCCATAATTCGATATGTGAACGCAATTTGGTCCATTTTTTTTTTAAAAATTTTGAAAATTGCACCTTTTATATTTTGACTCTGATTTATTTATATGGTGCTCCAAAAAAATTAAATTAAATACTGACCCTAACTTACCCTAGATATATTCATTTCGAGGTAAAAACACGCCTCACAAAAATTAAGAACGATCGGACATGGGTGAGGCGTTACGCATGGGCCTTGAAGCTAAGAAAACGGATTACAAGGAAAAATATGCATTTTCTTCTGTTTTCTCAATTTTTTTGGTATTTTAAGTTAAGTTTAAATTCAAGAGGTTTCAGAACTATAATACGGTGTAAAATGCCTTCTAATTAGGTACCAAAAACTAAAATCGGTTGAAAATCAGCCAAGTTATTACAACTTCCCCAGGCATCTAACGTATGACAGACCACTTGATTAAGCAATACAATCCGATTTTTGAAGTTCATTGAAATTTTCTACTGTAATAACATTTTTTTATTCTTCAAGTTCAAATGTAATTAGATGACAAGTATTTTTCATATTGTGTTTTGCTAACATGTTTTAAATTAATGCTAAAAATGCATTCACTTTCAACACCCTTTTAAAATCTCTATTTAAAAAAAAAAAATTTTTTTTGCTTTAAAATTTGGAAAAACCAAAAAAATATTACACTGAAACATGAATAGTGAAAAAATGTTATTACAGTAGAAAATTTCAATAAATTTAAAAAAAGGGACTCGTATTCTTTAATCAAGTGGTATGACACACGCTAGATGCCTGGGGAAGTTGTAATAACTAGGCTGATTTTCAACCGATTTTAGTTTTTAGTACCTTATTAAAAAGGCATTTCACTCCACATCATAATTTTGTAATCACTTGAATTAAAACTTAACTTAAAATACCAAAAAAAATTGCGAAAACAGAAAAAAATTCTTATTTTTCCTTGTAATCCGCCCATGCTGAAAGGCTCACCCATGTCCGATCGTCCTTAATTTTTGTGAGACGTATTTTTACTTCCAAATGAATATATCAATTTATTTTTTTTGGAGCACCATATAAAATAAATCAGAGCCAAAAAATAAAGGGTGCAATTTTAAAATTTTGAAAAGCAATATAAAGAATTGTGATCACATCCGAATATAGCTTAAAAGTTGCGTACTTTAGAGTAGAATTTTTAGAGTTTTTTACAAAAAAATAGAAGGTTTCGGACTTTTTCAAAAGTCGATATTAACTTTTAAACGTCAAAAAATAAGTGATAATTACTTCGAATAATTTTTTCATATTTTTTTCTAAAACAACATTTAAATACCAACAAAACGTTGTCCAACTTTTTTTAAGATATCCATATTTTTTAATAGTAAAAATTAATTAAAAATTTAATTTTTTTAATTTTTTGGAGAAAATCGCCATTTTGAAAAATTGATTACTCAACACCATCTTGGAATAAAAGGCTGAAATTTGGTGTCCAAGTTGCATATAATAAGTACTAAAACATATCCAAAAATAGGGGTCGGGTCTAAAAGTGAGTGATTTGGCCTGGAATGCCACATATATAACTAACATTATTTAAAGCTGTTACATTAAAAAAAATTACAGCATTTACATCTAAAAGCCCAACACTTTGTTATTCTTTGTGAGAAAAAAAGTAAATTTTGTCTGTAATTTCACTAATAAATTCCGTTGAGAATTAAATTAAATTTTTGATTTTTTATTTAATTAAGTGTTTACAAGAAAACATTTACATTTAGTTATTAACTTATTTCTTAATTCCAGAAATTCATTAAATAAACAAAAGACTTGGAAAACAAACTTGAAGTTTTTATTCAGCACGGAAATAGTTTTTTTTTAGTAAATATGTATGTACGAAAACATTTAGAAACTTAAAACCAAATATAAAGCAAATTTTTTTACGAATTTCTTTCATTTAATATTCTTGTAGTTCACTATACTTGGGCTCTGGCCATTATAAATCTTTAACAAAATCGTAGCAGGATAATTTTCTCCCAATGACTAATTTCACATTCACAAATAGAGATTTTTTTTGCTTTTTTTTTACAAATAATTGCCCACATCTAAGTCTTATCATTTTGTAAGATTTAAAGTTTCGTTTTTTTAATGCCTTTTGGAAAACACAATTTTACATTACATCCATTAAGAATTTCAAGTTTAACTACATACCAAGTTACAAAAAAAAAATATATATATAAAAAAAAACAATACATGCACATCATATATAACATCTAGTTTTCTTTTAAACCATTAAATTAAGATTACACACAAAGAAAAAAAATTTTAAATTATTTTAATTACTTCTATTTCTGTTTCTTAGAGTTGACATCCGTGAATATCATATTACTAAAGTATGATCACTAAAGTACATAGCCAACGTCTTTAAGGGACATTGTTTGCCATTATCCTGAACATTTTCATAAGATATTTGTAATATCTTCAAATATCCATTTAAAAATGTATATGAACAAACTTATTTTTATGAGTGTAGTTTATAGAATAAAAAAAATGTTGTGCTTTTAAAACAAAATGTCACTTAAAATGGAAAGTCATTCATCTTCTTGGGTGCTAAAGATAAAAAGACACTAAAGTAAAACAAAAAAATAAAAAAACTTAAACTTGAAAGTAAAAATTAATGTCTAGTAAATAAAAAACCAACACACACGCAGGAAATTTTAAAATAAAAGAAGGTTCGCTGAGAAATTAAAAAAAAAAAATATAAAAATTCTTTTAAAAGGTTTTTCGATTTTGTAAATAAAATCTTCTGAAAATGACAAAAGAAATTTCATTTCAAAAAAAAAAAAAAAATGTCCAAATTGATTTAGCCGTTCTCAACTGATGCGTTTACCAACGAACGACAGTTGATTTTTATTTATATAGATTATCAATTGTATTTCAGAAATTATCAATTGTATTTCAGAATTTATCAATTGTATTTCAGAAAATATCAATTGTATTTTAGAAATTTTTAATTTGTATTCCAGGAAATATCAATTGTATTTCAGAAGTTATCAATTGTATTTCAGAAGTTATCAATTGTATTTCAGCAACTAACCTTCGTAAAGCAATTGCAAATTTCTAAAATACAATTGATGAATTCTGAAATACAATTGATAACTTCTGAAATACAATTGATAAATTCTCAAATACAATTGATTACTTCTGAAATTCAATTGATAACACTGTGCTACAGTAAAAAAATACTTCCGAAGTGACATGGTAAAGGTTGTTGGTTTTGTCGAGTAGATCACAAAAATGCCCATTAAACTTGCCAGACACTCCCAAATTTTAGAGTTATTGTCAAAAAACTTTTTTCGGGAGTTTGCTCACTAAATCTTGTGTAATTCAGAAAATTTTCAACCGATTTTAAATTTTTAAACTGTTTTGTATAGAAGTAGGATAGGGCTTTCCATGTGTGTGAATTGGTCTACACATACAAGAAAGATATCTATTATTTTTTTCTATAATATCTTATTTTGTTGTTATTTTTTGAAAATTTTTCGAGTTTATCGATTTTTTCTGCTATATGTAGTTCGTTTGACAACCTTTATATTTATAAACGTATTTTTAAAGATTTAATTCTGAATACGATGAATTTTATCCTGAAAAAATAAGATAACAATTGACAGAGTTGTGATAAATTTTCTAAAAAAGAAAATTTAGATTTAGCAGGAAATCGCCTTTCAGACTAGAGATGGGCGCTGGTCACGTGATTTGCGTGATTCACGTGAATCACGCGTGAGTGATTTTCATTTCAATCACGTGATTGTGAGGGAGTGTGAGTTAAAAAAAAATCTGAGTGAGTGATTAGTGAGTGAGTCATTTATTTTTTGCGTGAGTTTGCGTGATTAGATTTTTTGATTTGCTCAATTTTTTTTTAATTTTTTGTAAACATTTTTTTTTTGATTTTTTTTTCTTTTTGGTAAGAAAATTTTATTGCATGAGTAGATTTTGCGTGACTCACGAGTGAGCGTGATTAAATCTGGCGTGAGTCACGCGTGAGCGTGAGTAAGTTTTTTTATTGCTCACGTGAATGTGAGTGAGCGTGAGTAGTGAGTGATTTGATTATTTTTTGCGTGAGCGTGAGTGAGTGTGAGTCAAAACCCACTCACGCGCCCATCTCAAGTTCAGACAACCCAGGCAAAAAAAAAAATTATCATAAGAGGACATGTACGATATTTTTTAAGGTTTTTGGGTCGCTGAATCCGAATCTGGCCTTTAAATTGCTTTATCGCGTCAGGTTTTTGAGATATTAAACATAAATTGATATATCAAAAACTTAATAAGATAGCGCAAGGTCAAATTCGAATTCAGAGGGGCAAAAACCTTTAAAATAATGATACGTGACCTCTCAGTATGTTCGTTTATTTTTATTCCCTCCAACCACAGTATGGGGGTATACTCACTTTGTCATTCCGTGTGTAACGCATCGAAATATCCGTCGGGGACCCCATATTATTGATCTATGTCGATTTTAAGACATTCTGTGAATGTCCGTCCGTCCGTCTGTAGATGGCACGATACAGTCCAAAATAAAAGAGCTACCCAGCAAAACTTAGATTACCAAATAAGGTATAAAATAAGGTATAGGATCTCTTATTTTATACATTGCATTTTAATTGATGATTTTAACAGGCGATGAGACTCAAAGTAATGCATCCACATTATCACAAAGAATACCAGTAAGGTATAAAATAAGTCATAAATTTATCACGTAGAATACGAGTAAGGTGTAAAATATATGATATTTTATAGGTTACGAGAAATGAAATAATATAGCATACCAGAAGATAATATATAAGGTGTTACGAGTAGTGAAAAAGTAATTTTGTATTAAATTTACTCACGTGATTGTAAGTGAGTGTAAGTAGATAAAATATGCTCGTGAGTGTGTGTCGTTAGAAATTTCCTGTCGTGAGCCCATCTCTAGTTTAAACTTATGCATTTTTTTATAAAATAATTATTTTTTATGTTATTGTAATGCATTATGCATCCAATTATAAATAATACATTATTTCAAACTTTCAAATAATACATAATGTAACCAAATATAAGTCATCCATGATTTAATGTTTAGAAATAACAAATCTGAAATACATTTTTTCCAATAATCATGCATTACGTAGCAAATTATTAGTAATTCATTATTTTTCACTTGAAAATAATACGTTGTGGAACAAATGTTTGGTAAGACATCATAAAATAATGCTACAAATAAGTTATATGCATTACCTGGTAATGTGTTATATAATCACTACCCATTACCAAAGTTTTGCTGGGTAGCCTCCTGCAATTTGGCATGAATATGTCTTATGGTCCTAGGCAGGTTAAGTTCGTAAATGGGCAAAATCGGCTTAGGGGGAAAAAAGTTCCCCTTTGAAGAACTGAACCAACCTCTGAAAAAATACACTTTTTTTACATGTATTTTTGTATTTCTGTTAAATAAATGAAACATTTGTTATATTTATCGGGATGGGAAGGTGCTCTCAACGTCCCCCACTGACCCCCATCCCCCCCGCCAAAAAACAAACGCCCTCGACAATTTTTTTTTATTTTTTTTTTTTTACATTTTGGAGGGTATAAAAGATTCGGCACAGCCGAATTTAACACTCTCACTTGTTTTTATTTTTTTGCCTGGATTGTCCGAACGCCAATTTCATGCAAAATCTTAATTTTCTTTTTTAGATAAATTATCACAACTCTGTCAATTGTTATCCGATTTTATCATCATATTCACAATTAAATTTTCTTTAAGAATACGTTTATAAATATAAATATTATTGAACGAACTATACACCTAGAAAAGTTTTACATTAACTATTTACGGTTATTCAAAAAGTTTTTAGGTAAAGTTATTTTAAACGTTTTATCGTTTGTTTTTCAAAAAAAACTAAATTATTGAAAGATTTATACAGTTGTTAAAACAATAAACTACAAAAATTTACGGAAAAATATTTTATCAGTTAAATTATTTTTGACTGATTATTCCGTATAACTTTACAGAAGCACGGTTTTTGTAGTTTGTTATTGAAAAAAAAATATTTTTACTCCACAAAATAAAAATTTGTAAACAGTTAAAATAACTGAAATATCATTTGTTTTTACGGAATGTCTAGTCATTTATTAACGTTTAAAAACAACTGAAAAAGTATGTTGTTTCATGTGAAATATAAGTAGTCCGTTTTTTAAAAGGAAAAACGATTGTTTTAAACGTTTTTTCAGTTGAATTTACTTACAAAATATTTTGAGTGTAGCAGAAAAAAATCGATAAACTCAAAAAATTTTCAAAAAATAACAAAAAAAATTAGATATTGTTGAAAAAATCAATACATATCTTTCTTATATGTATAATCCAATTCACACACATAAAAAGCCCTATCCTTCTTCTATCCAAAAACAGTAAAAAAAATTGAAAATCGAAACTGTTTAAGTTAAACGTGGTTTAGTGAGAATAGTCATAAAAAAAGTTTTTTACCATAACTTTAAAATTTGAGGGTGTCTGGCAAGTTTGATGGACATTTTGTGACCTTTTCGACGAGACCTACAACCTAAACTACCTCATTTCAAAAGTATATTCGATTTTTTGTTTTTTTAGCACAGTGTAATTTCTGAAATCCAATTGCAAATGGTATAGAAAAGACAATTGTGTTGTTTTCGGTTATATAGTCGTTGTAATTGTGTTGCAAAAATGTCTCAACAAGTGATTGCAAGTTGATCGGTATAAATAAAGAAGGGCCTAGGACCAATTTATCGGTCAGTTACCAAAAGCCGCTTAAATTACTCACTATTTTCTTCTCCACCCAATGATGTAGGTTATGAAATACAACTTTGACTGCAGAAGATGTAACTATTTCTTTAAAAACTAGTTTTATAAAAAAAGATTTCAGTGAAATCGCTTTCATTGTTTAAATCCACAAATCATCACCTTATTTTAATTATATTCTTGTGTTTCATAAACTCGCCCAGTTTTATAAAAAATTATTATGAAGTTATTTAAAAAAACGCCCTTTTTAAACAAATATCAATCTCATAAATCATAATTTATTAATTTTTTGTAATATGTTATCAAGTTATAAAAAGACTTATAACCTTATAAAACATAATTAACGCCTAGTTAAGTTGTTCATTTCATAAGCTCACCAAAAAAATTTTCAAAAACTCCAAAAATCTTATATTTGAATTCCAAAATATTTTAAAACTTGGTATAATAATATTGATTATGTATTTTAAAGAGTAATAAAAATCATAGTTTTGAATACCAACATTTTTACGACAGTTTTTTTTATTTAATAGATGTTAAGCTAACCACAAATAGTTTCAAATAATCATAAAATTAATTAACTTAAATAAAAATGTAATAAAATTATAAAATATGATTGTCAAAATTTTTTTTACGACTCATACACAAAAGAAACACAAATGATCTATAGAAAAGTAAGTTGTGGTGAGATTTATAACTGTATAAAAAGTTGAACTCAAACCATTTTCAAAACATTCTAATTTATAATTTAAAAATATATACCAAACTTCCAAAACAAAATATTTTTGGTACCAGATTATAGTTGCTTAGTAAGTAGTATAAAGTATAACAAAGTCGGCCTAGATCAATTCTAAATTTATTTTTTAAAATCTGATCTTTCGTTGATTGATGTAGAATTAAAGTCTCAGAATTTTAAACTTATTTACTGAAAAAAAGTCGCAGAATCTGAGACTTTTTTGTCTCAAATTCTGCGACTGAATTTGAGACTAATTTTATAGGAAAAAGGAATGATAATATGCACAGAAAAAAATATGGAGGAAACAAATTTGAGTAATCACTTGTTTAAAATTAAAAACAAAAATTGAGTAATTTTTTAATTGACGCAATTAAAAATTTACTCAAAAATTTTAAAAACAATTTAAGTAAATAATTTAATAAAAATTTAATAGTTTTTTTATTTTTTTTTTTTAACTCTCACAGTTTCTTGAATTCTCGTTTAGTTTATTGTTTTTTGTGTATGTATATGAAAGTTTGTAATCGTCATTATAAAATTTTCCTATGTTTTTGAGACATAAATATGTTTGGTAAAGTTTGAAAAAACAAGTTTTTTTTTTTTTTTTTTTTTTTGTAAAAAAATTTAAAACTCTTTTAAACTTTAAGCGTCCAATCTAAATCAAACGGACGCAAAAATTTCAAATTTGACGTGTTTGTTTTTTTTAGGTCTTGCGCAACGCAATTTGATTCTGGTTCGACAATAAAAAAATAAATAGATAAATTTTGAAAATTGACACAATTAAAAATTTACTCAAATTTTTTTTCGAACATTTAATAAATTTTTATTAAAAGTTTACTCAATACTATTAAATCGTTTACTGGTGCAAAATTGAGTAATTTTTTACTCAATAGTATTACAAATTTACTCAAATATTTTTTTTATTTTTTTCTGTGTGGGACTCTTTCTATAGGAAAAATATTACAGAATTGATGCTGATCAACTGCTGGCATGTCCTTGGGGATATTTGGAAACAAATTTATGAAAATGTCAAAAACTTCATGCAGGAAGGCCAAATTATTTGCCAACTTAAATATGCAAAACCTTATCAATCATTTTACATGTTTAAATTAAATTATTTTCGAATCGAAAAAATGTGAAAACAGTTATAAAACACAAACAACATACTTTTTTAATATTTTCAAAATAAAATATTTTTTTAAATTAATAAAGTCATTTATAAATAAATAAAAGGATAAAAACATATTTACGTTTTTATATTTTTTTTTTTTTGTGAAAGACAGATTAAAATTCCAACCACTTTAACATACTTATACAATTGAAAAAAAAAACTTCTAAAATACAAATGAAGTAGGAAAAAAAAACGGCAACAAAAAGAAAACAAAATATATACAGACATACATTTCTCTTCTTTATTGGTTTACGCATAAAATTAAACAATCATATTGCAATCCCAACCAAACCACCTGCTGTGCTTTGTATATGCGTTCCGGCGGCATACAGACCGCAAAATACAAATAATAAAAAAAAATAAAACACCATAATAACATCACAGGGATTTCCCAAACATTTAAATTTTCAATAAGATAAAAAAAAATTCAACACATCAAGATTTTGCTTTGGACGTTAGAGAACTTGAAATAGAATGATGGCAACATTCAATTACTTTCTGATTTTTACTTCTACTAGAAAAAAATGAAAGTACATCAATAGAAGACCAAAACTCTCGATGGGTTATAAAACATAGCTCGAGTTTTTTTTATGGCCCACCGAAGTTTTCAAATTTTTTTCAAACGCGTTATGAATAAGTTGAAAAAAGTATGAAATCTAATTGTAAGGTGAATAATATTCAAAGATATCTTCAGTGAAATTTTATGGCACTTCTGTTCTTAAATCATGTTAACCCTATATCTCCCAATTTTGGGGATCATTTTGGTCCTTGTCTCAAATATCCTTATAGAACAATACTAAAAGGTTTTTTTTAAGGGTTAAAATGTTCTACAAAAATTTTCTGCATCAAATTTCACTAGGAGTTGTAAAGACAAAAAATTCGTACAAAAAGTGCAAAATGCTTAAAAAATAAGATTGAAAATTACACTGTGCTCGAATTTGACACTTTTTTTAACAAGCTGGGCACCCTACTGACTAAGTTAATTCGAGTACGCTGAATTCAATGGTGTTAGTCGTTTTTCGAAGTTAGGGCTCGTATTGGCGATATTTGCGATTTAAAATGTTGATGCCCAAGTACAATAAAAACGATATTTTAAAACTTTAGCGATAATTTTTAAATTTAAAACCATTCAAGTCTGTTAAACTAACGTTACAAACCATAAAACCGTGAATTTTTTTCGCGAAAAATCTATATTTTCGTGAAAAAGTTGGTTCAATAAAAATATTTTATTTTGAGGATGTTAATTCTGGCTCGAGGTCATTATTTTCATTACTATTTAAAACCATGATATTCTCATAGCATAATTTTCAAGAAAATTATTTTTTTGTTTTAAATTTATTTATGTTGGTCATTTTTGCAAGACTTAATCGACACGTGTTTCGGAATTTGTCAGATTCCATTGTCAAGATTATTTAGCAAAAATAGAAACGATTTGCTACAAAGTAGCAAACGAGTCTAAAGACAAATCGTTTGTGCACAAACTAAAATATTAATACATAATCGCCTCTTTTCACAATGTTAATTAGAAGACGAAGAAATTGTACCATACTAATAAGGCAACGATTGTCAATATCCAACAAAAATATTTAAAACAATTTTACATATGATAGTCCATTGGACTACAACAATATGTTATTTGTTGTTGTGAATGAAATAATACCACATTAGGGTTATTCATCACTACGGCGCACAGTGCCACATTTGGCCAATCTAGCACGACAAAAATCAAAAAAAAAAAGTTCCCCGATTTTTATGATTTGTTTCTATGTATTATGTATCAAACATTCATCATAGCACGGAAATACTTTTATTAGAACGATAATTCTGTTCGTTAATAAGATGTGGGTGCTAGTTCGTGTACACTAAATATTAGATTTTTTTTAAGTAAGCGTAAGTATTTGCGACTTTCGCGATTATTTTTTTTTTTATTTTTAAGTAAAAAAATATTTTTATACCCTCCACATACAGTATGGGGGCATACTCACTTTGTCAATCCGTGTGTAACGCATCAAAATATGGGTCTAGGAGCCCATGAAGTATATATATTTCTGATCAGTGATCGATTCTAAGACATTCTAGCGATTTCCGTCCGTCCGTCTGTCCGTTTGCAGTTAACACGACGCAGTCCAAAATAAAAGTGTCTCAATTTTCTATAGGTCTTATGTTCCTAGGCAGGTTAAGTTCGTAAATGAGCAATATCGGACCAGGGGAAAAAAACGTTCCTCTTTAAAGAACTAAATCAAATTCTAATAAAAAGTACCATTGTTTTTACATGATTTTTGTGTTTTTGTTTAACAAATGCAACATTTTTATGCTACATGAAGTTCAAAGTCCTGCATTTGGACCCAGAGGATTAGAAATGTCGTTTTTTCGGTCCGCCCCCTTTTGTGGGCGTGGCTTAAAATTTTTTTTTAAATAATGATAAACTTGTATTTCTTAAGTGCAAAAAGCATTAGATTGCATTTTTAAACGAGACGAAATTTGTCCCCCCCAATTACCACTACCAACCCCTTTTTTTCGCGGAATTTTTTTCGTGAAATTTTTTTCCAATTTTTTTTTTTAATTTTGCTATTAATTTATAAAAATGAGTAGAATCCCATCAAAAACATGGTAATTAGATGTGAAAAGTATTCATTATTTTAAGCCCAAAAGTAACTACTTCTCAGTAATATGTTATAAAAGTACCTCTAAGTAATAATATCTTCTTGCACTTGCAGTTTTTAACTTTTACAATTCAATTAACTTAAAAATTACTTAAAAACTTAAAAAAAAAATACGCAATTTTTAAGTTTTAGTAAAAACAAGTTAAATTTTAAAAGTTTTAATTAACTAATTATTTTACTTCTTATTGGTAATGGATTTTTACTCCTTATTTGTAATCCGAGGCAGTAACTACTTATTTATCTCCATACTCTTCACTAGTTATTTTTGTCTCACGCCCTTGTTAAAATAATTAGTGTTTCATTCAATAAGTAACTACTGATTAACATCTGCTTCGGATTACAAAACCCATTACTAGTAATGCCAATTTTTGCTTGGATACGATACATTAAATAAACAAAAATTTTTTCGCGGATTTTTTTTTTTGCGGAAATTTTTTTTCCGCGAAAAAAAAAAATTTCTAAATTTATATTCAAAAACTATCCCAAAAGCATAAAAATTTAATTTTTGTAGTACCTAGGCTTTACAATTTTAAATCGCGAATACGAGCGCTAACTTCGAAAAACGGCCAGCATCATTGAGTTCAGCTTACCCGAATTAGCTTTACCAGCAGGGTGCCCAGCTTGTTATTTGTTGTGATTAGCACAGTGTAGTTAATTACAAGTAAGGGATAAATAAGTTGTTACTTTTTTAGGCTTACGAGTAGGGATTTGATATTATCAATAAGTACTTTTATAACATGTTGTAAGTCACTAGTTGCTTTTGAGCTTAGAATTATTAGAGTGGTAATGGGTACTCATTATAAATAATGCATGAAGTAATGTTTACTTCTAACAACTTATTACCAAGATTTTGCTGGGTCAATATGTAGATCAAACAATAGTTTATGGTTGTGCAGACTAAAGTTACTGCTAATCAGTATTGTTAATGGTATGATTATGACAAAAAAAAATATCCAAGGTTCGATTCTCGTTGGGGTATGCATGTTAATAACAAATTCACGTATAAGAAACACGATTACCATTAGCGAAACAAGCCGACATTTGAATCCTGATGATGATTATGATAAAAGAAATGTCTATAACTTTTAGAAATTAAATTTAATTCTACATTTTTCAACATGAACTTTCGAAAATAATTGTATTAATCCCCTTTTTAACTGTTGGGAAAATTCAAAACCAGTAGTACTTAAATCCCTATTTAAGAATCCCTGAAATGCATACCTTCTAAATACTTCCAAACAAATATTCTTATGTACATTTATATTTTGTATGAAAGTGTATGTATATTATATTGAAATTGGTAGGTAAGTAAGTATGGTATGACTAAAGCTGTGCAACAGGTTAAAAGTTAGTCTAACATAAGCCAAGTTTAAAATAAAAAAAAAAAATTACACAGCAAGAGGTGTATGGAACTAAAATCTAACAAACAACACACTACTCAAAATATACATTCATATCAAATATATATACAAAAAACGCTACCGCATTGAGCTAAATTCAAATTCGTTTATGGAAGGAGTGTAAAAGAAACTGCAGCATAAGTCTGGAAGTATTAGATGTGGAAAAAAAATCAATAAAAAAAAGCTGAGATTTTTTCTGTTTTTAGTTAAGGAAAACAAATGAAAATGTAAAAGATGTAAAAAAGATTAGTAATGCTACTTGAAAAAAAAAAAAAATAGAAACTAGGAATAGAAAATCTTCAAATAGTTAAAACTTAATAAAGAGGTGCGTAAGGTCTTTAAAGAAGGTGTTATTTATGATGGCTTTTCTTTTTTTCCAGACTATATAGAAAGATAAATGTGGTAGTTGGACTTTAAAATATTAGTTAGAATTATAGAAGTGTGTTTTAAAAGATTTTGTGACGGGGATGAAGGGAGATCCGATTTTTTATTTAAAAAGCGTTCGAAATTTTGAGCTACAAAAGTATTTCTGTTCTAAAAATTCTAAAATAATATGTAACCTCCTCAAAAGTTTAATTTAGCTCGATGTAATTTTTCTTTACTAATTATACCATTAGAACTGCTATTGTCCAAAACTAAAATATTAATACATATTAAAATCCACACTCACTGAGCATTAGAAGAAGAACAATTGAATCATCTCTTTGTTTGTCAGATGAATATAAAACAAGTGAGAGTGTTAAATTCGGCTGTGCCAAATCTTTTATACCCTCCAAAACGTAAAAAAAAAAAATTAAAAAAAATCCAGTGGCTTTTTTTTGTGGCGGTTTTATTAGTGACGTTGGGGTACACCTTCCTCCTTGTTGTAGGTTTTATTAAATGGATTTATTATGATTCGTGCAAATACTTAATCCAATTGATCATTATTAAAATACATTTTTTATATTTACGCCCACAAAAGGGGGCGGGTCAAACCTTTATTATTTTTTTTTTATCCGCTGAGTGCAACTCCAGGATCTTGAACTTCTATTGACACTAAATTGTTGCATTTGCTTAACAAAAGTACAAAAAAAAACTTAAAAAAGGTGGTGTTTCTGAAGTTGGTTTAGTTCTCCAAGGGGGAACTTTTTTTGTACTTCGAAAAAAAAAATCATAATTCGCCTTTGACAGACGAGGAAAAACAGGGAATTTTTTTTTTGCAAAAAAAGTCATGGGAAAGCTATAAATTCTACAAATTTATTAGTTTTTGCCGAAAGAGGTTTTTTATTCATGATCATATTTCGCTAAGACCATTTTGATACCCTCCACTCTAGTGATCGAGAGTATATATAAGTTTGTCATTCCGTTTGTAACACCTCGAAATATTGGTCTAGGACCCCATAAAGTATATATATTCTTGACCCTCGATCCATTTTAAGACGATCTAGCGATGTCTGTCCGTCCGTCTATCCGTCTGTCTGTTGAAAACACGCTTACTTTTGAAAGACTTTACGGAGGCTCCTGGCAGGTTGGTATTGCAATCCAGCGAAATCGGTCTAGTGGTTCAAGAGTTATGAGCCAAAGACTGCATTTCGGCAGGGGTTTTTCATAAATTTACGAGATAAAAACCACGCTGAGGCTTAGCATATATATATTTGTCGTTTCTCTGGCCTGGTTCTTTTTGAATTTCAGCCAAATCGGTTCAGTGGTTCAAAAGTTATTAGCAAAACCGTAAATTACAGATTAGTTTCACTCTAAATTCCCGTGTTTTAAAAACATTGGTAAGTCACAAAAATATTTTACAACGTATTTTTGTCACTCAAAAATATTTTTACACTAAAAAAAAAATACACTCGAAAAAAATTTTACATTAAAAAAAATTTTACACTCAAAAAAATTTTACACTCAAAAAAAAATTTAGTAAACTAATTTTTTTTTTTTTTCAAAAATTAAGTATTTAAAAAAAAAGTTTTTTACACTCAAAAAAAAATTAGTAAATTATTGTTTATGTTTTCAAAAATTACTTAAAAAAAAATTTTTTTACACAAAATAAAATATTTCTACTTTAGAAAATTTACTATCACATAAAAAGGGCATTGTGGAGGGTATTCATAGATTCGGCCAAGTCGAATTTAACTTTTCTACTTGTTTTTTTTTTTTTTTTAATTTGTTTTAAACGAAAATTGTACATTTTCGTATATATAGAAAAAGTCTCAGATTCTTACACATTTGACGTATAGAAAAGTCTAAATTTGAAAATTGGTTCAAAAGTTATAAGCAAAACCCCGAATTTCAGATTTTGTTCATCTTAAATGCCACATGGTAAACAAGTTTGAAAAGAATTGGTGGTAACTAAGCAATGCTTTTCAAACTTGTTTAGTTTTAAAGCAATGCTTTTTAAACTTGTTTAGTTTTAAAAGCATTGGTAACTTAGAAATTACACTCGAAAAAAATTTTACACTCGAAAAAAAATTTACACTCAAAAAAAATGTTACACTTAAAAAAAATTTTGTTTTTTTTACAAAAATGTCAATATTTTGTGTACATACGTACGTGCATTCACTCAGAAGTATTTTTACAGTAAAAAAAAACATTACACTCGAAAAAAAAGTTTTACACTCAAAAAAAATAGTAATTTTTCTTTTAAACGACAAAAAAAGAGTTTTTTACTCAAAATAAAATATTTCTAATCAAAATTGTTAACTTTTTCACGTTAAAATGTACTATCCTTTAAAAAAAGGCATTGTGGAGGGTATTCATAGATTCGGCAAAGTAGAATTTAACTTTTCTACTTGTTTCTCCCTTTTTTTTGTTTTTATTTTTTTTTATTTTTTTCTTTCCTTTTTCTTTTTGAAATTTGGTCAGGGGGGGGGGGGAATTTTCCATTCCCCCTCCCCTTGTAGCCGCGCATGACTTAAATTGACAATGTAAGTATTCCTCGCTACTGTGGTTGGAGTGCAACAAAAAACAAAAGACTTAAGAAACAAACTTTTGATGAGAAATTTCATCTACAACTGAAAGTTACTAATTTCCAGAAATTTCTATTAGAGAAAATATTTTTCTCCTTTTTATGTGTGTGCTTATAAAAAATGTTAGAAACATATTCAAAAGAAAATTACATTTGAAAATTCCAAAAAAAAAAAATTTAAAAGATTTTTTTTTGCTGTTTAAAAGTTTGTAGACTAGAAGAGTCCCAACTCTTTTTAAGAAACATCTAATCAAAAGACAAATTAAATTTTTGAATTCAAAACTTTATTATTTAAAATCAAATTTTCTATATAATCAACACGAAATTGACATTTAAAAACTTTTAAATATTTACTAAAGCTTTCCAAATACAAAAAAAAAAATGGCATAACTAAATGCAATAATTGTTCAAAAACTATTTATGAAAAATTGATTTTCTCAAATAAAAACTAAATAAAAATCACATCCACAATAAACTAAACAGTCGTTAAGCTATTTAAAAGGTTGAAAATGGACTTTATTGCATGACAAAAAAATTATAGAAAAAAAAATAAAGAAACTTCAAATTGGCAATGATTGTACATGAGTACTTTAAACACAAAAACAAAATATATTTTAAAGTGCGCAGGCGTTATTGTACACAAAGGATGAACATGAAGGAAATGTTACAAAATATTTAATTCTTAAAAGGCACGCAAAAACAGGCTTACTTTCCAAGAAATTGTGGTACTTGGGGGGGGGGGGGATTTCCTCTCGAATATGTGTTGAAAAATTCTTTCTAATGCTTTTTTTCACTAAAGAAATACAAGTTTATCATTATTAAAATAAAAAAAATTATTCCACGCCCATAAAAGGGGGGCGGACCGAAAAAACGACATTTTCTAATTTTCTGGGTCCAAATGCAGGACTGCGGACTTTTTGTAGCATAACAATGCGGCATTTGTTAAACAAAAACACAAAAAATCATGTAAAAAAATGTTTTTTTTTCAGGTCCCCTGGTCCGATTTTGCTCATTTACGAACTTAACCTGCCTAGGAACATAAGACATATTCGTGCCAAATGTCGGGAGTCTAGCTCTTTTATTTTGGACTGCATCGTGTTAACTACAGACGGACAGACGGACGGACGGACATTGCTTAAATGTCTTAGAATCGATCACTGATCAATACTTTATATACTTTATGGGGTCCCCGACCGATATTTCGATGCGTTACACACGGAATAACATAGTAAGTATACCCCGATACTGTAGTTGGAGGGTATAAAAATGTACACTTAAAAAAAATTTACACTCAAAAGAAATTTACACCCGAAATTTTTTTTTCAAAAAAAAAAGTTTTTACTCAAGATACACAATGTTGATACCCAATTTAATTTTTACAATATAAAAAATTTTACACTCAAAAAATTTACACTCGAAATTTTTTTATTTTCAAATAAAAAAAGTATTTTCCAAAATAAAAAAATTCAAAAACAATTATTTTTGTTTTGTTCATCTTGGAGAGTATTCCTGGATTCGGTCAAGTCGAATTTAAAATTTTTAGCTTTTTTTAATTTGTAAATTTTTGTTCCTGTGTCTTCTTTATTTTATGTTGTTATTGTAACTTAAAGACAACCTTAAAAGATAAACTATAATAATAAAGAAAAAAAAAAAAAAAAACAGAAAAACTGCAAAACTGCAGAAAAAAAATTACTAACAATCAGTAGTTTTTAAAGTCAATTGTATTTAACCACAATGAACCCAATTAAAAACAATAATTTTTTTTGAAAACAAAAAATTTACAGAAAATAAAAAATAATCTCTTGAATCGCTCAGCCAACAAATACTATATTTTAAAAGTAAAGAGATTTTCCCTTATAAAAAAAAAGAAAATTTTTTATTTTTTTATACCCTCCACTTAGTGATAGAGGGTATATATAAGTTTGTCATTCCGTTTGTAACTCATCGAAATATCGGTCTGGGACCCCATAAAGTATATATATTCATGATGCCCGATCGATTTTAAGACATTCTAGGGATGTCCTTCTGTCCGTCTGTCCGTCTGTCCGTCTGTCCGTCTGTCTGTCTGTCTGTCTGTCTGTGGAAAATGCTCTCGCGGACAAAATATTGCACAGAGATGACTGAAACTTAAAATATATATTGGAAGTTCTCCCGAGAAGTTTGGTATTGCATTTGAGCGATATCGGTTCAGCGGTTCAAAAGTTATGAACGAAAATGTAAGCACACCTCAAAAATTTCAGTACATTCAACATAACCTAAAAATACAAAATGCTTTAATTGGGCTTCTGGTTGACATATGTGAACATAATTCAACACCAAATGGTATTTAAACAAGAACGAACATATTTTTTGACAAAAAAAGAAAAAAATCGCGGATTGTTTTTTTTTACCAAAATTTTTTTTCGCGGAAATTTTTTTTCAAAATTTTTTTTTTTTTTTAAAGTAATTTCCTTTTAAATAAAGTTTTTTGCAATAATCTTTTTGAAATTGTGGAGGGTATCACTAGATTCGGCAAGGCCGAATTTAACTTTTTTACTTGTTTTTTTTGCTTCTGGTAAAAAAAATCAATTTTAAAAAATCAATAATGAAAATTTTGTGAACTAAAAAAAATATTGATACTTTCAATTTCACTTTTTCTGTGTTATTAAGATTTTTCTCGATTTTGTTTCATAATTTTCAATTTTTTCATTATTTTAATAAAAGCAAATTTTTACAATGTAGTATTTTTTTTTCTGAAATCTTAACAATTTAATCTTTTTAATTGTGATGGTTTAAGAAGATAAGTTTGTTGTATTTTTTCTGTTGTTTTTATTTTAAGACTTAAAATATGTGTGGCAAATAAAGTTGTAAATAAAATTTGTTTATCATAGATTTTGGATTTTTTTTTCGCTTTTTGTGGGTATTATTTAGCAGCATCTATGATTTTGTTGAAAAAAAAGTGGGTGTTTTTCGTGGTGATGTAGCTGAGAGTATTTGGCATTTAAAGCATGTGCGATGAAATTAATTTTTGTTAAAAAAAAAACAAATTTTTTTGTTAGAAATATTATGTTGTATGTTTGAATAAAAAAAATGAAAGTTTGTTTAATTAAAATCTTAGATATTTTAACACTGATTATTTTGTGTTAATAAAGCGTGTTTTTAATATTTTTTTATATTGTTTTTGCTGAAATCATGTAGGAGATTACAGGAGTCTACACCCTCACACACTTTTTTTTTTTGTGGTGGTGGGGTTGTTAAACATAATTGCTTTTGATTAAGACATTTTATATTTAACAATTAACAATGGCTTTATTAGAAATAATTGATAAACTTTATTATAAAAAAGTTTGTGTCTTAAGTCTTTTGTTTTACTACATAAGAAATTACTTTTGGTAAGTAAAAATATATTGCAATGACAATTTTTTTAATAATAATAATAATGCAAAAAATACTAATTTTAAAATTTTTCAATAGAAATAATTTCCAAATTTGTTTATAGAAAAAGTCCTGAAAGCTTTCTTTTGGAAAAATCTGGTAATTTTTCTATAGCACGAATTCCACCAGAGATTTTATAAAATCTGACCGAGGGTCTAATTTTTTATACACATTTGTACTATGGGGCCAACAAAACATATCCATTTTCAGTTTTTTAAATTAAAAAAAAACGCGATTTTTTCGCGAGTTTTGACTTTCTTCAAAAATTGAAAAAATCAGAAAAGTTTGATACTTTGAAGAGCCATGTCTTCCAAAGTATTTATCCGAATACTACCATTCAAAAAGTATACCAATGCCCTCAAAAAAACATTTTTTTAAAAAAATGTACGTTTTTGATGCAAATGCAATTTTTAGATTCATTTTTCAAAACTTAATCCCCCTCGATTGTTCTTAAACCTGCACAGATCGAAAGAATAACACTTTTTACATAAAACTAAGTGCAGTTTTTTTTTGGGCCTTCGTTTTTTTCCACCTTTCGTGATTTTTGTAAAAACTACTTATGAGATTTTTCCATACAAAAAATATATTTTATGTTTGTTTATTCTGTAATTTTATCAAAAAAGTCTGCAACTTTGAAGAGAATTACCTTTGAAAGTATTTATTTGATTTTTATGCCCTCCAACCACAGTATGGGGGTATGCTCACTTTGTCATTCCGTTTGCAACGCATCGAAATATCGGTCGGGGACCCCATAAAGTATATATATTATTGATCCATGATCGATTCTAAGACATTCTGTGAATGTCCGTCCGTCCGTCCGTCTGTCTGTAGATGGCACGATACAGTCAAAAATAAAAGAGCTAGCCTCCTGCAATTTGGCATAAATATGTCTTATGGTCCTAGGCAGGTTAAGTTCGTAAATGGGCAAAATCGGCTCAGGGGGAAAAAAGTTCCCCCATGAAGAACTGAACCTACCTCTGAAAAAATACACTTTTTTACATGTTTTTTTGTATTTTTGTTAAATAAATGAAACATTTGTTACACTCAAAATATTTTGTAGGCAAAAACAAATAAAAAACACATTTTAAACAAGTGAATAAACAATTGAAAATCATCCCAGTAATTATTCATTAGTTTTAACAAACATCAACATTTATTTTTTACTGTTGACAAAATTTCATAACATAAATTATATTAAACATTAAAAAATAACGTTTTTTTCATTCTTTTTTACCAACAAATTCGAAAAAAATAACCTACGTAAACATTAAAAATTAATGATTGTTCTGTTATTTTTACCAACAAATTCCGAAAAAATAATCAACGAAAACATTAAAAATTAATGATTTCGTAGGTTATTTTTTACAATTTTCTATTAAAATATTTTTTTAAACTTTTTTAATAAAATTTTGGGGAATCGATCCCGCAAATTAACTACATTCTGGCCAGACACTCTACCCATCGTGCCAAAGTCATTTGATACAAACATGTTTTTATATTTCTATAAATATTTTTTTGAATTTTTTTTTCTACAAAAAAATAAGCCACAGAATTAGTTAAAAACTAATGATATCTCATTAAAAAATACCAACAATTTCAACAAAAAAAAAATAAATACTTACACATATCATTAAAAATGTAAAGAATAATCAGTAGTTTTTACTTACAGAACAAAAATAAACGACTTTAAAAATTAAATGTTAATGAAAGTCTTTATTTTTTAGTGTGTTATTTCTGAAACAAATGACAAAAGTAGTCATTAAAAAAAAACTGAACATCAAACCGATGTTTTGTCTTTAAAAAACGATTAAACGTAAAATATTTTAAATAAACCACAAACAGTTAATGATATAATTTTTTGATTGTATGGTTTTTAAGCTTAATGAAAGAAAATTTGATTAAAAAATTCGTTTCAGCAAAAAAGTTAGCTAAATTAGAAGTCGTTTTACAGATTTTTTGGCAGAGTTTTTCTTTTGAGTGTAGTTTTCCTTTTAGAAAAATCTTTAAGACTTTGAAATTTATTTCCATTTCATTTTTGACATTAATGTATAAATCTTTCCTAGCAAATCATTTTATTATTTCAGGTAATATTACAATTTCATTGATACCATTTATTCGCAATAACTAGTAAGTATTGATTTAAATTTGTTAAAAAAAAAAATAAAAACTTATTTTTGCACAAAAGAGAAACGAAAACTATCACTTTTTTATAAAATTTTCTATTTTCTTATTGATTTAATGCCGCAGCCATTAAAAAAAATTCCCTGTATACATATATTCACATAAACATTTTTTCTGACAATAAAATTCACAAACAAAAAAACAATAAATCTACAGCTAACGGCTCAGAAAATTAAAGTTTTTTTTTTTTTTTTAAATCATATTTTTTGCCTTAACTAACAATTTTCCTAAGGAAACACAAACAAAACAAAAAAAAAATTAATAATTTTCCGCCGTTCACTTAAAAATGATTTTAAAGCAAAAAAAAAAAAGAAAATCACAAGAGAAAATTTACCACCTTTTTTTTAAGGAAAAGGTTTGAAAATTAAAAAGACAGAAAAAAAACTTAAAATCGACATCACGTTTATGCAAAATATTATAAAATAACATTACAATGTATTAACAAAAACACAAATCAGATGGTTTAAAAAAAAAAAGTTCTGAGCTTTAGGGAGAGAATTAAAACTACCCAGTTGGCAAAATAAAATCACACCTGACATACTGCTGACTTTCCCTTTATGAAATCGCTGACATCTTCATATAATTTTTCAAAATGTCATCAATGACATGTCAGCAGTTGGTCAGCAGTGTCCACCAGTATCGGTGGCCACTAACAATTCGTTTAAACAACCGCTGACCAACTGCTGACATGTCATTGATGACATTTTGAAAAATTGTATGAAGATGTCAGCGATTTCATAAAGGGAGAGTCAGCAGTATGTCAGGTGTGATTTTTTTTGCCGACTGGGTAAAAACAAATATTGAAAACTTAGGAAATTTTTTAATATTTTCTTTTTTTTAATTAAATTATTTGTTTAGAAATAAAGAATAATTTTTATATACTTAATTAAATTTTTTCCAGTTCTTTGATCTAAAAATAGTGAACTTAATAAATTTAACACTTTAAGGCAAAGGCGTTAAACTGATATTTTTCTAACATAAACGTATAATTTGAAACCATCCAGCAGTGAGAGGGGGAAAATGGCAAATCAATGATGTATACAAGTTGCAGTTATAAGTAAAAGAAAATCAACAACAAAAGAATACAGAATTTTGCAGGCAATATTATCCGTTTCTCGAATACACTATACCTATGTATAAAACAAATTTGTGATCATTGATTAAAAATATTTGAAATGTGAGAGAAATGGAACTAGTCCTCACAAGTCCTTGCAAGGCAAAAAAATCATAGAATTTTTCTATACACACAAAAAAACCCTTGTCAATTTTCTAGAAAAAATCTCGTAATCCTATTTTATTTGACAGTTTTCCTTGTTTTTTTAACAAAAATTTTTCGATCGAAATAAATTTTTTTTTTTTGTAATTTTACAAATTTCTAATGTTTTTTTGCAAAAAATCTAGTAAATTCAAGAGAATTCCTTGTAGTTTTATTGCGCAAAAAATTTGTAAATTTACAACTTTATTGGTAAAATTACTTGTAAAATTACAAAAAAGCTCGTAATTTTTACTAGAAATTCTCGTAAATTAAAAGGTAGCTAAAAATCTATTACAGTTCCGAAACCTACTTGTAAGTTTTATCGCGTCAAAAAAAAAAAATTGTAAATTAACAATTTTATTAGTAAAAAGCTTGTAAAATTACAAAATTATTGGAAAAAGCTTGTTAAATTGCAGGGAATTCTTGTCAAATAGTAGGTAGCAAACTTTTCTTGTCATTTTACAGTTTTTTTTTTTTGAGTGTAGAAAAAATGTTTCAGAATCCAAAATTTTTTTCTAAAGAAAAAATTTCTCAACATCTTAGAATTTTTCTTAAAAGAAAAAGTTTGTCAGAAATTGATTATTTTTCTAAGGAAAAAATGCCTCAGAATCAGAGAATTTTTTATAGAAAAAATTTTTGAATTTTTATATATAAAAAAATTTTTAGAATCCGAGAGTTTTTCTAATTAGTAAAAATATCTCATAATCTGACAATTTTTTGATAGAAAAAAAATATCTCAGAATCTGAGTGTTTTTCTACATAAAAAATGCCTTAGAATCTTAGAAATTTTCTACAGAAAAAATGTCTCAAATCTGAAAAGTTTACTATAGAAAAAATGTCTCAGAATCTAAGAATATTTCTTTCGAAAAAATCCCCAAAAATCTGTGAAATTTTCTATAGCAAAATTTCTCAGAATCTAAGAAATTTTTTATATTAAATTTTTTATATAATGTCTCAGAATCCGAGAATTTTTCTATAGAAAAAATGTCTCAGAATCTGAGAATTTTTCTATACAAAAAATGTCTCGGAATCTGAAATTTTTTTATATAGAAAAAATGTCTCAGAATCTGAGAATTTTTCTTTAAAAAAAAATGTCTCAGAATCTGAGAGTTTTTTAGCAGAAACAATTTCTCAGATTCTGAAAATTTTTCTATAGAAAAAATTTCTCAGAATCTAAGATTTTTTTGACAGAATTTTTTTTTCAGAATTTGAGAATTTTTATTATACCTTAGAATCTGAGAATTTATTTATAGAAAAAATATTTCAGACTCTTAGAAATTTTCTACAGAAAAAATATTTCAAAATCTTAAAACTTTTCTATAGAAAAAATGTTTCAGAATCTGGGAATTTCTCTGTAATAACCCTAAGAATTTTTCTTTAGAAGTTTTTCTATTGAAAAAATGACTCGGAATTAGACAGTTTTTCCATACAAAATCTAAGAAAAAATTTCAAAATCTCAGAATTTTTCTTTAGAAAAAATATTTCAGAATCTGAGGATTTTTCTATACAAGAAATGTTTCAAAATCTGAATTTTCTGTGGAAAAAATGGCTCAGAATCAGAGGTTTTTTCTATAAAAAAATATATCGGAGTCTGAGAGTTTTTCCAAACAAAAAATGCCTAGAATCTGAAAATTTTTCTATACAAAAAATGTTTTAGAATTTGAGATTTTTTTTTTTTTAATTGTCTCAAAATCTATGTTTTTCTATAAATTCTAAGAATATTTCTGAGAATATTTCTATAGAAAAAATGTCCCAGAATCTGAGACTTTTTCTATAGAAAAAATTTCTCAGAATTTGAGACTTTCTCTATAGAAAAAATGCCTTAGAATCTGAGTCTTTCTATATAGAAAAAATGTCTCAGAATCTCAAACTTTCTCTATAGAAAAAATGTCTCAGAATCTCAAACTTTCTCTATAGAAAAAATGTCTCAGAATCTGAGACTTTTTCTATAGAAAAAATGTCTCATAATCTGAGACTTTTTTTGATAGAAAAAATGTCTCAGAATCTGAGACTTTTTTTATAGAAAAAATGTCTCAGAATCTGAGACTTTTTCTTTAGAAAAAATGTATCAGAATCTCAGATTTTTTCTACAGAAAAAATGTCTCAGAATCTAAGACTTTTTCTTTAGAAAAAATGTCTCAGAATCTGAGACTTTTTCTTTAGAAAAAATGTCTCAGAATCTGAGACTTTTTCTATAGAAAATATGTCTCAGAATCTGAGACTTTTTCTATAGAAAAAATGTCTCAGAATCTGAGACTTTTTCTATAGAAAAAATGTCTCAGAATCTGAGACTTTTTCTATAGAAAAAATGTCTCAGAATCTGAGACTTTTTCTATAGAAAAAATGTCTCAGAATCTGAGACTTTTTCTATAGAAAAAATGTCTCAGAATCTGAGACTTTTTCTATAGAAAAAATGTCTCAGAATCTGAGACTTTTTCTATAGAAAAAATGTCTCAGAATCTGAGACTTTTTCTATAGAAAAAATGTCTCAGAATCTGAGACTTTTTCTATAGAAAAAATGTCTCAGAATCTGAGACTTTTTCTATAGAAAAAATGTCTCAGAATCTGAGACTTTTTCTATAGAAAAAATGTCTCAGAATCTGAGACTTTTTCTATAGAAAAAATGTCTCAGAATCTGAGAATTTTTCTACAGAAAAAATGTCTCAGAATCTGATAATTTTTCTATTGAAAAAATGTCTCAGAATCTGAGAATTTTTCTATAGAAAAAATGTCTCAGAATCTAAGAATCTTTCTAGAGTAAAAATGTCTCAGAATCTGAGAACTCTTCAATATGAAAAATGTCTAGAAGCTAAGAATCTTTCTGAATCTAAGAATTTTTCTATAGCTAAAATGTCTCAGAATCTGAGAGTTTTTCTACAGAAAAAATGTCTCAGAATATGGTAATGTTTCTATAGAGAAAATATCTCAGAATCAGAGAATTTTATTAAACGAAAAATGTCTCAGAATCTGAGAAATTATCTATTGAAAAAATGTCTCAGAATGTGTTAAATTTTTTTTATAGAAAAATGTCTCAGAATCTCTGACTTTTTATTAAAGAAAAATGTATTATAATTTTTCTATATGTTATTATAATTTTTCTATATAGAAAAATTTCTTAGATTCTGAAATTTTTTTTATGGAAAAAACGTCTTTGAATCTGAGAGTTTTTGTAATAGAAAAAATGACTCAAAACCTGAGAACTTTTTTATAGAAAAAATGTGTCAGACTCTGTGAGTTTTTCTATGAAAAAATGTTTCAGAATCTGAAAAGTTTTCTAAAGAAAAAATGTCTCAGAATTGTATCTCAGAATCTGACAGCTTTTTTATAGAAATTTTCTGTAGAAAAATGTTCCCATTGTATGAAAGTTTGTTTACTGAAAAAAATGTGTCAGTATTAAAAAAATGTTCAGTAGAAGACTCTTAAAATCTGTGGAATCTCCAAATATGCGAATTTATTTATTAGAAAAAAAAAATAAAAAATAATAAAAATCTAAAATTTTTTGTATAGATTTAATATTTCAGAATTCTTTTTTAGGTAAATTGAGAATTGTCAGCATATGAAGTCAAACTAAAATTATTTTGCTTAGTTATTAAAAAATCTTTATGTAAAAAACAAAAGACTTAAGCAACAAACTTTTAATAAAAGGAATTAATTTGCACTACTGTTAAAACATCAAAGTAGGGTATTTTTTCCACAATTCTTTAAAGAAAAACCTTTCTTTTCTTCTTTTTCCAATTTTTTAAGTCCTTATGAAAAATTTAAGTTTCAAATACAAAAATATAGTTAAAAAAAACATTTTTGATAGTATCTGTGCATTATGATTTTTAGCTAAAGGCCGTATAAACAAGCTATAAACTTCTATACCAATATATATATACAAAAAAATATTTAAAAAAATCTAACAAACTATAAAACAAAATCCTAAAAAATAAAAAACCAAACAAAACCTTCTTCTTTTCTTGCCACCATCACTACAAAACGGCATACAGACGGACGGACAGACAAACGATTTTCAATTGTCAGGTTGCACAAAAAAGTTAAGAATACAATTTTTTTTTTTCGAACAATTTTTCGTCGACGTCCATTTTAGTAATGGGTGATGGTTTCATGTTTTGCACATTTTGCAGCTTAAGGCAATGCTAATGAATGGTTTTGCAAATTTTTCAAACTCGTAAAAATACAAAAATAAAAATAAAAACTACAACAGCAAAAATGCAAAAAAAAAGAAATTCTTTTTATATCTTTTCCTACACATAGTAGAACAAAATTCTTTTTGTATAAACTTTTCTTAAGCGAATAATGAAAGAAAAACTGGTTGTTGGCTTAAAAAAAAAAAAAAAAAAAAAATGCGGCTTAAAATTTTCTAACAAACTTACAATCCATAATTGCTTAAAAGTAAAGTGTGGTTAAGAAAAGGTTTTTTCTAGGTTTCTGCTTAACTTTTTGAAGTCAGCGCGTTTATTTGCGATATTCGCGATTTAAAATTGTAAAAAAAATTTTTTTTTTGCGAAAAAAAAAATCCGGGAAAAAAAATTTTTCGAAAATTTTTTCATAAATTAATAGCAAAATAACAAAAATTGGAAAAAAAAATTCGCGAATAACATTTTTTTTTTTATATTCAACAGAGTTTAGATGACAAAAATTCAGCAATTGTCAAAATAATATAACAAAAATATTTTTTTTACTTAAAAATAAAAAAGAAAAAATAATCGCGAATATCGCTAATACATACACTAACTTTGAAAAAACAAAAACTAAATTGTTATTCTTTTGGGATAGTATTTAAATATAAATTTAGAAAATGCGTTAATTTTTTTTTCGCCAAAAATTTTTTTTTTTTCGCCCAAAAAAATTTTTTTCGCCAAAAAATTTTTTTTTGCGAAAAATTTTTTATCGAAAAATTTTGTGTCTGCAATGTCTTGTATTCTACACATTTTCATAAATTAATAGCAAAATAAAAAAAAAAAAAAAATTTTTTTTTTTGTATATTCAATAGAGTTTAGATAATACTACTACAAATTTAGCAATTGTCTAAATCAGAGCTTCTCACTAAATTTTGCATAACGACCCGTTTTCAATATATCAAATTTTTCGCAACCCCCTACAAGTGAGAAAATTAAATTCGGTCAAGACCGACCATATTATGCTCTACACCAGGTTTTCCCGAAAATGGGTCTCAAATCCAAACATGGACTGATTGGATCCCTATTTTTTGAGATGTTTAATTTGTGTAGAAAACCCACAGAAGTGAAAAATTGAATTTATGATTTTGGGGTAGGTTTTAAACATAAATTTAGAAAATGCATTGTTTTTCTCGCGAAAAAAAATTTCAGCGACAAAATTTTGTGTCTGCAATGCAGCGTTGCCAATTTTTGTTGTAATTTGTCCCTACAAAAATCGCTAAATCGACTTTAGCTTATCATAACTTTCTTAATAAACGGCGGATATCTTTTATTTTGGTCAAATTGGGTTCGCGAACATTTTTTCTATAAGACTGATTTATAATAAAAATTCCATCATGTCATTGCTCATTATAACATAACTTTAAAGATGTTGATTACTTAAAAAAAAGATGCACCATTTTCTATTCAACATTTTGCTACATAATTCTTCTGTACGTGGATCTTGACTTTGTTTAATTCGTCAGACTTACAGAAAACATGTTCACGAATCCAATTTGATCAAAACAAAAGATATCCGCCATTTATTAAGAAAGTTATGATAAGTTAAAGTCGATTTAGCTATTTTTGTAGGGATAAATTACAACAAAAACTGGCAACACTGCTGCAATGTGTCATATTCTACAAATTTTCATAAATTGATAGCAAAATACAAAAAAATTGGAAAAAAAAAATCGCGAAATTACTTAAAAATAAAAAAAAAATAAAATAATCACGGATATCGCTAATACATACGCTAACTTTGAAAAAACTAATATTACAATGGGATTTAGTTTACACAATTTAGCTTTAGCCACGGTGCCCTGGAGAGGATTTAAATAAAATTTTGGTGTTACTCCAATTTTTAAGCGGATTATGTTTTTGGACTATAAAAGAAAGAAAATGAGCCAAAAAAGAAAAAAAAGTACTAGGCGCTTTTTTTTTGGCGGGCAAAGAGATGAATTTCAAAAAAACAAAAAAGAATTTATTCTTTCAAATGCATTAAAATTTGTATATGCGGATGTAAATTCATCACATATTTACTTATCAGTGAGATTTAGATATACAGTGACGAGCAAAAGTGTAACAGGGTTCACATTGCTTTGATAATCTGCTCTATATTTTAAACTACACAAGATAAAGTATTGAAGTTTTTTGATAATTTTATTAGTTAATTGATCAGAATTTATAAACATTATCGAAATATGCTGTAAAATTTTTTATAAAAAAAATATAGTAAAAATTCCATAAAAAGGCAAGTGTTACATTATTGCACTCATGATTTTTCTACATAAATCTTTAGGACAACTTTTATATTTCGCTCATATAGACCCGGATTTTGCAATTTTTTTATAAAACTTAATAAATAACATAAAAATAATTCATTTGTTGAAAAGAAATTTTGGCTAAACATTTTTTTTAACTCAAAAGTCCGTCCTTTTAACGATTTTAGGAGAGCCACACGTATTACTCAAGCTTAGAATATACAGACATTATTTTTTTGGAATGGCGTTTATATCCGGCGATAGTAGAGCCCATTTATAATCAAATTCATAAGTGGTTTGTTTATTTTGCAATTAATACAAATTTTTTATTGGGTACTCAATTTGGCTTTTTGGCGGAATTTCAAATATTTTTGCAGATATTCAACATTTTTCGGATGAATACGAGCCAATTCTGGCCGATGATGTTTTTTCTATATTCGGTCTTAAATATATCGTCAATTAAAATCATCAGTAGATTGACAATATTGTTATAAAGAATGTAGTTATTATTAAATCCCTATTTAAAATTATTGTTTGGGGTACCTAAATTGAATTAGTGAATTTCGTCCAATGATAAGAGCAGCAAAAGACTTTTATTTATTAAACATTATTTATTTTTGTTCTTTCTGAAAAAATTAACTCCAAAGATTGCGTTCTGATTCGATAATTTGACACTATGGCACTACCCCGAGGATAATGTCCAAAACCACGAAATGTGATAGTGGTTTTAAATGGCATAAACCCATTCTTAACAAAATTTATGATCAACTGGTGATATAACTTGTTGATTTATTTACGGCTGAATTAAGAAAACACTTCTTGAGGCAAAATTGGCCTTTATTCAGCAGAAAAATGTCGAATTTCGGCAAAAATATTTGAAATTCCTCCAGAAACCCAACCCCAGTACACAATAACTTTTTTTTTACTAATTGCAAAAGCAACAATCCATTTACGAAATTTTTTATAAATGGTATCTATTATCGCCTGATATAAACACCATTCAAAAAAAATAATTTCTGCAAATTCTTAGCTTGATAAATATGCGTGGTTCCCCAAAAAACGTAAAAAGGACGGACTTTTGAGTTAAAAATAATGTTTACCCAAAATTTCTTTTCAACAAATGAATTATTTTTATGTTATTTATTAAGCTTTATAAAAAAATTGCAAAATTCGGGTCTATATGCGCGAAATATAAAAGTTGTCCTAAAGATTTATGTAGAAAAATCATGAGTGCAATAATGTAACACTTGCCTTTTTATGGAATTTTTACTATATTTTTTTTATAAAAAATTTTACAGCATATTTCGGTAATGTTTATAAATTCTGATCAATTAACTAATAAAATTATCAAAAAACTTCAATACTTTATCTTGTGTAGTTTAAAATATAGAGCAGATGATCTAAGTAATGTGAACCCTGTTACACTTTTGCTCGTCACTGTATATGTAACATAATTTTCAGATATGAGACTTAAAAGAATAATTTCACTATTAATTGAAACTAAATGAAATATGTCCTTGTAAATTATTTATAAATGTAAGTTCTTAAAAGTTTTCAGTGTACTACTCAGACGGACAGCAGAACACAAAGTTGCCTCAGTTTAGACCTTAGTGAGTCATATAATTTTAAAAGAATTAATACTTTTTTGTTAAAAATGTTTTTTCAAAACTAAGAAAAATCTGAAAACGATAGTAAAAATCATTAAAAATGTGTTTGCAATGCCTAAGGAAGAGTAAAATAAAGTAAATAGTTTAAAAAGAGATACAGAAAGTGGTTTGGACTATTTGTTTATTGCGAAACTTATGGATGGACTTAATATCCTTTTTTAATTTTGTTTATTTCGCCAAAAATCCTTTGTAAATTTTGTTTGTATTGTTGGGGTTACTTTCCCCCTTTCAAAATCTAGAAACAGGATCAATATTAAATGTGAAGTAACTGCTAGAGCTTAAATTTTTATTAAATTAAAGAAGAAATTTGATTTAGTCTCACTAAATAGTGAAATTATTCTTTTAAGTCTTATTCTTTAAATCTCACTTACAAGTGAATATGTGATGAATTTACATCTGTATAAAAATGTTTTAATGCATTTGAAAGAATAAATTCTTTTTTGTTTTTTTGAAATTAATCTTTTTGCCCGCCAAAAAAAAAGCGCCTAGTACTTTTTTTTCTTTTTTGGCTCATTTTCTTTCTTTTATAGTCCAAAAACATAATCCGCTTTAAAATTGGAGTAACACCAAAATTTTATTTAAATCCTCTCCAGGGCACCGTGTAGCAGATGACTGTCGTAAATTTAAATCAAACTAAGAATATTTGTATTGAACCAATTTTTTTTTCACGAAAATAAAAATTTTTCGCGAACAAAAAATGCTTTTCGCGAAAAAAAAATCACGGTATTATGGTTTGTTATGGTAGTTTAACGAACTTGAATTAAGATTTAAAAATTATCGCAAAAGTTTAAAAATATGGTTTTTAACGTAACTGAGAATCAAAATTTTAAATCGCGAATATCGCGAAAAACTTCGAAAAACTTTGAAAAACACCAATAAATTCAGCGTACTCGTATTAACTGTACCAGTAGGTTGCCCATCTTGCTTAAAAAAAAATGTCAGATTCGACCACAGTGTAATTAACTCTCCAATGACTGATAACACCGTCCTACAAAAATGAAAAAAAGTCGTTAAACACGAACTGGATAATATACGTTTGAAACTAGAGACTAAATGTAGTAAAACTAAATTTACAGTTTTTCATTGCGTGATCCTGTTTCCTTTAAAAAGGACTTAAAAGTTTTAGAGGATTAAATTTTATAAAATATTTTTTTAATATTTATACTTGTTCTAGGATGCCACTAGTGATAGCAAATGAAAAAGGAGGATCTCCCCTAATTTTATTATTTTATTATTTTTACATATCAGGAAAATGGAGGTAAGTAACAACCTTTCAAATCTTTATCCTTCAATATCATTTAAAATTTTCAACAAAATATTTGGATAAAGCTTTCAAGGGACTTTATTTACATCCTTTTATTTTGATATGGCAAAATAAAAGAAATGCCTGCGAATTTTGTACTCTTGCCCAAAACATTAAATCATGATAATGTTTTGCGGAAGATTTGGGTGTACTTGCCAAAGCAAAGTTTTTTTTAGAAAAAATTATGTTATACTACTTTGCTATTCCATGCAAAACGAATTCAAATATCAGTCGAGGACCCCATTAAGTTTATATATTATTGACCCATTTCTAAGACACTTTAGCTATATACATTAGACCGGGTCGAAAAAAAAAGTTCCCATTGTGCGGGCTTAATTTTAAAACTTACCTCGAAAAAGTTCCATAGCCAAAATATAAGATTTTTAGGTCGCGATTTGGTACCGCCGAAATCGTTATTTGTTCATAGCTTTGTCATTTGATGTAAGATCGTTTTAAAAAAAAAATTGTTTGAAAGTCCTCCGCGAGTACTAAATTTGACCCATATCTGGTTTTGACCTCTGAGCTCATCTTCGTGTCATGAGTGTTAGTTTCTCAGCTTTCTACCCACCTAAATGATTTTTATTTTTCCATTAAATTATAGCATTAAAAAATTCATGAAATTCTTCCCTTAGAAGTACCCTCTTAAATTAATTAACAAAAAAGTTACATTCAATTTTAAATTTCCATAGAAAAAGATTTAAAACACTTGTTCGTATGTATTTAAATACAAACTAAAAAAATTAAATATAGTTTAATAACAAGTGTTTTTTCTAATTTTCTTTATATTGTATAGGAAAATCTTAAATCAAATGTAACTTTTTTGTTAATAAATTTAACTGGATACTTCCAAGGGAAGAATTTCATGAATTTTTTAGTGCTATAATTTAATGGAAAAATAAAAATCATTTAAGTGGGTAGAAAGATGAGAAACTAACAATCATAACAAGAAGATGACCTCTGAGGTTAAAACCAGATATGAGTCAACTTTAGTACTCGCTGAGGACTTTCTAACAATTTTTTTTTAAAACGATCGGACATCAACTGACAAAGCTATGAACAAAAAACGATTTCGGCGGTACCAAATCGCGACCTAAAAATCTAATATTTTGGCTATGGAACTTTTTCGAGGTAAGCTTTAAAATTAAGCCCGCACAATGGGAACTTTTTTTTCTCCTTTATGGTCGACCCAGTCTAATATACATCCGTCCATCAGTCTGTGGAAAGCAATATGCAATCCAATCCAAAAAAGCCTAACATTTGGTAAATGAGTGCAAAAATAAGTGCAAAAATAAGTGCAAAAAAGTGTTTTTACATTTTGGAGAGTATAAAATATTCGGCACGGAAGAATTTAACACTCTCACTTGTTTTATGCACATTTGATAAACAAATGGAACATTTTTATGTGAAATGTTAAGACTTGTTGAAAAAGTAGTGTTGGTAAAAAAAGGGAAAAATGATTTTTGGCGAAAAAAATGTTTGATTAAGAAAAAAAATTTTTGATAAAAAAAAAAATTTGAAAAAAAATTTAATCAAAAACTTGATAAAAAAAATTTGATTGAAAAAAAAAAATTTGATGAAAAAAAAAAAAATTATGAAAAAATTGATGAAAACAAAATTTTTTGATGAGAAAAAAAAAGTTAAAAAAAAAATTTTTGATGTAATAAAAAATTTATGTAAAAAAAAATTTGATGAAAATAAAATTATGTACAAAAAATTTGATGAACAAAAAAAATATGAAAAAAATTTATAAAAAAAAATTTCATGCGAAAAAAAATTTGATTGAAAAAAAAAATTGATGAAAAAAAAAATTATGAAAAAAAAAAAAAAAATTGATGAAAAAAAATTAATGAAAAAGAAAAAAAAAATGGTATGAAAAAAAAGTTGATGAATAAAAAAATTTGATGAAAAATTTTTTTTTTGTTGAAAAATAATTATGTTTCTTTTTATTCACCAGCTGGTGAAAAACGGTTTTATTCACCACGAGGTGAATTATTATCTAAATTAATAAAATTTTTGGTTTTAAGAAAATGAAAATAGTAATTCTCATTTTCTTTTTCGTTAATTGTTATCTTATATAGTCAAACTGAGGTGGCGTCCTGCAACTTTTTTAAAATTAGACAATAGCCTAAAAACATTATCATGTTAAAATGGATAAATTAGAGGAGATCCTTCTCTTTCATTTGCCATAACCAGTGGCATCCTAGGATAAGTACAAATATTTCAGAAATATTTTTCATAATGTATCCTTTAAAACTTTGAAGTCTTTTTAAAAGGAAACAGGATCACGAAATAAAAAACTGTAAATGCAGTTTTACTCCATTTGATATCTAATTTCAGACGTATATCATCCGGTTCTTAATTAATATTGGCTCTCGGACGGTGTAATGAGTCCAACAAAATGCACGAAACGAGAGACCTTTTATTTCTAGGGACATTCTACACTAGGGTGGGGCGATTTGAACATCTTAATGGGCGCTTCGCGTTTCTGATTCTTGGGATTGTACTGAGCAAAAAAGTAAACTAGACCATACGTCTACGGTGAAAATCGAGCCTCCCGATTTTGACTTGAAGTTTTTTCTCAGACTTTATTTTTTTGGAAAATTTGCAAATTTTCTTGGGCTCATATTTCGTAAACTATTTGAAATTTTGACTTATTTTCAAAAGTAAAGTTGTAGCTATTGTCTCGGGCTACAATTTCTCTGAACATATTTATTAGAAAAAACTTCGTTTTCATGGTCAAAAAGTCGAAAATGTAGAAAATTCACCACTTTTTGTAATTTTTTTTGGATATTTTGGCCTATAACAGCTAAACCATTGAGATTTTCGATCCAATACTAAGACAAAAATTGTAGCCAAGACAATAGTTAAGAACTCTCTAGTACATCGCAAAAGCATTAGAACGCTCCTTCAGGCAGTTTTGGCCTGAAATGAAATAGAACATTTTTATGATTTTGCGCTATGAACAACTGAAAATGGTAATTTATCAATATTTTCACAAAAAATTTGCACTTTCACAAGGCCAAAACTGCCTGAAGGAGCGTTCTAATGCTTTTGCGATGTACTAGAGAGTTCATAACTATTGTCTTGGCTACAATTGTCTTAGTATTGGATCGAAAATCTCAATGGTTTGGCTGTTATAGCCCAAAATATCAAAAAAAAGTAAAAAAAGTGGTGAATTTTCTACATTTTCGACTTTTTGACCATGAAAACGAAGTTTTTTCTAATAAATATGTTCAGAGAAATTGTAGCCCGAGACAATAGCTACAACTTTACTTTTAAAAATAAGTCAAAATTTCAAATAGTTTACGAAATATGAATACAAGAAAAATTGCAAATTTTCCAAAAAAATAAAGTCTGAGAAAAAACTTCAAGTCAAATCGGGAGGCTCGATTTTCACCGTAGACGTATGGTCTAGTTGACTTTTTTGCTCAGTACAATCCCAAGAATCAGAAACGCGAAGCGCCCATTAAGATTTTTTTCCTTCCTTACTAATCGCCCCACCCTATTCTACACACAAAAAAAGCCTTGTCAAATTACAAGAAAAAGTCTCGTAATCCCATTTTACCAATATTCGACAGTTTTCTTTATTTTTTAATAAAAAGTTTTCAATAGAAATTGAAATTTTTTTAATAATAAAACAATTTTTTTTGTAATTTTACAAATTTCCAAGTTTTTTTTACGAGAATTCCTTGTAAGTTTTATTGCTCAAAAAAAGTCGTAAATTTACAATTTTTTTGGTAAAAAGCTTGTAAAATTACAAAAAAGCTCTTAATTTTTTCTAGGAATTCTCGTAAAATAGGAGGTTGGAAAAAATCTTGTTAAGTCACGAAACCTCCTTGTAAGTTTTATCGCCTCAAAAAAATTATAAATTTACTATTTTATTGGTAAAAAGCTTGTAAAATAACAGAAATTATTGGTAAAAATCCTGTAAAATGAAAAATCCTGTAAAATTGTAAAGCTACTTCATAACATCACACACACAAATGTCATTGAGTTTTATCCTATTCGACCTGAAAGGTTCCTAAGGACCTTATCAATCATTTGAAGGTTAAACTTATTGAACGAAAAAAAAAACTATTTCGTTACCAGCCTCAACAATAAAAGACACACTTTTATAGAAAATGTGGTGGTTTAACAAAAAAATTCTTTTGTTTGTATGAGTGTGTTTGTTTGTGTGAGTATGTGTATTTTTTTTTTTCTACGAAATAGTATCAATAAAGTTGTAGTTCTTTTAAGTTCTTTCTTATCAATAAATTATGATGGTAACTATGCCACATGCATGTGGTGCAACATTTATATCGTTCTTAAAAGTTCAAAGGTTCAATAGTATGTGGAAAATTTATTTGATCTTTATATTCCATTTCTATTTTTTTTTTTCTTTTCGTCTATTCTATCCTTTTTTGTATAATGTTGTCTGAATATGCTGTTTTTGTTTTTTTTTTTTGCTGAGGAGCTTAGCAGTAGCTTAGGCTGTTTTTCTTCGTTTGGAATTTTTATTGCAACTCATAAATAACGCATTTATAAGACAAGCAACTACTTTATTTCGTAAAAAAAATGGGTGAAATTCAATTGAATTTAAAATGTATAACCGTTTAAAAGATGGTTTAAAGGCAGTGCTAACTTTCGCATATAAATACTCCCATAATAAGATGTCTTTTTTTAACAGGCAAAAGAAAAAAAAAAATTTTTGGTATTTTAAGGTGAGTTAGATCCTGTGGAGTCTTTTTTCATATCAAAAAAATTAATCATTGAATTGTAAAAAAGAATTAGATCGATGGACGGATTGTTATAGCTGGAAAATTTATTGTAGTTATTAATTATTTAGAAAGTACGTATTTAAAGATATTTAAAAGAACATCTCCTTGCTCTCTTTTATTATGTCGGGAAAATTGTTTGCAAAAAGTTAATAAAAATTAAAGTTATCATCTCTCATTTTTTAACAAATGATTAAACAAATTATTAGGTTAGATACATTACCGTTACTAAATTTTCTTAAATAATCTTTGGAGTATGCTTTTTACGATCTTGTTTTTTTAGAAGATAGGGGACATTAGCGGATTTTTCATAATTTAAAAATTTTCCAAAGGAAAGTGTTTCCGAATCTAAGAATTTTTCTCTAAAAAGAATGTCTCATACTCTCTTAATTAGAACTTGAAAATTTTCTATAGGACAAATCTTTTGGAATCTTTGAAATTGCCACTAAACCATGGGCGGATACTACACTCAAAATATTTTGTAGGCAAAAACAAATGAAAAACACATTTAAAACCAGTGAATTAACAATTGAAAACCATCCCAGTAATTATTCTTTTGTTTTAACAAACATCAACATTTATTTTTTACTGTTGACAAAATTTTCTAAAATAAATAACATTAAACATTATAAAATTGCGTTTTTTTATTCTTTTTTACCAACAAATTCGAAAAAAAACATACGAAAACATTAAAAATTAATGATAGTTCTGTTATTTTTACCAATAAATTCCAAAAAAATAACCTACGAAAACATTAAAAATTAGTGATTTCGTAGGTTATTTTTTACAATTTTCTATTGAAATATTTTTTTTTTTAAATTTTTAATAACATTTTTGGGGATTCGATCCCGCAATCAACTACATTCTGGCCAGACACTCTACACATCGTGCCAAAGTCACTTGATACAAACATGTTTTTATTTTTTTTTTTATTCTATAAATAATTTTTTTTTAACTTTTTTTCTACAAAAAAAAAATAACCTACTTGTGTAGGTTAAAACGAATGATATCTCATTAAAAAATTCCAATAATTTAAAAAAAAAATTACTTACACAAATCATTAAAAATTTAAAGAATAATCAGTAGTTTTTACTTACAGAACAAAAATAAATGACTTTAAAAATTAAATGTTAATGAAAGTCTTTATTTTTTAGTGTGTTATTTTTGAAACAAAGAACAGAAGTAGTCATTAATAAAAACTTTTAAAAACGGCTAAACGTAAAATTTTTTAAAATAAACTACAAACAGTTAATGACATAATTTTTTAAGTGTAGGTGGTAAAGGGGAAATATCAATATATATATTTTTTTTTTCAAAAAATTTTTCAGAAAAAAATTAAAGACCAAATTGTTTCAAATTTTTGTTTTTTAAAGAAGTTGTGAAAAAGAAAAAAAAAAAGAAGATTATTTTTTTTTTTTTTTTTAAACTTTGAACATTTTTCAAAGATAAAAAAATAAAATTAACTACTTTAAATAACTATTACTACATTACAGTACTTTTTTGTTAGTTATTCAAAAAAACGACTTAAAATAACTAACAGAAAAATTTGTTTGATATTTTTCATACAAAAACAACTGACTTTGTAGTTGAAAACAACTAACTACTAAAAATATACAAACAACTAACATGTAGTAACTTACACAAACTTCTGAGTGAAGAAGAAAAAAAGAAAAAATGAAATTTTCTAAAAAAAAATTTCCAAAGGAAAAGAAATTTGAAATTCGAAAAATTTCATCAAAAAAAATCTGAATATTTTCAAAGGAAAAATCTAAAAATTTAATAGGAAAAATTTTTAAATTTTTAAAGGAAAAATGTGATGAAAATTTTTTGTGATTTTCTGTCAATCTGAAATTTCTTATTGTGAAAAGAAATTTTCTATGGGAAAAATAATTGTGAAGGTGACAATTTTGGTATACAAAACTGACTTAGACTTTTCCTATAGGAAAAATGTGTCAGAATCTAATAAGGGAACTATCTCAACCCTTATGAACCGATTTGCCTGAAACTTAAAATATGTATAAAAGACACGATTTTAAGATGGGGGTGTCTCGGCTAATCGGCCATATCAGTGTTTCAAAATTTCGTTGTCCCCTTATGAAACAATGTGGACCTCCGGAAAAATTTAGAAAACTCGCGAACTAACCGGAATATCCTCTAGAGCAAAAATACGTGTCGACTTAAATTTAATAAAGATTATTTTGTATTCATATGGACATCATAGGCAAATATCTTCATATAAATACACCCCAAAATTTACACATTTTTATGAAAAAAGTATTTAATGAAGCCAAACTTTTACAAGGTTATGCCACCATTGGATAGGCATTAAAAAAAACTTTCTTCTCATATGCAAAAATCATAACGTTTCTTTGAAAAAAAATGGCTGAAAAATACAAAAAACCATTTTCGCCATTTTTTGACAAATGTTTCGAACCCCTAAATCCCTGAAACCGATGTCTTCCGATCGGGATGAAATTTGCACCAAGGTTAGTCCTATTGAATAGTAGTTCAGACACAATTTCAACGAGATCGGTCAAGAACTCTCTGAGTTAGTGGGGGTCGAAATTTGACATTTTGGCCAAAGAGGTGTTTATTCTCATCCATGTAACTTCTTACATATTGTTTTTAGCAAAATGTGTTCCAAAGAGTTTAGATAGCTATTTCTTCAGTCTTTCGAAAAAAAAAAAATAAAAAAATAAAAAAAAAAATTTTTGATTTTTTTTCTTAAAAATCCAAAACTTTTTTGACTTTTTCCTCAAGCTGGGCCCTTTTTTTTTTTTTTTTTTTGATTCAAAAGAAAGCTTAGGTGATTTCCTTTAAGAGCTGTGGGGTCGCTTAGTGGGATGCGAGTGGGATATCTATGAAAAATTTTTTTTTTAACTTTGGAACACAAAAAACCGTTCTTCAATTTGCACTATTAGGCGTGGGATAGCTAACCAGTTTTAGATTTCGATCCGCGATACCCTCTAATTTTTTTAGGTTCAAAAAAGAAAGCACGAGCCAAAAAATGGGGGCTGTAGAAACGCCCCTGGAGGGGTGCAATGTGAGACCGACCTCCAATAATTTTCTGCCCCCAACATTTTTCTTGAACATACCTTACCCCTATTTCCACTTCCTAAGGGGGCTCCCATACAAAATGACATTTTATAAAATTTGCTCCTACCGCTCTAACTGTCCGTAGGGTGCCCCTAGAGAAGTAAAATGTATGACCGACCCCCAATATTTTTTCAACTCCAACATTTTCTCGGAATATACCTACCCTTTATTTTCAACTCTTAAGGGGGTCCCCATACATTTTTTTTTATTTTTTTATTAGTTTTTAAAAATACATGTTTTTATAATGTATGCGAGCCCCTTAGGGAGTGGCGATAGGGTGTTATGATGTTCGGACAAAATGTTGGTAACTAAAAAATAATGGGGGTTAGTCGTAATTTTTGCCTCTCTAGGAGGCACGGTAGGGGCGGTAGGAGCTGGTTTAATAAAACAAGTTTATAAAAAATAAAAGAAATGTATGGGGACCACCTTAAGGGTTAAAGATACATTGTAGGTATGTTTGCAAAAAATGTTGGAATTAATAAAATAATGGAGGTCGGTCATACATTTGGCCCCACTAGGGGCACTTTAGGGTAAGTTAGAATGGTAGGATCAAATTTTTTAAAAATGGTTTGTATGGGAGCCCCCTTAGGAAGTGGAAATAGGGGTAAGGTATGTTCAAGAAAAATATTGGGGGCAGAAAATTATTGGAGGTCGGTCTCACATTGCACACGTCCAGGGGCGTTTCTAGGGGAGTTTTGGGGCTTTTTGAGGATTTTTACCTCTTTACGCCCAACTTTGACCCCAATGAGGGGCCATATGGCCCCTCCCCACCGCCCCCATTTTTTGGCTCGTGCTTTCTTTTTCGAACCTAAAAAAATTAGAGGGTATCGCGGATCGAAATCTAAAACTGGTTAGCTATCCCACGCCTAATAGTGCAAATTGAAGAACGGTTTTTTGTGTTCCAAAGTTAAAAAAAATTTTTTTTCATAGATATCCCACTAGCATCCCACTAAGCGACCCCACAGCTCTTAAAGGAAATCACCTAAGCTTTCTTTTGAATCAAAAAAAAAAAAAAAAAAAAGGGCCCAATTTGAGGAAAAAGTCAAAAAAGTTTTGGATTTTTAAGAAAAAAAATCAAAAATTTTTTTTTTTATTTTTTTATTTTTTTTTTTTCGAAAGACTGAAGAAATAGCTATCTAAACTCTTTGGGACACATTTTGCTAAAAACAATAGGTAAGAAGTTACATGGATGAGAATAAACACCTCTTTGGCCAAAATGTCAAATTTCGACCCCCTCTAACTCAGAGAGTTCTTGACCGATCTCGTTGAAAAATTGTGTCTGAACTACTATCCAATAGGACTAACCTTGGTGCAAATTTCATCCCGATCGGAAGATATCGGTTTCAAAAGTTGTGTCAGTTGACACGAAAACCCGCATATATATTACGTTTCATGCAAATCGGTTCATAAGGGTGTAGATACTTCCCTTGTAAGACATTTTTTATAGAAAAAATGCCTAAGAACTCCGACTTTTTCAAAAAGAAAAATATCTCAGAATCTGAGACTTTTTGTCTATAGGAAAAATGTTACACAATCTGAGACTTTTTCTCTGATGCCTTAACATTAGAGACTTTTTCTATAGGGAAAATGTCTCAGAATGTGAGACCTTTTCTATTCAAAAAATGTCGGAGAATTTGATACTTTTTCTGTAGGAAAAATGCTACACAAACTGAGACTTTATCTTTAAAAAAATTGTCTCAGAATCTGAAACTTTTTCTATAGGAAAAATGTCTCAAAATTTTAAGCTTTTTCTATAGGAAAAGTGTCTCAGAATCTGAGACTTTTTCTATACAAAAAATGTCGCAGAATTTGCGACGTTTCTATTGGAAACATGCCCCACAATCTGAGACTTTTTCTATTGGCAAAATGTCTTAGAATCTGAGACTTTTCCACAGGAAAAATGTCTCAGAATTTTTCTTTAGGATAAATGTCTCAGAATTTTCCTATAGGAACAATGTCTCGGAATCTGACGCCTTTTTATAGGAAAATTGTCTTAGAATCTAAGACTTTTCTATAGGGAAAAAGTTTCAGAATTTTTCTATAGGGAAAAAGTTTCAGAATTTTTCTATAGGAAAAATGTGTCAGAATTTTTCTATAGGAAAAATGTCTAGAATCTGTGACATTTTCTATAGGAAATGTGCCAAAATCATGGACTTTTTCATATAAGAAAAAGTTTTAAGAACTTGAGACTATCTTATGGGAAAAACGTCTCAGAATTTTAGAATTTCTATAAGAAAATTTTTTTTCTATAAAAAGGTCTTAGAATCTGAGCCTTTTTATGTTTAAAAATGTTCTCAGAATCTAACTGTTTTTCTACAAAACTTTTTCTATAATCTAAGAATCTGAGACATTTTCTATAGAAAAATCATCTTAAAAATTAAGAGTATGAAACTTTTTCTACAGTAAGAGGTTTAGGAAAGTGGTCTGCCACACATTAAATGCCTGGGGAAGTTTTAATAACTTGGCTGATTTTCAATTGATTTTAGTTTTTAGTACCTTATTAGAGAGGCATTTTACTCTACATAAAAATTCTGTAACTACCAATTTTAACAAAAAAAAAACAAATATTTTTTAGAATTCAAGGACGATGCGGCACACCTTTCCCATGTCCGATCAACCTAAATTTTTGCGAGAATTATTACACAAAAGAGTTAACAATCTGTATTGCTGCAATCAACAGAGAAACCTGCTGGTCTCAGCAGAAAATCTGCTAATTTTAGCAGGAAAATCTGTGGATTTTAGCCAAGTAATCTGCTGTTTTTAGCAGAAATATCTGCTAATGTCAGCTGAAAAATCTGCATTACGTGACATTGCAATATAAATAATTTTTAAAGAAAAATAAAAAAAAAACTTGTAAAACGACAAGAAAAGATTGTAACTTTTTTTTTTTGCTACCTCCTATTTTACAACAATTCCTTGTAATTTTACAAGTTTTTTACCAATAATTTTGTAATTTTACAAGCTTTTTACCAATAAAATTGTAAATTTACAAATTTACAAATTTTCTGAAGCGGTAAAGCAAGGAGATTTCTTAATTTTACTAGATTTTTTGCAACCTCCTATTTTACGAGAATTCCAAGTACAAATTACGAGGTTTTTCGTAATTTTACAAGATTTTTACCAATAAAATTGTAAATTTACGAATTTTTTGGGGCAATAAAACTTACAAGGAAATCTCGCACTCAAAAAAATAAAACTGTAAAGTTAACAAATTTTTTTTTGTTAACTCGAGTTTACTGGCTTTTTAGCAAATTTTTAGTTAAAATCAGCGTTCTAACTACTTTTTTTAGTTAAGTTCAATTTACGAAAATACTAGTTTTGAACAAATTTTGAATTAATTTTTTTTTTTGACTTTAAAACTGAGTTTACGAATTTTTACTAATTAATTTGCTGATTTTTCGTAACAAATTTGTTAAGTGAAATTTCTTATGTAGCCTCCTATGCAAATCTCATAAGTTCTACTTAAGCTGATGAAAAAACAGAAAAAATAAACTTACAATTTTTTACAAAATATTTTGTAAATTTTAGTTTACGAAAAATAACAAAAAGTTTAGCTGAATTCAACTAATTTTTTTGTTAATATATGTACATAAAAACGTTACGAAATTTCAGCTAAATTTTTAGTTAAAGTTACGGTTTTTTTTTGCTACATTCATTCTACGAAAAGTTAGCTAAATATTTTTAGTTAAATTAACTAAAAATTTAGTAGGCCCAAAATCAGGTGCTTTTTTAGTTAAATTTAACTAAATTTTTTGCTAACTTTACAGTTTTTTTTTTTTTTAGTGCGTTAATTTACTAGATTTTGTTTTGCAAAAAAACGTTGGAAATTTGTAAAATTACAAAAAAAATTGTAAAATTCAAAAAAAAAAAATTTAAATTTCGGTCGAAAATTTTTTGTTAAAAAACAAGGAAACTGTCAAATATTGGTAAAATGGGATTACGAGACTTTTTCTAGTAATTTGACAAAGTTTTTTTGGGTATACATTTTTTTTAACAGTTTATATTGATACATGTCAATGTACCAATTATTCAAGATTCTTTCACCTGACCCAAAAATAATCTTTAATACAATTAATGCTTTCATAATGATGAACTTTAAGCACAAAATTTTCTTCATTAAATTACTTAACGGAAATTATAAAATATATATTTCCCAACAAAAATCCAGTTTAAATGTTTTTCCTTTTGTAATGCAAAAACAAAAAAAAAAAAAAACTCAGCTCCTCTTTTTAGTAATATAGTTGTTAAACATGTTTAACAGAAAAACGTTAAATAAAATAAAATAAATTTCTACATTTTTAAATCAATTTGTATACAAAGTTGCAATTCTGATGTTTTTTTAAATTTATTGTTGTATTTTCCAGCTATAATTGCGAATTTTTCTACATTTTGTAAATTTTATTGCCTGGCATATACATGCAACAGCAGAAAAAAGAAAAATAAACCTTTAAAAAAAAAGCTCAAACATAAATATAAAGTTCTGAAAAAAAGTGTATAAATACATTGGTAGAAAAAGAAATAAATTCATTTAAATTTGATACGCTTATGCGTGCCACATGCATGCTTTATTTACATGCTGACTGCCACAAAATTGCGACAATAACAAAAAAAATAATATACTATATAGAAAACAGAACTAGACAAGTATCTTAACCAAAACTAAATCATATCACTATGGGTCAGCTAAAACAAAATTTAACAATTAATAAAAAATAACAAAAAAAATATATTTTTGTGACCCTAAGTTTGAAAGCATTTTTAATGCCCCGATTTCTAAGAAAACCCATTATTTTTATAAAACTTATTGTTCGGATTACATTTTTGACATCTGCCATAAGTGAGCGTTTGTTTAGTCCGTGATTATAAATCAAATTTCATGAAATTCAAAATTTAGTTTTTTACACATCCTTATTAACGTAAAATGCACGGGGAGCAATGACGCACATTTGGGTGTAAACATGTTTAAAACTTCCATCCCATAGTGGAAAACATGAAACGTTAAACATTTTGAAAATGTGAAAATGAATAAACTTTAATAGAAAAAAATACTTGAGCTCGTAATTTTTACTTAAGACATTTTAAGAAAAAGACATTTAAAATGCTTTACAAAAAAAAAACTTGAGAATAAAAATACAGTAGAACACGAATAACTGAAAATTCTAAAACCCAACATTTTTGTTTGTTTGGCCTATTTTATATTCCATATCTGGACTTTTTTCGGTTAACCACGTTATACTTATACGAAATAATTTTTTCAAAAAATTTAAAAAAGTAATACAAACCCAACATATACACTCAAAAAAAAAAAAACTTGTAAAACGCCTAGTAAAATGCCTTGTAATCCTGTTCTACCAATATTTAACAATTTTCCTTGTTTTTTAACAAAAATTCTTGTAGTACTACTTTGCTCAAACGAGAACTACAGTTTTATTGGTAATTTTACAAATTTATTTTCGTAATTGTATTCTACCATTTTGAAATGTCATTTTGCAAAAAAAAACTGTAATTTTACAACAAAGTTTTTATTACAAGGATTCTAGTTGATTTACAAAAAACACTGTTATTTTACAAAAATTATGTTATTACGAGGATTTATGTTGTTTAACAAAAAAAATATTTTTTTTTTTGGAAATTTTCTATTTTTTTTTTGAAATTTTCCAAGTCCCGGACAATTTTTTTTTTTTATTGAAAAAGATTTAAAAAAAATGTCGCCAAAATTTTGAAAAAAATTTTACGAGGATTCTACTTGATTTACAAAAAACAGTTATTTTACAAAAATGATTTTATTACGAGGATTTATGTTTAACAACAAAAATAAAATTTTTTGGAAATTTTCTGATTCCCAGACAATTTTTTTTGCGTTTTGGAGTAAAGAATTATTAAAAAAGATTTAAAAAAAATTTCATAAAATTTTCGAAGTTCTAAAATTGTTGTTGAAAATTTTCTAAGTCCCAGACAAAAATGTCATTAAAAATATTTTTAGGAAAAAAAAAACAATTTTGGAATACAAAAATTCATTAACAATGCCTTAGGAAAATTTTTTTAAGTTCCTTAAAAAATATTATTTTTATAACAAAGTTATTATTACTTTTTTTTATTGGTAAATTTTAAACAATTTTTTTTGAAAATTTACAATTATTGTTTGTAAATTTGCCATTTTTTTAATATATTTACCACTTTACTGTAAATTTACCTTTTTTTTAAATTATCACTACCAAAAATTGGTAAAATTTAAACAATTTTTTTTTGGTAAATTTAATTTTTTTTTTTTATTTAATTTTTTTTTTAATTTACATTTTTTTTTTAATTTACCATTATGGTTTGTAAATTTACCATTTTTATACACTCAAAAAATTATGTCATTAACTGTTTGTAGTTTATTTAAAAAGTTTTCCGTTTAGTCGTTTTTAAAAGAAAAAACATTTGTTTGATGTTCAGTTTTTATTAATGACTACTTCAGTCCTTTGTTTCAAAAATACTTAACACACTAAAAAATATAGAGTTTCACTAACATTTAATTTATAAAGTCATTTATTTTTGTTCTGTAAGTAAAAACTACTGATTATTCTTTAAATTTTTAATGATTTGTGTAAGTAATTTTTTTTTAAATTGTTGGTATTTTTTAATGATATATCATTAGTTTTTACCTACACAAGTCAGTTATTTGTTTGTAGAAAAAAAATTCAAAAAATTATTTATAGAAATATAAAAACATGTTTGTATCAAGTGGCTTTGGCACGATGGGTAGAGTGTCTGGCCAGAATGTAGTTGATTGCGGGATCGATTCCCCAAAATTTTATTAAAAAATTTTAAAAAAATATTTCAATAGAAAATTGTATAAAATAACCTACGAAATCATTAATTTTTAATGTTTTGGTAGGTTATTTTTTTGGAATTTGTTGGTAAAAATAACAGAACTATCATTAATTTTTAATGTTTTCGTAGGTTATTTTTTTCGAATTTGTTGGTAAAAAAGAATGAAAAAACCGTAATTTTTTAATGTTTAGTGTTATTTATTTTAGAAAATTTTGCCAACAGTAAAAAATAAATGTTGATGTTTTTAAAACAAATGAATAATTACTGGGATGGTTTTCAATTGTTTATTCACTGGTTTTAAGTGTGTTTTTCTTTTGTTTTTGCCTACAAAATATTTTGAGTGTAATTCATTTAAAACTGTTCTACGCCATGTATTTTTTGGACGACCGGAACGCCGACTTCCTTGAGGATTCCACTCTAATCCGGTTCTTGTAACGCTGCCAATCGGTTTACGGAGAGTATGTCCTATCCATCTCCATTTTCTTCTTGTAATTTGACGTATTATAGGCTCTTCATTCGGTAACCTCCAAAGATCTGCGTTTGTGATTGTGTTTGGCCAAAATATTCTACATATTATTCGCAGGCATTTATTTATAAAGACCTGTAGTTTCTGGGCTATAACATTTGACATCAGCCAGGTTTCGCTTCCATAAAGCAGTGTAGATTTTACGCAAGCATTGAATATGCGTATCTTTGTGTTTTGCGATATCTGCGGTGACCGCCACGTTTTATTTAGACGACCAAATGCCGACCTTGCCTTTTTGAGTCTACTAGAAACATCTTCCTCAACCCCACAATCTATTGACATCATGCATCCCAAATAACAAAAGTGGCTAACATATTCTATAGTTTTATTTTGAATTTTAATTTGGTTATCGGTAACGTAATTTAATCGCATTGCATGCACTCAAAAAATTATGTCATTAACTGTTTGTAGTTTATTTAAAAAGTTTTCCGTTTAGTCGTTTTTTAAAAGAAAAAACATTTGTTTGATGTTCAGTTTTTATTAATGACTACTTCAGTCCTTTGTTTCAAAAATAACACACTAAAAAATAAAGACTTTCATTAACATATAATTTTTAAAGTCATTTATTTTTGTTCTGTAAGTAAAAACTACTGATTATTCTTTTGATTTTTAATGATTTGTGTAAGTAATTTTTTTTTAAATTGTTGGTATTTTTAAATGAAATATCATTAGTTTTTACCTACACAAATCAGTTATTTGTTTGTAGAAAAACAAATCAAAAAATAATTTATAGAAATATAAAAACATGTTTGTATCAAGTGACTTTGGCACGATGGTTAGAGTGTCTGGCCAGAATGTAGTTGATTGCGGGATCGATTCCCCAAAAATTTTATTAAAAATTTTTAAAAAAAATATTTAAATAAAAAATTGTAAAAAATTACCTACGAAATCATTAATTTTTATTGTTTTCGTAGGTTATTTTTTTGAAGTTTGTTGGTAAAAATAACAGAACTATCATTAATTTTTAATGTTTTCGTTGGTTATTTTTTTCGAATTTGTTGGTAAAAAAGAGTGAAAAGACCGTAATTTTTTAATGTTTAATGTTATTTATTTTATAAAATTTTGTCAACAGTAAAAAATAAATGTTGATGTTTTTAAAACAAATGAATAATTACTGGGATGGTTTTCAATTGTTTATTCACTGGTTTTAAGTGTGTTTTTCTTTTGTTTTTGCCTACAAAATATTTTGAGTGTAATTCATTTAAAACTGTTCTACGCCATGTATTTTTTGGACGACCGGAACGCCGACTTCCTTGAGGATTCCACTCTAATCCGGTTCTTGTAACGCTGCCAATCGGTTTACGGAGAGTATGTCCTATCCATCTCCATTTTCTTCTTGTAATTTGACGTATTATAGGCTCTTCATTCGGTAACCTCCAAAGATCTGCGTTTGTGATTGTGTTTGGCCAAAATATTCTACATATTATTCGCAGGCATTTATTTATAAAGACCTGTAGTTTCTGGGCTATAACATTTGACATCAGCCAGGTTTCGCTTCCATAAAGCAGTGTAGATTTTACGCAAGCATTGAATATGCGTATCTTTGTGTTTTGCGATATCTGCGGTGACCGCCACGTTTTATTTAGACGACCAAATGCCGACCTTGCCTTTTTGAGTCTACTAGAAACATCTTCCTCAACCCCACAATCTATTGACATCATGCATCCCAAATAACAAAAGTGGCTAACATATTCTATAGTTTTATTTTGAATTTTAATTTGGTTATCGGTAACGTAATTTAATCGCATTGCATGCACTCAAAAAATTATGTCATTAACTGTTTGTAGTTTATTTAAAAAGTTTTCCGTTTAGTCGTTTTTTAAAAGAAAAAACATTTGTTTGATGTTCAGTTTTTATTAATGACTACTTCAGTCCTTTGTTTCAAAAATAACACACTAAAAAATAAAGACTTTCATTAACATATAATTTTTAAAGTCATTTATTTTTGTTCTGTAAGTAAAAACTACTGATTATTCTTTTGATTTTTAATGATTTGTGTAAGTAATTTTTTTTTAAATTGTTGGTATTTTTAAATGAAATATCATTAGTTTTTACCTACACAAATCAGTTATTTGTTTGTAGAAAAACAAATCAAAAAATAATTTATAGAAATATAAAAACATGTTTGTATCAAGTGACTTTGGCACGATGGGTAGAGTGTCTGGCCAGAATGTAGTTGATTGCGGGATCGATTCCCCAAAAATTTTATTAAAAATTTTTAAAAAAATATTTCAATAAAAAATTGTAAAAAATTACCTACGAAATCATTAATTTTTATTGTTTTCGTCGGTTATTTTTTTTTAAATTTGTTGGTAAAAATAACATAACTATCATTAATTTTTAATGTTTTCGTTGGTTATTTTTTTCGAATTTGTTGGTAAAAAAGAGTGAAAAGACCGTAATTTTTTAATGTTTAATGTTATTTATTTTTTAAAATTTTGTCAACAGTAAAAAATAAATGTTGATGTTTGTTAAACTAAATGAATAATTACTGGAATGGGTTTCAATTGTTTATTCACTGGTTTTAAGTGTGTTTTTCATTTGTTTTTGCCTACGAAATATTTTGAGTGTACCCTCCAACCACAGTATGGGGGTATACTCACTTTGTCATTCTGTGTGTAACGCATCGAAATATCGGTCGGGGACCCCATAGTGTATATATATTATTGATCAGTGATCGATTAAAAGACATTCTAACGATGATCCGTCCGTCCGTCTGTCCGTCTGTCCGTCCGTCTGTGGAGGACACGATACAGTCCAAAATAAAAGAGCTAGACTCCTGAAATTTGGCACGAATATGTCTTACAGTCATAGGCTGGTTAAGTTTGGAGATGGGCAAAATCGGACCTCGGGGGAAAAAGTTCCCCCTTTAAGAACTAAACCAACCTCTGAGAAAACGCCATTTTTTATTGATTTTTTTGTGCTATTGCTTAGCAAACGAAACATTTTTTATGTCAGAAGAAGTTCAAAGTCCTGCAGCTGGATCCAGGAAGGTAGTCTCACACCGCCGACCCCCCCCCCCCCCCCCCCCCCGCCCAAAAAAAAGACGCCCCTGTTTTTTTTTTACGTGTTGGAGGGTATCAAAGATTCGGCCCAGCCGAATTTAACACTCTCACTTGTTTTAAATATATTTACCATTTTTTCTTGTAAGTTTACCATTTTTTCCGGTTTTTAATTAATATTTTTACCAATGGACCAAAATTGCTCCACGAAAATTTTATAAATATTTTTTCCTCTAAGTTCTCATCATAACGAAACTTTTGACACCAATTTTAGTTCACTAAAAAAAACCTTGTAAAGTTACCAAATAATGTCGTGATTTTACGAGGCTATTCTCGTAAAATAGAAGGTAGGTAAAATTCTCGTAAAATTACGAGGATTTCCTCGTAATTTTGAATGAGCCAAAAATTGGTAAAATAACCATTTTTATTGGTAAAAATATTGTTTTAAAACCGGAAAAATAAAAAAAATGGTAAACTTACAAGAAAAAAGGGTAAATATGTTTAAAAAAATGGTAAATTTACAAACCAAAATGGTAAATTTACAAAAAAAAAATTTTTGTTAAACAACATAAATCCTTGCAAAAAAAATATTTTTTGTAAAATAACTGCTTTTTTTTAGAAATTACCTAAAATCCTCGTAATAAATTTTTCAAAATTTTGTTTACTTTTTTTTTAACTATTTTTCAATAAAAATAAAAAATTTTGTCCGAGACTTGGAAAATTTAAAAAAAAATATAGAAAATTTACAAAAAAAAAATTGTTTTATTTTTGTTAAACAACAAAAAACCTCGTATAATATAATTTTTGTAAAATAACAGCTTTTTTTGTTAATCAACTAGAATCCTCGTAATAAAAACTTTGTTGTAACATTACAGTATTTTTTTGTAAAATAACTTTTCAAAATGGTAGAATACAATTACGAAAATAAATTTGTAAAATTACCAATAAAACTGTAGTTCTCGTTTGAGCAAAGTACAAGATTTTTTTGTTAAAAAGCAAGGAAAATTGATAAATATTGGTAGAACGGGATTACAATGCATTTTACCAGGCGTTTTACCAGTTTTTTTTTTTTTTTGAGTGTACAAAATGTACTAAGGATGCAAACTTTAAACGATGTTGGCGCCCTGAAGATGACTTTCAGCTCTTGTGTGTAACTACACGCTTATGTGTAACTACTATTTTTTCTTTTCCTTTTTTTATTGTTCCTATACTCAAAAAAAACTTTATAAATTTAGAAAAAAGACTAACTTTTTTTTTCTACCTCCTATTTGGCGAAAATTCCTAGTAATTTTACAAGCTTTCTACCAATAATTCAGTAATCTTACAAGGTTTTTACAAATTAAATTGTAGATTTACAATTTTTTTGGCACGATAAAATTTACAAGGAGGTTTCGTAACTTTATTAGATTTTTTGCCTCCTATTTTACGAGAATTTCTTGTAATATTACAAGGTTTTTACCAATAATTTTGTAATTTTACATGCTTTTTACCAATAAAATTGTAAATTTACAGTTTTTTGGCGTAATAAAAATTACAAGGAATTCTAGTAAGTTTACTAAATTTTTTTTGTAAAAGACCTTGAGAATTTGTAAAATTACAAGGAAAACTGTATAATTAAAAAAAAAAAATCGATCTAAAATTATTTGTTAAAAAACAAGGAAAACTGTCAAATATTGGTAAAATAGGATTACGAGACTTTTTCTAGTAATTTGACAAGGTTCTTTTTTTTAGTGTAAAGGTATTTTTTATTTACAAATCATAATTTTAAATTATAGGGTAATCGAACCAGTTCTACTTGTAGTCCCCATACAAACCATGTTTCCAGTATACACATAAATCTCTCAAAAATCATGAAAATCGCAAATATTTGATTAAAATTTAATTTATACACTCAACAAAAAACCTTGTAAAATGACAAGAAAAGTTTGTAACTTTTCTTTTTTGGTACCTTCTATTTGACAACGATTCCTAGTAATTTTACAAGCCAATAATTTTGTAATTTTACAAGCTTTTTACCTATAAAATTGTAAATTTACAATTTTTTTTGACGCGATAAAATTTACAAGGAATTCTCGAGACTTTACTAGATTTTTTACTACCTCCTATTTACGAGAATTCCTAGTAAAAATTATAAGCTTTTTTGTAATTTTACAAGATTTTTACCAATAAAATTGTAAATTTACTACTTTTTGGCGAAATAAAACTTACAAGGAATTTTCGTAAATTTACTAATTTGTTTTGTAAAAAAATGTTGAAAATTTATAAAAAAAAATGTAAAATTACAAAAAAAAAATGTAAATTTCCATTGAAATTTTTTTGTTAAAAAGCAAGGAAAACTATTAAATATTGGTAAAATAGGATTACGAAACTTTTTCTAGTAATTTGACAATATTTTTTTTTTCTTGTGTAGTTATGAAAATCAAAAAACCATAAAAAGATCTATCTTATAAGCGCAGTGGTGTTTGAAAATGGATTGTATCAGTTGCCCGTATTTTTCAGTTATCCTTTTGTTATTTAGTTGTAATTTTTTTTTTTTTTTCAGTTATCTGTATTACAGTTATCCACGTTCGCCTGTAATGTATATTCTTAAGATTGTTACAAAATCTGGAGGTGGTGGTGTAGTGTTTATTGTGGGTAATGTTTAGTTTAGAAATTGTAAAAAGGAAAAAAATAAAACAACAAAAAATTTGTAAATGCGTAGATTTAATGTCAAGGTGGGATTAGAAAAATTTATATTTGTAAGTTGATTTTTCTTAAACATATATGTTGCACACAACAACTAGAAGGTTGCATAACATAAAAATCATCCATTTTGAAGGAGTTGTTTTGTGTGGTGGTGGCATTGTGAAGAAGTTATGAGACATTTACTGATTTAGTTTATAAACAAACATTTAAATGCAAATTTTGCGTTAAAATGTTTGTGAAAGCCAAGAAATATCTTTGTTAGTTAACAATAAAAAAAATTTCTTTCAGAATTCATTTTAACATCTTTTTTTAACAATATCCTTTCAAAGGCTTTAGGCCTGATTTTGTAAGTTTAACAACATTTTTATAACTCATAAGTTATAAAACAAAAAAATAAAAAATCTGTGTGACATTGTACTTTTTGTTAGTAGGAAACTAAGCACGGTTCGGTGGAACGATATGTAAGTATAAAACAGTTTGACGAATCTAATCTGGTAGAAATTATTAAACATTTTTGGACGATGTAGTGTTAACATGACTTTCTTTTTTGGAATAAAAATATTTCTTTAGATTTTAGTGGAAACATTGTTAACAAATTTTTTTTCGATATTTTCAGTGAATCTTCGTGTATTTTTTTTTTTAAATATTTGTTGAAAATTAAGTGTTTCTCTGAAAGTTGCTAAAAATATATATTTTTTAGACTTAAGCGTTGTTCTACCGTACCGTGTAAGTTTTTTTTACTTTTTAAGCTACTAAAACAATGTTTTTTTTTTATAACAAACATGGTTTTAAAGTCAATGATACTAAGTTCCACTATCTAAGATTATTAAGAAAATGAAACAAACATTTTAACAAAACAACAATTATGAAAAATTTAAATAGATCTAAGGTGACCAAATGTGACACTACTACACTGAAAATAAAACCTCTGCCCTTCAGCAAAAAAATCAGCTAAATATACTTCTATATGAAAAATCTGCTAAATTTAGCAGTATCGGATTGTTAAATTTTTTTTCTTGATAATTTCTGTTAAATCAGCAAAAACATCTGAATTGTCTTCTGAAAATCTGCTGATTTTAGCAAAAAAACAAGTAAGAAAATTGTAGTTGGTCAAGACCGACCATATAATACCCTACACCAGAGTTTCCCGGAAAATATGTCCCAAGTTCAAAAATGGACTGATTAGATCCATATTTTGTCAAATCTTTAATAAGTGTAAAAAGCACTCACAAATCAAATTTGAGTGGAATGGGCTTCTTTTTGTTGACAATAAACCGCTTCAATTGAATATCGGGCGAAATTTTCACATGGGACCTAAGTCCAAAAATGGTCCGATGATAATCAGATTTGATAAGGTTATTAAAGTACGCGTTTAACATACACAAATAGAATTCAGTGTTGCCATAAGAGAATTTTGAAAAAATGCTAAATGGCAGAAAAAAAAGTGCTAAAATGCTCTACAGACCAAAAAAAAAGTGCTAGATTTTTTTTTTTCATTTATTAAATTAACAAATAATGATTTTTAACAATAACTCTAGTTTACAACGAAAATGCGCACCAACTGCGTTTACATATTTTTTTTTTGACCGCTAAACTTAAAATTTTATCGAAAAAAATACTTCTAATAAATTGTTTTGCGTTTTTTGGAGTTATTTTCACTGTTTCCCTATATCTTGAGTAATGTACCTCATATCTACTCGTGATAAAAACCAAATTAAAGTTAATCAAATTTGCAACAAACTTTACACACGTTACTTTTCCATCTGTTCAATAGTTTGCGCGCGATAGACAAATATATTGTAAAAATTCATTTTTTGATCAAAAAAATTAATTTGTTGATCAAAAAACTCATTTTTAATTTTTTTTTAATGAATCGTTGCAAATTAACAAGTTTTTTTATTTACCTTAAAAGCCTGAACATATACAAATATAACAAAATGGGTTTCATAAAAATCTATGGGCAATCACCAAAGTTATAATGAATTTTTTGAAACTACGCATAAAAGTTTTCTTAAATTTTTTTGTATTTAAAATACAAGAATAAAAACTGGGTTAAATACCATATATGGTATTTAATACTATAGTGTTTTTTGTGTGTATTTTCATATAATAAGTCATAACTTCGGTGATAACCCATAGATTTTCATCAAACCGACTTTGTTATCTTAGTTAAGGATCAGGCTTAAAAAAAACCATAACATATTTTTTGTTACGGTTTCAATAAAATTTTTTTTTTTTTTGATTTGTAAACTAGTGTAACCGGTACATATATTTTCTTGATTTCAATTTGGTTTTCTGAGCTTTAATTTTTTCTGAATTTCGATTGCGTTTTCTTAATTTAAACTGGGTTTTCTGAATTTCAATTGGGATTTTTGAATTTCAATTAAAATCTTCTTAATTACAATATGAATTTTTGAATTTCCAATGATTTTCTTGATTTTCTGAATTTCAAAAAGGTTTCTGTTTTTCAACTGGGTTTTCTAAATTTAAATAGGTTTTTCTCAATTAAATTTTTCTAAATTTCGACTAGGTTTTCTAAATTTCAATTGGGTTTTCTGAATTTCAATTGGTATTTTTGAATTTCAATCTTTTCCTAACCCTTCATTACATGACTTAAACATTTTTTTGGGTTTTATTCTTGTTTTAACAAATGTTTTACAAACTACGAAAATTTTCGAAAAAATTGATTGTTTTTACATAAAATAGATCAACGAAAACAAAAATAACGGTAAATGGGGAATAGTGGAGTTGCTATATACGCGCGAAGTCAACATTGCATATATGTAATGCCATGCAACGAAGGGCTAATTTCTATCTGGATTTTTAAATTTCGATTGGGTTTTCTGAATTTTAAGTGGGATTTCTAAATTTTAATTTACATTTTCTTAATTTTTGAATTTCAACTTATATTTTCTAAATTTTTGAATTTCAATTTATACTTTCTTAATTTCTTAGGATTTCTGATTTTCAATTAGGCGCCATAAAATAAGTCCCAAGAAAAAACATTAAATAAAAAATAAGTACTTAGATCAGAATTGATGAAGGAGAGGAAGAAGAATAATGATTACTAAAAATAAAAATTTGTTTACACATTACAATAACAAATCTTCTGTGAGAAAAAACAGCAACAACTACACTCGAATTGAAAAAATCAGATTTAGTTGATACTTGCTTAACAGCCTACTTGGCGTATCGGTCTAGAGTGATTGTACGTTACAAGCAGTTAATAGCAAAGTATTACAGATGATGATGAGTTCAATTCTTGTCGGCTGCGATCTGTAAATAATTTTCACATATAGAGTTTTATTGACTATTAACTAAATAAATTTGACATTAAAAGTTTTTCTGAAGATTATTATAACTGGATAATATGAAACTAGTAAGAAACAAACCAGGATGTCTAAATTTTTAGAAAAATTAAAATTTTTCTTTCACACTTTTCTCAATTTAAAACCATATAAAACTCCATACGATTTGGGAGTTATTTCATTATACAGGTGCAAAGAAAGCGCCGCAGGCTAAAAATTTTTACAAGAGATTTAAAAAAAAATTAAAATGTAAAAAAAAAATGCTAAAAATGCTAAAAAATTTAAAAAAAGTGCTAACTTAGCACTTGGCACTTTTTTCCAAAACTTTAGTGCTAAGTCCAAAAAAATAGTGCTAGATCTAGCACTAAAGTGATAAAATGGCATCACTGATAGAATTTTAATTAAATATTTTCTATTTTCATGAAATTTGATAGATTTATGTGAAAATCGGGAAGGTTGTTTGTATGGGGGCTACAAGAATAACTAGTCCGATTTCTTTAAAATTCGGAATGGTGATTTGTGTGGATGAAACATGATTACCTGCAAAATTATACCTATTAAAATGCGGCTATTAGGGTCATTTGAGCCAAAACTAAAGAGGACCTGTGTATGGGGGCTAGGTCTAAATATCGACCGATTTTTTCCAATTTCAATAGGCTTCATCCTTGGGCCAGAAGAGGCTTAAGTTTCAAATTTCAAGTCAATTGTTTAAAAATTGCGACCTGTATCGTGTTTACACCGTTTACATGGACAGACAGACGGACGGACATCGCTAAATTGATTCAAAAAGTGATTCTAAGTCGATCGGTATTTTTTTTTTATTTTTATTCAAGGGGTGATCTAGCCCTAACGGCCGGCACTGTGACCTTTATGGGTCTTTTGTGCCAAGATCCATTAATCTAATTCAAACTCTGTTCAATGTTCCTAATGAACATTATAACAGAGGATGGAGAAGCTAGCCTTATATCCTCAGAATTAAGCAATTCCTTGTCTAAGAACAGTCTTCTGATCCTACATATTGCGATGCATTCACATAATATGTGTTGCGTTGTCTCCACTTCCTCAAGACAAAGTCGACACAGAGACGATGCACAAAGGTTTAAATTATGCAAGTGATAATTTACCTTATAATGCCCGGTGAGAAAACCTGTCAGTAACCTAATGTCACTTTTGGTGTGATTAAGTATACTTCCATATGATAATGGAGCGATTAGTGCTTTGGATTGTCGTAGACCTCCTGAATTTTCCCACAAGTTTAAGAAGTCGGTTCTTTCCAAACCCCTAATCATGTTCGAGAAGGTGGACCAGTTTACCCCACAATAGGGTTCGGGTCCGGTCATAGGAGTAGCGGAGGCATTTCTAGCAAGCTCATCCGCTATCTCATTACCCTCAAAACCTCTATGACCAGGGATCCAAAATAGAATAATTTTGTTTCTCCCGGCCAGCTGCTGAAGGGTATCAAAACATTCCAGTGTCATTTTGGATTTAAATTCCCAAGAAGACAGCGCTTGAAGTGCTGCCTGGCCAGCGACGTATCCAGGATTTTGAAAACGGGGGGGCACAACTCCCTGATTTTTTTTGTCATCGCCTATTTGTTTTTAACTATCAAGATTTTGTCTTTATTATTTAAAACAAAAATGTCTTTTACACTCAAAAAAAAAACTGTAAAGTTAGCAAAAAAAGCTTGTAAACCTACAAGAAAATTTACTGATTTTGAACCCACAATTTTTTTGGTAAAGTTAGCAAAAACGTTTTGCTAAAAATTAGTTAACTGAAATAATTTTTATTTCAACTTAGTTCATACACATTTGAGGACCCCATTTGGTTCGGACCCAATAGGTCCAGACCCCGATGGGCCTAGACCTAATTGGGTTCCTTAAAAATCGTCATAGTTTTTGATCCAAAATTTGTGTCCGTTTCGCTCTACCTTGCTTAGTTTTTGAGATACGTGATTTTAGGGGATCACTGGGGCCTTGAGAATTAAAAAACTCGATAACTTCATAAATATTACTCGGAGAGCTTTTCGTTATTTTGCGGTCTACGTGTGGAGAGCTACAAAAATTCTATTGGACTTTTTGTTGTGTCGGCAATATTTACCGAGATATGAGCATTTTAAAATTTTCGGGAATGCAAAAAATCTTGTAAAAATGTTGTCAACTCAATTTCAAATTTAGCAAAAGAAATTAGTTCAAAGTTTGTTTAAAATTGCTAATGAGCTAAATGAAGTTTACAAGAATTTTTGCTAACATGTTAATCTCAACTAAAAATTTGCTAAAAGTTAGCTAACTAGCATTAGCAAAAAAAAAAATAGTAAATCTACTAACGTATTTTTTTGAGTGTAATACAGATTTTTTTATAAAAAAATTTCTAGAAATCTCAAAATCTTTTTACAGGAAAAATGTTTGAATCTACGAATTTTCATTTGAAAAACTACATTTTTGGTGAAAATAATGTCTGACAAATTCTCATGTTCAGAGTTTTTTTTAAGAAACGGTTCTTGGAAACAATATGTAACCTAAAAGTGTCACCATTAGAAATTTTACATTGGAATTGATATTTGCGATAAATATGGACCTACTGCTACGTATATAAACATTCAAATTTGAAGATTTAAAAAAAAAATTGTATTGCTTCGCGTAAGAATTATAAATGAGTAATATATCAAAAAATTTATTAGAATCTAAAAATGTTTCTATAGAAAAAACTTTTAAGAATCTAAAAATTTCCTATAGAAATAATATCTAAGATTTTAACATAGAAAAAGTGTCTTAGAATATTATAGTTTGAAAATTTTGTGTAGAAATTTATTTTCATGACCTGACACATCATTTTTATTAGGTAAAACCAATATTAAGTGTCTTTAAACATATTTTACTGATATTTCAATAGAAATTATTTTTTTTATTGTTTTTAAATTTTTTATTAAATTTTTTTTTAAATTTTAAAATTTTTCAAATCGAAAAGGGGGGGGGGGCACGTGCCCCTGTGCACACCCCCTGTATACGTCCATGTGCCTGGCTATCAGAGAAGATTGAAATATGAGTACCCTTCATACCCCTTGCAATATTAACTCTAGCGCATATTGTAATAGCCTGAATTTCAGCCTGAAAAACTGTAGGCCACCTACCCATTGGTTCGGAGATCCGCGTGTTTGGACCGTAGACACCAGCGCCAACTCCAGAGGACATTTTGGATCCGTCAGTATACCAGTTTTGGCTTCTAGTATCCACATATGGACCATCTTCATCCCACTCTGGTCTACTCGGTATCACGATCTCAAATTTCCTTCCAAAGCGAAGCACAGTGTTTATTCCTATTGAAGAAAGAATATTGGAGTGACCGCTCAAGTTGCGAGGGTCAGAGTAATCGATATTCATTCTACGCGCAGCCATAGTTGCCGTAGATCTAATAAATATGTCGAGAGGTGTGAGACCCATCGGTATACTTAAAAGTGGGTCTAGGAGCAATATTTCGGGTAGTTAAAAACATCAGCATAAACTCATTATATACTGTACCACAGTGTGGTGTAGGGTATAACTACATATGTTTATTTCTGCTGAAAAATTGGTTAATTTCAGCAAAATACATTGCTTACACCAGTAGACTTAATTTGGAAAAATTGTATTTTTCTGTTCTAAAATTTCCGAACTTGTGGCCTGGCTGAGAATTGTGTCAGAATCTAAATTTTTTTCTTTTAAAATACAAAATGTTGCAATGCGAAAAATGTCTCAGAATATGACAAAAATTGCTACACGAACAATTCCTTACACTCTGAGAAAATTTGTTAGATTTGAGAATATTTGTATACGAAAACAGTCTCACAGTCTGAGAATTGGTATTTGGGGTTTTTCGTGTTAACTGACACAACTTTTGAAACCGATGTCTTCCCATCGGGATGAAACCAAGGTTAGTCCTATTGGAAAGTAGTTCATACACAATTTTTCAACGAGATCGATCGAGGACTCTCTAAATTAGAGGGGGTCGAAATTTGCCATTTTGGTTAAAGAGGTGTTTATTCTCATCCATGTAACTTCTTATCTATTGTTTTTAGAAAAATGTGTCCCAAATAGTTTAGATAGCTATTTCTTCAATCTTTCGAAAAAAATTTATAAAATAAATAAAAAAAAAATTTTGGATTTTTTGTTTTAAATCCAAAACTTGTTTGACTTTTTCATCAAATCGGGTCCTTTTTTTGACTCAAAAGAAAGCTTAGGTCTTTTCCTTTAAGAGCAATGAGGTCGCTTAGTGGGATGCGAGTGGGATATCTATAAAAAAAAAATTTAACTTTGGAACACAAAAAAACGTTTTTTTACTTTTTAGCATATGCAGTGCATATTATGCAGTGTATATTTTGCACTATTAGGCATGGGATAGTTCACTAGTATTCGATTTCGATCCGCGACACTCTCTAATTTTTATAGGTTCGAAAAAGAAGCACGAGTCTAAAAATGAGGGCGGTGGAGTGGAGTCATAAGGCCCCTCATTGGGGTCAAAGTTGGGCGTAAAGTGGTTAAAATCCTCAAAAAGCCCCGCAACTCCAGTCCAGTAACGCCCCTGAATGGGTGCAATGTGAGACCGACCTCCATTAATTTCCTGCCCCCAACATTTTTCTTAAACATACTTAACCCCTATTTCCACTTCCTAAAAGGGCTCCCAGACCAAATGACATTCTTATAAAATTTGCTCTTACCGCTCTAACTGTCCATAGGGTGTCCCTAGAGACAGGCACGTACGCAGGAATTTATTTTGGGGGGGAGCCCAACATTTTTTTTTTTCAAAATTTTGTTTTTTCGCCTGAATATTTTTCACCTACATTTTTTTACATTTTTAGAAAAAATAAGCGAGAGTGTTACATTCGGCTGTGCCGAATCTTTTATACCCTCCAAAATGTAAAAAAAAACAATATAAAAAAAATCCAGGGGCGTCTTTTTTTTTGGGGGGGGGGGTTTGGTGGGAGACGTTAGGGAGAACCTTCCCCTTGCGATTTTGAACTTCATCTGAGATAAGAATGTTGCATTTGCTTAGCAAAAGTACAAAAAACCCTGCAAAAAATGCGTTTTTTCTTAGATTGTTTTAATTCTCCAAGGGGGAACTTTTTTCCCCTTAGTCTGATTTTGCTTATTTCCGAACTTAACCTGCCTAGGAATAAAAGACATATTCGTGCCAAACTGCGGAAGTCTAGCTCTTTTATTTTGGACTGTATCGTGTCCTCTACAGACGGATAGAAGGACAGATGGGCGAACTAACGGACGGACGGACATCGCTATAATGTCTTAGAATCGATCACTGATCAATAAAATATATACTTTGTGGGGTCCTAGATCGATATTTCGATGCGTTGCACACGGAATGATAAAGTGAGTATACCCCCATACTGTGGTTGGAGGGTATAAAAAACATTTATTTTAAATTTAAGATAAAAAGGAGTCGAATTATTTTTTTAAAAAAAAGAACTTGAAAATTAATGCAACTTTTCTTCAAAAATTCTCAAATATACCTTACGAGGAAAAACTCAAAACTATGGGAAAGTTTTGAGTTTTCAATTCATACATTTTGAAAAAATGTATTTTTGGTATACAAAATTCTCCAAATCTAAGATATTTTTTGGAACGAATGACTCCTTAAATTGCAGAAAATTTTTGTAGTTTTACAGTTTTTGAACAAAAAAAATTAGAATTCCAAGACTTTTAAACCATAGAAAGATTTTTACTATACTAACGATTTAAAACATTTTTCGCATAGAAATTTTCCAATTTTGAAACATTTTTTGTACAAAAAAACTCCAAAACTCTGAGAAATTTTTCGTGTAGAAAAATTCTTACATTCTGAGACATTTTTTGTACAGAAAAACTCACAAATTCTAAGACATTTATCGTATAGAAAAAGTTCTCAACTTTTGAGACACTTTTCGTTAAAAAAATTTTAGACTCGGAGACATTATTTGTAACGAAAAATTTTGAGATTCTCTGAGACATTTTTTGTATTGAAAAATTCTCAGATTCTGAAACATTTTTCGTATTGAAAAATTCTTACACTAAAAAAAACCTTGTAAAATTACAAAAAAAAGTTTGTAACTTTTTTTTATTTTACAAGCTTTTTACCAATAATTTTGTAATTTTACAAGCTTTTTACCAAAAAAAATTGTAAATTTACAATTTTTTTGACGCGATAAAACTAACAAGGAGGTTTCGTGATTTTATTAGATTTTTTGCTGCCTCCTATTTTACAAGAATTCCTAGTAAAAATGACGAGCATTTTTGTAATTTTACAAGATCTTTACCAATAAAATTGTAAATTTACAATTTTTTTTGCGAAATAAAATTTTTAAGAAATTCTCGTAGATTTTTTTTGTAAAAAAATCTTAGAAATTTGTAAAATTAAAAGAAAAATTGTAAAAATACAAAAAAAAAATGTAAATTTCGGTCGAAATTTATTTGTTAAAAAACAAGGAAATCTGTCAACTTTTGGTAAATTGGGATTACGAGACTTTTTCTTGTAATTTGACAAGGTGTTTTTTTGAGTGTGGTCAATACGTAAACCCAGAATCTGAGAATTTGTTGAGTAATTTGTTGAACCAATTTTAAATTTTATTTCTGCATGTAAAGTTAAAATCTGATTTATTACGAAGAAAACAAGGGGTTTGTAATAATATCCGAAAAAAATTGAGGAAGTTACATGCATTTAAATTTATCACTGGGAATTATCTGAAAGTTTTATTCTCAAAGTCTAAGAATATCGGATTATATAAAAAAAACCTGTAGAATATTTGAGAGTCTAATTGTAAGTCTAAGAAGTGAATTCCGCTTAATGTTTTATTGATCCTTTGGAACAGTAAACAAGCTTTTCTTAGACTTTGGGATAAAAATCAAAAAAGGGTAAATTAACACCATTGTGTCAAATATGTCTTTCAAAGTAAATATGTTTCAGGTAGGGTAGATAAAAAGTTATAACTGTGTTCTGTTTCTGGGATGCTATAAAAACCAACAAAAAAAAACAATAACTTGTGAGCTCTAAGGTGGCCACTTTACTTTATAAGCCTGGCTTTATAGCTCTACAAATACAACAACAAAAAATCAAAGTACTTTCTACAACAACCAACAACAACCACAAGCAAAATAAGTAAAGCGTTTTTTTTTTTTTTTTCTTTCTTTCTATAAAGTATCATAGAAGAATGGAATAGACTTCTACAATAACTACCATTTGCCATCACCATAATATTGTATGTTTGGTAGTAATGATCATAAAATCCAACACTATTTTTTTTTGTTGCCTCCACTCCATGTTACATATGTAGAGTTGTTACATGTTGCTGTTTGCAACATTGTTGCCTTGATAACAGCAGCGTCTTTACGCTTTTTCATGGTCCTTAATGATGAAAATGATGATCATCATCTCAATAGATTCATTGAGGTTTTATGTGCTTAAATAATGTTGTGTCTATAATGATGATTAAAGTTTCATTATTTTTTTTGAATTTCTTTTTTTTATGCACAATTTTTTAAGATAAAAGTAAACATTACATATAATATTGTAGTGTTTGGTTTAAGTGTTTATATTGTTAAGAAATGCAAATCAGTGTTTTTTTTTATACATTAAATAAAATATGAGGTTGGAAAATATTTAAATGGAAAAAATGCTGGTGATTATTTGAGGAATAGAGAAGTATTTATGGAAATGGTTTGATAACGATTTGATTTAAAGTCACAAAATTTTATAGCTCAAGAGGTTTAGAGGCTTTTTGAGGAAAATTATCGAATATTATAGGTAATTTTTAATAAAGCACAAATTTTTTGATTTTAAAACATTTATCTTATCACAAAAGTCAAAAATTTTGAGAAACTTACACCGCTCTACAAATCTGAGGTTTGTCGCTGCGTTTTGGATGAAACCAAAAAAAGTGGATAGGGTTTGGTGCCCCGATTCCAAAATGGTCACTCAAATTTTTCTATCACGTCACAATTTTGAGAAAATCGCGGTTAAAGTGTCAAAAAATGCCCATTAGAACCATTTTTGAACGCCTATAAAATAAGATCCTGACATGCAAATGACTTGGTATCAAGCTCATTCGAAAGTGTGTAATTTTCTCTTTCAGACAAGATCAAATCTTCTTGGAATTAAATTTTCTAAAGTGGTAAAAAAATCATTAGCCACAAGTTCTTTAAATCTCAAATTTACGTATGAATTTGTATGGAAATTTGTTAAAAAACACTGTGTTAATAAACTAAATATTGAAAAAATGGAAGGTTTTTTGCTAATGTTTTTTTTACCATTTTCGAAAATTACATTTTAAGAACATTTTATCTAATCTTTAAGAGAAAAAAACAGGCTTTCGATTGAGCTTGATATCAACTCATTTGCATGTCAGGATCTTATTTTATAAGCTTTTAAAAAGCGTCAAAAATGCCCTTTTTCGGCACTTTAACCGCGAATTACTCAAAATCCTGACGGAATAGACAAATTTGGGCTCCGGATTTGGAATCAGCGCAGCAGACACTATCCAAATCACTAACCAGAATCCAATACGCATTTTCTTGTTGAGCTGTGTAATTCTTTCATAATTATACCCTACACCACACTGTGGTACAGGGTATAATGAGTTTGTGCTGATGTTTGTAACTACCCGAAATATTGGTCCTAGACCCACCTTGAAGTATACCGATCGACTCAGAATCACTTTTTGAGTCGATTTAGCGTCTGTCTGTCCATGTAAACGGTGTAACCACGATGCAGGTCGCAATTTTTAATCAATTGACTTGAAATTTAAAACGTAAGCCTCTCTTGGCCTAAGGACGATGCCTATTGAAATTGGAAAAAATCGGTCCATATTTACCTAGCCCCCATACAAAGGTCCTCTTTGAAGTTTTGGCTCAAATGACTCTAATAACCGTATTATAATAGGTATCTTTTTGAAATTTGGAAGGTAAACATGTTTTGTCTTCACAAATCACATTTCAAAGAAATCGGATCAGTTCTTCTTGTAGCCCCCATACAAACCACCTTCCCGATTTTCACATAAATGTCTCAAATTTCATGAAAATAGAAAATATTTAATTAAAATTTTGTTTGCGCATGTTAAACGCGTACTTAAATAACCTTATCAAACCTGATAATCATCGGACCAGTTTTGGACTTAGGCCCCTTGTGAAAATTTCGCCCGATATTCAGGTAAAGCGGTTTATGGGCAACAAATAGAAGCCTATTTCACTCAAATTTGATTTGTGAGTGTTTTTAACACTTATTAAAGAGTTGACAAAATACAGATCTAATCGGTCCATGTTTGAACGTGTGACCCATTTTCCGGGAAACTCTGGTGTAGGGTATTATATGGTCGGTCTTGACCGACAATAATTTTCTTACTTGTTTTTTTTTTAACAATGTTGTTAAAATATTTTGAGGATGTTTATACTGGCTCGAGGTCATTATTTTCTTTACTAATTAAAACCATGATATTCTCATAGCATAATTTTCAAGTTTTTTACGATTTACGCCTATTTATACAAAATTAATAGAGGCATGTGTGATATCAGATTAAAGGTATTAAAAAACCTATCTCCTGGTGCTTACAACGGGCCAAAGAAGTTAATATTTTTCGATTTCTTAACAAAAATGTCATAAACTTTTGGTATTTTACTCAATATGACGAAAAGTTGTGCATGTTTGGACACCTTCTTCACACACGTAGATAGGTTTTCCAAAGACCTTTCATTTGGTATGTAACATGGCTAGGTTTCTTTGCATAATATAGGAGATAAACGAAAAAAACTGAAAAATTACCTTTTTTTCCCCCCTCCTTTTCACTAAATATGAATTTGGGTCGAAAAAAAAATAAAGATCCGCGTGACACTAGGGAGACTTTCCTTGTAAGTGTAGTAAAACTGCATTTACGGTTTTTCATTTCGTGATCCTGTATCCTTTTAAAAGGACTTCAAAATTTTAGAGGATTACAGATTATAAAATATTTTTTTAATATTTTTACTTGTCCTAGGATGCCAATATTGATAGACAATTAAAGAGGAGGACCTTCCCTAATTTTCCTATTTTATTATTTTTACATATCATTCAAAAATGTGTCCTTCAATATCATTAAAAATGTTCAACAAAATATTTTTATAAAGTTTTCAAATGAATTTATTTACATCATTTTATCACCAGTGGACAATTACAAATATTTCAAAAATATTTTACAAAATGTATCCTTTTAAACTTTGAATTCCTTTTAAAAGGACACATGATCACGAAATGAAAAACTGTAAATACGTTTTACGTGATCTCTACTTTCAGAAGTATATCATCCGGTTCATGTTTAATATTGGCTGTCGGACGGTGTACACCCAAAAAAAAAAAACGTGGGTATTTAATACTAAAAATTTAACTAAATTTTAGTTCAAAAGGACCTAGTGCAGAAATTGGTAACCAATACTAAAAATTTTTACTAAATTTATTGAAAACCAGTAAAAATTACTTATTTTAGTACTTTGAAGATACTAAAAATAGTAAATAATTAGTAGATTTTTGTACAAAATCACTTACTAAACCTTTTACTGTAGAATTATTTTGAGTGTAGTAAAACTGCATTTACAGTTTTTCATTTCGTGATCTTGTTTCCTTTTAAAAGGACTTCAAAGTTTTAGAGGATTACATACAATAAAGATATTTTTTTAATATTTGTACTTGTCCTAGGATGCCACTATTGATAGAAAATTAAAGAGGGGGATCTTCCCTAATTTTCCTATTTTATTATTTTTATATATCTGGAAAAAGGAGGTAAGTTACGTCCATTCAAAAATGTGTCCTTCAATATCATTAAAAATGTTCAACAAAATATTTTTATACGTTCAACAAAATATTTTTATAAAGTTTTCACATGAATATATTTACATCATTTTATCCTGATATGGCAAAACAAAAAACTGGAAAAATTATGGGAGATCCTCCTCTTTCATTTGCCATCACCAGTGGCATTCTATTACAATTACAAATATTTCAAAAATATTTTACAAAATGTATCCTTTAAAACTTTAAAGTCCTTTTAAAAGGAAACAGGATCACGAAATGAAAAACTGTAAATGCAGTTTTACTCCATTTGATCTCTACTTTCAGTATATCATCCGGTTCATGTTTAATATTGGCTGTCGGACGGTGTTAGATAAACAAAAAGAAAATATCTTAGATTAAAGATTTTTTTATGAAACATTTTTAGATTCGAACACTTTACCAATTTCAATTATATAATTATCTTGTTATTTAAGCTTCTTACTTTCTATAATAAGCAAGGTACTAACTTTTATATAAAAATTTACCTCTTACATTGTAATAATATTTATCCGTCCTTTCCAAACTATTTATTTTAAATATTATTACATCTATTTGTCAATAAATAAACAAATACACACCTTTCCTTTCAATAGTTAAGTCAATATAACCTCCAGTTCTCTGCAGATAAAATAAAACCTTACCTTAATGACTATAATAAGCCGATATAACAACCAACCATATTTTTTTTTTCTTTTTTAGAAAAATAAAAATAAAATATTAGTTATGACTGGAGACACACACATCGTTCGATCGGCAAAACAACACATTATTATTTGAACTTTCAAATACAAACAAAATTTTTAAGACGACAATAATTTAGACAGACACTCACCTGTAATGAAAATAAATAAAAAGAAAAAAATATTAGATAAATATTAATATGAACATATTAAATAAAATTATACAAAACAAAACATTAAAATAAATATAAATTATAATTATAATAATCGTATTAGTTAATAGTCAATAACTTATGCCTTATTTTAGAAAACTTTGAACTGAAAATAAATTAGAGGAATAAACTAAATTTTATACCCTACAGCAGAGGTTATCGCACATAGTTATGGGTTTAGTTTTGGCAAATATGAGATGAAATTGAAAGAATACAGTTAGAATAAATTAGGAAAATTATGTTTAATTTACACGAACACAAACAGTTTATATTTTAAATGTTTAAAAGCCATGAATGCGCAGGTAACAACCCTTCATCGCTTCTATAAATATATATCAAATGGCGCCCAAGTCGGGGCGCGTCTCTAAAAATGCATCTGGTGGACAAATCGGAAAGATTGAATTACACTTCTGCTAAAAAAAAAATAAACTTTTTCCACGTATAATTATTCTTTAAAAAGAATGACTATTATTTGTAAAAGTTTTATGTTTTTACTAATTTGCAAAATATACTGCTTGGGTAATGTTTCTGTGATATACCAGTTATATTATGACCACAGAGATCACATATGTCATCAGATGTTAGATCAAGGTGTCTCATTAAATAATGACCTAAAAACTTTTTACTTCTTTAAGTTTCCAAAGTTCAAAACCTAGTACCACAAGAAAAAATATCACAAATGGCGCCCAAGTAGGGGTCCATCTTTAAAATCGCATCCCCTGAAAATCTGACTAAAACGCTAAATTTTGTGCAAAATTATTATATTTTTAATTCTGAATGCTCTAGGTTTTTCAGATTCTGTATGTCACCAGCGGATTAAACAAGTGCTATATATCCACTCTTATAACCATTTTTTGGTATTGAAAAGATAACAACTAAATACTTGTTTTTTGCTAGGAAATTATGACAGTATGTTTAAATAAAAATAAAATATAGGCTTATGCTAAATTATTGTTAAAATATACAGATAATTAAAAAAAATATGATTTTATTTGTTAACTAAAAATATTTCTAAAGTCATTGATGGCGTTCAGCAGAGAAAGCTGCTACTCAACTGCTCCACAACATTCTGCTGAACGGTTTGATTTTTGACATTTCAGCCAACATGTTGAGTGAGCGCTGCTCATCACTAGTAGCGTAATAAATTTATGCTACATTTGATCACAAACTGATACATAAGCTGTTTTATTGTTTTTTTTTTTTTTTTTTTGACGTTATGCAAGGAAATAAACAAAAAGAATTATAAAAAAGTATATTCCACAGAAAAAATAAATTAAAATATAACAAAATAAAAAATTATTCCAAAATTTTTAAACATTTATAAAAAAATGCGTTCAGCAGAGTTAACTAATCAAAACGTGCTACAACTCAACTGTTGAGTAGCAGGTTTCTCTGCAGAACGCGCCCATTGTTACTATTGACCAACAAATATGGTAATTAACCCTCGATTGTATATATTTTGTTTATATACATGAATTACCTTAACCGCCCGGTACTGCGTTTCCGGTTAAATTAAATACCGAATAATAAAGGGACAAGGGCAAGGCAAGGCTTTTAGGCACAAGGGCAAGGCTTTTAGGCACTATTTCTGAAATTCTTCTTCCCTACGAAATCTTTTTTTTAATTGATTTCTAGTCATTAAAGTCTTTAAAAAAATTTGTAATGAGTTAAATCACAAAATAAAACAATCCCGTTTTGCACGGAATCATGTTCGTTCCGGTTAACATTTTTTTACAACTTTCGAAACCTCGAAATAAAACCTATAAAATCAGGAACCATTTGGAATTAACTGAAAATCGTCCAAAATTGGTCCAATCACAATAAGATTTAATTGGATTATCAAAGTACACGTTTGAAGCCCATAACATTTTAATATCATATTTTTTATTATCATGAATTTTTATAGATTTATGTGAATATCGGGGGGTGGTTTGTATGGCGACTATAAGTTGAACTGGTCCGATTCGAAATTTGGAGCGATTATGTATAAATACAAAATACGTGCATCTGCCAAATTTTAAAAGGATACCTAATAAAACACGGTTGTTAGACTCATTTTAACCAAATTTCAAAGGAACGTTTTTATTTCACTATTTCGTCCTTGAGTCAATAAAAGCTAAAGTTTTAATTTTCGATAAATCGGTGAAAAATTGCGACCTGTATCGTGCACACAACGTTTACATTGATAGATGGTCATCGTTTAACCGACTCAAAAAGGGATTATGAGTCGATCGGTATACTTGAAGGTGGGTCTTGGACCAATATTTCTAGTGTACCACAGAGAAGTGTAGGGCTTAAACAATTTTGTGGTATTATATTTCGGTCTAGGAAATTAAAAAAATTTTAATTTTAAATTTTTTTAAACCTTTTTATATTTGGTATTTTGAAAAGTTTGTAGGTATTAATTGAAAAAAACTTTTGGGTCAAAAATGTTAAGTAGAAAAAAAAATCATTTTATGTTGTTACCTGTTTCATTTCGTTTTCCGTTCTACACCATTTTGCTCCCTGTTATTTTTCGTTCCATAATTTTTTTGTCCAAAAATCAAGTTTTTATGACCATTATTTCATAATATCGAATGTACCATAATACACTTTTTACCCTCTTACAAGATCATTATTTCAGGAGATACACAAATTATAAATTACACATTTTAAGCCTTTTTATCCTATTAGAATTCCCTTTTCCGAATATTTTTCTAAAGTATTCTACACACAAAAAATTATTGGCTAAAAAATTTCAATTAAATATATTGATCAATAAAATTTAAATGAGTCAATTATTGTTTTGATCAACATTTTCGTTATTTTCATTAACTATCAAATTACAAATTTTCAACATACCAGATTTTTTTCACTTCAATTTATTTGAATACATTAATTCAAAAATATACTTTATACTAGAGTTTTACTTTTTTTAATTGTCGGCAACATATTGGAAAGCAAAAAATATGAATTTCTTCATAATTTTTCCATAAGCTTAAAATTCATTTGCTAAAGCAATCATTATTTTAATTGACTTTAAATAAAAAATTGATCAAATTTTTGATCAAAACGAAAAATTGATTAATTGAAAATAAAATCAATTAATCACCTACAATTTGGATATAACAATTTTCTTCATCGGAGGAGTTTTAATTAAAAAATTAATTGAATCCGCGTTTTTGTTGATTGACTTTCGCTTTCAATTCTTTCTGTGTATGCTCTAAAGTTTCTAAACAAGTAAGAAAATTGTAGTCGTTTTTCCCGGAAAATGGATCCCAAGTTCACACATGGACCGATTGGGTATATCTTTTTTCAAATCTCTAATAAGTGTATAAGACACTCACAAATCAAATTTGATTGAAATAGGCTTCTATTTGCTGCCAATAAAGCGCTTTATCTAAATATCGGCCGACATTTTTTTACGGGGCCTTTGTCTAACGATGGTCCGATTATAATCAGATTTGAGTAGGTTATTAAAGTACGCGTTAAACACTCACAAATAAAATTTTTGTAAAATATTTTATATTTTCATTAAATTTAAAAGATTTATGTGAAAAACGGGAGGGTGGTTTGTACAGGAGCTACAAGAAGAACTGTTCAGATTTCTTTAAAATTTGGAATGGTGATTTGTAAATACATAACACGTTTACCTACAGTTTCGAAAGGATACCTATTAAAATACGGTTTCAGTGGTCATTTGACCCATATTTAAAGGGGACGTTTGTATGGGGGCTTGGTCAAAACATGGACCGATTCCAATTTTCCAATTTAAAAAGCGTCCGTCCTTGGGTCAAAAGAAGCTTAAGTTTCAAATTTCAGACAAATCGGTTAAAAATAGTGACCTGTATCGTGAGCACAACGTTTACATGGACGGGCGGACAGACGAACGGACGGACATCGCTTAATCGACTCCAAAAGTGATTCTAAGTCGATCGGTATACTAGAAGGTGGGTCTAGGACCAATATTACGAGTTGTTACAAACAGCAGCACAAATTCATTATACCCTGTACCACAGTGTGGTGTAGGGTATAATAAAAATGAACCAAGTACCAAAGTAAACTATGTTTGAACTTATGGACCTCTGGAAACAAAATTTCTCAAAGGATCCTACGCTGCTAAGTTTTAAGTGTCTAGGATCATTATCTCTCGAGTTAAAAAAAACACAATAGTACATTTTTACCGCATTAAAATCTGAATTTCCTAAAAATATTTCTTTAGAATTTTTCCAGAATACTTTTTTCACCGAATGATCACACATTCAGGATATATAAAAGTACCAAAAGTACACTTTTTTACACCTTCTATCACCATAGAATCAAAATTAAGAATCCATTATTTTTCGTAAAGGTAAACCTATATTAAAGTTTCTAGGATTAGGAAATATAAAATGTACCAAAAGTACAATTTTTTTACCCGTTTTATCCCCTTAAAATTAACATTGGCAAAAAGTTAAGCGACAATTGAAGAAAATTTGGAAAAAAAATTCACCGTGGCTGTTTTACAAATTAAGAAATTTTCTTTAGATGCAAGTAAATATAGAATTAAAAATATTAATAAACAGGATTTTTAAGCAAACGGTTCTGAGGCTGGTCGCAGATTCTGATTTACAAAACGGAAGCAGAAAAACCTTCACCAACGATGATGAAAAAGTATATTATCTTTAAGTTTAAAATATTTTCTGAAGACTTTATGACTCAAGGATTTATACAGGCCTCAATTAATACCATTTTCAAAATGAAATTTTATTAGGCTATGAATTTTGAGTATTTTTTGGCCAACTGTTCCGATTCCGACTGTAAGAGAAATAAGAGGTTCTCCGCCCTACTGTACAATAGTAATAAAAGGATAAATTTAAAATAATGTCCATCATAGGGTTAATAGGGTTCTATACAAAGATAACAAACAGCTTAACAACAACGTCATCAAAAAATACAACAAAAAAAATTAAAAAAACAAAATAGTTTTTGTTAAGGCTTTTGTTACCAGCCCACACTATTAACAGTTCATACTTGGTCGTTTTTTTTTTTTTCATCTTTCTCCAACGTGGCTTTAAGATCTTTTATAATAAATGTTATTTCCTTTGTTAAATTCATATATACATATATAATATTGTCGTATATGATTGTGTTTGTGCATGCATGTGGCTGTTTATATGTAAGTATGTTGAAAACATTTGTCCCATGGGCTACTATCAAATAACCAAAATCAATAATAATTCAAACAATTATTATTTTTACCAAATACTGCCCATACACTATCTTCAATTGTGCATTTTGAGCTGAAGAATTTTTTGTATACTATTTTTTTTTTCTTTTGCTAAAACTTAGATCTTTTTTTTGTTAAGTTTAGTAATGTTTGGCTATTTTTTTGCATTATTGTAGCGGCTTTGCAGCAAAACTTATATACATATGGACAGCACACATTTTTTTGTGAAACTTCTGCACACGCCTTTTGAAATTATGCGGAAACGCAAGTCACAATGACATTGGTACTCTAACGGAGATAATAATAAAAACCCCACAAATTATAATGGAAATACATTTCATTTATAGGTTTACGGTAATGTAGAAGGTTTTTTTTTTTAAATATTAGAGAAGAAATTATAAGAAATGTATAATTTGTGAATTTTATTTAAATCTAAATGATGGTTTTTTAAGAGAACTAAAGTCTTCAAAGCAATGTAACCATTAAACATTTTTAAAGGGGTTAAAAGCCTGTGATAACACTGCCCACAAAAAAAAAAAATGTTCTGACCCAGAAACCAGACCAACAAATCTTAATATATTTCAACCCCCTAAACTCAAATCTGCCATAAAAAAATACATCGTTGGGTTTTAATGTAATCTCACAAGGAAGTCCTCAAAGGGACCATACCAGATTTCTGTGAAATTTATGCACAAGATTGAAAAAAACAAGAGGGAGTGTTACATTCGGCTGTGCCGAATCTGTTATACCCTCCAAAATTAAAAAAAGGACGCCCCTGGACTTTTTTTTTTTTTTTTTGGAGGGGGGGGTTGGTGGGAGACGTTAGAGAGCACCATCTCTTGCGATTTTGAACTTCTTCTGAGATAATAATGTTGCATTTGCTTAGAAAAAGTACAAAAAACCCTGCAAAAAATGCGGTTTTTCTTAGGTTGGTTTAGTTCTCTAAAGGGGAACTTTTTTGCCCTTGGTCTGATTTTGCTCATTTCTGAACTTAACCAGCCTAGGAATATGAAACATATTCGTGCCAAACTTCGGAAGTCTAGCTCTTTTATTTTGGACTGTATCGTGTCCTCTACAGACGGACAGACGGACAGACGGAAGGACGGACATCGCTACAATGTCTTAGAATCGATCACTGATCAATAAAATATATACTTTATCGGGTCCTAGACCGATATTGCGATGCGTTACACACGGAATGAAAAAGTGAGTATACCCCCATACTGTGGTTAGAGGGTACGAAATGCTAAAAAGGTTTGCCAATGGACGAGCTAATGCCGAAGATTAGATTAATAAAATTGTTCGTAGTAGGTTTTTGTGATATTTACACGACCACATCAAGAAAATGAAAATATGGGCACACCGTCTGGTACTGGTCCTAGCATTGGTTTAAAGGATGCGACCTCAGAGTCCGGCCTTGGATCTGGTAAGAGTGCTCAGCCCAATATTGTTGGCAAATATAAAAAGAAACTTAAGCCATTAAAGGTCAGGCACAACCCGTGAAAGCCTTCGTTTAAAATTAATTAAAAAACGAACTTTACGCGATGGAGCGACGCTCTCCGAATGGGAGAGGGCATCGCTATTAGGAGTCTTTAAGGATTAGGACAAACTTTCGGCAATGCGCGCATCTGACAAAACCTTCACCTAAGAGGTCTAAGGAGACCGACAACGTCTGGCCTTAGTCTTTTAGTGAGGGAGTGAAAGATAGCTTCGTTAGGGCTGTGATCAACATGGTAAATGGGGATTGTAGTATCCCAAAGGACAAGTGGAGTTTAGTCGAAACTTAATTAAATCTGCTTTAGGCTGGAACTAATTGCGAGTAAAACTCTTTGCTTTTGGAAATGTTAGCCATGTTTAAGGTTGCAATTAACCAAGTGGGAGATTTATGGCCTGGAGCTAATCTAAAGGTCGTGAACAAGCATGATATATCGTTGCAGCCCAGAGTTTAAGCATGGATTTCGGTGGCTAGAAGGGACACTGAAGTCATTCTAACGATGATCAGGGTCAGCAAATCTGACCTTCAAACTTAGAATTGACAAATTGAAAGATTAGGTGAGATGGAGGGCGCTCGTCGTCTAGCAGTGATCTTGGCTAGTTAGGAATTACTTTCGTTTTAATCATGACTGACAGCATTATTAGATTTGGCCTTTTTCATATAAAAGCAATGTCTACAAGGGCAACCAGAAGCTTATATTGGACGCAGCCAAGTCAGTGGCAGAGTAGGAGAATCCGATGGAGGTTGATATTCAGGTAACCGATATAGCCCGATGGGTGATGCACCTGTCATTTGCGATACCGAATCTGGTAACGAATGCGACCTCTGTGGTAACATGAAGGACAAACCTAATGTCACGGTGGTTGACATTCGGGTCGAAGCCTATGCAGTAAAGAATGCAGAGAGTTTTGTTTTATATATCTGGCTAATTCGAAACCGAATATGAAGACGAATGCCACCTCTATGAAAACACGGAGGACGAAACCAATATCACAGTGGTGGAAAGGAAGGCGGTTCCTACAAATAAACCTCCATCACTGTAAAGCAGCCACAGTAGCAATCTTGCTGCGCCTGACGGCAGAAGCAGTTGACTTAGTTTTTATAGAAGAACCCTGTGTGCGGGGTGGTAGGGTTTGCGGATTTAGACCCTTGGGTTAATGTTGATGGTTGCCAAGGGTGAGGGCTCACCAAGAGCCTGCATCTTGACGAAAAACAGCTTACATTTATTATTTTTATTAACTTGTACTGATATGGATGTTACCACGGCTAACTTAGAGCTTAATGGGAAGTCAATTTGACTAGCCTCTTCGTATTTTCCTAATCCGGGGCCAATACCACCGGAAAAGGTTAGCAGTCTGATTTGGGAGTCTGAACATTGGGAACACCAATGGCTGCTAACGTTTTGCGTCAGCACACATATACTCTAAGGTCCATTGTAATACCACGGGACGGTAATGGGCTTCTCCTACTAGTCCCTACCGTTAAAGCAATTTGAGCTCCTTATAAAACTCCTAAGATGTTGAATCTTGACTTCCGACAAATCAGATAGATCGTGTAGCTCCCTAGATCCCAGTGAAGTTAGCCTTCGACAGTGGTAGATAAAGTGTTCGATGGTTTTCAACTTCTCCTCATGCATGTTACTCTTGGAAGGAATATCAGCTGATTAAGAGAAGGCCAAATCTGTCGTGTAGTCTCACATGTCCATCCATGTGCCCGTTTTTGATCAGATTCCGTCGCGGAACAAAGTCTTAGATTTTTCTTTCAAGTTTCTAAAAGCAAACCAACACATTCCATTTCTGTTGGAACCTGTAAGGTAGTTTCCAGTCTTGCGAGCTCATCGACTATGTCTCGTGTGTCAAACTGCTTAGTCATCTCATTTAAAAACGTTCGGCAGTTAGGACAGATCTTGTTTTCATAACACTGAGTCCAGTGGCTTGACCGCGGCCTGACACTCAGAATATAGATTGACTGCGGTTATAGATAAGACATTGTAACTCAGCCAGTCAGCCACTTTCGTTATTGCCAGCGTCTCTGTCTGGTAACCACTGCAATGATCTGGCAATTTTCGAGCCTGGCTCAACCCAAGCTCTTCTACACTTGTTCGTGTAGCCTTTATCCATCTGTGTAAAAATTTTACTACATTAAATTATTTTTACTCTTGATCTACCTTTTTCTTAATATCCAAATTATGTTTCCCAAAATCGCTGTCGATTAGTGTTATTATTTTAATAATACCGTTCTAAAACTTCCCTTTACTAAAAAAAATATTCTAACACTAGTTTTTTTTTGAAAAGTTGTACTAAAAACAAGTCGCCAAACATGTCATGTTAAAATGCCAAAACTGTCAATTTCTATTTTCCCTGTGTGTATTACAAAAACATTAAACAAACACACACACAAACATCATAAAGAAACAAAAAAAAAAAAAATCTATAAAAATGTTTTTTTTTTCCACAACTTGAAATGTTAAATAGAAAACTATAAAAATCTTAGAAATTCAACTAAAACTATAAAAAAAAACTGATTCTAACATATCAGAAAGAATAAAGTTTTGCCACAAAACATATTAAATTTACACAATTCTTTACAACAGGCTTTAAGGTTGCTGATGTTTGACTGGGCTGTATGTCTTGAGTATACTTTAAATTTCACATGATATGGATAGTGTGAATACGAGTACTTTAGTTTGAGTTTTTTATTGTTAGAAAATCTATACGCGATGTTTCATTTCTAATGACATTTTGTTTTATTTTATTATACAATTGTCCGCTAATATCTGCATGTCTTACTTAACACTTAACATGTGTAAGCATGCTGGCGCAGGCTGAGATGACTCGTTGGGATATCTTTAGAAGAAGGCTGAAAACTAAACAATTTGATACTCATACACACACACACGAAGTTGTAGAATCTATATAGTATTTTTTTCTATTTTTTTTTTTTTGCAATTACATTAAGCCTGCCCATCCCTTGTCATAACATCCTACGCATGCAGGAAGTTACAAGTTGTTGCTGTGTATGTATGTTGTGCTAACCATAGCTGTGAATGCTCATATTCTAACACTGAACATTTCAAACACACACTCTCACACACACACTTGGTGAAAATTACAAACTACAAACAGCAAAAACAACAACTAGAAAACGCATAATTTGACAAAGCGACAGTTGGATAGACAACCGCACAGTATTATATTTTATGAATTTGAATATTCTGAACAGATCTCCATACAAATTGTCTTGATACTACGTTGTGTTATTTGCAAACGTACATACAAACATTTAATAAATATACAAACATTTTTTTGCGGCACTCATGAATGTGTTAATAAAAGTGTTTAAAAGAATTATTTCTTTTTTGAAAATTTTCTCATAATACATAATTGTATATAATCGCATCTGATCAGATATAATAAGAAGCCAAATTTGTGCCAATGTTGGCCAAAACAGAAATATAATTAGATCTAAATTTTGGTCATTTCAGATATATTTATATACAATCAAATAAGATCATTCACGAACAGATATAAACAGAACTGATCTATTAATTTTTTACACAGGTTTAAGTTTTATGATATTGACTAGAATACCCGACCGGATCTGGATTGGAGTCTACACTCTAAAAAACGCATGTAAACTTACTATTATAAGTTGGGCAAATTTTTGTTCAATAGCACGTATTTTGTGTTAATATAAGCACAAAATGCGTAAAATACTAAATAACTAAAACGCCAGATAAAAGTATAAGCTTCCGTAGCGTAGTGGTTGCTTTCAAATCGGAAGGTGGCGAGTTTGATGCTGGCTGGTGCCGAATGTTTTTTTTTTTTGTTATATTTATTCACCGTTTTTATTTAAATTGACCACTAGTGGTCAATTTATTCAATTTACACATTCAGAGTAAAATTACCCAATTTATAGTAGGAGTCCAGTTTCCTATTATAAATTGGGTAAATTTCAACAAATTTTGATTAGAGTGTACATTTTTGATAAAACCCTCCACGGATTCTTCAGTTTATTCAATAGAAGTCGGTACAGTCCTTCATAGAAACTGGACAAATTTTAATGAAAATTAGCCCGGAATAATTTTCGTTTCCGTGAAAATTGTTTTTGAAAACTTTCGAACCTTATATCGTTATAAAACCAAGTGCAGGACTTTGAACTATTTTTAACATAAAAATTTGTCATTTGCTTAACAAAAATACAAACAAATTTGGCACAACCTTTCAAAATGGAAAATATAAAAAAATGTCCAGCAGCGTTTTTTTATACCCTCCACTCTAATGATAGAGGGTATCATTCCGTTTTTATCTCATCGAAATATCGGTTTGGGACCCATAAAGTACATATATCTATCGGTTCTGTCTGTTGAAATGGCGATCACGACCAAACTATTACACAGATGTGACTGAAACTAAACATGTTTACTTTAGCGCAATCGGTTCAGAGGTTCAAAAGTTATGAACAAAAATGTAAGGACACCTCGAAAATTTTAGTACATTCAACATAACCTAAAAATACAAAATGCTTTAATTCGGTTGATGGTTGTCATATTTGAACAGAATTGAACACCATATAGTACTTAAACAAGTACGAACATATATTTTACAATAAAAAAAATCCCGGATTTTTTCACCATTTTTTTCGCGGAAATTTTTTTTTTCTCAAAATTATTTTTTATACCCTCCACTTAGTGATAGAGGGTATATATATGTTTGTCATTCCGTTTTAACTCATCGAAATATCGGTCTGGAACCCCTTAAAGTATATATATTCATGATCTCCGATCGATTTTAAGACATTCTTGCGATGTCCGTCTGTCTGTCCGTCTTTGGAAATGGTGATCACGGCCAAAGTATTTAACATATATGAATGATACTAAGAAATTTTACTTGTTGTTGTTCTAACAATAAGTAGTTTAGTATTGCATTTGAGCGAAATCGTTACAGAGGTTCAAAAGTTATGAGCATAAATGTAATAAAACCTCAAAAATTTTGGTATATTTTACATAACCTAAAAATACAAAATGCTTTAAATTGGCTGCTGGTTGGCATATGTGAACAGAATTGTACACAGAATGGAATTTTTACAAGTACAAACAAATTTTTTCACAAACAAAAAAAAAATTCGCAAAATTTTTTTTCACCAAAAATTTTTTTCCGCGGAATTTTTTTTTTTTCAAAATTTTTTTTTTCAAATAATCTTTTATTACATTGTGACGAGTATCAATACATTCGGTAAAGCCGAATCTAACTTTATTTGATTTTTTTTTTCTGGAGTACTCTTAATTTAAAATTTACTATAGGAAATCAAAAAAGTAAAAAAATAAAATTTTTTACCCCCTCTAACCCAATTTGTCCAGAAATTCCTAAAAATCCCACATTCCAAAAATCAAGTCTTTATGACAATTATTTCAGGCGTTCAAAACAGTTTAAAAGTGCATTTTTAAAGCTCTTAGAATCGAAACTTTCCAAAAAGTACTTTTGTCAGAATGTTTTTTTTTTTTGCTGTATGATCCTACACAGGGGCGCTTTAAGGTATGGCGGGGCCCTGGGCACACAAGAATTTGGGGCCCGCTGGAAAGAAAAACTCGTATGACAAAAAAAAACATTTATTGGCACAAATTAAACTCATGTTATTACATGTTTTAAGACAAAGAAACTAAAAAAAATATTTTAGTCTAGCTCGATGTAATTTTTCTTTACTTATTAAAAACACGATAATTGTGTAAAACAATTTGGTTTTAATGAGACCTTTTATATCTCAGAATCTAAAACTTTTTCTGTGCAAAAAATTTCTCCGAATCTGAAACTGTTTCGATATGAAAAGGTCTAAGAATTTTAGAATCTGAGAATATTTTTGTACAAAAAATGCCTAAGTATTTGAGATTTTTTTATACGAAAAATGTTTTGGAATATTTACGAAAAATGTCTTTTTCTTTACGAGAAATATCTCATAATCTGAGATTTTTCCTATACGAAAAATGTGCCAGAATCTGAAACTTTTTCTATACGAAAAATGTCTCAGCATCTGAAACTTTTTCTATACAAAACATGCCTCAGAACCTGAGAATTTTTCTATACGAAACATGTTTTAGAATCTAAGATTTTTCCATGCGAAAAACGTTACTTTTTCCATACGAAAAATGTCTCGGAATCTAAGACTTTGTCTATACGAAAAATGTTATCTATACAAAAAATATTTCAGAATCTGAGACTTTTTCTATACGTAAAATGTATTTGAGATTTTTTTATACGAAAAATGTTTTGGAATATTTACGAAAAATGTCTTTTTCTTATATTTTTCTATACGAAACATGTTTTAGAATCTAAGATTTTTCCATGCGAAAAACGTTACTTTTTCCATACGAAAAATGTCTCGGAATCTAAGACTTTGTCTATACGAAAAATGTTATCTATACAAAAAATATTTCAGAATCTGAGACTTTTTCTATACGTAAAACGTATTTGAGATTTTTTTATACGAAAAATGTTTTGGAATATTTACGAAAAATGTCTTTTTCTTTACGAGAAATATCTCATAATCTGAGATTTTTCCTATACGAAAAATGTGCCAGAATCTGAAACTTTTTCTATACGAAAAATGTCTCAGCATCTGAAACTTTTTCTATACAAAACATGCCTCAGAACCTGAGAATTTTTCTATACGAAACATGTTTTAGAATCTAAGATTTTTCCATGCGAAAAACTGTTACTTTTTCCATACGAAAAATGTCTCGGAATCTAAGACTTTGTCTATACGAAAAATGTTATCTATACAAAAAATATTTCAGAATCTGAGACTTTTTCTATACGTAAAATGTCTCAGAATCTGAGACTTTTTCTATACGTAAAATTTCTCAGAATCTGAGACTTTTTCTATACGAAAAATGTCTCAGAATCTGAGACCTTTTCTATATGAAAATTGTTTCGGAATGTGACATATTTTTTATACGAAAAATGTCTAAGAATCTAAGACTTTGCATACGATAAGTGTTTCAAAATCTGACACTATATATTTTGGCAAAACTTCTAAGAATTTTAGAATTTTAAAATCTTAGAATCAGAAACTTTTTTGTACGAAAAATTTTTCACAATCTGAAACTTTTGCTGTGGGAAAAATTTCTATGAATTTGAAACTTTATATATGGCACAAATTTCTCCTATAGAAAAGTTTTAGATGTATACGAAAAGTCTGTTAGTTTCTGAGAAATTTTCTAAAAGTAAATGTGAAATTTTCTTTGAAAACAAATAAAAAAAAATTACTCCGTTTTTGTGTAAACGAATTTATTACCATTTCGGGCCCCCTTAGGTCGGGTGTTTTTTTTTTCAGGTTTTTAAAACCATTATTCAGGAGAAAGAAAACACTACCAAATTACAATTTTTACCCTTTTTACCTCCTTTGAATCAGAATGAAAAAAAAAATCCTTTTTTGAGAGGGTTTTTTCTGTTGGACTATGCTACATTCAAAATTTTAAAATTCTATGACCTTATTGCACTATATACAAAAACAACCAAAAGTACACTTTTTATCGAGAATAATTTTTTCAGACACAAATTATGAAATTAATTTTTACAACACATTCTTTTATAGCACCTTTTCTAATATCAAAGTATATTTTTTTTATTCGTTTGCATTTTTATGCACTGTATATGATGATTTACTCAACAACACTCATAAGTGGCAATTGGCCATCATTTGAAAGTGTTGCTTAGAATGTTTGTTGTTATGTGTTTGATGTTAGTTTCTTTTTTTTTTTTCTTTTGCATTTTTTCTGCAAATAGATTTAGCTGAAGAGATTAAGTTTCAGTTTATTCTGCTTCCATACTCTTCAACTCCTTTACTTTTTTTTTGTACAAATTATATTTCAATATTTTTTACGATTGATTTTGTTCCTTTTTTTTTTTAATTCTCTACTTGGTGTTTGGTGGTGTTCAGTATATCATATAATGATAATGATGATTATCATGTTGTTGCTTGTTTGGTTAAGTATTCCCGGTTGTCATTTTAATCCATGAAAGTCATAAAAAATTTGCTATTTTCATAAGATATCTTAGCGATTATCATATACTATAAAATAAATGAAATATTTTAATGACTTGTATAAGAAATATTGATGTGTATCCAAGAGTATTTGTGTGGAATATAAGATGGGGTTTTTAACCCTAAAGAGAAAAAAAGTGTTATATTAAGTTATAAAATTAGATAAAAATATGATTAAGAAATTTGTAGTTTGTAAGTAATTGATTTGGTATGCAATTAATTATATTTATAAACAAGAAATTACTTTTTTTAATTCTAATTAAAGTTTTTCTTTTTTTGGTATTCCATATACATTTAAATTTCTTTAATGATAACATTTGTCAAATCCTTACGCACGTGTAAGTACACATTTAAATCAACAATTTTTTTTATGTTAAACATTTTTGATTGATATTTGATTACAATCGTTTCATTCAAAATTAACCGTTTGTTAAAGAAAAATTTACACAAGTGAATGAATCAAATCAATCAATCAATTTACTTCCTCGCAAATTGTACATACAAACAACTGAACAAACATACCAACCAAATAAAGTCAGTAACCTTTCATGAGTATAGTTGATTTAAATAATTTTGAGCTGAACGAAAAAAAAAAACAAAAGACTTAAGACACAAACCTGATCTCTGAGCATTTGGTAGTAGATCATCAAAGACACCAAACAATAATGAACGAAAAAAAATAAAAAAATATTTAAACGAAACAGAAACGATCTTTAACTGTAATTGATTTATGATTTCATTTAACATTTGCCAACAACATATACAACAACAAACGCAATATGCAAAATTCTTTTCAGAACAAACTAAAAAAAAACAGAAGAACAAAAAAAAAACAAATTCACAGTATGCTAAACACACATGGGGTTTTTAAATAAAAATCAAAGTCAAAACGAGGAAAAATAATTTAACAAAAAAATTAAAACCAGAAAATGCCAAACAAAGATTGGGAAGGTGAAATAAAATTTTCAAAATTGTACTTTTTTAATATTAGAGACTTTTTAGAATACAAAAAAGGAAATCAGTTTCAAATAGATTTTGTTAGAAAAACCCTTTTGAAATAAAAGTTTAAGTGAAAAAATGTAGAAGAAAATATTATTTCTATAAATTATACACTCAAAAAAAATATTTAAGTAAAATCAACTGAAAATGTCAGTTAAAATAACTACTTTGTAAGTAGTTTTGGGGTCAACAACTTTTTCAGTTAAATAAACTAACAATGTTAGTTATTTTAACTGGCAAAAACTAACTGACTTATATAGTAAAAACTACTTACATTTGTAGTCAAAACAACTAAGCTCTAAAGACGCTTTGTTTTACCAACTCAAAAGTGCTTTTACAGCACCTTTTTACGAATTAAAAAAATTTTCTATAGCTTTCACCCATAATGTAGAATATATAATAATTGTACCATTCCAATAAGGGGAATGAGGCACACATCCCCTCTGTTAACAAAAGAAAGCACGGGAAAACATTATGAATTCCTCTTGTGTAAACTTAATTATTTTTTTACTCTATTGTATAAAAAATGTAATTAAAAAAATCTACAATTTCAAATAAAATTAGCATAAAGCATCTTTAAACCACCTAATTTTTATTCTTCCGAATGCTTTTAGAGCGCTTTGAAAAACAATCATATGAGCGTTTAACAACGTTATCATTCAGACGTTTTCAAAGCACTCTAAAAGCAAAAACCATGACGTTTTGGAAACGTTTGTACCACCATCTAGAGTACTTTAAAAACGCTTTGATGATTGTATTTTTCTGTCTGGGTAGACATGGTTTCCCATACTGGTTTCAAACACTTCCAGTTATAGTGATATCATCAGTAGGATATAAAATGGCGGTTTGTTTTCTTAATGGTAATTTTTTTTGTTACATGTAAATTTTTATTAACAAGACCTTTTTCAGCCTATGAAAATGTGGCATATTCGTGCCTTTTAATTTCGAGCCATAATACTTTGGGTTTGGACTTCAGTGTGCTTTCCACAGACGGACCGAAAAACGGATATCGGTAGAGTGTCTTAGATTCGATTGTTCACATTTACCAAGTTTACGATCGTATGTATATCGCTAGAGTTTCTTACCATCATGGATCAATAATATAACGGTTATAAAAATTTGTTGCTTTGGCAAATGCAAAACAATATTGGGATTTAATGTTGTGGTCAAGAGTCCAAAATTCGGAGGCATATTTCTTTTTATTTTTAACCAGAGAAATTCTCAGATTCTAAAACATCTTTTATAAAAAAAATTCTGAGACATTTTTTTTATAGAAAAATTATCAGACTATGAGACATTTTTCCTTAAAAAAACATTCTCAGAAACATTCTCAAGAAAAAAATTAAACAAATTCTTTTATTCTAAAGCATTTTTCGTATGGAGAATTTTTTTAATCTGAGACATTTTTTGTATAAAAAAATTCTCAGATTCAGAGTATTTTCTTTTTTGTTATCAAAAAATCCTAGATTGTGAAAAATTTTTTTCTATAGAAAAACTTTAAGATTCCGAGCCGTTTTTCGTAAAGAAAATGTTTCAGCTTATGAAACATTTTGGCCTATAAAAAAATCTCAAATTCTGAGACATTTTTCCAATAGAAAATTTTAAGATTCTGAGGCAGGTTTACTTTAGAAGAAGTCACAGAAATGTTTTGATATAAAAATTTCTAGATTCTGATACATTTTTCCTCTTGAAAATTTTTAAATACTAACATTTTTTTTTTTTTTGAAAATTCTCAGATTCTGAGAAATTTTTCTTATACAAAAGCTTTCAGTTTCTGCAGTAGTTTTAGTATAAACAAGTGAGAGTGTTACATTCGGCTGTGCCGAGTCTTTTATACCCTCCAAAATGTAAAAAAAAACAATATAAAAAAATCCAGTGGCGTCTTTTTTTTGGGGGAGGTGTTTGGTGGGAGACGTTAGGGAGCACCTTCCCCTTGCGATTTTGAACTTCATCTGAAATAAGAATGTTGCATTTGCTTAGCAAAAGTACAAAAAACCCTGAAAAAATTGCGGTTTTTCTTAGGTTGGTTTAGTTCTCCAAGGGGGAACTTTTTTCCCTTTGGTCCGATTTTGCCCATTTCCGAACTTAACCTGCCTAGGAATATAAGACATATTCGTGCCAAGGTTAGGTTAGGGTGGCGGTGCCAGATGGGCACTCCGCATAGACCAATTGGTCCATAGCGATACCACAAAACTTTTTCCGCTTATCGATGTAAACTAAATACATTGACCTTCATTGCGAATTGTTTCAAGCTCTTCAGGTCTATCCGCGTAATTTCCTCCAAAGTCTCGAACTGTGAACTTCCTATAATTGATAGTCGAGTTCGTGCCAAAGCCGGGCAGTGACACAGGATGTGTTCAATTGTCTCCTCGACGTCTGGTGTCTCGCACCTTTTACACCTTGCGTCCGATTCGTGCCAAAGTTCTAGCTCTTTTATTTTGGACTGTATCGTGTCTTCGACAGACGGACGGACGGACATCGCTAGAATGTCTTAGAATCGATCACTGATGGGGTCCTAGACCGATATTTTGATGCGTTACACACGGAATGACAAAGTGAGTATACCCCCATACTGTGGTTAGAGGGTATAAAAACTTCTGACACATTTTTCGTATAGAAAAATTCTGACACATTTTTTGTAAAGAAAAACTATACGATTCTTAATTTTTGATACATTTTTCGCTAGAAAAAAGACGTACAAAAATTCTCAGATTCACAGACGTTTTTCTTATAGAAAAAACTCAAACAAATTCTCATATTCCAAAACATTTTTCGTATAGAATTTTTTTTAATTTGAGACAGTTTTTGTTTAAAAACAATCTCAGATTTTGAGAAATTTACTTTAGAAGAAGTCACAGACATTTTTTTATATATAAAATTTTAGATTCTCATACATTTTTCCTCTAGAAAAATTTTCAAATTCTATTTTTATACCCTCCACTCTAGTGATAGAGGGTATATATAAGTTTGTCATTCCGTTTGTAACACCACGAAATATTGGTCTATGACTCCATAAAGTATATATATTCATGATCATCACGATCTAGCGATGTCCGTCCGTCCGTCTGTCTGTTGAAAACACGCTAACTTTTGAAAGACTTTACGAAGACGCCTGAAGTTTGGCGTATATGTTGGGCATTTACCTGGTCACGTTGGTTTTGTAAATTAAAAGTCCAGTGGTTCAAAAGTTATGAGCAAAAGACTGAATTTCAGCAAGGGTTTTTCGTAAATTTACAAGATAAAAAACACGCTAACTTTCGAAAGGCAAATCTAAGGATGCTGACGCTTGGCATATATATTGGTCGTTCCCCTGGCCTAGTTCCTGTGGTTCAAAAGTTATTAGCAAAACCGTGAATTTAAGATTAGTTTCACATTAAATGAACGTGTTGAAAAGCCGTTAAACATGTTTTAAAAACATTAGTAAGTCACAAAAATATTTTTCAACGTATTTTTTACACTAAAAAAATTACACTCGAAAACAATTTTACACTTTTAGTAAAATTTAGTAAATTATTTTTTTTTTTTTTTTAAATTACTAAAAAAAAAAGTTTTTTTAACAAAATAAAATATTGCTAATCTAAATTGTTATTTTTACACGTTAGAAAATTTACTATCACTTAAAAAGGGCATTGTGGAGGGTATTCATAGATTCGGCCAAGTCGAATTTAACTTTTCTACTTGTTTTTTTTTTTTTTTTTTTTTTGAAAATTCTCGGATTTTGAGAAATTTTTTCTATAAAAAAATTTTCAGGTTCTGGAGTAGTTTCGTATAATAAATTTTTAGATTCTTCTGAATGTTTTTTTTTAATCTGAGCATTTTTCAAAGTTTTCCTACTGGAATATTCTTAAATTAGAGATATTTTTTTTAGAGGCTAAAAAAAACATTTGCCATCTAAAAAACCTTACAGATTTTGAAGCTTTTTTCAAAAACAAAAAGTTTTCAGATTTTGAGACATTTATCGCAAAGAAAAACTTTCAGATTCTAAGACATTTTTTCTTATAGAAAAATTTTGTTTTTTTATTTTTAGTACCAAAAGGTACATAAAAATAAAATGTATTTATTCGGCCTTTATATATGTATATATATTCGATTAGAGTTTTATTCTAGTTCGAGGCCCAAAAATATTTCTATTTATGATATTGTCATAATAGAGTATTTTTAATTTATTGCTTTAAAAAAGTTACTATCTCATAGTATGTCTGTACTGATCAGTTTCATCCCCACTAAAGGAATCTTCAGCAGACTTTAGAGAATCATCGTTGGTCAATCAAACATCAAACCAGACATAATATTTGATATATTTCCCAAGTTATATGAGAAGTACTATTATGAAGGTCCGAAATCTGTTTTCCAACAAAAATAACTCTTTTAAAGCAAAAATTGTATATATTAAATCACCGTCGGTAACTATTAATATATGTGTTGCTGTTATTTTACAATAACAACAGTGCCTAACCAAACAATAGTGTTGGTAGGATAAGTCGTACTAAACTTTGTGTTAAATGTTGTTTTTTTATTTTTAGTACCAAAAGGTACATAAAAATAAAATGTATTTATTCGGCCTTTATATATGTATATATATTCGATTAGAGTTTTATTCATTTTTGGGCCTCGAACTAGAATAAAACTCTAATCGAATATATATACATATATAAAGGCCGAATAAATACATTTTATTTTTATGTACCTTTTGGTACTAAAAATAAAAAAACAACATTTAACACAAAGTTTAGTACGACTTATCCTACCAACACTATTGTTTGGTTAGGCACTGTTGTTATTGTAAAATAACAGCAACACATATATTAATAGTTACCGACGGTGATTTAATATATACAATTTTTGCTTTAAAAGAGTTATTTTTGTTGGAAAACAGATTTCGGACCTTCATAATAGTACTTCTCATATAACTTGGGAAATATATCAAATATTATGTCTGGTTTGATGTTTGATTGACCAACGATGATTCTCTAAAGTCTGCTGAAGATTCCTTTAGTGGGGATGAAACTGATCAGTACAGACATACTATGAGATAGTAACTTTTTTAAAGCAATAAATTAAAAATACTCTATTATGACAATATCATAAATAGAAATATTTTTGGGCCTCGAACTAGAATAAAACTCTAATCGATTATAGAAAAATTTTTAAATTCTAAGACATTATTCCAACTGAAAAACTTTCAGATTCTAACATATTTTTAAAATAGAAAAATTCACAGATTCTAATACATTTTTCCTATAAAAAAACTCTTAAAATCAGATTTTTTTTCCTCGTAGTAAAATTTCGAGATTTTTTCAAAAAAAACTTCTCTTATAAAAAAAAAAATTCAGAACTTAAAATGTTCCAAAATATGTACACTTGCAACAAATTTATCATCCCTGTTTAAGAAACACGACTAAAAATAAAACAAAAAAACAAAAAAAAAATAAAAATAAAAATAAAAATAACAAAGACAATAAAACAGAAATTGTTTTGGTCAAAACTATACTAACAATTTGTTTATGATTTGATTTGTTTGCCTTTTGGTATGGTTGTCCTAAATGGGTTCTTTATATATTTTTTTTGAAAATACTTATATTGGTGGAGGGTTTTTCGTTTTTCTGGCTGCTTGTTACCGAGGTCTGACATGAGAAAACTTCACTTATATGTATGTGAGTGTATGTATATAGTTTTTGAAGATATGTTTATAACAAAAGTAAATCATTACACATTTGCTGGCCGATTATTATTTATGAGCGGTTATTATTTATTGAGATATTGTACACAAGCACGTTACTCTCAAAAGCCAACAACAGCAATAATAACAACACAACAAAAACCAAACAGAAGGTTTGGAATCTTCTATATTAAACATTCTATACTAAACAACAAAAAAATACATATGCAGAAATTTATAAAAGTTTTGTTGTTGCTTTAGTTATAGCAATCGATCGATCAGTTGCAAATCATCATCATCAGTAACCAACCATAACAACAGCAGCAGTAACAGAATCAGCAACACAGAAATAACAGCAACAACTGCCGCTACAATAACTGCTGCCATAGTCAATGTCGTCTTTCTTTTCTTCATCATCGTCGTCGTTTTTTTTTATTTTTTTTTCTTAACTGTCGTTTAGTTATGATCATATGCAATACTACCACCACCAATCGTTTGCACTATGGGCAAGAAATTATTTTTAGACTAAAATATTTTAAGCTGAACATATTCAAAATCATTACCCAGGCAGAAAAGTGAAAGAATAAAAAAAAAATAGCGTTGTGTCAGAACTTTAAATGCAAAATAGAAAACAATTAAAAAAACAAGTAAGAAAGTTATAGTCGGTCAAGACCGACCATATGATACCCTACACCAGCGTTTTCCGGAAAATGGGTCCCAAGTCCAAACATGGACCGATTGGATCTGTCTTTTGTTAGATCTTTATTTGGTGTAGAAAAGACACACAGATCAAATTTTAGTGGAATTGGTTTATTTTTTTGTCAATAGACCGATTTAACTGAATATCGGTCGAAATTTGTATATGGGGGACTAAGTCCAAAAATGGTCCAATTATATTCCGATTTGATTAGGTTACTAAAGTGCACGTTTAACACCTAAAAATAATTTTTTTATCAAATATTTCCATTTTTATGAATTTTGAGGGAATTATATGAATATCGGGAGGGTGGTTTGTATGGGGACTACCAGAAGGACTGACCCGATTCCTTTGAAATTTTGAATGGTGATTCGTGCATACAAAATTTGTTTACCTGCTAAATTTCAAAGCGATATCTGTTATAATACGGTTATTAGAGTCATTTAAGCCAAATCCAAAGGGGGCGTTTGTATGGGGGATAGGTCTTAACATGGACCGATTTTCTCCAATTTCAATAGGCTTCGTCCTTGGACCAAAAGATGCTTAAGTTTCAAATTTCAAGTCAATTGATTGAAAATTGCGACCTTTATCGTGCTTAAATCGATAGATGGACAGACGGACGGACGGACGGACAGACGGACGGACATCGCTAAATCGACTCAAAAAGTAATTTTGAGTCAATCGGTGTACTTGAAGGTAGATCTAGGACCAATATTTGGGGTAGTTACAAACATCAGCACAAACTCATTATCCCTGTACCACAGAGTGGTGTAGGGTATAAAAATTACCAAACAAAATTTTGTGTCAGGGTTTTAAAATTTTCTCGGAATTTTAAAAACTTAAACTTAAAAACAAAATATTTTATTTTTTAATTATGTTTAAATTTTTAAATTAATAAAAATTATTTATTGTTTGACTCATAAATTTTATTAAGAAGATTACTCAAGATCACGTATCTTTTCTAATTACGTTTCTTTTCAAAGTAAAAATTTTTAAGAAACTATTTATAAAGTTTGTTTGTTTTTAATTGATTGGTATGGTCATTTTATAAGACTTACTTGATACGTGTTTAGGAATTTGTCAAATTCCATTGTCAAGAGTAATTAGCAAATTGACAATAGTTAGTTGCAAAACATAAATTCTTATATTTATTTGTAAATAGACATAATGAGAATTCAATTTAAAACAAAAAAACTTTATAAAGTTTCTTGAAAATTGTTACTTTGCCAATATCGTCGTAATAATTAGTAAAGAAACGTGACCTCGAGCTGGAATAATTAATAAAAAATTTAAAAACCAAAAACGCAATTTTTTTTTGTTTCTATATAGCGCTATCAATACAACCTATTCAGTAGTTCATTGGACACACGTTTTATATTCGCTGGACATTTGGTGCGGAATGCCCCATATTTATCCTAGACAAAAATAATCGCCAAAAACGTTTGGGCAAGTTGTTTTTCTGTGCTCGTTAAAAGGTTTTACGACTAATTTAATAAAATAGCAATTCCGTGGGGGAGAATTTTAGATATCGTTACTCTTATCTAGATTCTTCTTTTATCTGGTATTTTATATTACCGATAACGAAGATTCGCATCGTCCTAGTGGCGCCCATCATAAACCATTTTCATTTTGTGTAGCTCGTTTATTAGTAAAGTAGAGTGAATACGTGAAAATCGTCAAAAGAGTTTAATGTTTAACGTTCGGACTTAAACAAATTAAATTATATGAGTAAATCCATGGGAAATTTAACTGACGGATCACCGATTTTGTTAATTCTTGTATCAAATAACCCGAGGTTCATAAATTATGGAAAACCTTTTTTTTTATCAATACTTTGGCAGATATGGGCATTTAAAAAAGCGCTTTTTTTGGAAATATTGACTTTTAGATAATTTTTTACCATTTTTTACTCAGAAACCGTAACTCTTACAAAAAAACTAGTGTAACAAATATTTTAGATAAAATTATGAAGATTTAAAATTTAAAAAAAATAACGTTTTCAAAATAATTTCAACAACAAATTTTGAAAACAATATTTGAATGTCCTTTTTCCTGGCAAGGACACCATGGATTTCCAAGAACAAACTTTTATATTAAAGTTTTGAATGCCCTTTTAATGCTCTTAAAATTTCAGAGATGTGTTTTTTCGTATTGTTTATTTTTTGCAAAAAATAAAAAATTTAGGTCTATCACCAACTCTGAAAATTTATTGCTCGAAAACAGAAAAAAAACACCTCCCGGAAATTTAAACAGCGTTAAAAGGACAATATAAACTTTAATACAAAATTTCGGTTTTGGAAATCCATGGTGGCTTTGCTAGGAAAAAAGTGACATTTCAATATTGTTTTCAAACATTTTTGTTGAAATTTATTTGAAAAATATTTTTGGTTTCAAAATTTTAAATCTCCATTTTCTTTTTGTTACTATGTTGTTTTATCTACAACTTACGGTTTCCGAGTAAAAAAAAACACAAAAAAACTGTCAAGAGCCAACTATTTGATTTTATTTTTAATTTTTACAAAAAATCAAATATTTGGCTCTCTACTAACAAATTTTGAAAATTTATTACTCAACAATACAAAAAAACACCTCTCTGAAATCTTAATAGCGTAAAAAGACAACACCAAAAAACACCTCCCTGAAATTTTAACAACGTTAAAAGGACAATATATACTTTAATACAAAATTTTGTTTTTGGATATCCATGGTGCCCTTGCCAGAAAAAAAGGACATTCCAATATTGTTTTCAAATTTTTTTGTTGAAATTTTTTTGGCAAAAATATCATTTTTTCTAAATTTTAAATTTTTATATTTTTTTCTGCAATCTTGTTTTATAAGTTTTTTCGTACGACTTTTGGTTTCCGAGTAAAAGAAAAATTTAAAAACACTGTCTAAAAGTCAATAAGCGCTGTTTTAAACGCCAATATCTTCCAAAGTATTGATAAAAAAAAAAACTAGTGAGAGTGTTAAATTCGGCTGTGCCAAGTCTTTAATACCCTCCAACATGTAAAAAAAAAAAAAAAATTACAGGGGCGTTTTAGGGGGAGGGGAGGGGCGGTGAGTTACGGGACCACTTGCCTTTCGAGGTATATGCATACAATTTCATTTTATTCTGCTTTGTGCACTAACGTATTACTACTATAATTTTATTGTTATTTAAAATTTCTTTAAACTACGCCCTCAGAAGCAAAGCGGGCTGAAAAAAGCGATATTTTTTTATCCCCTAGGTCCATCGTAGGACTTTGAAGTTCTGCGAACATAAAAATGTTTCATTAGTTAAACAAAAATTAAAAAAAAAAGTCTAAAAAATTTGCGTTTTTCAGTGGTTAGTTAAGTTCTTTAAGGGGAAACTTTGTTCCCCCTGGTCCGATTTTGCCCATTTCCAAACTCAACCTGCCTAGAACAATAAAACATATTCGTGCCAAACTTGAGGATATTAGCTCTTTTATTTTGGACTGTATCGTGTTAACTACAGATGGACGGACGACATACGGACAGACTGACAGACAGACCGACGGACGGATATCGCTGGAATGTCTTAGAATCGATCACTGATCATTAATGTATATTCTTTATGGGTCTCCGACTGATATTTCGATGCGTTACACACGGAATGACAAAGTGAGTATACCCCAAACTATAGTTGGAGGGTATAAAGATAAAATTATGATTTTTAATCATTTATAAAGCTCTATCAAATAACCCAAAAAAAAAAAACAAAATCGATGATTCGCCAGTTAAATTTCTAATGGATCTGATCCTATAGTGCATTTGCTTTCAAAAAATATGACTTAATGTTAAAGAAACGTTTATTAAACAGACCAATTTCTAGCGCCCTCGGCTGAAAAGTTCATATAAAAAAAGTATTTCTTCTATACATGTATGTATAATAAGGTGTACCGAATATTAAAAATTTTGGGGCAGCCCTAAGAACGATGCTTATTGACGTTTATTATGGCGAAAAAATTAACAAAAAAATGGAGGAAAAAAAAAAATTTTTTTATTTTTAAAATTGGTGCCAAAAGTCTCGCTATGTAGAGCACATTGAGGAAAAAATATTTATAAAGTTTTCATGAAGCAGTTTTGGTCCAGCATAACGTTTTGAAACGATGACCTCCAAATAAGTTTTAGTTTTTCCCGTAATGAGCTCTCTTATAACCATCGTTGTTACACTCAAAGAAAAAGCTTACATCAATAATTAACTTGTCATCAATATGATGAAGCGGTGTCATCAATAACATTTTTTATTTGAAAAATAATGTTATTTGATTTTATTTAATTTATTTTTTTATTTATTTATAATTGTTTGTTACTTTCTAATTTTTAAAAACATACAACTTTTTTTTTCGTATCCACCAAGATTTGAACGCCGGACCTCTTGTTTGTTGGGCTTAGCCTCTAGCCACTTGTCTACAGACAACAAATAATTACAATTAAAAGCCGTTTTGTTTGTTGTGTGTTAAATATGACGCTAAAATTTGTGTGTAACTAGTAGTAGTAGTAGTAGTAGGAAATCTTTATTTTCAAAATAAAATTCATTAAAAATATGTTTACATTTTTTTTTTTGAGTTTCTTAAAAAAAAAGATATATATACGACATTGACCTCAGTCGTCTGTCGACTGTGTCAACTATGCTCTGCTAAAAGCTGTGAGAGGAAAAGAGAGGGATATTGTACACTAATAAAATGTGTTTGTCTACAAACCCCCATAAGCAAATGTGTATGTATATAACAAAAAATGTTGAGTCTGTACATCAGCGGTGCCCAAAAAGAGATTTTTTTTTGTTTTTTACGCTCTCTGTTGTTAGTTTCGTTGTCGTTCATATTGTGTGTGTGTGTCTTCGTTGATCTCTAACAAGTGTTTGGGCACCATTGCTTTACATATACACATTAGCAAAAGATTAAGATTAACGTTATCTTACTAAAGCCCACTTCAGACTATAATACTGAGTCGTAGAAAAATACGTATCTTAAATAATACGAAGTTTTCTCCGCTTGTCAAAAAGTCTATTAAAAAATCCTTTGCGTATTTACACCATCACATCTTAAATATTATCAAAATAAATACAACCCTGATCTTATGAAAAGCGCATACGTTTTCTCATTTTTAGAGAAATTTCTAAAAATGAGAATACGTATCCGCTTGCCATTTTTCAATCCGTATTTCTCTTGTTTTTATACCGATTTGTGTTTACACCATACTATTTTATAGGTTTTACACAAAATTTTGACAGATATTATTACCAATATCATAGTCTGAAGCCACCTTAAGTAGTGGTGCGAGATTTTCATCTGTAGATAGGTGAACTAGATAATGCGTCGACAATAAATGCTATAGCTGGGGACCCGTGGGTTCAAGTCTCAGCCAAGGCAGGATTTTTTTTTAATTTTTTTTTATTGTTTTTTTATTTTTTTATGTTTTTTTAATACATTTAATCAATAGTTTTATTTATTTTAATATTATTTTAATTATTTAAAAAAAAAAACATTTGAAAGACATATTGATGGCACTTTTTGATGATATGATGAAATGTGTCATCAATTGTTTTTTTCAATTTCGATGACATTTTTCATCATATTGAAGAAAAGCTTCATCAATATGAAGAATTTGTCATCAAAATTGATGACAGCAAGTGATGAAACCGTATCATCAATATGATGAAGCATTTTTCTTTGAGTGTAGAGTATGTCCTAAAAAAATTCCAAAATTTCCTGATTTCGGCACACGCTAATGTATAATGACGATATTTTTAAGCCTTCATATTTTGCATTCTTGTTTTTGTTACTGATTTTATTTTTGTTTCTTTTATTTTTTTTTGTTGCATGAGGAAACCTTCTTTATTTTTTGTTGGTTTCTTCAGTTTTTTTTGTTGCAAAAGTTTAAAAATGCGTATCATATTAATGCCGCTGTTAACTAAAGTTTTGGGCTTTAGCTGATATTTTTCTGTTTTTTTTTTTTTTTTTTTTTGTTTTTTCAAAATTTTGTTGCAGTTGGGTTTCAATAATAATATTTTTTTTTTATATATTTCTTGAATGCGTCAAGCAGTGTGTGCTTAACAGTCGGAATATGTTTATTCACGGCATGCATCATTGCACAAAATCTGCATAAATTTTTCAAAAAATACAAATAAACAATATAAAAAAAAAAAGTATATGGCAACAAAACTAAAAAAAAAAAAATAAAATGTTATGGAAAACCAAACACCCATGTGCCATGATCTTTTTTTATTCTGTTTTTTTTTTACTATTTAGATTTTTTTTTTTTTGTATAAGGAAGGGGAAATAATATTTTTTTTTTATAATTTTGTATGATTTTTTTTAAAGCTAAGTCTAGTATCTGTAGTAAATGTGTGTGTAAGATTTATATACAGCGATATTTTTTATGCTAAAAAGTACAAAAATAGAAAAGGAAAACTTCTGTGAACTAACAGTGTTTTCTTAAGTTTTGATTTCATATAAAGAATTAAAAAGTGGACCTCGGAGACTTAAGAGAGTTTCAGAAGACTTTAGAATTTAATCTCGAACTTTCTTGAAAAACAATTCCTTACTCTTATTTTTTAAATCGTTTACTAAGATTTTAAAACGTTTCGCTTTAATTTTTACAACCCTGCTCGCTTGGGTGCAGGCTCGTATTCACGGGGGGGGGGGGAAGGAAATCCCCCCCCCCAATTTGAATTTGAAAGAAAAATAAAAGGTTAAAAGAAAAAAAAAAGAAACAAGTAGAAAAGTTAAATTCAACTTGGCCGAATCTATGAATACCCTCCACAATGCACTTTTTAAGTGATACCAAATTTTCTAACGTGAAAAAAATAACATTTTTGGTTAGAAATATTTTATTTTGTGTAAAAAACCTTTTTTTTAGTAATTTTTGAAAAAAAAAAATAGTTTACTAATTTTTTTTTTTTTTAGTGTAAATTTTTTTTTTGAGTGTAAAATTTTTTTTGAGTGTATTTTTTTTTATGTTTTAGTATAAAAATTATTTTAAGTGACAAAAATACCTTGTAAAATATTTTTGTGACTTACTAATGTTTTTTAAACATGTTTAACGGGTTTTCAACACGTGAATTTAACGTGAAACTAATCTGAAATTCACGGCTTTGCTAATAACTTTTGAACGACTAAACCGCTTTGGCTGAAATTTAAAACGAATCGGACCAGAGGAACGGCAAATATATATGCCACACTTCAGTACCCTCAGAATTGTCATTCGAAAGTTACCGTGTGTTTTAACACGTAAATTCCAGAAAAACCCTTGCCGAAATTCACTCATTTGCTTATAACTTTTGAACCATTAGACCGATTTCGCTGGATTGCAATACCAACCTGACCAGGTAAATGCCCAACATATATGCCAAACTTCAGGGCCCTCCGTGAAGTCTTTCAAAAGTTAGCGTGTTTTCAACAGACAGACGGACGGACGGACATCGCTAGATCGTCTTAAAATCGTTTGAGGATCATGAATATATATACTTTATGGGGTCCTAGACCAATATTTCAAGGTGTTACAAATGGAATGACAAACTTATATATACCCTCTATCACTAGAGTGGAGGGTATAAAATGGAAAGGAAAGTAGAAAAGTAGAGGAAAATAAAAAGGAAAGGGAAAATTAAAAGGAAATAATCTGACCATTTTTTTCTATAAAATATGTGTAAGAGTGTGTATTGACAAAAAGTGATTCTTAGTCGATCTGTATATTTAAAGGTAAGTCTAGAGCCAATATTTCGGAAAGCTACAAACATAAGCAACAACTCATTATACCCAGTACCATGTAGTAAGATACACTGACAGAATTATTGTTCATAATATCTATGAACAAATTTCAATAAACCTAATTCATAGAATCTATGAAACAATTCATTGGCTGAATGAATATTCATTAGCATTGTGAAATATTTCATAGACTTTTATTCATAGTCATGAACAAAATTCTTTCAGTGTATGCAGTGTAGGGTATAACAATAAGGAAAGTTCAGAAAAATAAAATCAGAAAAACTTTGGAGGGAATTTTGGGTTCTGCATAGCCGAATATAGCCTTTTTACTTTTTTATTTACAATCAGCAAATGAATTAAACATTTTTAAAATATTTCTCAACTTTAAAACACTGTACCACATCATATTTTACTCATTTCTATAGCGTTACACATGTGTCTTATATTATACTTGTTACATTTATTTTTTTTTTCCACGTCTTCTAAAGCGGCTGCTGTAGAAACTCTTCTTCTATACTGAGGCTGCATATTTTTTTATTACCTTAAGGCATGAAGCTTAAAAAATTGTCAGACATGTTTTTGTTTTGATATGCAAAAATTATTGAAAATATATGAAAAGAAGAAGAAATAAAAATATGGACAAAATATCAGGGAAAAAATTTAAAGCAAATGCTTAATATTGCAGTCAAGGAATTTTGTGAATATTAGGGAGATTTATATTATTTTTAATGTTTTGAAAGTAAGTTATACAAATTAAACTGTTGATTTTAAGACTTATGAAATTAAAAATTCCAATTAATTTTTATTTAAAAATAAAAATTATTTTATTCGACCTTTGAAATATTATATTTTGAGTCTAGCTCGAGGTAATTTTTAATTAAAACTATGAAATTCTAATTAAATATCCAATGCACTCAAAAAAAAAAAAATTGTAAAATTACAAAAAAAGTTTGTTACTTTTTTTGCTACCTCCTATTTGACGAAAATTCCTAGTAATTTTACAAGATTTTTACCAATAATTTTGTAATTTTACAAGGTTTTTATTTAAAATTTTTTGAACGTGATAAAATTTACAAGGCATTCTTGTAACTTTACTATATTTTTTGCTACCTCCTATTTTACGAGAATTCCTAGTAAAAATTACGATTTTTTTTTTTGTGATTTTAAAATTTTTTTTACCAATAAAACAGTAAATTTACAACTTTTTTGGCGCAATAAAACTTACAAGGAATTCTAGTTAATTTACCAGATTTTTTTGTAAAATTATCTTGGAAATTTGCAAAATTACAAAAAAAATTGTAAAATTAAAAAAAAAATAAAAATTTCAATCAAAAAAGGAAAACTGTCAAATATTGGTAAAATGAGATAATGAGACTTAGTAATTTGACAATGGTTTTTTTTTTGTATATAATCATATGTAAATCTGTTTCTCAGTTGCTGTTGGTTGTTTGACAGTTGTGGTCAAACTGAGATAATATATATTTTTTTTCCTAACTTTCAATTAGGGTAGAGTTAAATATAAGCAAATCCATGGAAAATTTTACTGACGGATCACCGATTTTGTTAACTTTTGGTTATTTGATAGAGCTTCGTAAATGATTAGAAACCATATTTTTTTTTTTTTTTGGATCAATACTTTGGATGATATAGGCTTTTAAAAAAATGTTTTTTGACAATGTTGAATTTTAAACAGTTCTTCAACTTCTTGTGCTCGGAAACCGTAAATGTGGTATGATACTTGCTAGTTTCTGTATTGGATCTTTTTAGGATTGATCGAATGAAACAACAATTGCGAGAAAGAACAAGCAATACAATAAAATAGAAACAAAACAAAAAAACAATATTGCCAACTTTTATTTTCAAAATAACTCACCCAAAATAGCTAATAAACGCCCAAAACAAATGTAAAACCGCTTCATTGGAGCAAAAACTAATAAAATTGGCAACACTGTAAACATTTTATTCTGGAAATGTCAATTTTGAGTTGAAAATTTTTATATTTTTTTGACAGTCACTGCAAAATTAATGATAACATACGTATATTTTTTGACGTTTTTTCATGATTATTGTCATACTCTTTACACTTGGTCAGTTTTCCTATGAAAATATATTTGCACTGTTCTCCAAAATATAAAAAAATACAAAAACTAGCAAGTATCATAACACCTTAAGTCGTACGAAAAAACTTAAAAAAAACAATTTTATTTATAAAATTATAAAGATTTGAAATTTATAAAAAAAATTTTTTTTTTAAATTTCACCAAAAAATTTTGAAAACTAGCTTTGAATGACCTTTTTTCGAAGAAGGATGCCATGTACTCTCCAAAAATAAAATTTTGGATTAAAGTTAAGAGTGTCCTTTTAACGCTATTAAAATTTCAGAGAGGTGTTTTTTCGTATTGTTGAGCAATACATTTTCAAAGTTTGTTTGATAGACAAGTATTTGATATTTTTCAAAATTTTGGCGAAAAATCAAATATTTAGCTATATTACCAACTTTGAAAATATATTGCTCGACAACACGAAAAAACACCTCCCTGAAATTTAAACAGCGTTAAAAGGATATTCTGAACTTTAATCCAAAATTTTATTTTTGGAAGTCCATGGTATCCTTCTTAGCAAATTTTGGTTTTTAAAAACCATGGTGTCCTTGAGAGGAGAAAAGGACATTCCAATATTGTTTTAAAAGATGTTTTTAGATTTTTTTTATCAACAATATTGTCACTGAAAGTTTTTTTTTTTTGGAAATCCATGGTGTCCTTCCCAGGAAAAAGGGACATTGAAATACAGTTTTAAAATTTTTTTGTTGAAGTTAAAAAAAAAATAATAAATTTTAAATCTTCATAGTTTTATAAACAATATTTTTTTATAAGTTTTTTCGTACGACTTACGGTTTCCGAGCACAAAAATGTTAAAAAATATGTTTTTTAATAACACTGTGCAACACCCAAAATCGGAATGGGATGAAACCAAAAGCAAATGAAAGATGACATATTCCATAACAAACCCCTCAAATTCTAGAAGTCCATATAACACTGTGCTAGTCGCAAAAAAGTAAGAAGCTGGGCACCCTGCTGGTAGAGCTAATTCGGGTACGCGGAATTGAATGGTTCGCGATTTAAAATTGCAAAGCTAAAACTATCCCAAAAGAATGAAATTAAATTTTTATGCTTTTGGGATAGTTTTTAAATATAAATTTAAAAAACGCATTTTTTTCGCGAAAAAAAATCCGCTAAAAATGTTTATTAATTAATAACAAAATAAAAAAAATTGGAAAAAAAATTTCGCAAAAAAATTTTTGGCAAATAAGTTTTTTTTTTGTGTATATGCAATAGAGTTTTGATGATAAAAACTCAGCAATTTCCTAAATTATATAAAAAAATAGTGTTTTTAACTTAAAACTAAAATAAAAAAATATTCGCGAATATCGCTAATACATACGCTAACTTTGAAAAAATGATATTACAATGAGATTTAGTGTACACGAACTAGTTTTACCAGATGGCAGTCATAAATTCAAATCAAACTAAAAATATTTGTATTGAACCAATTTGTTCGCGAAAATAAAATTTTTTCGCTAACCAAAAAATGTTTTTCGCGAAAAAAATCACGATGTTATAGTTTGTTTAACAGACTTGAATAGTATTAAGTTTATAAATTATTGCAAAAGTTTAAAACTCTCGGGTTTATTTTACTTGAACATCAAAATTTTATATCGCGAATACGAGCGCTAACTTCGAAAAACGGCTAACACCATTAAATTCAGCGTACTCGAATTAACTTTACCAGTAGGGTGACCAGATTGTTAAAAAAAAGTGTCAAATTCGAGCAAAGTGTAACTGGAAAAGGTCTTGTGAAAAGAGTTCTAGCTAAATTCCTTTCTGTAAAATATATTTTTCTTTTTGAGTGCACACATAACTATCACCCTACTACTTAAATATTTATAAACATAAACTATAAAAAAAAACAGTTTTTGTAAAAATTGTAATTTTTGTAATTTTTTTTTCTTTCTTAAAAGTAGTAATTCATATTTTGTTCTTCTTATTTTTAAATATATAGATTGATTTTTGTGATTTAAAAAAAAATATATATATATTTTTAAGAAATCAATGATAAAAATCTTTATGTGAAAAACTAAAAAGGAATAATTTTGTAATATATGTTGTAGTTAGTTTAAAGATAAGTACATAACAACAGCAGCAGCCGCAGCAACAGCACCAGCAGGAGCTTTATTACCAAAGACAAGCAGATCAAGAAGATATATTTAATATAATGATAATGTAAAATAATTTGTCGCTTTAAGCACTTCCGTACAAGAAGTATTTATCCACATGTTGTAGATGAAAATTATGAACATAAAAAGGGATTATAATATAAATTATGTACATATATTTTATTTTAATATTTAAATTATTTTAATTTTATAGTTACTACATATGTTGCATTTGCCTTACAAAGTTGTTGGGCAAAAATGGAAATTTATATTTTTTTTTAAAGGGGGAAGTAAATCAAGATAAATTTTAAACGTTACTACACTTAAAAACTTAAAAGAGATGATTACAGAAAATATTAAAAAAAAAACTAATACGCTTAAAGGAAATTTTTTCTGAGTGGCATAAAAAAGTTTCTTTTGTAGAAAAAAACTGCTTTAAAATTCTGAAATATGTATTAAGTCCTTGAATATAATACTGAAACTTATATATTACTTTGAATAAAAATACTATTGTTGGACTATATATTTTATAACTGATTTTTTTTATTTAATTCGGTTTGAGTCCATATTAATTATCTCTGAGAAATAATAATTGTTGTACAAGAGAAAATCTGAAAGAAATCAAGTGACAACACAGGCTAAGTGGAGATGTCGACAGCTTTCGAAAGATGCCACCCTTTCATCATCAGCACTCCTTCGATTGCCACACACTTAATGTGTGTCAGATTAAAATTAGCCATTTAAATGAAACTTTTGAACAAAAAATTCAACATAAAGAGGAGTAATTCCGTCATTCAATTTACTCAAAAGTTTCATTTAAATGGTTAATTTTAATCTGACACTCATTAAGTGTGTGTGACAATCGAAGGGGTGCTGATGATGGAAGGGTGGCATGTTCCGATAGCTGTCTACATCTCCACTTAGAATGTGTTGTCACTTGATATTTTCAGATTTTCTCATTGTACTGCAATAGTTTTGCACTATAATATTTAATTTAAGTTTTTTTTTAATCACTTACATAGTTTTCCATGAAATTTAATGTTACATACCTGAAAATAAAATAAAAAATAATAATTAACAAAATGTTTACTTTTAGTCAACTTTTAAAACAACTACATCAAATGAGACCAGAAAAAATTAGCCAGTGTTCACGGTGAGCCTCAGCGATGTTTAGGTTGAACTTTAGTGTCGACGAAAAGTATAAGCGCAGTTCGATTTCTAGAAGATTACATGTCACAAAACTGTTAACAGCGAAATCGTAGCTGCTCGAATTCGCAAGATAACGCGAAATTAGTGTTTATGTATTTTTTAAAATTTTGACATTGACTTTTTTAAATATTTTCAAAAACTGAGTATACAGTTTTAATTGTACTTATTTATAGGTCACAAAACAGTAAACATCAAAATTCTATCTGCTTAAGTTCGCGAGAAATCGCGAAATTAATTTTTTTATGAACTTGTTTTCGTTTTTATACCCTCCACTCTAGTGATAGAGGGTATATATAAGTTTGTCATTCCGTTTGTAACACCTCGAAATATTGGTCTAGGACCCCATAAAGTATATATATTCATGATCCTCGATCGATTTTAAGACGATCTAGCGATGTCCGTCCGTCCGTCCGTCCGTCCGTCTGTCCGTCTGTCTGTCTGTCTGTTGAAAACACGCTAACTTTTGAAAGACTTTACGGAGGCTCCTGAAGTTTGGCATATATGTTGGGCATTTACCTGGTCAGGTTGGTATTGCAATCCAGCGAAATCGGTTCAGTGGTTCAAAAGTTATGAGCAAAAGACTGAATTTCGGCAAGGGTTTTTCGTGAATTTATGAGATAAAAAGCACTATAACTTTCGAAAATCAATTCTGAGGATGCTGAAGCTTGGCATATATATTTTTCGTTCCACCAGCCTAGTTTGTGTTGAATTTCACCCAAATCTGTCCAGTGGTTCAAAAGTTATTAGCAAAACCGTGAATATCAGATTAGCTTCACCTTAAATTCACGTGGTGAAAACCCGTTAAACCTGTTTTAAAACCATTGGTAAGTCACAAAAATATTTTAAAACGTATTTTTGTCACTCAAAAATATTTTTATACCAAAACAAAAAAAAAATACACTCGAAAAAAATTTTACACTCAAAAAAAATTTTACACTCAAAAAAAAAATTAGTAAATTTTTTTTTTATGTAAAATTCGAAAAAATTTTACACTCAAAAAAATTATTAAATTTTTTTTTTGAATGTAAAATTCGAAAAAATTTTACACTCAAAAAAAATTTTACACTCAAAAAAAAATTCGTATTTTTTTTTTTCAAAAATTACTAAAAAAAATTTTTTTTACACAAAATAAAATATTTCTAATCATAACTGTTATTTTTATCACGTTAGAAAATTTACTATCACTTAAAATGGGCATTGTGGAGGGTATTCATAGATTCGGCCAAGTCGAATTTAACTTTTCTACTTGTTTATCTTTAGATAGGTTTATTTAAAATTTCGTAAAAACATGGTATGCAGTTTTACTTGTGCTTTATCAAATGTCACACAGCTGTTGACACCGAAATTGACGGTGTTAAATTTCGCGAGACATCGCGTAATTATATCATTTTTTTATTATTTATTTATATTTTATTATTTTATATTTTAAAACCGGTTCTTTAGAAATAATAAAAAAAAGTGGTATGCAGTTTGATTTGAGCATGTTGGAACAAATTAAAACTGCCCACAAAAAAATTATAGCTGCTCACTTTCCCGAGAAATAGCGAAAAACAGCTTTTTGGGGGTATTTCTTGTTTTGATTTATAAAATAAGTTTCTTGAACATGTTTGAAAAACACGAAATGCAGTTTGATTTGCTATTGATTAAAGATGATAAGGCTGTTAACATTTAAATTCTAGCTGCTTAATTCTTCGAGATATCGCTAAAAAAACTCGCTAAACTACAATTTATTCATTACTTTGTATTACTTTTGGTCTCTTAAAACATTTACTTCAATTAACGACAAAAATAAGGTATGCAGTTAGAATTCGGGCTTATTAAAGTTGACAAAACTGCAAGCATAAAAATTATAGATGATCAATAACCCGAGAAATTGCAAAATTACTGTTCAAGCTTTTATATTAATTAATTTATTTTTTCTTTAGTGCCTAAAATAAAGGAAAACAAACCAAGTTTAAATTTTATGTGGTTAAAGGTGATAAAACTGCTCAAATCAATATCTTGACTGCTAATTTCCGCGAAAAATATTTTTTTTTCCAATTTTTTTTTTAAGTTTGCGATTTCTCGCGAAATTGAGAAGATATGATTTCGATGTTAACCATTTTGTTACCTGTAAATAAATACAATTAAAACTGCATACTTAGTTTTTCAAGATATTTAAAAAACTTCATTGTCAAAATTTTAGAAAATACATAAACACTAATTTCGCGATATCTCGCGAATGCGAGCAGCTACGATTTCGCTGTTAACAGTTTTGTGACATTAATTCTTGTAGAAATCGAACTTCGCTTACACTTTTCGTCGACACTAAAGTTGAACCTAAACATCGCTGAGACTCACCGTGAGTTGTCAAAAACTGCCTATGAGAACATGACCTGTGACCGATGATAGACTTAAATTTTTCTTTGATAGGGTCCTATAATTCTAACGTGTATTGATCATAGGCCAGGGTTAATTAACACCTACACTCAAAAAAATACGTTAGTAGATTTACTAATTTTTTTTTGCTAATGCTAGTTAGCTAACTTTTAGCAAATTTTTAGTTGAGATTAGCATGTTAGCAAAAAATTCTCTTGTAAACTTCATTTAGCACATTAGCAATTTTAAACAAACGTTTAACTAATTTCTTTTGCTAAGATTTGAAATTGAGTTGACAACATTTTTACAAGATTTTTTGCTAACATTAGCAAAAATAAATGGTAAATTTATTTTTATTTTCAGAAAACTTAAAATGGCTCTATCTCGGAAACTAAGCCAGATAGAGCAAAATGGAGGGCATTTTTGGTTCTTAGAATTTCCATACTCTCGCGGGTCCTCTTCACATGTGTGGACCCTAATGGGCCCTAACTTTGGATCCAAAAAAGTTAGCATTCCCGAAAATTTTAAAATGCTCATATCTCGGTAAATATTGCCGACACAACAAAAAGTCCGAAAGCATTTTTGTAGCCCTCAATACGTAGAACAAGACCGCAAAATAGTCAAAAGCTCTCAGAGTAATATTTTTTAAGTTATCGAGTTTTTTAATTCTCAAGACCCCAGTGGTCCCCTATAATCACGTATCTCAAAAACTAAGCAAGGTAGAGCGAAACGGACACAAATTTTGGATCAAAACCTATGACGATTTTTAAGGAACCCAACTTGGTCTAGGCCCATCGGGGTCTGGGCCTATCGGGTCCAAACCCAATGGGGTCCTCAAATGTGTCAAAAAAAATAAATTTTTGTTAACTAATTATTGGCAAAACATTTTTGCTAACTTTAGCAAAAAAATTGTGGGTTTAAAATCAGCAAATTTTCCTGTTGGTGTACAAGCTTTTTTTGCTAACATTACAGTTTTTTTTTTTTGAGTGTACACTAAAAAAACTTGTCAAATTACTAGAAAAATTCCCGTAATCCCATTTTACCAATATTTGACAGTTTTCCTTATTTTTAAGCAAAAAAATTTTTCGATCGAAATTTAAGTTTTCTTTTTTCTTTTTAATTTTAAATTTTTTTTTCGTAACTGTCCAAATTTCCATGGTAATTTTACAAAAAAAAAAATCTAGTTACGTAAGTCACGAGAATTCCTTCCAAGCTGGGCACCCGGTGGTAAAGCTAATTCGGGTACGCTGATTTCAATGGCTTTAGCCATTTTTCGGAGTTAGCGCTCGTATTCGCGATATTCGCGATTTAAAATTGTAACGCTAAAGTACTACAAAAATAAAATGTTTATGCGTTTGCGATTGTTTTTAAATATAAATTAAAAAAAACGCATTGTTTTTTTTCGCGAAAAAAAAATTTTTCAGCGAAAAAAAAAAAAATTTCGGGAAAAATTTTTTTTTCGAAAAACTTTGTGTCTGTAATGTATCGTATTCTACACATTTTCATAAATAAATATCAAAATAAAAAAATTTTGGAAAAAAAAAATTCGCGAAAAAAAATCGCGAATAAAATTTGCAGTGCAAAATTGTTTTTTTTTGTATTCAATAGAGTTTAAATGATAAAAATTCAGCAATTGTCTAAACAATATATTTAAAAAAAAAAAAAAATAAATAAATAAAATTAACCGCGAATATCGCTAATACATACGCTAACTTTTGCAAAATACTGATATTGAAATGGGATTTAGTATACACAAACTAGCTTTACCAGGTGAGTGTCGTAAATTCAAATCAAACTAAAACTAATTGGGTTGAACCAATTTTTTTTTACGATAAAATAGATTTTTCGCCAACAAAAAATATTTTTCGCGAAAAAAATTACAATATTATGGTTTGTGGTGTTAATTTAACAGAGTGGAATAGTTTTAAATTTAAAAATTATCGTAAAAAATTAAAAATATGTTTTTTTTTTGTACTTGAGTATCAAAATTTTAAATCGCGCATATCGCAAATATGAGCGCTAACTTAAAAAAACGCCTAGCACCATTAAATTCTGCGTACTCGAATTAACTTTACTAGTAGGGTTCCCAGCTTATTAAAAAAAGTGTCCAATTCGAGCACAGTGTTAATAGGAGGTACAAATAAAATACATATTTTATTAGTTTTTTTTTTTATTGATAATTTTACAAGATTTTTTTTTTTTTAGTGTAGTGACGTGTAACATGTCAAAAAAAATATAATAATTTGTTTTGGTAGTCGGGGGATCAGTTCTTTTCGATTAATGGACACTTTTTATTCAACTGGCTTTGTATAAGTTTGGGGAATCAATTGTTCCATCATTTCCCGCAGGGTGTCTTTGGGATTTTGTTTAGTTATTAGCAAAGTTGAAAGTTTATTCTTGGACAAAGTGTAACTAAAGTTAACAATATTCTTTCTATCCCATAATATCTATTAAACAACACTATCTCAATATACATACATAGTAGTAGTAGTCTTTTTTAAGCTCTAGACAACAAAAAAATGTTATACTATAATATTGTACATCATTTTCTTTTTAAGGCATCAATGTCAATTTGTTTAGTTTAGTTTCAGTTTTTATATATTTAAGCTGACAGTGGCAAGTCAAACACTTTGCCATCTTAAAAACTGACAGTCAACTTTATGTCGGCTTAAGAAAATGAAGAAACTAAGAAAACAAATTTAAACAACAAATCCTTAAAACAAAATGACAACATATAAAATAATATTTCTTATTCAAATTTAAAACTTAAAATAAAAAAAAAAACAAAAAAACATTTTCTAATACCCCTTATAACTCATAAATTTTTCACATTTAATTAAAATTAAAATTTATTAATTGTTTAACAATTAATAATAACACAGCGTTTAAAATTCTATAAAGCTCATAATTCTTACAACAAAGTAGCGTGTATTTTTATAGCTCTTTTTTAAACCATAGTATTTAGAAATTGTTGTAGTTATCGACGTATTTTTTATTTCTTATTTTTGTATTTTAAACCAAGTGTTATATTAATAAATGCTTATTTAAAACAATTTGCATAAATTATAAAAATAAAAATATTTATATACAGATGGTGATATTCCGTATGCTAAATTTGAAAATTATACAAAATATATGGAAAAGAAAAAAAAAACATAAACAAATATTTAATCATAGTTATAAAAATTTAAATTTTATTAAAATTATTTTATTGTTTTTTGTGGTAAAATAACATTAAGACTTACTAATATTTAAATAATTAATGAGGTAATTGATGAATTGTTGAAAAAAAGTCAAGAAAGTTTTTTTTTTAAATATATTCTTTATTATTTTAAATAATTGTTCACAGAAAATTATTAAGTTGAGCCTGCCAAATCCTATCCCCAACGTTGGAAAACTGTAGTATAAACGTGAAAATCGCATTTTTATTTATTTGTATGTTTTTTAAGTAAAATAAAACAAAAGACTTAAGGCACAAACTCTACCATATGTATAAAAGAAATGACATAAAACCCACAACATTGATAAAACAACATTTCAAATTTAACACTACTATATCATTTCAAATAAAATAATATTGTGAAAATATATGAGGCATTCCATGTCAAATCGGACACTTTGATTTTTTTTTATATTTTTCCAACTTTTCTACAGTTTTTAGTATACTCAAAAAAAAAAGTTTGTAAAATGACATAAAATCCCCGTGATTTTACGGGGCAGGTTTTGTAAAATATGTACTAGCAAGAATCCCCGTAAAGTAACGGGGATAATTTGTAAATTGATTTAACAAAAGAAAATGTAAATTTACAATTTTTTTTGTAAAATATCATCTTCGAGGTGAAAATTTTTTTGTAAATTTGCAAAAAATTTGGTAAATTTACAAAACAAAATTGTAAACTTACAGAAAAAGGTTGTTATTTTACAAGGAAAAATAGAAAATGAAAAAAATAAATTGTAGATCAACAAATTATTTGGTTAAACTACTGTTTTTTATGCAAAAAACTTGTATATTTACAATAAAAAGTGGTAAATTTACAATTTTTATTGTATATGTACCATTTTTCCTTATTTTTTTGCCGTAAAAACAGTAGTTTAACCATAAAATTTGTAAATTTACAATATTGTTTTTGTATTTTCCACTTCATTTTTGTAAAATTACAACTTTTTTCGTAAGTATACAATTTTGTTTTTTAAATTTTCATATTTGTTTTGTAAATTTACAAAAAAATTGGTTTATTTACTTATTGGTTTTGTAAATTTAAAGGTTTTTTTCCATTGGTGCATCTTATTTTTCCTTGCTGGAGTAGCACTTCAACAACCTGAAAAGATTTTTTTTTTCACTTGAGCACTTTTAACAAACTTTTTAATGTATAACACTGCAATTTTTTTTATATTTTTTTGACATTTCGTTTTTCTTAAGTAGAACATATGAGAATTGCGAAGGAGGCTACACATGAAATTTCTTATATTTTCAGGAAAAATTTGTCAAAAAATAAAAAAAAATTTTTGAATTTTTAATTATTTTCACAAGTATTTTTAAAAAATCGGAAAAAAAAATTTTGGATATTGTAGATTGGATGTTTAAGTACCAGTTAAAATAAGAAAAATTTTATTTTTCATAACTGGCAGCCTTCTATTGACATTTTAGGTACCAAATTTAAAAAAAAAAATTACCAAAAAAATATGGTAAAATCACCAAAAAAATGGTAAAAATACAAAAAAAACTAGAACAATTATATAGTAGAAACACATAAAAATTGTGGTATTTTACTTAAGGTATTATGATGTACACTTTTTTTCCTCAATTTTTTGTCTTTTCTTGCAAGAGCTGTGTGAGCAAAACAGATATATATGAGTAAAAGAATAAAAACTACATGGAATTTTCGAAGTTGACATTTTTTATTTCCATTTTATTAATTACACAATGGGCCAAATATCATTATTTGTAAAATAAATTAAACAAATTTAAAAATTCTATGAAAAAATTTAATTTATTTATAAGACACAAGAAAGCTTCAAAGCATAATTTAAAGCATATTTTTCATAATAAACCGTGCAAACCGCGTTGTATACATAGAAAAAAATTAAGTATATAAATTTTGTTCCAAAAAATTTACAAAATTGTCCCATTGTTCGAACAAAAAAATAATATATTAACAAAAATGCAAATTTTTGCCAAATTTATGCAATAAAACACACTGAAATTATGATATTTAAATAGATTTATTTTGCTTTTAATTTATTCTCAAATTTTTTGCACATTTTTATTAAAAATAAACACAATTTTCGATATTTTTTGTAATTTTCAAATATATTTTTTCTGTTTGTTTTGGTTTTTTTTTTTAATTTTGTTTATTTGTTTTGGAAAAAGAAAAAACTGCCAGTTGAAAAATAATAAAAAGACGAAAACTTTTGTCTTTTTTAAAGTTTTGCTGCTTTTTCTCTGCTTTCAGAAACTTGAAATTTGACTTGAAATAACTTTTTTGTTTTTATAGTGTTTGTTTTTTACTCATTACAAAACCTATTGGAATATAGTCGCACTTTTTCAACTATTCTTTATCAAGACGAAAAATTGATGAAAACAAGTGTACATCATACCACCTTTAACGTAAATTACCAAAAAAATGGTGTAAAAATTATTTATAAAAAATTATTTTTAACTAAATTTTTTACTACAAATCGCAAAAAAAATCTGAACTTAGAAAATTTTTGCGTGTCCTATTGTTAAATAATTAATTTTTTTTAAGGTTTGTAAAATTATATTGGAATTTTGTACTTTTCATACATACATTTCAAACTGAAAACCTTGTAAACGATCTTACAAAAAAAAAAATGTTTGTAATAAAACATTTTTTTGGTAAAAAGACTAAATAACATCAAGTAAAATTATGTTGTACAATTACAGTTTTCTTGTGTAAAAAAACTAAAAACCTTGTAATATTTTTTAAATTTGTAAAATAATTCACTTTTTTGTAAATTTACCTAAAAAATTTGTAAAATAAATTTACCAACATATAATAGTAAAATTACAAAGCAAACTGTAGTTTTCGTTTTATTAAATATACAACAATTTTTGTAAAAAGACAAAAATATTAGTAAAATAGAGTTACAAGACCTTTTACTTGTAAATTTACAAACTTTTTTTTTTGAGTGTACCATTTGAAAATTCCTTCGTGGTAAATCTTCAGATTTTTTTTGATGACCCGTTCAAAAGATATCGAATTTTCAAAAACTGGTAGTTTGTTCATTAAATAAAACTTCTTTTACTCATAACTAGGGATGAGATTTCCATGCAAATGCATGTTTTTTGTCGATAGTCTAAAACTGATTTTGACCAATTATCTTTCCGAATCAAGAAATTTGCTTTAAAATGGCATCGATTTGTTTTGCATATTTTGGTTAAAATGCATATTTTTTGGTTTTAAGTGCATATATTGTGAATATTTCCAACTTTTATGTGTATATTTTTGCATATTTTGACATAAATTAGCAAAAACACAAATTGAAATTTATTTGTTGCAAAACCTATTTTAAATTTTAAAAATTTATTTTGAAAATAAGAAAAGTTATTTTTTTCTTTTTAATTTTTTTTATAAATTGTCCTAATTTCTAAAAAAATCCTACTCATATAAAGTTTTAAATGTTACTATTTAAGCCCGGTTTTATTTTTTGCTTTTTTAAGAAGTTTTTCGAATGATTTTATTTATTAGTGCGTATTTTTAGGTTTTTAGTGCATATTTTGATTTTTTTAGTGCATATTTTAAGCGCATATTTTCGATTTTTTAGTGCATGAAAATCTCATCCCTACTCATAACTTTTCAAACATGATCCAAATGCCATTTTATATACCCTCCAACTACAGTATGGGGGTATACTCACTTTGTCATTCCGTGTGTAACGCATCAAAATATCGGTCTAGGACCCCGATAAAGTATATATATTTACGATCAGTGATCGATTCTAAGCCATTCTAGCGATGTCCGTCTGTCCGTCTGTCCGTCTGTCCGTTTACCCGTCTGTCCGTCTGTCCGTCTGTCCGTCTGTCCATCTGTCCGTCTGTCCGTCTGTCCGTCTGTCCGTCTGTCCGTCTGTCCGTCTGTCCGTCTGTCCGTCTGTCCGTCTGTCCGTCTGTCCGTCTGTCCGTCTGTCCGTCTGTCCGTCTGTCCGTCTGTCCGTCTGTCCGTCTGTCCGTCTGTCCGTCTGTCCGTCTGTCCGTCTGTCCGTCTGTCCGTCTGTCCGTCTGTCCGTCTGTCCGTCTGTCCGTCTGTCCGTCTGTCCGTCTGTCCGTCTGTCCGTCTGTCCGTCTGTCCGTCTGTCCGTCTGTCCGTCTGTCCGTCTGTCCGTCTGTCCGTCTGTCCGTCTGTCCGTCTGTCCGTCTGTCCGTCTGTCCGTCTGTCCGTCTGTCCGTCTGTCCGTCTGTCCGTCTGTCCGTCTGTCAGTCCGTCTGTCCGTCTGTTGTTAACACGATGCACTCTTAAATAAAAGAGCTAGTCTCCCAACATTTGGCACGAATATGTCTTATGTTCCTAGGCAGGTTAAGTTCGTAAATGAGCAAAATCGGACCAGGGGAAAAAAGTTCCCCCTTGAACAATTAAACCAACCTCTGAAAAATACCATTTTTTTACATGATTTTTTGTGTTTTTGTTTAACAAATGCTACATTTTTATGCTACAAGAAGTTCAAAGTCCTGCACTTGGACCCAGAGAATTAGAAAATGTCGTTTTTTTCGGTCCGCCCCCCTTTTATGGGCGTGGAATATTTTTTTTTAAATAATGATAAACTTGTATTTCTTTAGTGCAAAAAGCATAAGAATGAATTTTTAAACACATATTATAGAGGAAATGTACCCCCTCCCCAGTAACCACTAACGAGGCCCCCCCCAAAAAAAAAGAAAACGCCCCTGCAATTTTTTTTTTATTTTTTTTGCATGTTGGAGGGTATAAAAGATCCGGCACAGCCGAATTTAACACTCTTACTTGTTTTTGTTAAAATGTTGTTTTTATAAGTACTTTAAAAAAAAATCCTAAAAATTGAATATACTTTTGAAATGAGGTAGTTAAGGTTGTAGGTCTCGTCGAAATGATCACAAAAATGCCCATCAAACTTGCCAAACACCCTCAAATTTTAAAGTTATTGTCAAAAAACGTTTTTTTGTGACTTTTCTCACTTAACTACGTGTAACTTAAACATTTTTTAACCGATTTTCAATTTTTCAACTGTTTTGGATAGAAGAAGGATAGGGCTTTTTACGAGTGTAAATTGGTCTATGCATATAAGATAGATATGTATTGATTTTTTTCAACAATATCAAATTTTTTTTTCTGAATTACACAAGGTTTAGTGAGCAAACTCCCGAAAAAACGTTTTTTGACAATAACTCTAAAATTTAAGGGTGTCTGGCAAGTTTAATGGGAATTTTTGTGATCTACTCGACAAAACCATCAACTTATACTATGTCACATCGGAAGTATTTTTTCACTGTAGCACAGTGCTTTTAATTTAACACCTTTTGGGGTCCACTGCTACATATTCTTACGATGCTCTCTAAGATTAGGACTTGATTTCATATAAAACGGACCCCCTGATTCCAAAAGCTGCAATCCTAATTTTCCCAGCATGTTTTGTGTTTAAGACATTCGCGTTCGAAATATTCGAGTGAAAAAATTTCCAAACGCGAATATCTCGCGGTCTCCATACATTTTTTTAATTTTTTATAACTTTGTTTTATTAAATCCGCTCCTACCATGCCCTTGGGGCATTTATTTTTAATGTCCAAGAATTTTTTTTTTTTTTTAACATACCAATAACCTATATCCACTTCCTAAAGGGGTTTCCATGCAATATTTCATGATTTTATGGGATCCCAGCAAAAAAAATTCGAAGTAGTTCAAAACGAAGTAGACTTAAACTACATATAAAGTAGCAATTAATGAATATTTTTTGTTGCAACAAAAGTAGTTTAAAATAACATCCAAATATGTCAATAAGAAGGACAATAATATGGATTCCACTACTTAAGAACACTATAGTCGGAATGAGTTTTTTTTTTGAATATTTTTTAAACGTAATGAAAAGAACATATTTATTTAAATTTATTTAATAGAGTTTAAGTCTAAACTATAGTTTTATATATAATTAAAAGGCAAAGAGTTAATATTTGATATGTTATAATTCCAGGAATTAAGACACTTAATCTTAAATTTGGTGTAAACTGATTTTGTTTTTTTACCTTTTAACTACAGTATAGGGGGTACACTCACTTTGTCATTCCCCATAAAGAGAATCGTCGCCTAAAATGCAAAACAAAGTGACAGAACTTTTTTCAAGTTATTGATTGTGATGCATTGTCCCGCTATAAAATTATCAAAATGTGATTTGCTAGTTGTGATACAATTCATTAACTGAAACCATTTCCAAAAATTCAGACCTATCCGATGAAAAATGACGGACTTATGAACAAAATTAAAAAAAAATTTTCACAACGTTTTTCGCTGCTACTTTAAAAAAGCAAAATGTGTTGGATTGTTGGTGACGATATATTATATTGATCAGTGATCGATTCTGAGAAGTTCTATGAACATCACTCCGTCTGTCTGTATGTAACACGATGTAGTCGAAAATAAAACAGCTTTCCACCTGACGTTTGGTACAAATATTTTTTATAGTCCTAGGTAGGTTTAAATCCGAACGGAGGGGAAAAGTTTCATCTTGGAGAAGCGAAACAACCTCTAAAACGCAATTTTTTAGCGATCATTGTTTTTTTTGTCAAGCAAATGAAACAATTTTATGTCGGATGAAGTATAAAGTCCTGAACTTAGACCAATTTTTTTAGGTACAAACACTTTTATTGATGCGACTGGTCCGCGACCTTACACGGTTAATTGCAATTGTTCTACTCATCACAAATCTGGTCTCCAAACTTTTCCATCACATCAAGTTTTTGGGAAAATTGATGTCAAAGTTAAAAAAAAATCGCCGTTTTGTTAATTTTTGCCAAATCATAGCGGATAACCCGGTATGATAGCGACTTAAAAATAAGTCGAGGCTAAAACTTAAACATTGCTCTTAAGGATTCTGAGCTCTTTTGGTCAGTCGCCTTAACCCCTAGGGCACCAATTATTTCTCAATGATGTCTTGTTCCCAAAAAAACGATTTTTGCCGCTACAAATCATATGAAAAAAAACCTTATTGGAATGGAACGCCACCTTATAGTATAAGGCTTATAAACATGATTACAATTATTCTCCTGGTCAAAAATTCGATCTCCATACTTTTTAAGGGTAAAGCTCAAACATTGCTCTTAAAGACGTATAACTCAATTCATCAGTCGCTCCAATTTTGGAGCACCAATCTTTCAATAAAGTGTTTTCCCCCAAAAACTTTTTTTGATATGACAGCATTGAAATACAATTGCTGCCCAAAAAGTCAGGGCGACTGACCAAATGAGTTCTGCATCTTAAAGAGGAAAGTTTTAGCTTAACCCAAAACGGCGATTTTTTGAACTTTGACCACAATTTTCTCAAAAACCAGATGTGATGGAAAAGTGCGGAGACCGGATTTTTGACCAGCAGAACTAATGTAATCAAGTGTATAAGGTCGCGTCCCAGTCGCATTTTCGATGTTTAGTAATGTTATTAGAACATTGGCATCGTCAGAATCGCTAAATCTACTTCCTAATGAATTCTAAAAATACACTTTTTAAGTAGTGCAAAAATGATCTTAAATAGTGATGTTAAAGATGTAATTAAACTTTACATACAAAAACTTAAACTATGACAACAGTATGAGTACTACTTTATATGTACTTAAAAAAAACTACTTATTTTGAGCGACACCGCCTTGTTAAATTCACTAGAGTTTCAGCAAAGTTAGAACTACTTTAGCAGCAGTTGAACTACTTTTTATTAACATTTTAGTATATTCTTTTTTTGCTGGGATACATCACAAAAAAATATTTTTCTATCTGTGACCTCTTTATCGTGTTCTAAAATGTCCTCAAAATAAACAAAAAAAATACTTTTTTACCCTTTTTTTTAAACTTTACACACAAAAAAAACAGTAAATTTAATTTCTAAAAATTATAGACATTTCCGGTATTCATATACGTCCTATAAGTTTTGAATAAAAAAGTAACAAAAATGCTGTCCTCAAGAAATTTTCTTAGGGAACCTTATTGTGTTTTATTATGAAACATGTCGGAAAGTATAACAGTTTTTCGCTTAAATTTCCTAACATAATCACATGCATTAACTTCCTTTATCCCTTTATCATTATTATGCTAAACATAATTTGTTTTCAAAGATCATCTTGAAAGAACAAAATTTACACTATTTTCTTTTAGCAATTACAAGTAAATCACTGTAGGCTAGAAAAGCCATAGACAATAAACTATTCTTAAGTCTGTCATAAATCTTTATCACGAATATACATAGTATTTCTAAGATATATAAAATATTTAATAATTGACTTATTTATTATATCACAAGTAATTTTTTAGTGTTAAATTTAAAGCAAGATATAATAAAAAAATACATTGTTAATACATATAAATATTTTTTTTTTTTAGTTTTATTTTATTTTTTATATTTTTAGCTTAAAGATAATTTTATGCAAAATATTACTACCAAGTAGCATGCAATGTTATGCAGCTGGTTTCATGTACAATATTTTTTTTTGATTAATTGTCGATATTGCAGACAGGGGACATTGTATATATAGTTACAGCCAGAAGAGTCTTTATACAAAATATTTTACTCTTACTTGCTGAAGGTCAATTGTTTGTTGATGTGTTTTGATTTTAATTTTGAAGCTAGAATCTTAACTAAATGCAATTAGTTATGAAGCTTACAACTATTACTAAAAAAAAATTGAGGATGAGGTTGAACAAAAAAAATATATATCATCCTTTTTTGAGTCATTAAAATTATTGTTTGAGGCTAAATTGTGTATTGAGGATGCGATGATATGAATCTGATTGATTTTTAAGACTAGATATAAATAACCTTAAGTCAGAAAAAGTACTGCATAACATGCAAAAAGTAGTTATAAATAATAATTATATTTTAGTTGTAATTTTCAGATTTTTTTTTTAATTTTTTGAATAAATTAAAGTTTGTGTCTTAAGTCTTTTGTTTTTTTTATAGAACTTATAAATTCAGATTTTAAAAATTAATAGTAAAAATTATTGAATTTTACAAATTTGAATACTAAAACAAATTAATTTTACAAATTTACGACGTTAAACAAAGAAATAAAGTTTGTTTCTTAAGTCTTTTGTTTTCTAAAAAGCAAAAAAAAAATATTTGGGAAGACCCAAAGCTATTACAGAATAAAAGTATTTTTAAAAATGACATATAAAACAACCCAGAAAAATTTTCTGTTTCAAATAATCAGATCACGAAATGAAAAACTGTATATAGGGCATTCCAGGCCAAATCACTCACTTTTAGACCCGACCCCTTTCGATTTATTTTACTTTTGGATATGTTTTAGTACTTATTAAATGCAACCTTGGACACCAATTTTCAGCATTTTATTCCAAGATAGTGTTGAGTAATCAATTTTTCAAAATGGCGATTTTCTCAAAAAAATTAAAAAATTTAAATTTTTAATTAATTTTGACCATTAAAAAATATAGATATTTTAAAAAAAGTTGGACAAATATGAAAAAATTATTCGAAGTAATTATTACTTATTTTTTGACGTTTAAAAATTAAAATCGACTTTTTGAAAAAGTCCGAAACCTTTGATTTTTTTGTAAAAATCTGTAAAAAATTCTACTCTAAATTACGCAACTTTTAAGCTTTAATTCGAGATGTGAATTATCACAATTCTTTCTATTTTTTAAAAAATTTAAAATTTGCACCTTTAATTTTTGGCTCTGATTTATTTTATATGGTGCTCCAAAAAAAATTAATTGGTAGATATTGACCCTTACTTACCCTAGATATATTCATTTCGAGGAAAAAATAAGTCTCAGAAAAATTTAGGACGATCGGAAATGGGTAAGGCGTTTAGCATGGTCCATGAAGTTTAAAAAACGGATTATAAGAAATAATATGAATTTTTTTCTGTTTTCGCAATTTTTTTGGTATTTTAAGTTAAGTTTCAATTCAAGTGATTACAGAATTATGGTGTGGAGTAAAATGCCTTTCTAAGAAGGTACTAAAAACTAAAATCGGGTAAAAATCAGCCAAGTTATTACAACTTCCCCAGGCATCTAGCGTGTGCCATACCACTTGATTAAAGAATACGAGTCCGTTTTTTTAAATTTATTGAAATTTTCTACTGTAATAACATTTTTTCATTATTCATGTTTCAGTGTAGTATTTTTTTGGTTTTTCCAAATTTTAACACAAAAAAATTTAAATAGAGATTTCAAAAGGGTGTTCAAAATGCAGGCATCTTTAGCATTAATTTACAACATGTTAGCAAAACACAATATGAAAAATACTTGTCATCTAAATACATTTGAACTTGAAGAATAAAAAAATGTTACTACAGTAGAAAATTTCAATGAATTTCAAAAATCGGATTGTATTGCTTAATCAGGTGGTCTGCCACACGTTAGATGACTGGGGAAGTTGTAATAACTTGGCTGATTTTCAACCGATTTTAGTTTTTGGCACCTTATTAGAGAGGCATTTTACTCCGCATTATAATTCTTTAACCACTTGAATTTAAACTTAACTTAAAATACAAAAAAAATTGAGAAAACAGAAAAAAATTTATATTTTTCCTTGTAATCCGTTTTCTAAACTTCAGGGCCCATGCGGAACGCCTTACCCATACCCGATCGTTCTTAATTTTTGTGAGGCGTATTTTTACCTCGAAATGAATATATCTAGGGTAAGTTAGGGTCAGTATCTACCAATTTAATTTTTTTGGAGCACCATACAAAATAAATCAGAGTCAAAAAATAAAAGGTGCAATTTTCAAAATTTAAAAAAAAAATAGAACGAATTACGATCACATCTCAAATTATGGCTTAAAAGTTTCGTAATTAATAGTAGAACTTTTAGACTTTTTTTTAAAAATCGCAGGTTTCGGACATTTTCAAAAAGTCGATTTTAATTTTTAAACTTTAAAAAATAATTGATAATTACTTCGAATAATTTTTTAAAATTTTTATTCTAAAACTACATTTAAATACCAACAAAACACTATCCAAGTTTTTTTAAGATACTATCTATATTTTTAACTGGTCAAAATTAATTGAAAATTTCAATTATCTTATTTTTTTTGAAAAAATCGCCATTTTTGATTACTCAACACCATCTTGAAATAAAAGGCTGAAAATTGGAGTCCAAGTTGCATTTAATAAGTACTAAAACATATCCAAAAATAAAATAAATCGAAAGGGGTCGGGTCTAAAAGTGAGTGATTTGATCTGGAAAGCCCCATATATCCTTCGAATCTAAGACACTTTTAGAATGTCCGTCCGTTCGTCCGTCCGTCCGCCTGTATAAGACACGATGAAGTCCAAAATAAAAGAGCTAGACCCCTGAAGTTTGGCACGAATATGTCCTATAGTCATAGGCATTTCGAGTTTTTTAACAAGAATAATAGGACCAGGGTGACGAATGTTCCTTCTTAGAGAACTAAACCAACCTCTAAAAATAGTCAATTTTTTCTACAGTTTTTTTGTATTTTTTTTTTTAACAAATGAAACTTTTTTCTGCTTTAAGAAGATCAAAGTCCTGCACTTGAACCCAGAGGATCTGAAAATGTTGGTTTTTTTGTCCGCCCCTTTTGTGGGTGTGGATAATAAAAAATAATTTAAATAATGATTAAATTGTATTACTTTGATGCAAAAAGCATAATAAATGAATGAAAAGGTGTACCCTATCGAATCCCGCCAACCCCTCCCCCGCCGAAAAATACGTCCCTGCTCATTTTTTTTATTTTATTTGTTTACATGTTGGAGGGTATAACAGATTCTTCACAGACGAATTTATTACCAAAAAAAAAAACTATTTTTGAAAAAGAGGTTGTGTAGCTAATTTATCAAGCTTAAATTTAAGCTTAATGGCGTCCAGATTAAGGTAATATTAAATGTGCTACAAGGGTTGAAATGAAAATTTACACAAAATTGGCGGTCAAAAGAATTGTATTCCAAAAATTTTTGGTTTGAATCGTTGGAACAATTTGTTGGTAACTAAATAAAAACTATTGGACCATTTTTTAAATTTTAAATATTTAAAGTTTGACAAAAATCGATTTAAAAATATTTTTAAAAAATTTTATAAAAAAAGGTCTTTCAATAATTAAATTTTAATATTGACCCTTGTAGCACATTTAATATTTACTCAATCTGGATGCCATTAAACTTAAATTAAAGTTTGATAAATTACCTACACAGCATGTAAATGCCAGAAAATTTATTTTTTTTAATTAAAAACTTTTTATAAAATTTATTTATTCTGTAATTTACCCAGCATAATTTGTTTTCCTACTTTCTGTAATTTCCATTTTGAACCAGATAATTTTTGTTTAAAATTGTGCCAAACACATTTTAACAAGTGTTTTTCTATATTTAAAAATTATTTTACCTAAAAAAATTTGTTTTGATTACAATAAAACATATTTTTTAGAATTTTTTTTATTCAGAACCTGTTCAAAAAATAAAAAATAAAAATCCTGTGGAAGCTTAAAGTGTGAGTTAAATCCTCGTTTGTCGTTTCTTATATTATATTTATTATATTTTTATTTTTATTTTCATTTTATTTTACTTTTATTGATATCAAAGTATAATGTAAGCTCACTAATGCGCTTTTAATGTTTGCTGCTGATATGAATGCTGATTAAACAAAAAAAAAAAAAATATAAAATAAAGCCAACATACTTTAACGTGTATGAAAATCAAAAATGAAAAAAATAAAAAAGAAATCAGAAACACAACAATGTTTCTTAAAACCCTTAAACAAAATAAAAATCCTGTAAAAAAATTCACTCAAAAAAAATTTAAAGTTTTGGAATGGTAGTTGTTTGTAAATAAATGGGATTCCAGTAATTTGTGTTACAATCTACAGCACTCTGTGGTATAATAAGTTTATTCTGATGTTTGTAACTACCTGAAATTTGATAATTTTTGAACTTAGTCCCCATTTTAAAATTTTGCCAGATATTAAGTTAAATTTATCTACTGATGTTACAAAAAAGAAGCCTATTTATAATTTTATTTGCGTGTGTATTCTACACCAATTAAAGATCTAATCAAAGATGGATTCTACCCGTCCATTTTTAGCTGGGAACTCATTTTCTGGTCGGTCTTAAGCAAATTTAGGGCAAAATCATGTACTTTATTTAGAAAGACAAAGGTCAATGCAAAATTTTTAGGAACTTACAAACATTTTGACCTCAAAAACAATAAAATTTTTCTTGCATTGTAATTTTTAATTATTTCACATGAATTAATACAAATATTACTAACAATATTTTTTGAGTGTTTGTTTATACTTAACGAAAACGTATAAAAACAACAAAAATTAAAACTTTTAAAGAAAATACAGTGATTTACAGTAAAAACTCTAGTTGCAAACAATGCTTTAAAAACTTGGCCAAATAAAACAAAATGTTTAAAAAAACTTTCAACAGGAAAAGCACACATGATTTGCGTCACCGTAAGTGTGAGTGATTTTCATTTTAAACGCGGAATTGTAATTGGGCGTGGTTGAAAAAATTTGCATAAACGAAAAAAATACCCTTTCACTCCCCTTGTACACTACTGTTTACACATCTTTAAAAAGCAGTAAAAATTAACCGTACACATTTTTGTGTTTTGTGCAAAGCGGATTTTGTAGAACTTTTCGATACAAAAAAACACAAAATTTGAATTTTGGAAAAATGGTTACTCATTCGGGAGATATTGCATGTGAAAGCTTTAAGTTAGTTGTATATATCTGCGCTAGAGGGCGCAACGAAATGAACAAAAAGTTTTTACTTACGTTTGCACAAATTTTGGTCGAGAAATTCCAAGCCAAAAGAAGTCGGTAGTAAAAAGGTTAAAGCGAGAGTAAAGCTTGCGAGACTTGCGCGTGATTATATTAAGCATAAGTCACGTATGAACGAAAGTTTTTGTATGGATAGCCCTTTATGGAACTAAGAAAATTTCGTTTTTGAATTTTTCAAAAACTTGGCTTAGGAGGCATGGTCAAATATTGAAAAAATGGTAAAATTTGGGTCGAGTTGCCGTGATTAAATATTTATCAAATTAAAACGGAATGCTCCAACATCTGAAAAATTTTGTATGGGCTATCGCTTAATTTTTTTTCTTTTAATTTTCAGAACCCTTTCTGAAATTTTCCATTTTTTTAAAAAACTCAATTTATCAAAAATCCGGCCCCTTTTTTTATTTTTAAGTTTAGATACTTGTCTATCCACACAAATTATTAAATTGTTATGAAATTTGAAATTCAAATGCGAGTTTCTCGAAAGTATGAAAAACAAATGTCTGAATAAACTTTAAAATAAAAAATTAAAAAAAAAAAAAAAAAAAAACAAGTAGAAAAGTTAAATTCTACTTGGCCGAATCTATGAAGACCCCCCACAATGCCCTTTTTAAGTGATAGTAAATTTTCTAACGTGAAAAAAATAACATTTTTGATTCGAAATATTTTATTTTGTTAAAAACAACTTTTTTTGTAATTTTTGAAAAAAAATTTATTAAATTGTTTTTTGAGTGTAAAATTTTTTTTGAGTGTAAAATTTTTTTCGAGCGTATTTTTTTTCGTGTATAAATATTTTTGAGTGTAAAATATTTTTATGACTTACCAATGTTTTTAAAACATGTTTGACGGGTTTTCAACACGTAAATTTAAGGTGAAACTAATCTGAAATTCACGGTTTTGCTAATAACTTTTGAACCACTAGACCGATTTAGCTAAAGTTCAACACGAAATAGGCCAGGGTAACGACAAATATACATGCCAAGCTTCAGCATCCTCAGAAATGTCTTTCGAAAGTTAGCGTGTTTTTGTCTCGTAAATTCACGAAAAACCCTTGCCGAAATTCAGTCTTTTGCTTATAACTTTTGAACCACTAGACCGATTTCGCTGGATTGCAATACCAACCTGACCAGGTAAATGCCCAATATAAATGCTAAACTTCAGAAGCCTTCGTAAAGTCTTTCAAAAGTAAGCGTGTTTTCAACAGACCGACAGACAGACGGACGGACGGACATCGTCTTAAATCGTCTTTAAATCGATCGAGGATCATGAATATTTATACTAAATGGGGTCCTAGATCAATATTTCGAGGTGTTACAAACGGAATGACAAACTTATATATACCCTCTACCACTAGAGTGGAGGGTATAAAAATGTGACCGGATTTTTGATTAATAGTGCAATCCATACAACCAAATAGAGCTATCCATACAACCTATGCAGAAATTTATGGTACATTGTTTTTTTCGTTGGGCATTTGGTGTGAAATGCCCCGTCTCGACTTAAAGTGTTCTCTCATCAACATAAATGTATCAAAAAGATTGCACCAGAGCTGGGGCGCTTTTAAATGAATCGATCCGGCATAAATTCAAAGTTTTGCTCAAACGTGAATGTTGTAGACATTATTTTAGTTCCAAGAAAATAGTTCTGAACCATTAAAACCTGCTCAACCAATAAATTAAAACCAAATAATTTTGTTTTTTTTTAAGAAATTTAATTATATCTCATGAAATACTTATAGTCCTCTTACAAGAGTCTTTACTGTTTATACACATGCAATGCTTTAAATCTTTTTTTGAAGATGTATTAATGGGCCGCAGGGATAAAATTATAATAAATTTTGCTTTATTGGTAACTTTGCTTAAGTTACGATTTTTGTTGTTGTTATTGTTTTTTTTTTAGCTGACGTTTTCTTGTTGTTGCTATTTCTACTTTGTTTTCCCAAAGATGACGACGATGATGATGATGACGATGCTTAAGTTTTGTTGTTATATGTGAGAGCGTATGTGTGCTTTTTGTTAGCTACCATATTCTACGTTATGGTATCCATATCACATGCTCAAACAGAGATTCTCAATTATTTAGTTGCTTGGAATAAAAAGGACCCCCACATTTTAAAAGGTACCGTAGTACAACGTCCATGAAAACTGGTGTTTATTTTGAGTCTATTTACAAAAAAAATACTAGTAAAGAAAAAACAACAAAAAATCTGAAAAATTTAAAAAATATCCGGAAAAATGTGTGAATCTCAGGAATATAAAAATTAAGAAAAAATATAAAAATTAAGAAAAATTGGAAAAGTTTAAAAAATAAAAAATAAAATGTTCTGTAAAATTCAAAAAAAAAAATAATCTGAAAAAAAAAACAGAAAAATTATGGAAATTCAAAAAAAATCTAAAAGAGTTTCAAAAATTCAGAGAGATCAAAATATTCTGGAAAAATAAGAAAAAATTGTGTAAAGTTAAATTAACAAAAAATCAGAAAAGTTTTGGAAAATTTGAAAAAAGTTCTGTAAAAAATTTTGAGAAAATCAGAGAATTTAAAAATTATTTCTGAGCAGTGGTTGCCTTGCTATTATTAATTATGGATACAGAAAAAGTAAAATATAAAAAAATATTCAAATTCTGATTAAGTCTTGTACAAATTACCCATATAAATTGAAAACAGAAAAATTATTTTCTTGAAAATATTCTATGAGAATACCATAATTAATAAAGCACGACCTCGAGCTAGAATACTCAAAATATAATATTTTTAAGGTTGAATGAATCAATATTTATTTTTTAATTAAAATGAATTAGAATTTGAACAAAATTATCATATCGTTAAGGGGACTTAACCTATATTGATTTTTTGGTTTTTCAATTTTTCAAATACTGGGCTTAGGAGGCATGGTCAAATATTGGAAAAATGGTCAAATTTGTGTCGAGTTGCCTTGGATATTTATCAAATTAAAACGGAAAGCACCACAATCTCAAAAATTTACATTCTTGTATAGTTTTGTATGGGCTATTGATTTAAAAAAAAAATCAGAACCCGTTCTGAAATTTTCCATATTTTAGAAAATTCAATTTGTAAAAAATCTTGACACTTTTTTTTAAAAAAAATTTTATTAAAAGTTTAGATGTTTGTCTATCCACACAAAAAGATTCAGTCATGTTTTTTTCGTTTTTTTCTAGTAAATCGCATTTGAATTTAAAAACAATTTAGTAATTTGCTTGTATTTTCTTGTTCAACATAGCGTATGAGCAACATTTATGCAAATATTTAATACTTATTCTCTATGTTGAAACATGAAAATACAAGCAAATTAAAAAATTGTTATGAAATTTAATATTCAAATGTGATTTTCTAGAAAAAAACGAAAAACACATGCACAGTTGGCAAAATCAGTTTTTAATAGTTTTTTTGCTGCGATCGTGGTCATACTTAGAGATTGTACAATTTTGTTCTTCTAATTCTCAATGAATGTAGATTTAAAATGTTTTAATATTTTTGTTTGAACATTTGCGATTTGTCATTTAAATTCATATTGCTACTTGAAGCATAGGGTTTTTTATATTTGCTAAATAGTCTTGACAATAGAATCTCACAAATTCCAAAACACATGTCGACTAAGTCTTGCAAAATTATCAACATAAATAAACTTAAAACAGAAAAATAAATTTCTTGAAAATTACACTGTGCTACAAAAAACACAAAATCTAATATACTTTTAAAATGAGGTAGTTGTGGGTCTCGTCGAAAAGACACCTTCAAATTTTAAAGTTATTGTCAAATAACGTTTTTTGGGGATTTTCTTCACTAAACCACGTGTTACTTAAACATTTTTCAGCCGATTTTCACTTTCAATTCAAGTGTTTTCGATAGAAGAAGTATAGGGCCTTTCATGTGTGTGAATTGATCTATATATATTAGGGTGGGTTTTTGATTTTTTTTTTTGGAATTTCTAGGAGCGCGCAGCGGGTTTTTGTGTCATTTGATGTTAAAATAATTGTGTAAAAATTTGAGCTAAGTCGGATAAAATTAACCCGAGGCGCAAGGAGGTCAAAGTTTCGAGAAAAAAGCCAAAATGGCCAAATTTTGAAAAAACTTAAAAAAATGTAAATTTTGTAAAAATAAAAAAAAAAAAATATTTTTTATTTAACTTTCTTGCAATAATACTCAGAAAAAATTATCTTAACTTTTTATGACGGCAGTAACACTTTCAAACATGAAATACAAAAATTACCATGCATTTGAGGGGGCATCTAAAATGAGTGTTTTCGATTTTTTGAAAATTTTATTAAACAAAAAAATTAAATCTTACTATTCTATAGCAATGGATTATTAAATACATCCTAAGGCTTAAATATTTAAAAAATTGGGGATATCCATCGACTCAATTTTTTTTGTAGTCATTTGAGTTTTGCGGATTTCAAGGATTTTTTTTTGTCTATGCAATTTTACTTTAAACTGAATTTTGGTTAAATTTTACAAATCTTGTTCTGTAAACGGATTTATTTGATAAAACTTACTAAGTTACGTTATATTATTTTTTTGAACATCATTAACCCATTTTGACAGGGGCTCAAATATGACCCAGGCAGAAAATGTACTGTTTTGTTTCAATTTTGCGTAATTCATCACTTTAATAATATTTTTGTTGTTTTATTTTATGATACTAATTTTGAAATAACATGTATTTTTAACCCTTTGTTATGGCCAGGGGTCATGGAAACCCGTGCATTATAATCCGAGTCATAAACAATTTAATTACTATAAAATCTAAAAAAAATACCGATATGCTGCAAGAAACGCAGACACACGCATATTTTTTTGGTCTCCCCTACCAGAATAAATCGTCGGAACCCCGTAATTTTAGAAAACTTTGAAATTGTTGTACAGTGTAATCGATATTGAATGTAGTTTTACATTTTTTTATGATAACATGAATTTCTATAAATTCGATTTTTTTTAAGCTGCGCTCGTTTGCGTTTCAAGCAAAAAAAAATATTTAAAAAACATATTTTTTTTTTAAACAAGGTGTACTTTTTTGCCCCTGGCCAAATCGGGTTAACAAAGGGTTAAAAATACATGTTATTTCGAAATTAGTACTATAAAATAAAACAACAAAAATATTATTAAAGAGATGAATTACGCAAAATTGAACAAAACTGTACATTCTCTGCCTGGGTCATATTTGACCCCCTGACAAAATGGGTTAATGATGTTCAAAAAAATAATATAACGGAACTTAGTTAGTTATATCAAATAAATCAGTTTACAGAACAAGATTTGTAAGAATTAACAAAAATTCAGTTTAAAGTAAAATTGCATAGACAAAAAAAAATCCTTGAAATCCGCAAAACTCAAATGACTCCAAAAAAAAATTGAGTCGATGGATATCCCCAATTTTTTAAATATTTAAGCCTTAGGATGTTTTTAATAATGCACGCTATAGAATAGTAAGATTTAATTTTTTTGTTTAATAAAATTTTCAAAAAATCGAAAACACTTATTTCAGATGCCCCTGCAAATGCATAGTAATTTTTGTATTTCATGTTTGAAAGTGTTACTGCCGTCATACAAAGTTAAGATAATTTTTTCTGAGTATTATTGCAAGAAATTTTTACAAAATTTACATTTTTTTAAGTTTTTTCAAAATTTGGCCATTTTGGCTTTTTTCTCGAAACTTTGACCTCCTTGCGCCTCGGGTTTATTTTATCTGATTAAGCTCAAATTTTTACACAATTATTTTAACATCAAATGACACACAAATTCGCTGCGCGCTCCTCGAAATTCCAAAAAAAACACCCTAATATATATAAGAAAAATATGTATTGATTTTTCCAACAATATCTAATTTTTTGTTATTTTTTGAAAATTTTTTAAGTTTATCGATTTTTTTCTGCTACAGGTCGTTCAACAACTATTAAAGTTTTAATTAGTAAAGAAAATAATGACCTCGAGCTAAAAAAAACACTCAAAATAAAAAATATTAAATTTCTGAGCCTTAGTTTAAGAACCTCTGTATTATATCTACTATATAGTAGTAGTAGAAACATCATTCATACTTGGAAGGGTTTCATTTTGCTGTATTGTAGTATACGTTTTTTTTTTTTTTTTTTTTAAATTGTCGACTTTTGATGGCTGTCGCTGATGCGTTGCATGCGTAGGTATGTCAACTATGCACGCACGCATATATGCAAAATACTTATATATTTTTTTTATTTTAATACACACATTCACATTCATCGCTATGTGTTGTGTTATCCTTCTCCCTTTCTTCCTCGGAAACATTTGCTTTTTCGGTAAAAGATGGACAAGTTAAAGTCAAGTATTTTACACAAAGTTTTTTTTTGTGTTCATTGCTGTTTCTTTCGAAGATGCTTACATTTTTTGTGTGTTGATGTTGCTGTTGTTGTTGTTGTTTAAGTTGCGTGTGAAAACCATCTTAAATATGGTGTTGTTAATGTTTAAAAAAATATTTTTATATAAACATTGTTATATAAAAGTGGTTTTTAATGTATTTTATTTCTTAAATATGGTTGTATAGAAATAGTTTTATATTTATTTTATTTTTTTGTTGTAAATAGTTAATTGTTAAGAAAAAAAAAACTAACTAAGAAAATTTTGTTTTATTGATTAACATTTGAGAAAAAATATTTTTTGTATGTAGAAATATTTTTCTAGCCAGGAAAATTACTAAAGAGAATTTTTTTGTTCTTACACTCATAAAAATAACATTGTCAAATTACTAGAAAATGTTCTGTATGTGTTCTTTTACCGATATTTGACAGTGTTTCTTGGTTTAAACAAAAAAAAATCACTCGAAATTTTAATTTTTCTTTGTTATTTTACAATTTTTTTTCGTAAATGTTTAAATTTAAAAGGTAATTTTACAAAAAAAAAAAATCTCTTAAAAAAATTTAAAATTTACAATTTTATTGGTAAAAAACTTTTAAAATTAAAAAAAAAGTCCGTAATTTTTACTAGAAATTCTCGCGAAATAGGAGGTAGCATAAAATCTAGTAAAACAACGAGAAGTCCTTGTAATTTTTATCTCAAAAAAGTTGTAAATTTACAATTTTATTGGTAAAAAGCTTGTAAATTGTTTATAATTGAACAAGCGTTTTACCAATAAAATTGTAATTTTACTATGAAACTTCGTAAAATAGGACTTATCTCAAAATTATTTTACGAGCCTTTTTATACCCTCCAACCACAGTATGGGGGTATATTCACTTTGTCATTCCGTTTGTTATGCATCGAAATATCGGTCGGGACCCCATTCCATGTGAAAAACTTATTTTTTTTAGATTTTCCCAATTTGTTAACAGTTTTTAGTACCCTTCGAAAGCTCCTTCGTGGTAAATTTTCAGATTTTTTTGATGACCCGTTCAAAAGATATCGAATTTTTAAAAATTGGTAGTTTGTTCCTTTACTCAAACTTCTTTTAATCATAACTTCTTCAAAAATGGTCCAAATTTCAATTTTTTTTTTTTCAAAATTTTTGTTTTTTTACGTACTTTCTAAAAAATACAAAAAAATTCTTAAAAGCGCTCTAGTATGCGATTTTTAAGTTTTAAAATTTAAATCTCATTTTTGAAAATGTTTGTACTCTTCTTTTTAAAAAATATTATTGTAATTTTTTAATCTTAAAATCATTTCTACTGCTCCAATGGTGCGTCATAGAGGGGTCCTTTATAAGACCGACCCCCATTAATTTTTACGTTTTAACATTTCTTTGGAACAAACTAATACCCTATCTCCAATTTCTAAGGGGGCGCCCACACAAAACGACATTTTTTAAAATTTGTTCCAACTGCTCTAACTGTACTAATAATGCTTTTTGAGCAACAAAATGTATGACCGACTCACAATATTTTTTTAGTCCAATCATTTTCTCTGAACACACCTACCCTCTCTCTTTAACTGTTAAGGCGGTTTTTTTTATTTTTTGTAAATTTGTTCTATTTAATCAGCTTCTACCGGTCCAATGGTGCGTCCGAGAGGGGTCATTAGTGAGACCGACCCCCATTTATTTTTACCCTTCAACATTTTTTCAAAACATACCTACGCCCTATCTCCACTTCCTAAGTAGGCTCCCATACAAATAACAGTTTGAGCAAATTTTATAAAAATGTAATTTTGTATTGGAGCCTACTTAGGGAGTGGAGACAGGGCGTAGGTATGTTTTGAAAAAATGTTGAAGGGTAAAAATAAATGGGGGTCGGTCTCACTAATGACCCCTCTCGGACGCACCATTGGACCGGTAGAAGCTGATTAAATAGAACAAATTTACAAAAAAATAAAAAAAATTGTATGGGGACCGCCTTAACAGTTAAAGATAGAGGGTAGGTGTGTTTAGAGAAAATGTTTGGACTAAAAAAATATTGTGGGTCGGTTATACATTTTGTTGCTCTAAGGGCACTATTAGGGCAGTTAGAGCAGTTGGAACAAATTTTAAAAATGTCGTTTTGTGTGGGAGCCCCCTTAGAAATTGGAGATAGGGTATTAGTTTGTTCCAAAAAAATGTTAAGACGTAAAAATTAATGGGGGTCGGTCTTATAAAGGACCCGTCTATGACGCACCATTGGAGCAGTAGAAATGATTTTAAGATTGGAAAATTACAATAAAATTTTTTCAAAAAATTTAAAAAATAGTGATAATCGTTAGCCCACGATCTTCCTGGGCAAACAATTTGTAGAATTGATAGAAGATTTACACAAAAAAATTTCAAAAAAATCGAAGAGTACAAACATTTTCAAAAATGAGATTTAAATTTTAAAACTTAAAAATCGCATACTAGAGCGCTTTTAAGAATTTTTTGGGATTTTTTTTTTAGAAAGTACGTAAAAAACAAAAATTTTGAAACAAAAATTTTGAAATGTGGACCATTATTGAAGAAGTTATGATTAAAAGAAGTTTGAGTAAAGGAACAAACTACCAATTTTTAAAAATTCGATACCTTTTTAACGGGTCATCAAAAAATCTGAAAATTTACCACGAAGGAGTTTTCAAAGGGTACTAAAAACTGTAAACAAATTGGAAAAATCTAAAAAAAAAGTTTTTCAAAGTGTCCGATTTCACATGGAATGCCCCATACATATTATTGATCCATGATCGATTCTAAGACATTATGTGAATGTCCGTCCGTCTGTAGATGGCACGATACAGTCCAAAATAAAAGAGATAGCCTCCTGGAATTTGGCATGAATATGTCTTATGGTCCAAGGCAGGTTAAGTTCGTAAATCGGTTCATGGGAAAAAAGTTCCCACTTGAAGAACTGAACCAACCTCTTAAAAAATTCACTTTTTTTACATGTTTTTTTGTATTTTTGTTAAATAAATAAAACATTTGTTATATTTATCGGGATGGGAAGGTGCTCTCAGCGTCCCATCATCCCCCTTCCCAAAAAAACAAACGCCCCTGACAATTTTTTTTATATTTTTTTTTACATTTTGGAGGGTATAAAAGACTCGGCACAGCCGAATTTAACACTCTCACTTGTTTTTGGTAATTTTACAATATTTTTCTTTGAGTGTACTGTCGATTTTAACAGAAATAAGCAACATAAAATTTAAAACTTTCTTTAAAAATACCTAAATTTAATTAAAGTTATGTTAAGTGCTTAAATAGAATTTTTCAGTATCACGTTGCTGTCTTAAGTCTTTTGTTTTTTTTTTTTAATAAAACAAATAAAAAACATTTTATCTTATATTTTAGTAGTTTTTCATTCATATGATATCTTGATTAATTCTTGTGAAAAAAAAAAAAAAATATATAAATAAATTCTCTCATTTGTCGGTATAATCAAAATATTTTGTCATTTTGTTTTACATCATACTTGAAAGCATATAAATTTTTCAACTTTTAAAAGAAAAAAAAAACTGTAAAAATTATGCACGCAATCCCTAGTTTTAAGTTAATCCAAAAATACATTTGTTTAAAAATGAAAAAAAAAAAATAAAAATTACATTTAAATGTCAACCACTCAAAAAAAACTTTAAATAAAAAACAAAAAGAAACTGGCCCATGAATTTCATTCTTATCGGTTACTTAAGTAATGCGGAAATGGCCAAAAAGACATTATGTCAAAAACAGAAAAAAAACCAACAGCAACAACAAAAACAAATAAAAGTTTGCAACAACAAAAAAAAAAACGTAAAATAACACACATATACAACTACAATAACAATAAGAACAATGTAAATTTAAGTATAACTCTATCTGTGTGTGTGTGTTTAAGTGTACCGGGATAAGTAGTATAAAACAACAAAAAAAAAAAACAACGAGGACATGCAATAAGCATATGTCTTGTCAAACTGATAAACAGAAATTTTATTGACATTACCACAGAGTAACCAACAACAACAACAAAAATGAGAGAAAGAGCATTAAACAACAACAAAAAGCCAAACGAAACATTTGCAAAAAAAAAAAAAACTTAAATTGAAAGAAAATAAACTTAAATAAATGTAAAACTAAAGATTACTTCTTTCTGATGTTTTTAATGTTAAAACAAATCCCAAGACAAATGAGTTTTTTTTTCCTTATAGAGAAATACCAAAAAATGATACAAAAACAACAAATTATTCAAAAACTAAAAAGGAGGAAAAAGTCAAGAACAATTGCATAAAAAATCTAACTAAAAAGTCGTACAAATTTATAATATAGTTGGAAGTATGTGATATTGTTTCAGTTGTATGTATGTTCAGTTGTAACTTTAACCTCATTGTGTCATTATAAAATATATTCTTAATTGGTGTAATTTTTAATATTTAAAGTACACTAAAATAATTGTCGAAAAAAAAATAATTGTCGAAAAAAAAAATAAAAACACACGCAAAAAAAATACGAAGGGGGAAGGACTGACAAAGTAAATTATGCACCGTCCGACAAAACTGAAAAAAATCCTTAAACGCATATGTTTGAAACTAGAGACTAAATGTAGTAAAACTGCATTAACAGTTTTTCTTTTCGTTATCCTGTTTCCTTTTAAAAGGACTTCAAAGTTTTAGAGGTTTAAATTTAATAAAATAAGTACTTGTCATAGAATGCTACCAGTGATAGCAAATAAAAGAGGATGATCTCCCCTAATTTTCCTATTTTATTATTTTTTCATATCAGGAAAACGATGGTAAGTTACGTCCTTTCAAATATGTATCCTTCAATATCATTCAAAATGTTCAACCAAATATTTTGATATATTTTTCGAATGACTTTATTCACATCTTTTTATTCTGAAATGGCAAAATTAGGGGAGATCCTCCTCTTTCATTTGCCATCACCATGTGCCTTCCTAGTACCATTACAAATATTTCAATATTTCGTATTTTCCAAAACTTTGAAGTCCTTTTAAAAGGAAACACGATGACGAAATGAAAAACTTTAAATGCATTTTTACTCCATTTGATCTCTACTTTTAGACGTACATATATCATCCGTTTCATGTTTAATATTGGCTGTCTGACGATGATATAATCGCACAGTTAAGTACTTCCCCAGCGTCCAAAATTATAACCACGGTAAACGGTATGCCGTTGCTATTTTAAAGCCCTTTAAAAGCGTCTTTAAGAGGGCTTAAAACGAAAAAAAGACAGTCTTAATGTGAGCAATTTTAAAACAACTACACTAAAAAAATAAAATTGTAAAATTACAACAAATTTTTTTTATTTTTTGCTACCTTCTGTTTGACAAGAATCCCTTACACTTATAATTTTGTAATTTTACAAGATATTTATTTTTGACACGATAAGACTTACAAGGAGGTTTCGTGACTTTACTATATTTTTTGCTAACTCTTATTTTAAGAGAATTCCTAGTAAAAATTACGAGTTTTTTTTTTGTAATTTTACAAGCTTTTTACAAATAAAATTGTAAATTTACAAAAATTTTTGCGCAACAAAACTTACAAGGAATTCTCGTGAATTTACTTGACTTTTTGTAAAATTTTCATTGAAATTTGTAAAATTACAAAAAAAAAAAATTGTAAAATTACATAAAAAAATGTAAATTTCGATAAAAAATTTTTTGTTAAAAAACTACGAAAACTGTTAAATTTAATTTCAAGACTTTTCTATTAATTTGACAAGTTTTTTTTTGTGTATTAAAAAATGAACACGCAACATTTTTTAATTCTGTTTTTTATTTTATTTGAAAGATAAATTATTGCTATATTTTCAAAGTTTTATAACACAAAACTATTTAACTAAAGTTACTAGAGTTGCCACTTAATTAGAGAATGTGTTTTTTTAAAGGACAACATCGGTTGCAGTTCTACAGCAACAACTACACTCAAAAAATTATGTCAATAACTGTTTGTAGTTTACTTAAAACGTATCACGTTTTGTCGTTTTTAAAAGAAAAAACATTTGTTCAATGTTCAGTTTTTTTAAATGACTATTTCTCTTCTTTGTTTCAAAAATAACAACATAAAAATAAAGACTATCATTAGCATTCAAATTTTAAAATCATTTATTTTTGTTCTGTAAAAAAAAAATAAGGGATTTTTAGAGATGGGCAAAGGGTAAATACCCAAATGGTAAATACCCGGTAAAATAGGTAAATTGGGTAGAAATTGGTAAATACCAGGGTATTTTTCAAAAAGGTGGGTATAAACTATGTTGTAGAAAATTTGGTGAACAAAAACATTTTGCAGCAAAATTTAATGAGTTTTATACAAAAAAATAGTATTTTTTTAGAAAAAAACTTTTTAGACAAAAAAGTAAATTTTTTACTACTTTTTTAGAAAAAAGTTCTAAAAAAAGTATATTTTTTTAAATGTACTTTTTTCTAAAATAAGTACTTTTTTCTAAATAATTACTTTTTCTAAAAAAAGTACTTTTATACTAATTTTTTAGAAAAACAGTACTTTTTTCTAACTTTTTTAGAAAAATAGTACTTTTTTCTAATTTTTTTTTAAGAAAAAAGTACTTATTTTAGAAAAAAGTACTTATTTTAGAAAAAAGTAGTTGTTTTAAAAAAGGAGTAAAAAAGTACTTTTTTAGAAAGCGTGCATTTTGTAGAAAAAAAGTACTTTTTTCCTAAAAAAATATGTTTTTGCCTAAAAAGTAAATTTTTTTTATAAAAAGCACCTTTTCCAAAAAGTAAAATTTTCCATAAAGTACTTTTTTTCTAAAAAGTACTAAATTTTCTTTAATACTTTTTAGGAAAAAGAGTACCATTTTTTCTAAATAAGTACTTTTTTCTAAAAACTAATTAAAAAAAATAATAAAACAAATTACTTATTTCAAATGACGATTCCGCTTATTGACATCCAGAGTTTGCCATTTGTTTGATTTCAAATGCTTTTTATAAATACCCAAAAAAATTCCCAAAAAAGGTAATTAGCTTTTATTTACCCGGTATTTACCCATGAATTGGGTAAATACCGGGTAGAATCCCATCACTAGTGATTTTTCTTTAATTTTTAATGATTTGTGTACGTTATTTTTTTTTAAATTGTTGGCATTTTTTAAAGAGAAATCATTAGTTTTTACTTACTTGTGTTGGTTATTTTTTGTAGACAAAAAATTAAAAAAAATATTTATAGAAATATAAAAACATGTTTGTATCAAAAGACTTTTGCACGATGGGTAGAATGTCTGGCCAGAATGTAGGTGATTGCAGGATCGATTCGCCAAAAATTTTATTAAAATTTTTTTAAAATAAAACCCAATAGAAAAATTTAAAAAATAACCTACGAAATCATTAATTTTTAATGTTTTCGTAGGTAATTTTTTTTTTTTTGAATTTGTTGGTAAAAATAACACAACAATCATTAATTTTTAATGTTTTCGTAGGTTATTTTTTTTTGAATTTGTTGGTAAAAAAAATGAAAGTGACGTTATTTTTTAATTTTCAGTGTTATTTATTTTAAAAAATTTTATTAACAGTAAAAAATATATGTTGATGTTTGTTAAAACATGTGAATAATTATTGGGATGGTTTTAAAATGTCTTATCACTTGTTTTAAATATGTTTTTTATTTGTTTTTGCCTACAAAATATTTTGAGTGTACTGAACCGATTTTGAAGAGTTTTTTTTTTATTTGTAGATTATTAAATTCTCTAGTACTTACCGTGGCCATTTTTTTTTTTTTTAATTTTTACCTAAATATGTTTTTAATAAAAGAAAAAAGTACTTTTTTTCATTTTGTAAGTTTATATTAGGGATGTCCCGAATATTCGTCACTATTCGGTATTCGGCATATTCGGCATGTTTTTTGAATATTCGGTTAAATAAATATTCGGTAACAGTTTGCCGAATATTCGGCAAAATTGAAACATGTTAAAAAAACACTTCATTTACCTTTGACTCTTTTTTGTAGTCATTTTAGTTTGATTTTTGTACAAAAAAAACGTGAGCACTTGATTCAAATTCGAATTGTTAAGGTAACAGAAAAAATAGTGTCAACAAAAGCATTGTTGTTTTTTAGTCTGGTACTTTTTTTAAATTTTTTACATATAAACAATACAGGCGTATGAATAATCAAACTATTCGGCAATATTCGTATTCGGTTCAAGCCGAATACCGAATAGTAAATATTCGGTAAAATGCCGAATACACTATTCGCGACATCCCTAGTTTATATTATCATAGCTTCAACAAAAATCAATATTTAAAAAAAAGATGGACACGTTAAGTACTAGAGAGTTTAATAATATACAATTAAAAAAATATCAGCAAAATCGGATCAGTGGTTATCGCTCTAAAACTACAGCCGATTTTGTCATTTAAAAAAAGCATTCTGTAACTAAGTGGCAACCCTGGCAATTCTAGTTGACCAAATTTTGTGTTATAAAACTTTAAAAATATCTAAATAGTTTATCTTTCAAATAAAAAAACAGTATTAAAAACTAAAATTTTTTTACGGTTTTGGATAAAAAAAATTTGTAAATTTACAATCTCGTTATTTTTAGTAGAAATTCTCGTTATTTTTAGTAGAAATTCTCGTAAAGAGAATTTACAAAGAGTTGTAAATTTACAATTTTATTGGTAAAAATCTTGTTAATTGTTTGTAATGTTACAAGTTTTTTAACAATAAAATTATAATTTTTACTAGGAACTCTGCTAAAATAGGAGGTAGCAACAAATTATTTTACGAGGCTTTTCTTTTTTTGGTAATTTTACAAGACCTAAGTCGGTGATCAGATTGTTATTAAAAGGTGATAATTGATATTTCGATAAGTTGGTTAGTGGTATAAAAATGGCGTTTTTTAGAAGTTGGTATAATTCTTCAAGTGACAAATTGTTTGCCTGGTCCCGGCTTTGTCAATTTAAGAACTTAAGCTGCCTATGACCGGCCATAAGACATATCTAATACGGACAGACGATCGAACGTTTTTAAAATGTCTTACAATGAAATATTAAATCTTTGATATCTCTAATTCCTTAAAAAAAGACCCTAATCCTGCAAAAAAAAAAAATCAAAATTACGTATATATAACCATTGATGCGGTACAAATATGTCAAATTTTATAAAAAATTTCGTGGTTTCTCCCTGTGAGGAGGTGTTTTTAAATTTAGTGTAGTTACTGTAGTTTACTTTAAATTTTGTTAGTTTTTTCAAACAAATTGAATTTGAAAATAATTTTGAAATTTGAGGAATTTGTTGTCGAAAATTTTTTAGAAAATTTTCACAATATTTTTAAAGTTCAAACGATACACACGAATTTAAAGGAAATAAGGAAAACGGAAAGCTGAATTATTGTAGTGGTAATAATTGGAAAGCGATTAACATAAATAAATAGCGCTAAGGCGATTAAACTGGTGGGCGGAAATCGTGTTGACAAAGTCAAAAAGCGTAACTCACGTAGGGTGGCACGTTTTAAGAGGTAAAGTTTTGCAATTTGAAAAGGCGGAGTCTGTAATCAACTTTTCGAATTTAACTTATTAGGTCACGGAATACCTGTATGCTTACTTTATTATTGCTGTTAAGAATTGAATTGAACGTTAGGAGGACAGGGCCATTCTTGTGTAGACTCACTGTTAACCATCATTGGTAAGGAGTCTGGAATTGGTTGAAGGAATAAACGAAGTCTATGCTATCATTAAGTTACGGCTTTCTGCGAATCAATTCAGTGAAAGAATATTCTATTCATCCTACAAAATTATACCAAATACCACCAAGTTCTCCAATAATAATTTCTTCAGCGTGTGTCAAATCGTAACCGGATTGTTCCCGCAAATTTAATGTGCAAACCTTAGACTGGGACATAAATATTCAACATTGACCGCATTTTTTTATTATTTTCTTTTAATTTAATTTTTGCTTATTATTTTGGTTTTGGAAAACGTCAATTTTGGAGTTTATTTTTTTATTTTTTGTTTGAAAGTTTAATTTTACACGCAAACACACATTCCCCCTTACACACCCTACGCTCCATACCTCACATTCATACATACACTAGATACATTACACGTTATTTTACATTAAATTTATTCTATATGGTTACGTAATTTGGAGTGCTAAAAATTAAAATCTACGCCATAGTTCCAAGACTTCAGGCCTGCAGTCATCGTGGGATAATAAATTGGTGAGTTTGGATTTTCAATTTATATTGATTTTGATATATACTCACAAAAAGAAATTACTAAAAATATAAAATAACGTAAAAATAAAATGATTTTAACAAAATAGATACTAAATAAAAATATACACTTAACAAAATACATGAAAGAAATTTCTTTAAAAAAAAAAAAAAAAAACAATAACTTCATGAGTTCTTAATTTTGCTAAAATTTTACTTTACAATTATAATTTTTATATCGTTATTACAATTTTAATTTCATTACACAAATTTCTCCCCTTTTTGTACATTAAAAAAATTTTACTATATATGTATAATAAGTTCGTTTGTCGTAATAATTAGTGAGTTTTATCTTAAAAATAATCATGTCTTTAACATTCTCGGGTTTTAAATATTTTGTAAAATAAATTTTGTTTTAAATATGAAATTTTAAATTTGGTTTATCTTTTTCGCGAAACATGTAGGTAATTGTGGTTAGGGGTATATAGGGCTATCTTTAAATTTGTACAAGATAGCATAGGTCATGGGCGGGTATAGAATAGGAAGAGAAAATTTTCATCTTACTTCTCTTCCATCCAAAACTACTCTGCATCCTTTCCCATTTTCCACTTTCAATTTTTAGGTTTTATTTCTTTATATTTTTATGTTATCTGTCTGTCTGTCTCCCTCTCTCTCTCTTTCTTTATTTTGCTTTGTTATCGCTTCTTAAGTTTATGCTACCTAAAATTTTATTGTAGCTGCTCCCAACCTATCTCCAAGAAGCAAGATTCCACCCCAATACCCTGAGCACGGCCGGAAAGATAGGTAGCGTGTGTCTTTGAGGAGGTAGGGCTCACAAGTGGGTTGCGAGCGTTACATCCCTTGGTTTTTTTTTTTTTCTTTAATTTCTTCTAGCTTTTATTTAGATTTGTTAGTGCTTTAATGACTTAAAAAGAAATACATTTAAATATCTTATGGCATTTTAAATTTGTTTTTATATTGGTTCCAATTCGACCTTAAAAGCCAAACACAGGTTTAATATCTGTATATTTTTACCTTTTTGTTTAACTACTCCTTACCTTCAAATTCAAAACCTTAACACACAAAAAACACAAAATCACACAAGAAACCACCGAAAAAAATAAGAAACGTGTCTTGCGTATAACTGTGCATCACGAATTATGACCGTAAACAGCTCAAAAGGAGTTTGTTTGCAAGGCCTTACTTTATATAAGAAACACACTAAAAAAAATTTTTTAAATCATTCTTCTGAATGTGTGTTTTGCTTGTTTTTTCATCATTTTTTAAATGATATGCGTTTTCAATAAATTTAGCAAATTTTTCAACTTAAGGCCAAATATATTTAAATAAACCAAACAAACAACTCGCCACAAAAAACAACAAAAAGTTAGTGCAACAAGTGATTTTTAGTTTAATGGTTGTTGACTTTTCAAAGGAATTTTTGGAAAATAATTTTAAGCAATTGGAATTTTTTAATGCATAAATATGAATATAAGACTTTTTTTAATTAAAATATTTCATATTAGAAGTAAAATAAGGGTAAATTTTGATGTAATCAGAAACTATACATGGGTTAATTCATTAAAAACAAAAGACTTAAGAACCAAACATGAAAAAAATCTACAAGATTTTGAAAAAATTTATAGATTATTATTAGATTATTCTTTAAATCAATTAAAAAGTGCTTATATACATATTAGAGTTCGTTTGGTGACTATGTCACTTCATCTGTTTATCGGATATCATAATTTTTTAAAGGATTTAGGGGAGCTAAAAAGAATGCCGGTATTTTTTTGGAAAAATTTTCGCTCCTTGGGGTGGTTCAAAGCATCTGAAAACGCGGATTTTAAGCTGAGTTTTCTGCAGAGAAAAAATGGCTGAATATAATGCAAATCTGATTTCACCAGTCGATTCTACAGCAAAAACTAATACAATGGAAGTTTTTTGAACTCTTAAAAAAAGTTCCAATATCCCACAGCAGGGGGCGGAAAAATCGATTTCTGAAAAAAAAAATGTAATTATTTTTTTGATCATGCACGATGAAGAGGCAGATTTTGCTAAGAAAATTGGTACAAAAAGCATCTTTCTATCACAACCTGTTAAAAAGTTGTAAGTCTTCAAAGTTTTTGTTTTATTGACAAAATTGTAAAACACTGACAGACATTTGCAAAACTTTTGGATGGGTCAGCGGTCTGGACACTCGTTTTCGATTATCCTCTAAATGCTGATTCTAAATCTGGTTTCCAAAGTTTTCCGTAACGTCAGGTTTTTGAGAAAATTGAGGTTAAAGTTCACAAAAAAAATGCATTTTTGCGCATTACTGCGAGCACTTTTTAGCGATATTCTGGGATCGTACAACTAGTTTTCGATTAACATTTCGATGCTGATTTTGAATCTGGTTTTAAAATTTTTCTATCAAGTCATGTTTTCGAGAAAAATGAGGTCAATTTTCTCAAAAAAAACGTGTTTTTGCCATTTTTGACAGCTTATAACTTTCTAACGGGTTGTGATAGAACGGAAATTTTGGTACCATTTTGTTAAGCTGAAAATGCCCTTTAATTATGCATATTTAAAAAATTAATTTAAAATGAAAATGGAAAAACCTTATTTTTGCGCCCTCAGTGATGGGTTTTTGAAACTTTTTTTAAGAGTTCAAAAAACTTTCGTTGTATTAATTTTTGCTGTAGAATCGACTGGTGAAATCAGATTTGCAATTTATTCAGCCGTTTTTTCCCTGCAGAAAACAGAGCTCAAAATCCGCGATTTCAGATGCTTTGAACCACCCCAAGGAGCGAAAATTTTACCAAAAAAATACCGGCATTCCTTTTAGCTCACCTAAATCCTTCAAAAAAATGATGATACCTGCAAATCAAATTTTCAAAATTTACTCTAATACATATATATTTTATTTTTTAAATGATTTTAAACAAAGACTTAAAACTAGGGATGTGCGATTAATCGATTAATTAATCACTTCGATTAATCGATATCCTGATTAATCAATTAATCGATTAATCATACTTTCTGATTAATCAGAACTATGATTAATCAACTAATTTGAATTTTGATTAATCGAAAACGAATAATTTTATTCATTTTTTAAAAAATGTTGGCAAAACAAAATCAAAGACAAACAAAAGAAAAATATTTAAAAATTAAAACAAAATTTATAAATTAATAAACAGAACGAAATTTAATATGCCAAAATCCAACAATATATTCAACCAAATTTTCCAAAATTTATGACGAAAGTTCATAATTAGATTTATCATGAAAGACTGGAGATTCTATGAATAATATGCCTCAAACCATGCTTAAATCTAGAAATGAATACACATATCGTCGGTGTGCCAACCAGAACCGCTATGTGTATTTCAACATTTTTTGAAGAGACATGAATAACAGCTACATATATTTGGTACTTTTGCGCTGTTTTTTATAATTCAAATTAATGGAAATAGAAAATGTGCAATATTTTTTAAAGGTCAAAATAAAGCTGATTTGTAAGCCTCTTCAAAACATTTTGAAAAAAACATAGCGGTTCTGGTTGGCGCACCGACGATATGTACATATGTGTGTATGTAAGACGCCCAATAACACCCATCCATATTCCATCCCTCTAGAAATGCTTCTCTCTGCCAGCACTTCGACGCCAATTGGTTGTATTGTACATGAGTTGGAGATCATTAACAATACAACAAAATTAATTTTCTACACGGGCTCAATAAAAATGGTCCTCTGTGTCAGCACTTCGACGCCAATTGGCGTTGAATTGTGCATGACCCGGAGATCATGTGCAATACAACAAAATTAATATTTGTTTAATTTAAAATGATTGGGAGGCACATCCATTTTTTATGTAGATTATGTTATTTTGTAATGTGAAGACCGTGATAATATCTGCTTTGTGAGCTGAAAAGAACGCCTAAAAGTCTATTCGACTAAAATTTAATAAATTTTCTGAAAAATTTTCAATAGTCATAGAATTTGAAATATAAAAACAAAACAAAATAAAAACAAAACAAAATATTCAATTATTCAAATTTTGAATATTCAACTTCCTGATTAATCAATTAATCATGAATTTTGATTAATCAAAATTTAAATTATTTGATTAATCATAGTTCTGATTAATCAGAAAGTATGATTAATCGATTAATTGATTAATCAGGATTTCGATTAATCGAAGTGATTAATTAATCGATTAATCGCACATCCCTACTTAAAACGCATACAAAAAAAAAAAAACAATTATTAAAACAGTTTTTTAATGTTATTCTGATATCTTTAAGAGACGCGGTTTTAAAAATTAATTTTCCAAGAACAACACACAGAAAAATAAATTGCCAACTGAATTTTTCAGTTGAAGCAACTCCAAATTTGGTTGTTGCTACTTAAATATGCTGTGACTAATATATTTTATGATTGCTTCAACTAAAAGTCAGTTATATCAACGTTATTCAGTTGTGACTACCGATATTAAATTGCGACAGCCTATATATGAGTGATTCAACCTAATTTTAGTTACATTAACTGACTTTCAGTTGGCAATTGGCAAATTTGTTTTCTGTGTGAATAAATAGGAAAATTCATAAAACAAAAGTTTTTATGCCCCAGCGAGAGAGAGAGCTTTCAAAATAACTAAAAAAATAATTTACAAGAAATAAAATTTTTTACCTCGAGCTCAAAAATTTTATTTCTTATAAATTATAACTAAAAGGTAGAATAAAAATAAACACTAATCCAAAATTATAATTTCAAAATAATTTTATTAAGTCGTTTTTATAGTCAGAACATTTTTTATATTAAAAAAATATGTTGAAAACAAAAGACTCAAGACACATGCGTGAAAAAAAGATATATACAAAACTCAAATAATATCCTTAAATATTATTTTGAATCATAAAGATTAATGAATAAAACATAATTTTATACTAAAAAGGATATATGGAAAGAATGTTGGCTTGAAAAGTAAAAATGTTGATATTTTACTTTCCCATCAATAAAAATTAATTCCACATAGTTTTAATTTTTTTTTTGTAATATATGACACTTGTCTCTTCTTTTCATACACAAAGTGAACTTTTTAACCAATTTATGTATACCCACGCTTATTAACACACTAAAACACTAAAAAATATACCATGCCTACTCATCTGTAAAAAAAAAAAACTAAGACTAAAATAAAGAAAAAGAAACAAAAAGCTACGTCCACTAAAATCTTTGAACCATGAAGGAAAACACTCAGATGTGTGTGCATACAAAGCTATATTCGTAAAACTGCCGACCAAAATCCATAAGGACGTTTGAAAGGTTTTATATATGATCGGTCTTGAGTAACTTCAATTTTCTACTTATTGTTAGATGTTACATTAAAAAATGTCTCAAGTGCTGAGTCCAAAACTTTAACGAATTATTAAAAATGTTATAAATCTAAATTTTTTTAAATATTCCTAGAAATTTCCAGTAGGTTTATTCTAGCTCGAGGTCATTATTTCCTTTACTAATTAAAACTAAAACATCTCCGAAACAAACTGATGGAAACTAAATAATAGATAACTTAATGATCTATTAATCCTAAATACAACATTTTTCAATCTGATTATAACCTTAGAAGCTATTAATCGATATATCGACAATTTTGCTTTAATTTTACCAATATTTAACAAAAAATTTAAATTGCATTGTAAATTTTTCGAAGAAAAAAAATTTTTAAATTCCTCTGTCTTTTTAAAGTTTAAGTCTGATTTAATACGAAGAAATAAGGATGGTTTAAAAAAAAAAAAACGTTGAAAATTGTACAAGTCATATGAATTTAAGTGAAAATTCGGAAGTTGTTATACATATTAAGTTTATTGAATTTAACAACAGTTTACAAATTCTAAAAAATTGTTCGATTCACGATATTTAATTCGAATCAATACTTTTAATTTCCATGTAAAATCGCGAGGTGAATACGCGAAGAAGGATTTGAAATTTTCTACTTTTAAATTATAGCTCATTAAATACTTGATTAATTCTTCTACAATGTTTTTCAATCTGATTACCGAATCAGAATCTTTTCATCGATATATCGACAGCTTTACTTCAATTTAGAAAAAACAAGTAGAAAAGTTAAATTCGAATTGGCCGGATCTATGACTACCCTCCACAATGCCCTTTTTAAAGAATAGAAAATTTTTAAACGTGAAAAAAGTTAACAATTTCGATTAGAAATATTTAATTTTGAAAAAAATACTTTTTTTTTATCATTTATGTAAAAAAAAGAAAAATTATAAATTTTTTTGAGTGTAATATTTTTTTCGAGTGTAATTTTTGTTTTAGTGTAAAAATATTTTTGAGTGGCAAAACACTTTGTAAAGCAATTTGGTGACTCTCCAATATTTTTAAAGCTTGGTTTTTTAAAGCTCGGTTTTTTCAACACGCGAATTTAAGGTTAACCACTTGACCGATTTGGCTGAAGTTTAATACGAACAAGAGCAGAGGAATGGAAAATATATATGCCAAGCATCAGCACCCACAGAATTGTCGTTCGAAAGTTAGCGTGAGTTTTATCTCGTAAATTCGCGAAAAACCCTTGCCGAAATTCACTCTTTTGCTTATAACTTTTTAACCTCTGGACCGATTTCGCTGGATTGCAATACCAACCTGACCAGGTAAATGTCCAACATATATGCCAAACTTCAGAAGCCTCAGTAAAGTCTTTCAAAAGTTTGCGTGTTTTCAACAGACAGACGGATGGACGGACATACGGACGGACGGACATCGCTAGATCGTCTTAAAATCGATTGAGGATCATGAATATATATACTTTATGGGGTCCTAGATTAATATTTCGAGGTGTTACAAACGGAATGACAAACTTATATATACCCTCTATCAGTTAAAAATTTTTAAATTTTTTTTTTCTGAATTTTAAGTTCAAGTCTGATTTATTACGAAGAAAATAAGAGGTTTTTTAATAAAATCCGTCAAAAATTGTAGAAGTTACATGCATTTGAACAAAAATCAACATATTCAGTTTTATACAAAAATAGTTGCATTTGTTTATTTTGGGTGTGCCGAATGCAAAAACACACAAATATAACTGTTTTGTATAAAAATTTAATTCTGGATTGTTACTCAAATGCTCGCAACTCCTACATTTTTTCTTCTTAATAGATCAGACTTGAAATGAATTTATTTTTTTTTTTCTAAAATTTTCAATTGAATTTTTTTTCGAATTTCGGTAAAATTCTGATTAATAGCTTGTAAGGCGATAATAAGATTGAAAAATATTATATGCAGCGTTGATAGATCATAAAATTACCTTTAATTAAAAAGCAAAAACAATTAAATCCATCAATTTGTGTTGAAGATATATTAATTTAAATAAAATATTTTTTTTTTTAAAGATGAAAATTTTAATAGTTGGCAATATCTTGAAATATTATACTTTTAAGACTTTGTAATTGATTTTCGGACTCAGCATAAGATTTAACATGGGAAATAAATACAAAATGTCGTGGATCGCAGAATTTTTTTTTTTAATTTGTAAACTAGTGTAATTAATGCAACCCCTTACCAAAAAGCCAATTGTTAACTAATAGTCTTAAAATATTTGGGACATAAATTTCATCTACTATAAAAAGGCTAACAAATATCCCCATCATGCATACAGCAGCCTAAATAAAGCCACAAAATAAAAAAACAAAACAAAAAACAGCAACTAAAAACCCTTTTTTCAATTTACCACATACCGTGCGAAATGTAAAATGCACGTCATAATGAGAAATTCATTTAAGTAAATTTGTTGTATGCGTGATTTCTTCTTTTTTATATTGCGCTGTTTTATTTTTTTATTATATTATTTAAAAGAAAAAGTGTATTTATTTTCATAAAGTTTGTATTGTTTTTATTGTTAAAACCAGTTGTTGTATGGTTAGAGAGATATTTTGTTTGAGTTTGTCGCAGGAATGAAAATCGAAAATTCAAAATGGTTCTGGAGTTTAGTTAAAAAAGTACTTTTTCGAACTAGGCGGCACTAAAAATTGCTCATTCATTATAAAATTTCTAAAGCGGATTTAATAAAATAAAAATTTTATTATAAAATTATAAAAAAACAAATCAAATTGTATGGGGACCGCCTTAAAGGTTGACGTACCACTACTATGTTCACAAAAAATGTTGGGGTTGAAAAACTATTGTTTGTCGCGACATGTCGGGCATACAGTTCTAGCGGTAGAGTTAGAGCGGTAGCGTCAATTTAATCTCTGATCAAATACATGGAAAATTTAACTGTTGGATCACCGATTTTGTTAATTTTGGTTACACTGCGTGACAAAACTAACCACTATTTTAGAAAACAAGAGGTACTACCAACATTTCTATATATTTCGAGCATGCTGAATCGAATGACGTACTCCGTTTTTCGATGTATGGTACAGTTTTCTTGCAAAATGTCATTAAAGATTGGCTGATATTCAGCTGCTTTTTTAACAAAAAAATTTCCAAAGCTAATGATTTTTAAATTTTATGGCATGGAAAACAAAGATGTAACTTGTAGCAATATTTCTAATGTAAATTTGGTTTAAAGTTTTTCATCTTGAGCCCTTGAATTCGCGGATTTCTTCATTTTTTTAAGTTTTCGCGAAATTAACAACTAAATTGGTCTCTGATTAAAAACTTGCATTTTGTGGATCAAAAGGGCATCCCTAACAATACGAATAGTGGACAAAAAACATCTATGTTATATGGACCATCATAATGAAAACCGTGAAAAACCGTTTTTTTGTATATGGCAGCATCACTTTAGGAGATGATTTGAGGCTTCATCGTTTAGTATATAATGTGGGAACCTTAAACAATGAGCTGACCCAAAATTTGTTCAAAAAAGTTTTCATTTGTAAAAGTTATCCTAACAAAAACTATAATAATTGTATGGCAAACACTGAAATAATAGTTTTTGTTAAGATAACTTTTGCAAATGAAAACTTTTTTGGCCAAAATTTTGGTTAGTTAGTTGTTTAAGGTTTCCACATTATATACTAAAAGATGGAACCTTAAATCATCTCTCAAAGTGATGCTGCCATATACAAAAAAACGGATTTTCGCGATTTTTATCATGATGGTCCACATAACATAGCTGTTTTTTGTCCACTATTCGTATTGTTAAGGATGTTTTTTTGATTCACTAAAAGCAAGTTTTTTATCAAACACCAATTTGGCTGTTAATTTCGCGAAAACCTTAAAAAATTAAGAAATTCGCGGATTTAAGAGCTTAAGATGAAAAGCTTTAAACCAAATTTGCATAAGAAATATTGCTAGAAGTCATATCTTTGTTTTCCATTCCATAAAATTTATTGATCATTCACTTTGCAATTTTTTTTTGTTAAAAAACTGGATCAAAATTAGCAAATCTTTAACGACATTTTGCAAGAAAACTGTACCATACATCGAAAAACGGAGTAAGCCATTCGAATGACCATGTCCGAAATATATAGAAATGATGGTCGTCACTCTTGTTTATTTTTTAGTGTTCCGCAGTGTTATTTGATAGAGGTTCATAAATGATGAAAATCCATATTTTTTTTTATCAATACTTTGGCAGATTTGGGCGTTTAAAAGGCCTTTATTAAGCATTATTGGCTTTAAGACATTTTTTTACCATTTTTTTCTTTGGAAACCATAACTCGTACAAAAAAAAAACTTGTAAAACCAATATTTTATATAAAATAATGAAGATTTAAAATTCAGAAAAAAAATTTCAAAAAATTGTGAAAACAATAATTGTATGTCCTTTTTCCTGGCAAGGACACCATGGATTTCCAAAAACAAAATTTTGTATTAAAGTTTAGAATGTCTTTTTAATGCTCTTAAAATTTCAGAGAGGAGTTTTTTCGTATTGTTGAACAAATAATTTTTAAAGTTTGTTAGAGAGCTAATTTTTTTCAAAATCTTTGCAAAAAATCAAAAATTTAGCTTTCTCACCAACTTTGAAAATGTATTGCTCGACAACACCAAAAAATACCTCCTAAAAATTTTAACAGCTTTTAGAGGATAATATAAACTTTAACTTTAAACTTCTTAAAAATCGTTGGTGTCTTTGCTAAGAAAAAAGGACGTTCCAATATTGTTTTCAAAAATTTTTGTTGAAATGTTTTTGAAAAATATTTTTTATTTCTAAATCTTAAATCTCTATAATTTTATCAACAATGTTGTCACAAAAGGTTATTTCGTACATCTTACGATTTTCAAATAAAAAAACACAAAAAACTGTCTAAAAAAATCAAATATTTAACAAACTTTGAAAATTTATTACTCAACAAAAGGAAAAACCACCTCTCAAAAATTTTAATAGCGTAAAAAGAATATTCTTAGCTTTAATACAAAATTTTGTTTTTGGAAATCCATGGTGTCCTTGCTAGGAAAAATGAACATTCCAATATTGTTTTGAAAATGTTTTGTTTAAATTTTTTGGAAAATTTTTTTTTTCCTAATTTTAAATCTTTATAATTTTATCTGCAATATTGTTATTATAAGTTTTTTCGTACGACTTACGGTTTCCGAGTAAAAAAATTTTAAAAACTGTCAATATTGCCAAAAAATGTGCTTTTAACATGATAATGTTTTTAGGCTGGTGTCTAATTTTAAAAAAGTTGAAGGACGCCTCCTCAGTTTGATTATATAAGCCAACAATTAACGAAAATGAAAACAAGAATTACTATTTTCATTTTCTTAAAACCAAAAATTTTAATAACTTGGGTTTGTAAATTTGATAAGAATTCACCTTGTGGTGAATAAAACCGTTATTCACCAGCTGGTGAATGAAAAGTAACATAATTATTTTTCAACAAATTTTTTTTTTTTTCATAAATTTTTTTTTTTATCAATTTTTTTTTCCATAAAATTTTTTTTTCATCAATATTTTTTTTTTCATAAAGTTTTTTTTATGAATTTTTTTTTTTTCATAAAATTTTTTTTTTCATCAAATTTTTTATGTATTTTTTTTTTTTTCATCTTATTTATACCACTTATATCCGGCCGAAGATGGAGTACAACTCCCATATATGGGCAGGGGCTTCAGAGTCTATTTTGAAGTTTCTGGACCGTGTTCAAAGGAGGGCGTCGAAGTTAATCAATGACAGTAGGGTATCCAACTCTATTGACTCTTTGGAGCATCGTCGGAATGTGGGTTGTGTAACACTGTTCTATCGATATTACCACGGTAAGTGTTCTGCTGAAATAAGCGAATTGATTCCGCGAGCACGAGTTTTTGTTCGGAGTACTCGCTTGTCTAGTAGGGCTCATCCATTTGTTGTCGATTGCCCAGTGTACCGCACAACGCATTACAGAGAAAATTCATTTATAAGTCGAACAATCCGTATGTGGAATATACTTCCTGCAGACGTCTTCCCTGTTAACTACAATCTAGATAAATTCAAATCTAATATCCACAAACACTACTCCCTCTTTCCTCCTTCCCATAACCTATTTTCCTAATTACCAACACAATGCACTGCATTTATAGGGGACATCCCCTGAGTGTTGGTTAAGTCAAAAAAAAAAAAAAATGTTTTGGGCAAGAGTACAAAATTTGCAGGCATTTTTTAAACGCCCATATCTTCGGAGGCGTGGTCAAATATTGGAATAATGGTTAAATTTTCCTTGTTTAAATATTTATCAAATTAAAATGGAATGCACCACAATCCCAAAACCTTGCATTCTTGTATAGGTTTGTATGGGCTATCGATTAAAATTTTTTTTTGTTGGAAAATTTTCCGAACCCGTTCTGAAATTTTCCATTTTTTAAAAAAAGTCAATTTATCAAAAATCCGGCCATTTTTGTTTTTTTTTGTTTAATTTTTTTTTTTAGTTTAGATGTTTGTCTATCCACACAAAAAAATTCAGAGATGTGTTTTTAGTTTTTTTTTTTCGAGAAAATCGGATTTGAATTTTATAGCAATTTAGTAATTTGCTTGTATTATCTTGTTTCAACATAGCGTGTGAGTAACATTTATGCCAATCTTTAATACTAATTCTCTACGTTGAAACAATAAAATACAAGCAAATTACAAAATTGATATGAAATTTAATATTCAAATGCGATTTCCTCGAAAAAAAAAACAAAAAACACATGTCTAAATTTTTTTGTGTTGATAGACAAACATCTAAACTTAAAAAAATAAAAAATTTTAAAAAAGTGGCCAGATTTTTGATAAATTGACTTAAAATAAAAAATGGGAAATTTCCAAAGAAAATAATTTTATTCTATACCCCATACAAAACTATACAAGAATGTAAATTTTTAGATTGTGGTGCATTTCGTTTTAGTTTGATAAATATTTAAACAAGGCAACTCGATAAAAATTTTACCATTTTTTCAATATTTTACCACGACTCCTAAGCCCAGTTTTTAAAAAACTGAAAAACCAAAAACGCAACTTTCTTAGTTCCATATAGGGCTATTCATACAACCTATTTCGAAATTCACGGGACACATGTTTTTCTTTAGCGGGACATTTGGTGTGGTATGCCTCATATATTTTAATCATTTATAAAGCTATATCAAATAACCAAAATTTGTTCCTATGGTATATTTGCATGGAAGCCCCCTTAGTAAGTTAGGAAGTTGTGAGAGAACTTTGGAAAAATAAAAAAAAAATTTAGGTTGGAAACTAAGGGGGTCGATTTTACATTTTACATCTTTTTGGGTGACTCCGGGACAGTTGTGGGGCCCTTGGCCACGTGCTTGATGCAAGCAATATAATTTTTCTAGCTATACTAAAAAAATTATCTAAAAATCCTTAAAAGTTGCTCTAGTTTTTTTATAAAAGCTTCCCATCAATAAACTGTTGTTCAATACAAAAGACTTAAGGCACAAACTTGTTTAAATTATTGGTTTTACTTAAGCCAATTATAACTTTTAATGCTGTTATATTTTTTCAATATATATTTTTTTTAAATCATTAAGTTTAAACTTTTAATTATAAATTAAACATTTTCAAAACTTATATCAACATAAGCATATATTTAATAGTTTAAGACTTAATTACCAAGTAAGACAAGTGTTAAAATAAGTTTGGTTAGTTTATTTATTTTTTTTTTTGTTCACTTGTAGTTAATATTAATATTAAATGTAGTTTTAGTTAATACAAAATTTTAAATTAACGAAAGAAAAAAATTAATATTTATACAAACAGCAAAATATAAACATTAAAGTGTAACAAAATTGTTGTATATGATTTTCATATTTATGTAAACGTTTTTAATTTCAGAAGTGCGAAAAACTATAGCAAATCGTTATGGTGTTTTGAGTTTTTTTTTTTTTTTTTTTCAATAAACCAGTTGTTTAAGTTTTTTGTTTTTGTTGTTATTTATATGTGATTGATAGCCGTTGAAAAGTCTTGTTAAAAAAAAAAATTGCAACACTATGTTGTTTTAAAATTTTTTTTATTTTGAATTTTATTTTTCTAAATTTTGTTCATATATCCACAATATATTTTGATTTACTTAAATATTGCATTAAGTTAACATAAATAGAGCGTTAGTGTTCATGTTAAGGTTGTTAAAGTAAAACAACTTATTCTTTTTAAAGTTTAAAAACCCAAAGTAACTTTTTTGTTTTTATTTCGTACAAATATTTTGATTTTTTAAGTAATTTTTCAAACTACGGGTTTAAAATGTGTTATTTTGTTTTTTTCAACAATTTTGTTAAAAGTTTATAATTTTTTTTTTTTGTTTTAATAGTTTAACTTGTATTGATTTTGTTTTTTTTTTTTTAAACAAGCAACTAATTGGCAGTTTTTTTTTTGTTGTGTTAGAAAAAAAAGTGGCTTTAGTTTAACTTTTTTTAGCCTGATTTTTACAAGTAAAGTGTAGGTTTTGGTGGCGTTTTAATTGATGGTTGTGTTACATACATACTTCAAGGTTGTTGTTTCTATATTAACTGTTTGTATATACATTTTATAAATAATATATTTAAAAGAAAACCATTTCTAGTTCTCACACAGTTTTGTTATATACTCGATTGTAACTAAGTACAACTTGTTTTTAAATTTTTATTTTTAATTTATGACAGCTTTCAAGTAAATAAATCTTAACATTTTTTTAAGTTGTTTGTCACCCACTGAAGTATCAAATGTTTAAGCAGTCATTTGATTTGCATGCCCCTTATGCTATGTTGCTACTGTTTCTAGTATCAAATTTCCAAAAAAAAATTGATAAATATTTAGCTTATGCGGATAACAATTACTGAAATTTGAAAATTTACATAAAATATCGCCGCACCAATTATAAATAATATAAATTACACAGTGCTACTAAAGTAAACAAAAAGAAGACCGTTCATTTCATATCATACACCAGTGTTTCCAAAAAATGGTTCCCATGTGCATGAGTTATGCACACAAAAAAAAACCTTGTCAAATTACTAGAAAAAGTCTCATAATCCATTTTACCAATATTTGACAGTTTTTCTTGTTTTAAACAAACAAATTTGGATCGAAATTTACATTCTTTTTTGTAATATTACAATTTTTTTGTTATTTTACAAATTTCCAAGATAATTTTACAAAAAAAATTAGTAAATTTACGAGAATTTCTTGTAAGTTTTATTGCGCCAAAAAAGTTGTAAATTTAAAATTCGATTTTTTTTTTAAGTCTAAAAATTCTTCTCTAAATTATGCAACTTTTAAGCCATAATTTGAGATGTGAACACAATTTTTTCTATTTTTTTTTTTTTTTTTATTTGAAAATTGCTTTTTTTAATTTGAAAATTGCACTATTTTTATACCCTCCACTCTAATGATAGAGGGTATATATAAGTTTGTCATTCCGTTTGTAACACATCGAAATACTGGTCTAGGACCCCATAAAGTATATATATTCATGATCCTCGATCGATTTTAAGTCGATCTAGCGATGTCCGTCCGTCCGTCTGTCTGTCCGTCCGTAGAAAACACGCTAACTTTGGAAAAACTTCACAGAGGCTACTGAAGTTTGGCATATATGTTGGTCATTTACCTGGTCAGGTTGGTATTGCAATCCAGCCAAATTGGTCCAGTGGTTCAAAAGTTATGAGCAAAAGAGTAAATTTCGGCAAGGGGTTTTCGCAAATTTACGAGATAAAAAACACGATAACTTTCGAGAAACAATAATGAGACTGCTGAAATGTGGCATGTATCTTTGCCGTTCCTCAGGTCTGTTTGGTATCGGTCAAGTGGTTCAAAAGTTATAAGCAAAACCCCGAATTTCAGATTATGTTCTTCTTAAATGCCACGTGGTAAACAAGTTTTAAAAGCATTGGTGGTAACTAAGCAATGCTTTTCAAACTTGTTTAGTTTTAAAGCAATGCTTTTTAAACTTGTCTAGTTTTAAAAGCATTGGTAACTTAAAAATTACACTCGAAAAAAATTTTACACTCGAAAAAAATTTTACACTCAAAAAAAAAATTTACACTCAAAAAAAATTTAGTTTTTTTTTACAAAAATGTCAATATTTTGTGTACATACGTACGTAGAAATATTTTTACAGTAAAAGAACATTACACTCGAAAAAAAGTTTTACACTCAAAAAAAATAGTTTTTTTTCTTTTGAATGACAAAAAAAGAGTTTTTTACTCAAAATAAAATATTTCTAATCAAAGTTGTTAGTTCTTTTCACGTAAAAATGTACTATCCTTTAAAAATGCATTGTGGAGGGTATTCATAGATTCGGCAAAGTCGAATTTAACTTTTCTACTTGTTATACCCTACACCACACTGTGGTACAGGGTATAATGAGTTTGTGCTGATGTTTGTAACTACCCGAAATATTGGTCCTAGACCCACCTTTAAGTATACCGATCGACTCAGAATCACTTTTTGAGTCGATTTAGCGATGTCCGTCCGTCCGTCCGTCTGTCCGTCTGTCCGTCCGTCTGTCTGTCTGTCCATGTAAACGGTGTAAACACGATACAGGTCGCAATTTTTAATCAATTGACTTGAAATTTGAAACTTAATTCTCTCTTGGCCCAAGGACGAAGCCTATTGAAATTGGAAAAAATCGGTCCATATTTAGACATAGCACCCATAAAAAGTCCTCTTTAGTTTTGGCTCAAATGTCTCTAATAACCGTATTATAGAAGGTATCGCTTTGAAATTTTAAAGGTAAACATGTTTTGTCTTCACATATCATCATTCACCACCTTCCCGATTTTCACATAAATGTCTCAAATTTCATGAAAATAGAAAATATTTTATTAAAATTTTGTTTGTGTATGTTAAACGCGTACTTAAATACCCTTATCAAACCTGATAATCATCGGACCAGTTTTGGACTCAGACCCCTTGTGAAAATTTCGCCCGATATTCAGTTAAAGCGGTTTATTGTCAACAAATAGAAGCCTATTTCACTCAAATTTGATTTGTGAGTGTTTTCTACACTTATTAAAGGTTTTACAACATATAGATCTAATCGATCCATGGGACCCATTTTCCGGGAAACCTTGGTGTAGGGTATTATGTGGTCGGTCTTGACCGAATATAATTTTCGTACTTGTTTTTTTGTCTGGTTTATCTTTTTGTTAATTTTCTAAATTTTTTCCATATTTTGAGTTAAGTTTGAATTCAAATGATTACAGAATTTAATTAGGAGAAAAATTATTTTAACTTCCCCAGGCATCTAACGTGTGTCATACTACTTGATTAATGAATACTAGGGATGTCGCGAATATTCGTCACTATTCGGTATTCGGCATAGTCGGCATGTTTTTTGAATATTCGGTTAAATAAATATTCGTTAACAGTTTGCCGAATATTCGGCAAAATTTAAATTAGTTAAAAAAACACTTTTTATTAACGTTTGACTCGTTTTCGTAGTAATTTCAGTTTGTTTTTTATACAAAAAAACTTGAGCTTTTGATTAAAATTCGATTTGTTAAGATACCAGAAAAAGTAGTGTCAACAACAGCGTTGTTGTCTTTTAATCTGATACTTTTTTAATGTTTTACCATAGATGGGACTAATTAATTAATGGGACCAATTAATTGATGGTTTAATTACCATTTAATTGATGTCAATGGTAATGAAATTTTTTTCATTACAATTGGTTGTATCAATTGCACCAATTAAATTACTAATCAATTTAATTACTAATGAAAATTAAAAAAAAAAATAATTACCATTGGTATGGCATCAATTAAAAAAAATAATTACCATTAGTAAAAGTCGTCACAATATTGTCAAAATCGTTAATATTTGAAAATATCTGTTGTTTTCTGTTGTTTTTTGTTATTTTGTATTTTAATTTTTCACATTTTATGAACCAAACGCACGTTTGCCTTTTGTATAACACAATATTTGAAGTTTTTTTTATATGCGTTTAGATTTTTGTCTTTATTCATATTTAAAAAAAAAAAAACATGCTTTGATGTTTAAATTTATAACTTTTCAAAAAGACAAAAATGTGTAAACAAATGGTTTTGAAACCAATTATAATTGGTGTTTTTCAACAATTGGTGCATTTCATTACAATTGGTAATTATTTTTTCAATTAAAAAAATTTAATTACCATTAAATGGTAATGAAATTTTTTTCATTACCATTGATGTCAACCAATGGTAATTAAATTTCAATGGTAATGAAAAATTCCCATCTATGTGTTTTACATAGGTAAAATACAGGCGTATGAATAATTAAATTATTCGGCAAATATTCGTATTCGGTTCCAACCGAATACCGAATAGTAAATATTCGGTAAAATGCCGAATACACTATTCGCGACATCCCTAATGAATACGAGTCAAATTTTTGAAATTTATCGAAATTTTCTACTTTAGTAACATCTTTTATTCTTCGTGTTCCAGTGTAATATTTTTTTGGTTTTTCTAAATTTTTTTTAAAAAAATAAAATAAAAATTTAAAATTGAGATTTTAGACGAGTATTGAAAAATGGAGGCATTTTTAGCATTAATTTAAAACATTCTAATAAAACACAATATGAAAAATACTTGTCATCTAGTAATATTTGAACTTGACGAATTAAAAATGTTGTTACAGTAAAAAAGTTCAATGAATTTTATAAATCCGATTGTATTCTTAATCAAGTGGTCTGCCACACGTTAGATGACTGAGGAAGTTTTAATAACTTGGCTGATTTTCAACCGATTATAGTTTTTAATACCTTATTAGAGAGATATTTCACTCCTTATCAAAATTCTGTAATCACCTAAATTCAAATTTAATTTTAAATAACAAAAAAATTGAGAAAACAGAAAAAAGTTCATATTTTTCCTTGTAATCCGTTTTTTCAAATTCAAGGCCGATGCGGCACGCCTTACCCATGTCCGATCAACCTAAATTTTTGTGAGACATATTTTTACCCAGGAATGAATATACCTAGGGTAAGTTAGGGTCAATATCTAACAATTTTTTGTTTTTTTTTTGGAGCACCATATAAAATAAATCAAAGTAATAACAAGTGAGAGTGTTAAATTCGGCTAAAACATATAAAACATATAAATAGCGATAAATGTTAACAAATTTGTTAATTATATTTTTTGCACTTTAGAAAAACCTTTTATTCATTATTTTAATGATTTTCTTAAATCCACGCCCACAAAAGGGCCTCCCTGGGTCTAAGTACCGGAGTTTAGACTCCTTCTGACATAAAAAGGTTTAATTTGTTTAACAAAAATAGCAAAACCGATGTAAAAATGGCGTTTTTTAAGAGGATTTTTTAGTTTTTTAAGGGGGAACTTTTTTGCCCCTGGCCCGATTTTGCCCATTTCCGAACTTAGCCGGCCTATGAACATAAGACATATTCCTGCCATTTTCAGGAGTCTAGCTCTTTTATTTTGCACTGAATCGTGTTTTATACAGACGAACGGACTGACGGACATTCGTAAAATGACTTAGAATCGATCATAGTTCAATCATATATATATTTTATGGGGTCCCCGACCGATATTTTTATGCGTTACAAACGGAATGACAAAGTGAGTATACCCCCATACTGTGGTTGGAGGGTATAAAAAATATAGAACGAATTGTGATCACATCTTGAGCGATGGCTTAAAAGTTGCGTAATTTAGAGTAGAATTTTTAGACTTTAAAAAAAATCTAAGGTTTCGGACTTTTGCAAAAAGTCGATAATTACTTCGAAACAACAAAACGTTGTCCAACTTTTTTTAAGACATCTATATTTTTTACTGGTCAAAATTACTTGAAAATTTAATTTTTTCATTTTTTTTAAAAATCACAAAAAATTTCTTTTTGTGATTTTTACATATCAGGAAAAAGGACGTAAGTTACGTCCTTTCAAAAAATGTATCCTTCAATATCATTCAAAATTTTCAACAAAATATATTGATAAAATTTTCAAATTACTTTATTCATATCCCTTTATCCTGATATGGCAAATTAAAAAAATGGGGAAATTAGGGGATTTCCCCAGTGTCATCCTAGGACAAGTACAAATATTTCATAAATATTTTACAAAATGTATCCTTTAAAATTTTGAAGACCTTTGAAGAGGAAACAGTAGCGCAATTCACTAACTTTTTAACGACAAAAATCGGTAGTTATATTGTCAAAAATCGTAAACTATCGACAATTGTCTTTAAAAGCGATTCTATAACATTTTTCTACCGAATTTTGTCGTTATTGAAAATCGTTAACTTATCAACAAAATTTTTTTTCAAGTTAATGTTAACGAAATTTTTCGGTTCTCAATACAATTTATAAATAAACAAATTTCAAATTAACTATTTTTGCGTTAATTCTTGTCGTTAATTGAAAATTTATAGAATCACATATTTGTTAAAACCGCTGACAATTCTCGTTAGTTAACGATATCGATAATTTCGTTAAAAAAGTTACTGAATCGCACTACAGGATCACGAAATGAAAAACTGTAAATGCAGTTTTACTCAATTTCATCTCTACTTTCAGACGTATATCACCCGGTTCATGTTTAGTATTGGCTGTCGTTCGGTGTAATCAAATCAAAAACAAATAAAAATTTTATCAAAATCGATCCAGTACTTTTAACTGTACAACTGCAGCCGATTTTGTGTTAAAAAATTTTATAAATATGTATTACAATAAATTACCTTCCCGAGTGAAAAAGTCTTTATATAATTTGATAAAAATTTATCAAATTATAAATAATTATATAAAATTATATAAAGAGGTAAAATTTTCCAAAAAGTTTGATAAAATTATATATAATTATATCCAGAATTTGGTAGATGTAATTATATAAAATTATATCAAATTATATATAATTTGATAAAATTTGATAAAATTTTATCAAATTAGATATAATTTGATATAATTTTTAATAATTATATCAACCAAATCCTGGATATAATTATATATAATTTTATACAATTTTTTGTAAAATTTTACCTCTATATATAATTTTATATAATTATATATAATTTGATATAATTTTATCAAATTATATATGGGGCATTCCATGCCAAATCGGACACTTTGAAAATTTTTTTTTTTTAGATTTTCCCAACTTGTTAACAGTTTTTAGTACCCTTCGAAAACTCCTTCGTGGTAAATTTTCAGATTTTTTTGATGACCCGTTTAAAAGATATCGAATTTTTACAAATTGGTAGTTTGTTCCTTTACTCAAACTTCTTTTCCTCATAACTTCTTCAATAATAGTCCAAATTTCAAATTTTTTTTTTTCAAAATTTTTGTTTTTTTACGTACTTTAAAAAAAAAATCCCAAAAAATTCTTAAAAGCGCTCTAGTATGCGATTTTTAAGTTTTAAAATTTAAATCTCATTTTTGAAAATGTTTGTACTCTTCGATTTTTTTTAAATTTTTTTGTGTAAAACTTCTATCGATTCTACAAATTCTTTGCCCGGGAGGATCGTGGGATAACGATTATTACTATTTTTTTAAATTTTTTGAAAAAATTTTATTGTAATTTTCCAATCTTAAAATCATTTATACACTTAAAATATTATGTAAGTAAATTCAACAGAAAATACGTTTGAAACAAATGAAACTTTATTTAAAAAACGGACTACTTACATTTCATTTAAAACAAAAACATTTCTCAGTTATTTTTAAATGTTAATTAACAACTGTTGAAATCCGTAAAAATAACTTAAAAATCCGTAAAAAATGACTGACAAAATCTTACGGAAAAAACGGTTAAAATAACGGAAATTTACAATAATTTTTATTTATTTTTTTAGAAATAATTTTAAAAAACTTCGAACCTGAGCAGAATCGAACTCATAATTTCTGGCTGATAGCCCAGCACGCTACCCTCTGTGTCACAAGCTACTTATATTTTCAGCAACTAAATTTCATTTTCAAATTCACAAAAAAAAAATCTAATTTTAGAAATTTTTAAATAACTGACAGATAACAAACGACAAATAAAATAATGTGGTTTGTTTTTTAAATAACTGAAAAAAAACAAACGTTACGGAAAATTTTATTTAAAAGACAGTTATGTATTTGAATAAACGTTCAAAAAGTTGTTTAGAATATTTGTATGTGAAACAAACGAATTTTCTTTTAACATTAACTGAAACGAAAACTATTTGTTTGACTGTGAAACAGTAACTGTAAAACTTTTATGAGTGTACTGATCCTATGGTGCGTCATAGAGGGGTCATTTATAAGACCGACCCCCATTAATTTTTACGTCTTAACATTTCTTTGGAACAAACTAATACCCTATCTCCAATTTCTAAGGGGGCTCCCACACAAAACGAAATTTTTTAAAATTTGCTCCAACCGCTCTAACTGCCCTAATAGTGCCCTAAGAGCAATCAAATGTATGACCGTAAAGTACGTAAAAAAACAAAAATTTTGAAACAAAAAATTTGAAATTTGGACTATTATTGAAGAAGTTATGAGGAAAAGAAGTTTGAGTAAAGGAACAAACTACCAATTTTTAAAAATTCGATATCTTTTGAACGGGTCATCAAAAAAATCTGAAAATTTACCACGAAGGAGTTTTCGAAGGGTACTAAAAAATCTAAACAAATTGGGAAAATCTAAAAAAAAAAAATTCCAAAGTGTCCGATTTGACATGGAATGCCCCATATATTTATAAAAAACTTTTTTACTCGGGTTTCACATAAAACAACAGAATTCAAAAATATTGCGTATATATTTTTTATAACTGTTTTAAAAATCACATTAAGGCTGTTTTAAAATATACAATATAATCGTTATTTAAACAAATTTTTAATATTCCCGGCCCGAAAAACCCGATATATTCCAATCCGCAAAAAATGCGAATTGATTTTAAATCCTAAGAGATACGGGAATGATATGTTTATCATACTTTCTAGAGTGAACTTTTCCTAAAGTGCAAATTTTTTTTTTGCATTCTTCGCGAAAACGCGAATTGATCTAGAAAAACTGGGGGACACGGATATTTTATTTTCAGCCCACCCTCGGAATTTTTTGTCCGGTTCATGTGTACAGCCAAAATTTGGAATTTGTCGAACAGTGTAATCGCGAAAAATGGTACTCTGTTGAAAAAGTAATCAATTGTAAATGATGTGTGTTTTCTGAGATTTTGTGAAGACTTACTGGTTTGCTCTCTAACAACTCTGCCTTTGTATTTGTTTTACCCCTTAAAAAATGTGCACCTTTTCTTATAAATTTTTTAAAAAAACGTACTAAAAAAATTCTTACAAATGATTACTACTGTTTCATTCAATTTACTGTTAAATACATTATCTATAATCTTTGTAAATCAAAAAACAAAAATGAAACATCAAGGTGCTTTTTTTAATACAAAAAAAAAAATCACTCGGATTTTAACTTGATTTTCTTGAATTGATATGATATTAAAATTGAATAACCAAAGAAAAAATAAATTTTCTTAAAAAATCTTTTAAGTCATATAACAAAAAAAATATTTAAAGTCATTTGTCATTTTTTTTTGTATTAAAGCTTGATTTCTTAAAAAAAAAAAAAAAACTTTTCTTAAAAAATAAACACTGATTGTCAATGTTAAGTTTATTTTTTTTTTATATTTTTTAAAGCCCAGCCAAAAACATATTCCCATTATATTATTTTCCTTTTTTTTGCTTTTTTTGTGATGTAAATCTTAAGATAAGTATTTTGTGTTTAAAAATCATTTTTTTTAACAAAACGTTATGTTATGCTTGTCATTTTTGTTTTCTTCAAAATATCTTTATGTGTATATAATGTTTTAAGGCTTAATGAGTCGATTTTATGTAAATATGTTGGCTTAAAAAAATGTTAATCATTTTAAAAAAGTTTAACCATCATGTTTTGTGTAGAAATATTTTTTTTTTTCTTAGACATAATACTTAATGTTTCCTTTTATTTAACAGTTTAACGAAAAAAAAAAATAAGTTGATGCTGGCAGCAAATTGTTTTTTTTTTTTTTTGCAGATTTTCTGTTTTTTTTTTTTGCCTTGAATTTCATATAATGGCCTTTAAAAGAACATACATACATGGGCATAATTGTGTTTATATCATATGCTTATTCATGTATTTTTTTTATATTTTCATATGAGCCACAAAAAATTAAACAGATCATTTGTCTTAAACAGAATATTATTTTTTTCCGTAAGCTCCCAGTGTGATTGTATAAAAAAAACTTGTGTATTTTTTGTAATCAATGATTTTTTGTTTGTTAAACATCATTTATCATTTTATTTGATGTTTATTTTAATATAAACTTAACATTTTAGATTTGCATATGAGGCACTATTTTGCTACTGTCCAGCTAAAAAAAAAAAATGTTATATCAAGTTTTATTTTTTTTGATAATTTAACTAATATTGGTTTTTTTATACCATCCAACCACAGTATGGGGGTAATAAATGTTTAAAAAAGTAAATTTGTAAACTTTTCACATACAATTTTTTTTTGTACACTCAGTTACCAAAATATACATACGGTAAATAAAATGATGTTTTCTTTGTCAAACGTGTCAATTTTTAACATTTTTACAGATAAAATTAATTAGTAGCGATGTAAATAGAATTTCGACTACATTAAACAAAATATTTTTGCAATTGCATCCAAAGAACATCGAAAAAACCTCTAAAATGCACATAAGCAAAGTTACATAAATATACATACGCCGATTTTATTTCAATATACCGTCATTGCAATCGCTCGGAGTTTGATGAAATCACATACTCTAATATAGCTGTATTTCTAGCTTCTAAAAATTTCGCACATACACAATTTGTGTGCTAAAACTAGCCACCAATTGGCCAAAACGAATATTATTTTATGGATGCTTACAGATTAGTCTTAAAATCGCCTTATAATGTCTAATATCTGACAGAAATTGCTCAAACAGTATATTAAAATAACAAACAACTCAAATTATCATCAAAAACTATAATGATAATGGTTATTGTACGCCCAAACCACGAAAAGATCATCCTTCAGAGCATAGCATCAGGATGAAAAAGGCTGGTATTTGGACCACAATCAAAAATCAATAAAAATGTATGGTCCGTATTATTAAGAGAATATTGCCTGATCATGTTGTGGTGGTACGGTATCAAAAAGTTTACTGGCGTCTTCACAAAATGAGTGCAAAGTTAGACTTACTAAAAGTAGGGTTCAGTGTTAATTAACACTGAAAAAGAGTGCTTTTTAGTAACTCTAACTTTGCACTCGTTTTGTGAAGACGCCTGTAAACTTTTTGGTACCGTTCCACCACAACATTATCTGGTATTATTCCCTTAATAATACGGACCATTCATTTTCATTGATTTTTGTTTGTGGTCCAAATACCAGCATTTTGCATCCTGATGCTATGCTCTGAAGGATGATCTTTTAGTGGTTTGGGCGTACAATAACCATTATCATTAAAGTTTTTGATGATAATTTGAGTTGTTTGTTGTTTTAACATACTGCTTGAACAATTTCTGTAAGATACTGTACATTATAAGGCGATTTTAAGACTAATCTCTAAGCATCTTTAAAATTATATTTGTTTTGGCAAATTGAGGGCTAGTTTTAGCACACAAATTGCGTATCTGCGAAATTTTTAGAAGCTAGCAATACAGCTATATTAGAGTATGTGATTTCATCAAACTCCGAGCGATTTCAAAGACGGTACATTGAAATAAAATCGGCGTATGTATATTTATGTAACTTTGCTTATTTGCATTTTAGAGGTTTTTTCCATGTTCTTTGGATGCAACTGCACAAAGATTTTATTAAATGTAGTCGAAATGCTATTTACATGGCTACTAATTAATTTCACCTGTAAAAATGTCAAAAATTGGCACGTATGGCAAAGAAAACATCATATTATTGACCGTATGTATACTTTGGTAACTGTGTGTATTTTACAAAAAGTGTATTACTTTAAAACTATACATTTTTAAGCATTTTATTTATGCTGGACGTTTAGTTGCCCAAATATTCGTAGAAAATTTTAACCCTTCAACTGCCTTCTTTTATTGACTTTATGTATTTCTATTAAAAAAGGACAAAAAATTACAAAAAAATAACAAAAAATTACAAAAAAAAAAAGACGGGAGCTACAGGTTTAAATTGGTCAAATAAATGAATTATTATAAAATTTTATTAAACACATCAAAATATAATTTTTATGTCAGAAGTATATTTGAGGCATTCTATGCAAAATCGCACACTTTAGGACCCGACGCCTTTTGTCTTCAAAGATTTTCACGTCCCCGTGAACTTTTTTACTTAAGCACTTAAAATCGCGAAAATGCTAAAAAAATGGGATAAAATGCGAAACAATATTAAAGTTTTACGTCCAAATTCATAAAAAATTAAACCGTTTAATAACAGGTTTATTAATGTAATTTTCATACAAAATTTTCTTTATAAACCTCTTATTAGCCTCTTGTAACTTTTATGAATTTGAAGGTTAAACTTTTATTATCGGAATTTGTGTTTAAAATGAAGCTACAGATATAGACCTTTAATTTCAACTATAAAAGAGCGACTTTTTTGCATACAAAATATTTTTTATTCAAAAAAACTTTACGGGGGCGTAAAAAACTTTAAAGACGTTTTGCGAAAAAACTGTACCTAAGATTACAAAATGGCTTAGACCATTGGAATCAGCATGCCCAAATTATATAAAATTTATGACCAAAACCAAGGTTACTTTTTCACCGTCACACAGTGTTATCACTTATTTTTTAACGTTTAAAAATTTAAATCGTCTTTTTGAAAAAGTCCGAAATCTTCGATTTTTTTTAAAAAAGTCTAAAAATTATTCTCTAAATTACACAACTTTAAAGCCATAACTCGAGGTGTAATCATAATTCGTTCTATTTTTTTCAAATTTTGATTTTTTTTTTACTATTACATACATATGGGGCATTCCAAATCAAATCGGACACTTTGAATAATTTTTTTTTTAAATTTTCCAAATTTTTTGACAGTTTTTAGTACCCTTTGAAAACTCCTTCGTGGATAATTTTAAGATTTTTTTGATGACTCGTTCAAAAGATATCAAATTTTTAAAAATTGGTAGTTTGTTCCTTTACTTAAACTTCTTTTACTCATATATTCTTCAATAATGGTCCAAATTGCAATTTTTTTTTTAATTTTTGTTTTTTAACGTACTTTTGAAAAAAAATCAAAAAAAATCTTAAAAGTGTGCTATTTTTAAGTTTTAAGTATGCTATTTTTAAGTTTTAAAATTTAAATCTCATTTTTTGAAAATGTATGTACTCTTTAATTTTTTTGAAATTTGTTTGTGTAAATCTTCTATCGATTCTACAAATTTTTTGCCCAGTAGGATCGTGGGATAACGATTATTACTATTTTTTAAATTTTTTTTAAAAAATTTTATTGTAATTTTATAATCTTTAAATCATTTCTACTGCTCCAATGGTGCGTCACAGAGGGGTCATTTGCAAGACCGACCCCCATTAATTTTTACGTCTTAACATTTCTTTGGAACAAACTAATACCCTATCTCCAATTTCTAAGGGGGCTCCCACACAAAATGACATTTTGTTAAAATTTGCTCCAACCGCTCTAACTGCCCTAAGAGTGCCCTTAGAGCAATAAAATGTATGACAGGCCCACAATATTTTTTTAGTCCAAACATTTATTCTGAACACACCTACCCTCTATCTTTAACTATTAAGGCGGTCCCCATACAATTTATTTTATTTTTTTTTAATTTGTTTTATTAATCAAGTAGTCTGTCAGCCATTAGATGCATAGGGAAGTTGTAATAACTTGGGTGATTTTCAACCGATTTTAGTTTTTAGCACCTTATTAGAGGAGCATTTTACTCCAAATCATAATTCTGTGGCCACTTTAATTCAAACTTGAAATAAAATACTAAAAAAATGAGAAAACGGAAAAAAATCATATTTTCCATTGTAATCCGTTTTTTAAATTTCAAGGCTATGTCCGATCATCCTAAATTTTTGTGAGATATAGTTTTCACCTAAATGAATATATCTAGGGTAAGTTAGAGTCAATATCTACCAATTTACTTTTTTTGGAGCACCATATAAAATAAATCAGAGTCAAAAAAGGTGAAATTTTCAAAATTTGAAAAAAAATGGAACTAATTGTGATCACATCTCGTGTTATGGCTTAATAGTTGCGTAATTTAGAGCAGAATTTTTAGACTTTAAAAAAATCTAAAGTTTCGGACTTTTTCAAAAAGTCGATTTTAATTTTTAAACGTTAAAAAATAAGTGATAGTTACTTCGAATAATTTTTTCACATTTTTTTTCTAAAACAACATTTAAATACCAACAAAACGTTGTCCAACTTTTTTTAAGAAATTAATTGAAAATTTTTTTATTTTTTTGAAAAAATCGCCATTTTGAAAAATTTATTACTCAAAACCAACTAGGTAGAAACGGCTGAAAATTTGAGTGCAAAAAATTAATTGAATCTAGTCTAAAAGTGAGTGATTTGGCCAGGAATTCCCCATATATTATTGATCAGTGATCGATTCTTGCATATTATAGCGATGTCCGTCTGTCCGTCCCTCTGTCTTTAGAAGACACGATGCGGTCCAAAATAAAAAAAATAGATTACTAAGGTTTGGCACGAATATGTATTATTGTCATAATCTAGTTAAGTTCTGAACTAAAACAAATCGGCACAAAAAAGTTTTCCCTTGAAGAACTAAACCAACAAAAACAAGTAAAAGTGTTAAATTCGGCTGTGCCGAATCTTTTATACCCTCCAACACGTTTAAAATTAAAAAAAAATCGCAGGGCGTCTTTTTTTTTTTTGGTCGGGGTGGGGGGAGAGGGGTCTTTGGAGTTTTTGGGGGAGACCTGAACCCACGCTATATATGTTAACAAATTATTTCTTTATAATATTTACGCTTAAATAATAAATTTTTATCGTTATTTGTAATTAATGTCTATAACCACGCCCCCAAAGGGAGGGCGGCCTGAAAAAAATCGGATTTTCTAACCCCCTTGGTCCAAGCGCAGGACTATGAACATAATATGGCATAAAATGTTACATTTTATTGAGCAGAAATTAAAAAAAAACTCGTAAAAATAACGTATTTTTTAGGGGTCGATTTAGTTCTTCAAGGGGAAACTTTTTTCCCCCTGGTCCGATTTTGCCCATCTTCGAACTTAACCTTACCAGTAAAATAAGAGATATTATTGACCAATTTCAGGGGTCTAGCTCTTTTGGTTTGGACTGCATCGTTATTTTTACAGACGGACGGACGGACATCGCTAGAATGTCTTAGATTCTATCATGGATCAATATTATATATACTTTGTGGGGTCCCTGACCGATATTTCGATGTGTTACACACGGAATGACAAAGTGAGTATACCCCCATACTGTGGTTGGAGGGTATAAAAATCGTCATATTTTTAAATTTTTTTTTTGCTTATGTTAAGTATCAAAATCGATTCTATGATATTCTAGCGATGTTTGTCTGTCTGTTGAAATGGCGATTACGGTAAAAATATAATACAAATATCACTTTAACTCAACATATTTACTTGTTACTGTCCTGAGCAGTTTAGAATTGTAATTGAGCAAAATAAGGACACCTCGAAATTTTGGTACATTCTACATAACCTAAAAATACAAAATGCTTCAATTCGGCTGCTGTTTGTTATATGTAAACAGAATTGGACACATAATGGTAAAACAAAATCACGGAACTTTTTTTTAAACCAAATTCAATAAAATAAATAAGAGAAAAGTCCAAAAAAACACAACAACTTTCCATTATAAGGGCAGCATACGAGCCAGGAACACCAAAACAAAAACTTATCTAAAACAAGTTTGTGTGTTAAATCTTTTGTTTTTGCTAAGCAGCATATTTCTAGCAGCAAAAGTTATAACTTTTAATATTTTAGTTTTTTCTCTAATTTTTAGTTTTCTTAAATTTTTCACAATAAAAAAAAAACTGGTTCAAAATCTATAGCCCTTTAGGTCTTAAATTTCAATTTAAAACTTAATTCAACCAAACTCAAAAAGCACCTTAGTGCTAAATTTATTCATGAATGCACACTATGTTCATCATACAATATAGTTTCAGCCAGAGCTTTGAAGAATGAAATTCTTTTCGAATCAACTAAATCGATATTTTAAAATCGTATGAGACCAAATGCAAATTCATTACATTCCCTAATGTATGATTGAAGAAGGCAATCATTAAAGTTTCATTCGGAACGTCAACTCAAATTAAGAAATGAAATCCTTTGAAGCCCTGTTGCCAACATACATGTATTTTGAAATTTATAACATTTGTTATCAAATTTCGTGGTAATCATCATAAACTTTTGAAGACTCAACAATAATTTTCAACCATTAACACCACCAGTAATAACAGCAACAAAACAACACCATCAACATTATTACAATCAAGCAACAAGAAAGTGTAAGAAAAAAAAGGACATGTTGTTGATGCCACAATAGCAACTGCAACAACAACAACAACAAAAATCAACATAATAATTGTTTAGCTTTAATATACACCACGAAAAATGTATTTAAGAAAAACTCAAATCCCTCCTTTATATATTTCAACAATGTATTGTCCAACATATTTTTTTGCATGATGTTAATAGTGAATTATCTTTGGTAATGATTTTTTAGTATTGTTGTTATACAAGTGATATTTTTAATGCTTTAATTCTTAGAGATTTTAATGTTCTTCACTCTAGTGATAGAGGGTAGTATAAGTTTGTCATTCCGTTTGTAACACATTGAAAAATCCAACCACAGTATGGGGGCATACTCACTCTGTCATTCCGTGTGTAACGCATCGAAATATTGGTCTAGGTCCCTATGCAATATATATATTTTTGGTCATTGATCGATTCTAAAACACTCTAGCTCATTTGGTAAATCAATCATTATTTTGATTGGCTATAAATAAAAAATTAATCAAATTTTTTATCAAAATCGAAAAAATGTTTGATTGAAAATAATTTCAATCAATCACCTAAAATTTGATGATTTGTATAACAATTTTTTTAATTGGATGAATTTCAATCAAAAAATTGGTTGAATCCGCGTTTTGGTTGATTGAAATTCGTTTCAAATTTTTTTCTGTGCTTGTGGAAGACACGATAGGTTGTAAATCTGACCTAGACCGACCCCCTCCCCACTCCCACAAAAATAAACGCCCCTGTATTTTTTTAATTTTTTACACATTGGAGGGTATCAAAGATTCGGCACAGCCGAATTTTACACTCTAACTTCTTTTTATATACAATAGGATGGCACTACGTTGCACCATGAGTGTGTTCTTCAAAATTTTACAATATGGTATGTTAGGCATTATGACAAAATTATTACATGGTGCAACAGTGAAAAAACACAAGAACTTCAAAACACAAGAAATTCAGCAAACACAATCAGTAAAAACGCAGTTAAATTTTTGTTATTTTGTAAAACAGAATGGCAGATATTTTAGTAAAATTATAAATTTTAGCAGAATAATCTGCTGAAAGTTTTACAGATTTTTCGCCAGAATTTTTCTTTTGAGTGTAATAAAACGCTTTATACGGATTGGTCAGTTTGCTGGCCAATTCCTTTTTATGGGCCTCCAAAGATTCTGAAATGCAGTGGGATCCACAAAGTATGGTGTCATCAGTATTTGCCCAACAGCTTAATCAAACTTGATAGTTATTAGTCCGTTGAACCAATTCGGTTAACATTTTATGCCAAAAAAATAATTTTTTCTTGAACTTTTTTTGAAAAAATATTGGGAAAAAAATATTGTTTTTCCACTTTTTTCAGCATAACTAACAGTTTTTTCCCTTACAATATTTTGCTAAATTGTAGCCACGGTTAGGTTAGGTTAGTGAGGATGACGCCAATCCCCAAAACATAAAAGTTTTCGGGAGTGACATCCATAGAGGCCAATGTTTGGCCCATTATGATTCCTGCTATTGTTTCCTTCCTTCTCTCCATTCAAACACGCATTTTTACGTTTCCCATTTCGACGCTTTGATGAATGACATTAGTAGCCAAGGGTTTATACCTCGTAGGTCCTGAAAGACGTAAGAACCTAAACATTTAAATCTTCTAAATGATAATGCAGGGCATTCACATAAGAAATGGAAGCTGTCTTCGACAGACTCATTGCACCATCTGCAAGTGTCGTTTGCCATAACCCCGATTCTTACCATGTGTTTTGCGAGTTTACTGTGCCCCGTGATAAGGTTTATCACTGATCTTATCTGTCTTCTGTCCATATCCAGAAGAATTTTGCTGTTACCTTGCGATTTTTCATCCCATAGCATTTTCGTCTGTATGCTATCATTTGATGTCGTCCATCTATTAATCCACTTGTTTCTAGTGTCCAGCTTAATATTGTGAAAAGTAAGGGAGAGTGGTGGAAAAATTCCCTCAACGGCGAGCTCATGTGGAAGGCTTGCGCCTGCCTTCGCAAGCACACCCGCTTTCTCATTACCTTTAATATCCTTGTGACCAGGTACCGAGCACAGTCGTATATTATGCTGCTCCCTGAGAACTTGTAGGTCTCTGTGGCAGCGGCTGACTACCTTGGAGTTGATATTATCCATAGTTAACGCCTTTAAAGCCGCTTGGCTGTAGATGAAGAAAGCAATATCGCTGTAGAATATTGGCCTTATCGAGATTAGCTCAGCTGCCTTTGCGATCGCATAGACCTCGGCCTGAAAAATGCTACAATCATTCTCCAAGCGGTAAGATTCATCAATACCTAACTCAGAGCAGTGCACACCACTTCCTGTGCCTGTCCCTGTTTTTGAACCATCCGTAAAAACGTTTATCTGAGAAAAATCAACATTATCCATCATCCAGTCATCAAGCGATGGAAACGTCTATTTTCCCTTTGACTATGTTCGCCGGAGTCTTATAGTCCGTGTTAAGATTTGTAACCAGACCACCCAGAATATCAGTATGCCGAACCGTTCGATTTCGTAAACACCCAAGTTGATGCAATCTAGTGAGTGTTATGGCCGCCGTCTCCATAACATGAAGGTCCAAAGGCGTAATACCTAAAAGCATCTCTAGGGATGCTGTAGAGGTTGAACCCATTGCACCTGTTAAACTCAATAAAGCAGCTCTATTAACTTTGGTACATCTGTTCGCATGAACCACTGGCCAGCAAACATGACAACCATAAGTCGAACTACCGCAGTGTACAACCAATGAAAAAGTTTTGGTTTCACACCCCATTTCCCAACTATAAGTTTTCGGCATGAGTAAAGAGCCGCGTACGCTTTATTTGTTCTTTCCTTAAGATTTTCATTCCAATTTAGCTTAGAGTCCAGTCTAACCCCCAAGAATTTTGCTGAAGGTGATAAAACCAGCGCTGTACCATCGATTTTCGGAGTATTAAAATTTTATATTTTTCGTTTTCTTGTAAAAAGAACTAACTCCGTTTTCGTTGCATTCACATTCAAACCACAACTCCTAGCCCAGGATGACAAAATTCTCAAAGAATCGTCTAAGATATCCGATATTGTGTCCAGGTATTTACCTGATGATAAAACGACTAGATCGTCTGCGTAAGCAACCACAGTTACACCTCTTGCATTCAGCAAATCGAGAATCTCATTCTCAACCAGTAGCCACAGCAAAGGAGAAATGACATTCCCCTGAGGTGTGCCCCTAGTTGCCACAGCATGTAACTTCGTGCTGCCCATTTCCGAGGAAATGTGTCTATTTGTCAGCATTTCCATTAACCAATCGACCATTGGATTATCAATGCCAGTTTTCTGCAAAGCGGTCCTAATTACACTCGATTCTACATTGTTAAAAGCACCCTCAATGTCCAAGAAGGCGCCCAGGGTGTATTCACCAACAGAAAGCGTTTTTTCAATTTGATGAACCAGTGAATGGTAGAGCCGAGTAGCCACGGTAAATTTGAACAACTTTTGGGAAAATACCAACACAATCTGAACGTGTTTAGGCATCATAATTTGCTAATAAAGACCATTCTGCACCTTAAAAATTGTCGGTTTTTACAAAAAAAAAAATCCACAAAAATCCCCACAAGTGCCCTGCAGTCGCCACTAGATGGATAAAATGTAGGACCGACCCACATTTGTGTTGGCCTCCTTACATTTTTTTCAAACACAACTAAGCACTGGGTCCACTCTCTAAGGGTGCTCCCATACAACGATTACCTTTTTATAAAACTGCCCCTACCGCTCTAACTGTCCCCATTGTGCCACTACACAGAAAAAATTTTAATCGAATTTCAATCAACAAAAACGCGGATTAAATCAATTTTTTTATTGAAATTCCTCCAATCAAAAAACTGTTATACCAATCATCAAATTGTAGGTTAATGATTGAAAATTTTTTCAATCAAAAATTTTTTCGATTTTGATAAAATATTTCATAATTTTTTTATTTATAATCAATCAAAATAATGATTGATTTAACAAATGAATTGTAAGCTTATGACAAAGTTATCAAAAAGTTCATCTTTTTTGCTTTCCAATATGTTGCCAACAATAAAAAAGTAAAACCCGATTATTTTGTATATTTTTGAATTAATCTATTCAAATAAATTAAAGCGAAAAAAAAATCTGGTATGTTGGAAATTTGTAATTCGACAGTTAAAGAAAATAACAAAAATTTTAATCAAAACATGACTCATTTAAATTTTGTTGATCAATAGATTTAATTGAACATTTTTAGCCAATATTTTTTTGTGTATAGAGAAGTCAAATGTATGACCGACCCTCAATTCAATTTTTTCCCAACATCTTCACAGAACATGCCTACCATCTCTCTTTAACACTTAATGTGGTCACCATACATTGTTTTTTATTTTTTTAATATGTTATATGAAACCAGCTCCACGGCTCCTATGGTGCTCAGAAAGTTAGAACGATCACCATTAATTTTTACCCCTCAAAAATTTTTCGGAACATACCTTCACCCTATCTCAACTGCATACAAAATGACATTTTTATAAAATTTGCTCCCACCGCTCTAACTGTCCAAAGCTAGGGGAGTTAAATGTGTGACCGACCTCCAATATTTTTTTTAACCCGAACACTTGTTTACCTACCTTCTATCTTTAACCTTTAAAGTGGTTCTCATACAATGTTTTTATTTTTTAAAAAAATGGGACAGTTAGTGTGATTTTATAAAAATTTAATTTTGTGTGGAAACCCCTTAAGGAATTGAGATAGGGTAAAATATATTAAAAAAAAATTTGAGGGCTAAAAATTAAAAAAAAAATTGATTAAAGATTTCAAATAAACTTTTTTTTGGAAATTCAAAAATTATTTTATTCTTCCAAGCAAAGAAGGATAAACAATTGAAAACCCGAAAAAAAAATCAACAAAACTTTTTTATAATCCCTACGACAATCGATTACAATTTTAAATTTAACATTTTTGATCCACCCTAATTTACATACTTGATATTTTTTTTTCACTATTTTTTTATTTAATGTTTGAGTTGTTGTAGTACATAAATGTCGCAGATATTTTAGCTTTGTAGGAAAAAAAACACAAAATCAGCAAAAGGTGTAAAAATCTATGAGTTTAAATGTATTTTAGGCTATAATTGTAAATTTTGTCGTTATGGTTATGTGCGTAAATGTCTGGGTTGGCTGTTTTATTTTTCTTTCGTTTCCTTAGCCTTTCGTTAAAAGTGTTTCAATTAGTGGTTGTGTTTATTGAAGGCGTTGGTTTTTTGTGATATAGGAATCAATTTTTTTGTTGCAGAGGTCATAAAATTGATATCTTTTTGTGGTGGGTAGTTTTGTAGAAAAGTGTTTTGTTTTCAAATGTGTTTTTGAAATGTGTGGTTTAGAAATTTATGTCTTTTAAAAAGTTTCTATTTGATAGACTTTAAAATATAATTTTTAAGATTGAGAATTTTTTTATATCATTAAATGTTTTTTTATGTTTGCTAAAATGTATTTTACAGTTTTTTTTATTTTAGAACAAATCTGAGGTGGTGTATAAGTTTGTCTTTTACATATAGGTAAAACTCACAAGATTATACATTATGTTTCTTTCAATATGTTGCAAAGAACAATGTTGCAGGGAGTAATATTTGCAGCAACTTGTTGCAGTTAATAAAAGTATATTACAGAGCATAGTTTTGCATTCAACATGTTACGCCAGAGCAGATTTATTTTTTTACTTTTAATTTTCTTAAGTGTCCGTGGAAATTTTTATTGAAGGCCTTAAACTTATATTGTACCAATTAAAGACCAATCGGATGCCCGGCGATCAATTTAAAAAAAAGCATGTCCAGCGATTCTTTATATTTACTAATTTTTCTGCACTGAACACGAATGTCAAAAAAATTTCAAAAAAGGTTAAACGGTTTTCGAGATATCAATATTTGATCATTTTAACCCGTGGCGCCCATAGATCAAAGTTTTGGTTTTTTAGAAAATTTTTACACAAAAAACTCTTAACTCTGATCGAAGTGCACCATGAGTTTAAATGGTCTGATTTGCTTCAAATTAAATTTTAATAAAAATTTGTCCTAAGCTAATTGAAATAGTCAATTAAAAAAAAAAAATATTGAGATTAGTTTTAGAAAATTTCTTGAATGTTGGAAAAAATTTCAAAACCGATTTCAGAAATTTTTTGATATCGTATTCATCATACCAAAATCATTAAAAAAATCCAAAAAAAAACTCAATAAAATTTTTGTGGAATTTTCTAAAAAAGCAAAACATTGATGGAAGGGCGCCAAGGGTTCATATGATCGGATTTTAATAAAATTGAGTTTAAGTGAAAGACTATATCATGCTTTATAAAAGTTTAAAAAAGAAATTTATTTTTCTAATATATTGAACTTAGGAAAAAACCGCCATTTGTGCAAATTTCAAATAACGATATCTCGGAAACCGTCCGACTGAATTAATGAGTGTTATGTATCGCAAAGCATACAGTAGTAGTATTTTTATACCCTCCACTCTAGTGATAGAGGGTATATATAAGTTTATCATTCCGTTTGTAACACCTCAAAATATTGGTCTAGGACCCCATAAAGTATATGGGGCATTCCATGTGAAATCGGACACTTTAAAAAACTTTTTTTTTAGATTTTCCCAATTTGTTTACAGTTTTTAGTACCCTTCGAAAACTCCTTCGTGGTAAATTTTCAGATTTTTTTGATGACCCGTGCAAAAGATATCGAATTTTTAAAAATTGGTAGTTTGTTCCTTTACTCAAACTTCTTTTAATTATAACTTCTTCAATAATGGTCCAAATTTCAATTTTTTTTTTCCAAAATTTTTGTTTTTTTACGTACTTTTTAAAAAAAAATCCCAAAAAATTCTTAAAAGCGCTCTAGTATGCGATTTTTAAGTTTTAAAATTTAAATCTCATTTTTGAAAATGTTTGTACTCTTCGATTTTTTTGAAATTTTTTTGTGTAAAACTTCTATCAATTATACAAATTTTTTGCCCAGGAGGATCGTGGGATAACGATTATTACTATTTTTTTAAATTTTTTGAAAAAATTTTATTGTAATTTTCCAATCTTAAAATCATTTCTACTGCTCCAATGGTGCGTCATAGAGGGGTCCTTTATAAAACCGACCCCCATTAATTTTTACGTCTTAACATTTCTTTGGAACAAACTTATACCCTATCTCCAATTTCTAAGGGGCTCCCACACAAAACGACATTTTTTAAAATTTGTTCCAACCGCTCTAACTGCCCTAATAGTGCCCTTAGAGCAACAATATGTATGACCGACCCACAATATTTTTTTAGTCCAAACATTTTTTCTCAACACACCTACCCTCTATCTTTAACTGTTAAGGTGGTCCCCATACAATTTTTTTTATTTTTTGTAAATTTGTTTTATTTAATCAGCTTCTGACGGTCCAATGGTGCGTCCGAGAGGGGTCATTAGTGAAACCGACCCCCATTTATTTTTACCCTTCAACATTTTTTCAAAATATACCTACGCCCTATCTCCACTCCCTAAGTAGGCTCCCATACAAAATTACATTTTTATAAAATTTGCTCCAACTGTTATTTGTATGGGAGCCTACTTAGGGAGTGGAGATAGGGCGTAGGTATGTTTTCAAAAAATGTTGTAGGGTAAAAATAAATGGGGGTCGGTCTCACTAATGACCCCTCTCGGACGCATCATTGGGCCGGTAGAAGCTGATGAAATAAAACAAATTTACAAAAAATAAAAAAAATTGTATGGGGATCACCTTAACAGTTAAAGATAGAGGGTAGGTGTGTTGAGAAAAAATGTTTGGACTAAAAAAATATTGTGGGTCGGTCATACATATTGTTGCTCTAAGGGCACTATTAGGGCAGTTAGAGCGGTTGGAACAAATTTTAAAAAATGTCGTTTTGTGTGGGAGCCCCCTTAGAAATTGGAGATAGGGTATAAGTTTGTTCCAAAGAAATGTTAAGACGTAAAAATTAATGGGGGTCGGTTTTATAAAGGACCCCTCTATGACGCACCATTGGAGCAGTAGAAATGATTTTAAGATTGGAAAATTACAATAAAATTTTTTCAAAAAATTTAAAAAAATAGTAGTAATCGTTATCCCACGATCCTCCTGGGCAAAACATTTGTAGAATTGATAGAAGTTTTACACAAAAAAATTTCAAAAAAATCGAAGAGTACAAACATTTTTAAAAATGAGATTTAAATTCTAAAACTTAAAAATCGCATACTAGAGCGCTTTTAAGAATTTTTTGGGATTTTTTTTTAAAAAGTACGTAAAAAAACAAAAATTTTGGAAAAAAAAATTTGAAATTTGGACCATTATTGAAGAAATTATAATTAAAAGAAGTTTGAGTAAAGGAACAAACTACCAATTTTTAAAAATTCGATATCTTTTGAACGGGTCATCAAAAAAATCTGAAAATTTACCACGAAGGAGTTTTCGAAGGGTACTAGAAACTGTAAACAAATTGGGAAAATCTAAAAAAAAAGTTTTTCAAAGTGTCCGATTTCACATGGAATGCCCCATATATATTCATGATCCTCGATCGATTTTAAGACGATCTAGCGATGTACTTCCGTCCGTCCGTCTGTCTGTTGAAATCACGCTAACTTTTGAAAGACTTTACGGAGGCTCCTGAAGTTTGGCATATATGTTGGGCATTTACCTGATCAAGTTGGTATTGTAATCCAGCGAAATCGGTCCAGTGGTTCAAAAGTTATGAGCAAAAGACTGAATTTCGGCAAGGGTTTTTGGTGAATTTACGAAATAAAAAACACGCTAACTTTCGAAAGGCAATTCTTAGGATGCTGAAGCTTAGCATATATATTTGTCGTTCCCCTGGCCTGGTTCGTGTTGATTTCAGCCAAATCGGTTCAGTGGTTCAAAAATTATTAGCCAAATCGTGAATTTCAGATTAGTTTCGCCTTAAATTCACGTGTTGAAAACCCGTAAGAGATGTTTTGAAAACATAAGTAAGTCACAAAAGTATTTTACAGCGTATTTTTGTTACTCAAAAATATTTTTACACTAATAAAAAATATACACTCGAAAAAAATTTTAAACTAAAAAAATTTTACACTCAAACAAAAATTTAGTAAATTATTTTTTTTTCAAAAACTCGTTTAAAAAAATTTTTTTACACAATATAAAATATTTCTAATCAAAAATTTTATTTTTGTCACGTTTGATTTTTACTATCACTTAAAAAGGGCATTGTGGAGGGTATTCATAGATTCGAGCAAGTCGAATTTAACTTTTCTACTTGTTTAATTTTTTTTTTTAACTCCAAAGATTTAGTCGGGATCCATGGGGTTTTTTAATCCGATTGGCCTTTAAATTTGTACCACATAATTTTTAGGACTAACAATAAGAAAATAAAAATTTTACCGTACGTTCAAATTCGAAAGAAAAACTTTTTCCCGTATAAAAAAAATGACAGTCTAGTGCCACATGTTGCAAGGTAAAAAGTGTTACAGAGTAAAGAGTGCGTGATTCACGTGATTCAATCGTGATCACGCGTGAGTTTGAAGGAAACTTAATTTTACTCGCTTGATTCTGAGTAAGTGTGAGTGAAAAAAAAATTGCGTGCGGGAGTATGCGTGGGTAAGATATCTGCGTGAGTGAGTGTGCGCAAGTCGGCTTTTTGCGTGAGTAAGCGTGATTTATTTTCACTTAACATTTCTTTTCGTCCCGAAAAAAAAAATTATAATTTTTCAAAACTTAAAACTTTTTTTAAATTTTGTTAGAATTTGGAAATTTTAATTTTAGTTTTTTTTTTTAAGTTTCGTGAGATTCAACGTAAGTGTGAGTGAAGCTTGGGTGAGTGCACTTGAGTGTGGGTTGTCTTAAATTTAGTCATGAGTGGAAAAAATATGTTTGTAGGTGAGTAAGCTTAATTGGTAAGTTTCTGTTGTGAGTCAAAAGTCACTCACGCGACCATCTCTGTTAGAGAACATAATGTTGCAAAGTAAAATGTAGGTAACAAATTAAATTTTATTATTAAAGTGTATTTGAGCGTTCATTTTTTTAACAAACGTGAGGGATTTATGTTTTATTTTTCTAAAAAAATAAAATTTGAGCGATTAAATATAATGTCGCTGGCAACATCCCACCAAAAAATACTGCTTGCCTATAAGTAGGTTTGTAAGGGAATGTTTTTTGTTGAATGCTTACAAACCTGCTTACATATGGCATGATATTTGTTCGCAATGTCCCAATTTGGAGCATTTTATCCGAGCGCTTATATAGGCGCATTAAATATGAATTAGACTCATGTCTTTTTTTAATTTTTTTTTTTGTATTTTTTTAAGTCACTGCCATACTTTACTGCAACTGGTATGCAGGTTAGTAAGCGAACAACATCTCTTCCTTACACCACTGCATAAAAACAACATCAAAATTTTTGCTGGTAACATGTTGCAGTGCGCAATGTTTTTAAAAAATTGTTGCAGAACACAATGTTGCTAGTAATATGCTGCAGAACGCTATTTTGCTGGCAATGCGCTGAAGAGTGTAATGTTATTAGCAGCACACCGCGTAAATTTAAGAATATCAGATGTATTATTTCAAACTCAACTTTAAATTTTATATAAAATTTTCTTAATAATTCAATGAAAAACATTCACTTACCTTAGTACTTGTTGTTCTCGGATTACCACCCAATGCTATAGCATATACCTCAATTTCATAAGTATCAGCACCAGCTTCACGATCCAATTCCTTAGCGGTTGATAGTATACCCAATTTAGTGTCTATATCAAATAAACGTTCAACATTTAAGTATTTACCGGCGGATACTTTTGTATTTGTAACACTTGCACCGACCGCCGTTACATTCGTAACATAATATTCGATTTCGGCGTTATTAAGACGAGCACTGACGGTTAAAATACTTGTACCGATTGGTTCATTCTCATATACCGAACCGCTTTGTTCACGTTGATCGAAAACGGGACCAGACACACCCGACGCACTTGTAGCAATTATTGTTATATAAGCATCTGAACTTTTACGTTCATTTTGTACAGCCTCATCGGTGGCTTTTAGTGAGAGTTGATAACGAACTTCAGGACGATCGATTTTACTGCGTAGCGTTATAGCTCCAGAATTGCGTTGTAGTTTAAATAATTCCATATTACCCGATACTAGTTCATAGGTGACTATACCATTGCTGGATGAATCAGCATCTGTAGCATGAACATACATTACGAGAGCACCACCACGATTTTGTAGATGCATTTGTTGATTTAAAGATGGTAGAATAGCAGCATTCATTGAGATAAATACTGGAGCGTTGTCATTAATATCTTCGACTATAACGGTTACCAGTTTTTCGGCAGACAATTGCAATTCTGGTTTTTGCGCTTGATCTGTGGCTACAACTGTCAAACGAAATGTATCTATAGATTCACGATCAATTTCCCGTAAAGTATGAATAACACCTGTTTGGGTATTTATACCAAAATGACGACCTCCCATTAGTTCTGGTTCTTGTTGAATAATACTGTAGGTTACTTTTCCATTTAAACCAGAATCTGGATCTTCTGCTGTTACCGTAACAATAGGAGTTTTCAAATCGATACCCTCCTTAATTTGACGTACTATAGCGGTATTCGGAAAACTAGGTGGATTATCATTTTCATCTTGAACATGTACTGTAAAGACGGTAGTACTTGATAGCCTGGGCGAGCCACCATCAGAAGCGGTTATATTTAAATTGTACACAGTAGTTTCTTCATAATCCAAAGGTTTGTGCAGATATAATATGCCAGAATACGAATCAATATGAAAAGTATCCTTACGATTTCCCGAGGTAATAGTAAAAGAAATTTGTGAATTAATGCCCAAATCCAAATCGATAGCTTTAAAACGCATTAATTCCGTGCCCACTGAAGTAGTTTCTAATACTGATATTTCCGTAAGAGTTTCTAAAAATTTCGGAGCCATATCATTTTCATCTAAGACCTCTATGGTTATGAATGTGGTGCTATTCAATTGTTGCCCTTCTATAGCAGCATCTTTAGCCATTACTTCTAGTTTATATTCGGCCTGATATTCACGATCTAATTTACGAGCCAATGAAAGTTGGCCAGTGGCATCGTCAAGCGCAAATCTACCTTCTTGATTGCCTTTAACGATGGCATAATAAACATCACCATTTAATCCCTCATCCACATCATTAGTATAAACTCTCATTAATTGAGTACCCACTAATGAACCCTCAGATATTTGAACCTTATAGGGTGCTCGAACAAATTCGGGAGCATTGTCATTGACATCGGTTATTATTATTCTAACCTTAACTTTATCTTTTAAGCGAGGACTACCATTATCTGCCACTATAGCTTCTAGTAAGATATAATTTTGTGCGCCCGCCAAACCGGTGGTCAAACCTGAAGAAGGCATTCTTTGTATGAGTTCTTCGCGATCAAATGGATGTAGAGTTTTTATAAAACCATTACGAGAATCTATAGTGAAATCTTTACCGGGAGAAGCTAAAGTATAAATTAATTCTGCATTTCTTCCTATATCTTTGTCAGAGGCCGTTAGTTTACCCACAAAAGCATCGCCCGGTTCATTTTCTGGTAAACTAAAGGTAAACGAACTATTTGTAAATTGTGGAGCATTATCATTTTCATCAATAATATGTATTATCACTGGTACTTCCGAAGATCTTTGAGGTTCTCCCTGATCATGACACTTTACAGTCAAGGCATAGTAATCTCTTTCTTCACGATCCAACGATGATCTTACAAATAGAAAACCATCCGGAAATATACCAAACTTTTGGGCCAGATTACCTTCTATAATTTCATAGGTTAAACGACCATTAAGTTCTAAATCTTTATCATGTGCAGCTACTGAGAAAAATCTTTCATTTACATGGGTAGATTCCAATAGAGAAGTTTCATAAGAGGTATAATCAAATACAGGAGTATGATCATTAACATCTGTTATTATTACCGATATACTATGTTTGGAGGATAACGATGGTTTACCATGATCAGATGCTGTTATTTCAATTAGTAAGTTGGTATTGGGTTCTGATTTTATAGGTTTTTGTAGATAAATAACACCTGTTGAGGCACCAATACGAAATAACGCATCCGGATTAAAGTTTAGTGTATAGGTTATTCTACTATTATTACCCGAATCTCGATCTCTAGCACGAGCTATATAGACCTCCTGGCCTACTGCCGCATTTTCGGGTAGTAAAACTTCATCATCACGTTCTAAGGCAAATACAGGTTTATTATCATTTAAATCTAATACCGATATATGGACTAAACATTTGCCATAGGCCAAACCTCTTCTAGCCACCACTTCCAATTGATATTGATTAGTTTGTTCACGATCAATAGCTTTCTTTGTTGTTATAACTCCCGACTTTTTATCGATTATAAAATTTTCTTCTGGATCACCATAAACTATTGAATATTCTAATAAACCTTGTGAATTGGCAGCTTGAGAATTTTTTACTTGTACTTGACCCACTTCTCGTTGTAGTTGTGACTTTCCCATAATGTCTTCGGTTAACTGAAATTCATAGGTTTGTGAGTAGGAGTCAAAGTCTAATGATTCCATTTTATGTTGCAATATTATCTCAACAATAGCATCTTGTTCACTGTGTCTTTCACCACGATCTTTGGCTGTAATGTGCAACTTATATAAAGGTTTTGTAAAATGTTGTAAAACTTCTGGTAAATGTAACGAGCCACTAACGCTGTTACTGTTGCTGGAAGTAGAAGTTGTTGTTGCTGCTGCAACAACCTTAGAGCTTAACATGATCGAACCTGACCAAGTATCAACCACAAATAAACCATCACCACCTGTATTTAAGGTATAAGTAATTAAGGCATTATCACCCTCATCACGATCAGTAGCAAAAACTTTTAATAATGGTTTTTGTAGCCAAGACATAATGTCAATGTCTCCACCTTGTAAAACTCCATTGTTGTTGTTTGCATTACTGCTGCTTGCATTGGGTATCGCCAACGCATGAAAATATGTTTTTGGATAAAATTGTGGTGCATTATCATTGACATCTTCTATGTGTAGATTTACTATGGCTGTTGAAGATTTTGGTGGTGTACCTTGATCACGTGCGATTACTAAAATTTCATAATTTTGTTGCAATTCACGATCTAGTGACTTTCTTGTTGTTAATTGGCCTGTTAAAGAATCCAACTGAAATTGATCAGGATATTTTCGTTCACTCACCATTGCCATTGTATATGTCACTGAACCATTTGTACCCTGATCGTGATCATTGGCTGTTAACATGGCAATTAAGGTGTGTGGTGGTGTGGCTTCACTTAAACTGACATTAATATGTGTTTGAGTAAACTGAGGAGCTTCATCATTTTCATCCAAAATGGTTACTTTCAATTGTGTATAAGCCCATTTGGGATTTGGACCACCATCCCTAGCTGATATACTTAATTCCACTGAACCTTCTATTTCTCTATCCAAAGGTGCTTGTGTTGTTATCAAACCCGTTGCTGAATCTATGGCAAACCATTGATTGTTATTGCCCGACACAAAATCATAAAATATTAAAGCATTAACACCAGTATCTTCATCGGTAGCAGTGATAGATGCCACAAATGATCCTGTAGGTGCTAATTCACTTAATACCGCTGAATATTCAGATTTTTCAAATACCGGATCATGATCATTAACATCATTGACATGTATAATTAAATAGGATGTAGCAGTTCTGGAGGGCGTGCCCTTATCGGTAGCCACTACCGTGAGGTTGTATTTTCCTATTTCCTCGCGATCTAAAACACCATTTACACGTACAATATCAAAGGATGGTGTTTTTTCTAAACGAAAATGTTGCAATTCATTACCAGAAGTAATTTTAATAGAAGTTTCACCATTTAATCCCTCATCCATATCTACTACAGATACAGCAGCCACTACACTGCCATTTATGGCATTTTCATCAACTGTAGCAAAGGAGCCGGTAGGAGGAAAATATTGAAATCTTATCATGGGATCATGATCGTTAGTATCCAATAGATTAACGGTAACATAGGCTCTACCATCTTGCCTTGGTGAACCATGATCTCGAGCGAATACTGTAAATACACAACTTTTTGGACATGAAACACCAGGTCTTGAAAAAGTCGGACAAGTTTGTTGAGGACAATTTAAATGTTCAGTGGTTGTTATGCTACCCGTTTCAGGATCGACAGTAAATTGATTTTCAGTTTCTGACAGATAATATGTTATTTTACTGTTATCACCTAAATCTTTATCTGTAGCCATGACCTGCAATACCCAACTACCGGGAGCAACAGATTCATTAAGTGATACCGTATAATCACTATGATCAAATACCGGAGGATTATCATTGACATCAATAATGGAAACATTAACTTGTAAATAACCATATTTTGGAGGATTACCACCATCTTTGGCTGAGATGTTAAGACGATAAAAGGCTCTCGATTCTCGATCCAAGTCACCAGTTGTTTCTAGATGCAGATAAGAAACATCGCCACCAGGATTTGAGGTTACCACCAATTGAAATTTATTATCCACATTACCCTCAATTATAGTGTAGTTGTTAGAAACTCCATTTGCCCCAATATCTAAATCGGTTGCAGCATCTAGTAGTAAACGTGTACCCTTGGCAGCACTTTCTGAAAATGTCACAGCTATACTAGGTTCTGGAAACTCGGGAGCATTATCATTGACATCTAAAACCGTTATTCTAACTTCAATAGGATAAGTCGGCTGTGAGGATAAAACTACCAAATCATAACGTTCCCTCATACCCTCACGATCTAATACCATATTTGTTTTTATTTCACCCGTAACCTGATCCATAGTAAATTCTCGAGGAGGTTCATTAAAACGGTAAGTAAAATCGGGTCTCGTTGGTATAAAACCTACAACAGTTCCTTTAGGTTGACCCTCTAATACCTCAAATTGTACTCTAGTATCTACGGCTCGAGATTGCATAAGACCCGTGCCATCTGCTGTACGTCTTCGTGGAAAAGCCGAAGTATAAACATGTCTGCTAGGATTTGAAGGCACAAAAGAATATAAAGCTGAGGTGGAGGAGGAAGAGACTGTTATACTTTGTTGCTGTTGTTGGGCATTCGCTTTAGCTGATATCACCAACATTAAACAAATGAGTACTGTCAACGCATATCTCACTAATGGTGTAGCATTGAAAAGAGGCCGTCTCTGAAACCTTGTTTGTTGTTGCTGGTGTTGTTGTTGTTGGTGGTGGTTGTAATGATATTGTTGGCAGTCTTTTACTTTATGGTCTTCTTCATCTTTCGATGTCTTAAAATATGTAGTATGTTTGGTTGTTGGAAAATTAAGCCTTGGCGGTTTCCCTCTTCTCCTAATGCATTCTTCTATATGCCCCGCTAATGTATGTACAAATAATTTACTATGATCATTGCCAACATCAACATCATCATTATGAACAGGAAGAAGAAGATGATGATGATGATCTTCAACATTTTTGTTAATGTTAACATTATTTTTTGTTGTATTGTCTTGTGATTGGTGTTGATTTGTCATGCTGTTCCAAACTATTTCAGCTAAAGAATTTTCATCACTTAAATGTCTACTACTACTAAATGAACTAGCTGCTGTTTCTTTTGTTATTGGGGATGCTGTAGCTACAACTGCTGTTACTGCTGCTTCTGCTGCTGATGATGTTGCAATGATGGTTGTGGCCGTAGTGTTGGTGGCTTTTTCACCTCCATCACCTTCTTGGCTGTGTTGTAATAATGTTGCTGTTGCTCTATGTGGCTGTCTTTGGTCATCTGCAGGCAAATTTTTCACTTGTCTACAGAACATCATCATCGTCATATCAACTTATATATATTTTTTAAAACACAAATATATTTGTAGATTTTTGCGTTACTCTTACAAAACTTGGCAAAAGTTTTTTTTTTTGTTTTTGAACAAATTTTGAAGAGTGCCGCCTAAAGTCCTTTAACGTTTTTTTTATCTTTTTGCAATTTCAATTTGTTTTCTTTATTTTCAGAATTTTTTTTTTCAACTTTTTGTCTGTTTGTGTTAATTTTAAAATAATTTTCTTGTATATTTATTCTATTTGTTAATGTTATCTGCAAAAAAATAATTTTTTTTTCTGCTGTTGTTTAAGCCATTAGTGTTGCTTGAGTTTCGTATTCTGCTTTTTCTACCAACTTTTTTTGTTGTTGCAAATTAGTTTCATTTTAATTTTTGTCCGTAGAAGTAACAACATTTTTCCTTTCTCGGTTTCTTTACTTTTTGTAGCAACATTGCCCTGTATTTTGCAGTTGTTGTTGTTGTGGTTTCATTATTTATGTTTCCATTTTTTGTCTCGCGTTTTATTTTTTTTTTTTCTTTTGAAAACTTAATGTTGGTTTGCAAAATTATCACTTAAAAGATTGAAAAAACACTTTTTTTTACTTCTCGGCAAAGCTAAAATGAAAAAAATAAGAAAAAAAGGGTTTGTTTTAGTTATTTGTTAAAATAAATGTAAATATTTTTCTTAAAAAAAAAACTCAAAGATTTTTTATGTTTTTTCTGTTAAATATATGTGTGTGATTTTTGAACAAAACAAATATTTTTTTATTTGGCGGCGGAATTATTTGTCTTTTTAATTTTAATTTATACTTAAAAAAATATCTTATAATAAGCTTACACTGATTCTACATCTTAAATAAAATCTAAATAGTGGTTTTCATAACACGAATGACACAGACAAAGGAAAATTCTGTGTGTTTTCTTATTGTTAGAAAAACAAAATATATGTATGAGCAAATTCATGGGAAATTTAACTGACGGATCACCGATTTTGTTTATTTTGTCGATTGATAAAGCTTTGTAAATATTTAAAAACCATATTTGTGTGTTATACCCTCCACTCTAGTGATCAGGCGCGGATCCAGGGGTGGGGGAGAATGGGATTTCTCCCCCCCCCCCCCCAAAACGATTTCAAAAAAGAAAGGAAAGGAAAAAAAAAGAAAAAAAAAAGGGAAAAGAAAAAAGGAAGGGAAAGGATCAAAGTTACAAAGAAAATGAGCAGGATATAAAAAAATCCTCAGGAGAGGTATGATTTACGTCAGCACTTATAGAAAAAGTATTATCTCAAATATTTGTTTTAGAAAAATGTCTCAGAATTCTAGACTTTATATATAAACAAATTTTTGTTACTTATTTGACTCTGAATAAAAGAATATGTTGATTAAAAAAATACCTCAAATTTTAGGAAAAATGTCTAATAACTTTTCTATAGATAAAATACCTCAGCAGATGAGAATGTTTCAGAATCTGCCAAAAAATATGTCTGCAAAATAAAAATCACAGAATCGGACAACATTTCTACAAAAAACCCTCTCAGAATCTGAGCTTTTCTATGGAAAAATATATTTTCCGAATCTTAAATTTTTTTATGGAAAATTTTTTAAGAATATGAGAATTTCTCTGTTAGGAAAATCTTTTAGAATCTACGAATTTTAATACGTAAATTTTCCTCTTGTCCAATAATAGTTTTTTTATATGAAAAATATTTCAGAATCTAAGAAGTTGCTTTAGAAAACATTGGGTGGTATAAAAACGTAAAATTTTTCTATTGAAAAATGCTATACTATATAAGATTTTGTTTTTAGAAAAGTGTATCAACATTTTTTTATAAAATGTTGTAGAAACTGATACTTTTGTAGTATTTGACAATTTTCTCTTATGAAATATGTTTCAGGATCTGATAATTTTTGTATAGGAAAAATTTCCTAGAAGTAATTAAAACGAAAAATATTTTAGAGATTTTCTATAAGAACATTTTATCAGAATTTGAAAAAAATGTATAGAAAGAATCTTTAAGAATCTCAGATTATTTCTATAAAATAAATTTTAAAAATATGAAACATTTTCTATAAAAAAACCTCGATCTGAGAATTTTTATATCAAAGGGTTTTAAAATTTGAACATTTTTATATCTTAAAAATGAGTTATTTTTCTAAATGAAAAATATTTTAGAATCTAAGAATTTTTCTGTGCTAAAAATGTTTCATCATCTCAGAAATTTTGTGAAGGAAACATGCATAAAAATCTTATTCTTATTAAAAATTTTTTTTCGGAATATTGAACTTTTAGTATGAAAATAAATTTTCGAAAAATTGGAAAATTGTATGGGTCTATTCACAGTTGTGTGTGGATATGACTGTCATAAGCCAGTTTTTGTGACTGAATATTCATTATGTATGTATGTATACCAATATTTCTCTATACAAACCTACATACAACAAATTTCAAAAATTTTAGATTTTATTTGTCAATTTTATAATCGTCTCGAGAGCAGGTCTTAAAATTTGCAAATAAATTTTAAATTTTTTAATATTGTTTGGTGGTTTCTATAGAAAAATGTTGATCAATATTAAAAATTGGTTTATGACAGACATAGTCAGTCCTAACTGTGAATAGGCCCATTTACATGACTATCAACGGCCTTATTTATGAAGTAAATCGTAAAAAAATGTTGAGCACAAAAGCTGGATCCACGCCTGATTTAAATACTATAGCATTTTTTAATTGAAAAATTCTTTTAGAAAAAAACTTTATTTTTGGTTTTCAATTTGTAAGTTAACATTAAAAACATTAACAAAAATGCACACAATACAATCTCCCCCTCCTTTCCCACCAAACATTAAATTTAAAAGAAAAAAATTTTCCCCACCCCCAAATGAAATTCCTGGATCCGCGCCTGCTAGTGATAGAGCGGTATATATAAGTTTGTCATTTCGTTTGTAACTCATCGAAATATCGGTCTGGGATCCCATAAAGTATATGGGGCATTCCACGCCAAATCACTCACTTTTAGACCCGACCCCTTTCGATTTATTTTATTTATGGATATGTTTTAGTACTTATTACATGCAACTTGAACACCAATTTTCAGCCTTTTATTCCAAGATGGTTTTGTGTAATCAATTTTTCAAAATGGCGATTTTCTCAAAAAAATTAAAAAATTTAAATTTTTAATTAATTTTGACCATTAAAAAATATAGATATCTTAAAAAAAGTTGGACAACGTTTTGTTGGTATTTAAATGTAGTTTAAGAAAAAAATATGAAAAAATTATTCGAAGTAATTATCACTTATTTTTTGACGTCTAAAATTTAAAATCGACTTTTTGAAAAAGTCCGAAACCTTCGATATTTTTGTAAAAAACTCTAAAAATTCTACTCGTAATTACGCAACTTTTAAGCTATAATTCGAGATGTGATCACTATTCTTTCTATTTTTTTTTTTCAAATTTTTAAAATTGCACCTTTTATTTTTTGCCTCTGATTTATTTTATGTGGTGCTCCAAAAAAAATAAATTGCTAGATAATGACCCTAACTTACCCAAGATATATTCATTTGGAGGTAAAAATACGTCTCACAAAAATTAAGGACGATCGGAAATGGGTAAGGCGTTCAGCATGGTCCTTGAAATTTAAAAAACGATTACAAGAAAAAATATAATTTTTTTTCTGTTTTCGCAATTTTTTGGTATTTTGAATTAAGCATAAATTCAAGTGGTGACAGAACTATAATGAGGAGTAAAATACCTTTCTAATAAGGTACTAAAACCTCAAATCGGTTGAAAATCAGCCAAGTTATTACAACTTCCCCAGGCATCTAATGTGCGTCACACCACGTGATTAATGAATTCGAGTCCCATTTTTTAAATTTATTGAAATTATCTACTTTAATAATATTTTTTTATTATTCATGTTTCAGTGTAATATTTTTTTTTGTTTTTCCAAATTTAAAAATAAAAAAAAAAATAAATAAAAATTTTAAAATGGAGATTTCAAAATAGTGTTGAAAAATGGAGGCATTTTTAGCATTAATTTAAATCATGTTAGCAAAACACAATATCAAAAATACTTGTCATCTAATAACATTTGAACATGAAGAATAAAAAAATGTTATTACAGTAGAAAATTTCAATGAATTAAAAAAATCCAAAAAATTAAATTCCCGGGTAAAAATGAAATATATATGATCATATATGAAGATATATGGATCATATATGGATTTATATAACCATATATTATCATATATGGAGGCATATATGATAATATATGGTTATATAAATCCATATATGATCCATATATCTTCATATATGATCATATATATATCATTTTTAACCGGGTTATAAAAATTTAATATTGAATGGAAGCCCACCTAGGGAGTTGAGATAGAGTGTAGGTATGTTTTTCAAAAATGTTGGAGGGTAAAAATAAATGGGGGTCAGTCTCACTAATGACCCCTCTCGGACGCACCATTGGACCGGTAGAAGTTGATTAAATAAAACAAATAAAAACAATTGTATGGGAACCGCCTTAATAGTTTAAGATAGAGGGTAGGTGTGTTCAGAGAAAATGTTTAAACTAAAAAATATTGTGGGTTGGTCATACATTTGATTGCTCTAAGGGCACTCTTAGGGCAGTTAGAACGGTTGGAGCAAGCTCTAGGACCCCATAAAGTAGATATGAACATTTCCATTTAACTTTTGATTTTAAGGTTTAAAAAATATTAAAATTTTTTTTTAAGGCACATCAAAATCGTTTAGTACGCGTATAAACATGCATTTAGTAAGTTCAAATACGTTCGCGTGAAGAACTTTCAGCTGACGGCGCGAAAGTTATGGCGGTTTAAAGATTTAAAATGAAAACTAAAAATCTCAAAATAACAATTATTATTAAAATTTAACAAAATCAATGTTAAATAATGTTTCATACTAGCCCCAACACAAATTGGTTAAATTATATCCATTAACGCGGATTTATAAAGAAATTCGCCCGTTAAAAGTTAGGTTAAAAAAGTTGTTATTTTAAAGCTTGTTATGCGATTTATTCGAAATCTGAAGATGATGGACCAAATTAAAGGCAATATTCGTGTTTAGCACCCTCGAATTAGTTAAGAAACTTGTGCATTATGCAAAATTGTGAATGTTTTAAAAGTGATGCGTTTCTGAATAATGAAATTTTGAGAGATGCATAAAATCCACAATCTTCAAATTTTTTGAATGCCGTTCAGTTTTGGGATAAAGCTTCATAAGTACTAGCAATTGCCATTTCAAGAAATTAATTTCTATTAGCGGTTTGGTTGTGCCCTGGCGGTTTATCTCGAGACAAAATTGGCGCGTTATCAGCGTACAGTTACATTAAGTCCCAATTTTTGCACACGATCAATAATACGCATTACAAGCAATGGTCTGACGGGTATATTTTAAATGTAAATTCTTTTCGCGTGAAAATACAAGCAAAAGTTTAAAATCGTGAAATGACAGATTTTTGCAAAATTTTTGCTAAACAAAATTTTAACACGCTATATCGATTTAATTATAAAAAATCAAAAAATATTTGGATCACGCGATGTGCTGGCCACTTTTAAATAAAATTGCGAATGTGCCTCGCAAAAAAGTGGATTTTTGATTACTTTCACGTTTTGTCTCTCAGCTTTTGTCTAGCTAGCAGTCCGCTCCTATTGAGGGCACATTCATGAGACCGGTTTTAGACTGTAGGGAATTACGACAGCTATCATTCTTCGTTATAGGTTTTGAAAAGTATAAAGCGGCGCAAATTTCCTGATCAAAAAACGACGAAAAATTTAAAATGACGAAATTTTAACTTCAAACAGTTACCACCAAATAACTTTTTTATTGTTGATGGCACATCAAATTCATAAATACTACCTCCGTCCCAAAATAATCTTAACATTTCTATATTTTGGCTGGGATTATGGAGGATTTTTTGAAAAAGCTTTGTTTTTTTTTGTTAATACATATCGGGACATATCAATAATTTAAAAATTCTTTATAGCTTTGCAATTTTTCAATTCACGTGCAAAATGGATGCAATAAACAGCATCCAGATAAATGAGACAACTTGTTTTCGACGTTACAAACAGGCATGGTGTCCACTATGGTCGAAAAGATGAAAATTATTACAAAATGCGGCGTATGAAATAAGAAATTTTACGCTAGAGGCCCTTTTAACGGTTTTTAATAAATGCATTATGGATGCAATAGGGACATCTTGCAAATATTTTTAATTAATTTTGTTACAGTTTTAGTACACGAGATTAGTATAAGATTATTTTTTTAACTTTATCTTGTATTATTTCAACTAAAACACTGCTTAATAAAATGTTAAGTTTATTTTGGGACAAAAAAATCTATAGAAATGTTAAAAATATTTCGGGACGGAGGTAGTACATCTTTTTTGAACGAGTATAGGGACCATATATTTTAAATCTTCGAAGAATACGTTGGACGGCGCAAGTACAATAGGCCAAAGAGTACATAATTTTTATGAAATTTCAATCGACTTTTCCAAATTTCTGAGGTTTGATTGTCGCTAACTACCACAAATTAAGATTTTTGGCCTTAAGTGTTTGTAAGCTAATTGCATTAAAAGTCCTTTATGCATTTCTATCAGTAGATAGCCATTTGAATGCAAATAAAAAAAGTTTTTGCTAAAAAACAAAAATTTCAAACAAATGAAAAGTTAAATGGAAATGTCCATATATTCATGAGCCACTCAAAAAAAAAATGTTGTTACAAAAATGACTTTAAAACTTTTTTACACTCAAAAAAAAAAAACCTTGTAAAATGACAAGAAAAACTTGTAACTTATATTTTTTGCTACCTCCTATTTGACAAGAATTTCTTGTAATTTTACAAGCTTTTTACCAATAATTTTGTAATTTTACAAGATTTTTGCAAAAAAAATTTTAATTTTACAAGCTTTTATCAATAAAATTGTAAATTCATAATTTTTTTGATGCGATAAAACTTACAAGGAGGTCTCGTGACTTTACTACATTTTTTGCTACCTTCTATTTTACGAGAACTCCTAGTTAAAATTACGAGATTTTTTGTAATTTTACAAGCTTTGTACCAATAAAATTGTAAACTTAAAACTTTTTTGGCGCAATAAATCTTACAAGGAGTTCTCGTGAATTTACTAAATTTTTTTTTGTAAAAAAAAGTTGGAAATATGTAAAATTCTCGTGAATTTACTAAAAAAAAATTTTGTAAAAAAAAGTTGGAAATTTGTAAAAATAAAAAAAAAAATTGTAAAATTCCAAAAAAATATATAAATTTCGATCGAAAATTTTTTGTTAAAAAACAAGGAAAACTGTCAGATATTGGTAAAATGGGATTACGAGACTTTTTATAGTAATTTGACAAAGTATTAAATTTTTGAAGCATTGTGGAGAGACGACTTCGAATTTTATTTATTTACTTGTTTTAGAATACGTTTGGTAGTCAATTTAATATATAAATTTTTCATTCATTAAAGAGTTAAACCAAATCACTTAAACAATTATTTTTTGTATTTTTGTTTTGTTTATCTTGACTCGTGTGCGTGTGGTTTATGTATTTAAATGCTTGGTTGAGTTGCGTATTGTTTAACTAAATCGCAACTGACTGATTGACTGACTGGCTGAATATCTGACTTGTTGGTTAGTTAGTTATTGTTATACTTAATTCTAACTGTTACTTCACCAACTTCATACATATTTAATTCTAAACAAAAAAAAACTGTGTATTTAAATTTTAACAATTGTTTTGTTAATGAGTTTAATGATTTTTGTGTTAATTTTTGTTAACTTTTTAACAACTAAAAAATTAACCATTACCATTAAATTTTTAACATTTAAAATATTTAAACGTTTTTTTTTTGCTATTTATGGTTATAAACTAATGAGCAATAATAGCTTTAGAAAAAAAAATTTAAATTAATTAAATGAATAAGAAAATGGTAATAACTAATTTACCTACAGTGAGTGACAAAACGTTGGAACTGTGGTATAGTATATGCAAAGACAAAGTAAGCAATACTAAACGTTATTTTTATTAAACGACCATATTTTCAAAGACCCACAAAAAAAAATAAAAATCAATTATTACAGTTGCCAAAACCAGTATTTTTTGACCTTCAAAACTTTTGATTACCATTATAAACCGATTTGCCTGAAACTTAAAATATATATAATGGAGACTATTCTTAGGTTGGGGTGCCTCGGCTTAACGGCCATTCGGGATTTTAGGGATTCAAGAAAACGGATCTATTATTTTTGACTTATTGTAAGCTAATTTTTTTATTACAAAGAAAACAAAAGGTTTTTTTAATATAATCAATCTTATACTGTTGAAATTACATGCATTGAACATGAATGGATAAATTCAGTTTTATACAAAAACTGTTGTATTTGTTTATTTCGGTGGTGGCGGATGCAAAAACACTCAAATATATATTTGTATGAAAACTGAATTTATACATTTTTACAAATGCATGTAACTTTTACAATTTTCAACGGATCTTTTTTTATTCGTAATGGATCAGACTAAAATTGTGAAAAAGAAATTCATTTTTAAAATATGTTTGTCTTTCTTAAATTTACAACAGAATTTACTTTTTCCCCTCAAATTTCGATAAAACTGAAACGAAATTGTCCATTTCACATTAAAATTTTTTGTAAAAATAACACTAGTTTACAGAGATTTTGATCCTCGACATGTTGCATTCATTTTCCATGTAAAATCTAACGCTGGATCTGAAAATAATCCACTTCAAAGTTTCAACAGTAGAAAAGATTTCGAGATATTGCCTACTTTTGAAATTTTCATCTTTTTCAAAAAGCTGTTTTACTTAAATTAAAATATCTCCGGAACAAATTGATGGATTTCATTGTTTTTGTTTTTAGATTTAGATTTTAGAACCCTACACACAACATTTTTCAATCTGATTATCGCCTTAGAAGCTATTAAAAGATATATGAATAATTTTACTTCAATTTGCGGAAAAAATTAAATTCTATTGTAAATTTTAGAAATAAAAAAAATTAAAAATTTATTTCTCTCTTTACAGTTAAAGTCTGATCTATTACGAAGTTACATGCATTTGAGTAAAAATGCGAAATTCAGTTTTTATACATTTTTATTTTATTGAATTTACCAGTTTACAAATTTTGAAATATTGTTAGATTCACAATATTTTATATTTATTTTTCATGTAAAATCGCGCGCTGCATTCGAAAATGAAGTCAAAAAGTAGGAAAGTTTTTAAGATATTGCCAAATTCCACATTTAAAAAAGTGGTTTTACATAAATAAAAATATCTCCTGACAAAATTAAAGGATTTGATTTTTTTTTTGCTTTTTAATTAAAGCTTAGTAAATACTTTATCAATTCTCTATACAATAGTTTTCAATCTGATCTGATAATCGACTTAGAATCTATTCATCGATATATCGACAATTTTACTATATTAAACGAATTTTAGAAAAAAAAAATTATTTCTATTGTAAATGTAACTTTATTACAAATTTTTCAAATTTAATTTTTGTACGTAAATTTCAAGACTGATTTATTGCAAAGAAAATACGAGGCCTTTGAATAAAATCCGTCAAAAATTGTAAAAGTTACAAGCATTTGAACTTTTGCATTTGTTTATTTCGTGTGTGGCAAATATAAAAACTAGTGGTTACAATTATTCGCCCTGCCGGTTAACCGGTTAGGGTTAAAAGTAAAGTAACAAAAAACAAAAGTATTTTAGGTAAAATTTTCAGTCTTTTAATTTTCAGGGTTAATAAAATGTATAAAAGGGTAAAACAAAACGCAACCAATTGAAATTTAGAAATAATAAATTTTAAGTGAGTTTTTCTGAATTTTAATCGGGATTTCTGAATTTCTATTTACTTATAAATATAATTTTAAATTTAAAAGTTTTGATTTTTTAAACTCTGAATATCCATTGAGATTTCGGAATTTCAGTTGGCTTTTCTAAGTTTCAAATGTTATTTCTAAATTTCAATTGTGATTTCTGAATTTTAATAGTGCTTTTCAGAATTTCAATTGGTGGCTTCTTAATATCAATTTAAATATATAGATTTTGAATTAACTTTTCTAAATTTCAATTGGGATTTCAATTGAGATTTCTGAAATACATTACGTCTTTGGAAATTCAATTATCTTTTATAAATTTTATTTAAAAATTTTTAATTTCAATTTTGGGATTTTAGAAATTTGGTTTTGCTTTTCAATTTTGTGAAATTGGGAGTTTCAATCAAGATTTCAGAATTTTAATAAGCTTTTCTGATTTTGAACTGGGCTTTTGTAAAATTCTGCGTTTCTAAATTTCGATTGGGATTTCTGAATTACTATTGGGATTTTAAATTTGGCGTTTTAAAATTTCAATTGGGATTTCTGAATTTTAATTGGTGTCTACTAAATTTTAATTTGGCATTTCTGAACTGTTAATTACTGGTTTCTGAATATATTTTTTTTGTAGTTTTGTCTTTTTTCCGAAGTGATTGTAAAAAAGAGGAAGAGTTTAAAACAAATTATCGTAGAATATTGAGACAATAATATTAACCGGTTATTCGAACCATTTTAACCGATTAATTGGGTCGAATAATTATTTGCGTTTTAAATTATTTGTTTCGACATTAAACGAAATTGAGGTGATTACTCGAGGAATCGGTTAATCGATTAACCGAATTGGAAACACTAATAAAAACACACAAATATAACTGTATTTGTATAAAAACTGAATTTCTGCATTGTTACTCAAATGCATATAACTTTTACAATTTCCAACGGAATTTTTTAAAAACCGCCTTTATTTCTTCGTATTAGATCAGACTTGAACGTCAAATAGAAAAACGAATTTTAACCATTTTTTTCTTTGTAAAATTTACAATGCAATTTGCTTTTTTTGCTAAATTTAAATAAAATTGAATCAAAATCGTCGATATATCGATTAAAAGCTTCTAATGTGATAATCTGATTGAAAAATGTTGTATAAAGGGTTGATAGAAAATTTAATTACCTTTAATTTAAAACAATGAAATCTATCAATTTTTCCCGGAGATATTTTAGTTTAAGTACCCAGCAATATTATGGTAATGAGTTGTGAAAAGTAATCATTACCAAGTAGATTATTTATAATGAGTACTAGAGTGTCCCTTATTTTGGAAATGTTGGAAATGTTGAGACGGTACCCCGTCATTTTTTTCCTTTTGACTAAAAAATAACTCAGGAAAAATTTTACGCCCCTACGACCACGCCTTCCCTACGCGACGGGGCCGTAAAGAGCGGGGCCTTAAAAATCATTTTTCCATACAAAGCAAAAAAATTTTTTTTTGATTTTAAATTTTTTTGTTATTAATTATAATATTACTTGGTTAGCTTATTCACGACAAAAAATTTGAATTTCGAAAAAAAAATTTAGAGCTTTTGGGGTCCTACAGTAAAAATTTTTAAAAAAAATTTTTTTTTTAGTTTTGACAAGCAACGGTTTTAGTTGTAATGTTGCTTTTAATGATATATATTCATAAAAAAATATTATTCATATCTGTGACATCTTGATCGTGTATCGAAAAACATTAAAAATGCATTTTTTACCCTTTTTTAGATCACGATAAAGATGTCACAGATAGGAATAATATTTTTTTATGAAAATATATCATTAAAAGCAACAATTCAACTAAAACGGTTGCTTGTCAAAACTAAAAAAAAATATTTTTTAAAAAATTTTTACTGTAGGACCCCAAAAGCTCCAAATTTTTTTTTTCGAAAAATTTTTAAGAACTGAAAGCCTTATCCCACCAAAATAAAATTTTTTGTCGTGAATAAGCTAACCAAGTAATATTATAATTAACTAGCCGACCCGGTCCGCGTTGCTGGCCCAAAAAAACATCGATTCTGTTTTCTATTCTGTCTTAATATACAGTGTCGGACAAAACTAAAGCACGGGGCTGGGTCCAGAAGTAGCTTTTAGTTCCACCTTCGGTTATCACTATCTATATAGAAATCTATAGAAAACAGACAGACGTAACGTTGATTATAGTACAAAGGAGCGTGTCATTTTACGCATTCTTATCGAATCGTGGCTTTTAATATAGCTAAAGTCCAAGTTGCGTCCTCGGTAAGTACTATCTATGCTGCAAATTTCCATGAAATCGGTTTAGCCGTTTTTGTGTGATTGCGGAAGAAATAACTGAAGAATTCCAAAATTTTTGATTACAAAAAAACACTTTTTCGGCCTTACCTATTTTAATTGTCTTAAAAATTGGTATATATGTTCTCCTGATTTTTGTTGAATTTCGGTTTTTGTTATTTAGTCAAAACTGTGAATAGTTCGCGTTTTATCGCTGTTCAAAGTTGGTATTTTGCAACAACTGTATGATAAACACACAATGTTTAAATGATCATATCTTTGGAACGCATCATCCGATTGCCACGAAATAAAGCGCAAAATAATGGTTATGTCCTGTACTTAAAATATAATTTTGAAAAAGGATAGGATGCTTTTCAAAAAGGATATTGAATTTAAAAAAATGTCCTTAATTTGCAAATATCTCAAAATGCGTATCTTTAATTTTCCTATATTTTTTTGCACATATAGCCCAAAATGTACTTAACAACATATGCAAATCCCAAATTGGGGTGATAAGCGGTTTAATTGTAAACGCGGTTTCATGAAACGCCTTATTGATTTTTGTTAATAACTCTCGTTTACAAATGAAAAACAATTTCTGCGCACTAACCGCGAATAATATTTTTATATGTATTTTGGATCGTTAAACTCAAAAATTTCATTAAAACGACATTTCGCGAATACATTTTCGTTTAATTAATTTTTTAGCGTTTTTTGGAGGTATTTTTACTATTTTGCTTATATCTTAAGTTCTGTTTATCTGATCTTCTCGCAATAAAAACCAAACTAAAGACAATCAAATTTCCAACAAATCCTACATTCATCATTTTTTCATCAGTTCATAGCTTTACGCGCAAACAAATTTTTTAGCGTTATTTGGAGGTATTTTGACTATTTTTCTTATATCTTGAGTTTCGTTTATCTGATCCTTCCGAAATAAAAACCAAATTAAAGACAATCAAATTTCAAACAAATCCTACATTCATCATTTATCAGTTCAAAGCTTTCCGTTCAATAGGCAAACATATGACTAAAATAAGTTTTTGATTAACAAATCATTTAAAAAAAAGTTTAGGAAATAGAAATCTTTGCAATTAATTACATCTTTTTATTTATCTGCAAAGCCTGAACATTTAGAAATATAATAAAGTTGATTTGATGAAAATCTATAGGTTTACTCCGAAGTTATCACAAATTATATGAATATACATGATAAAATACAAAAAAAAAATTGGTAATTTTTTACAATTTCTGTTTTTAAAATTTTTAAAAAATGAGCTTTGTTAATAAAAAATAGTTTTTCCTTGTTTGCCCATTGCGCGTAAAGTTATGAACTGATATAAAAATAACGAATGAAGGGTTTGTTGGAAATTTGATTGTCTTTAATTTGGTTCTTATTGCGAAAAGATCAGATAAACGGAACTCAAGATATAAGAAAAATAGTCAAAATACCTCCAAATAACGCTAAAAAATTTATTTGCGCGTAAAGCTATGAACTGATGAAAAAATGATGAATGTAGGATTTGTTGAAAATTTGATTATCATTAGTTTGGTTTTTATTGCGAGAAGATCAGATAAACAGAACTGTTTAAGCATAAACTCTTAAATTTCTTAATTGTTCCTTATTTGTCCCCTTACCCCTTTTTGGGTTAAAACTAGTTAGAATTTATCCTACTCCTTTTGGATTACAACTATGTAAAATAGTTTCTATAAATTCTAACTAGTTAACCGGTAACGGGATTTTTTAAACATTGTCTGTCATCTCGTTACTAGTTACTTCTAAGCTAGTTTTTTTTTTCTCTCTCATTCGTTTTTTGAATACCTACAAGCACTACGTGCATCTTCGCAATTATATACATATAAAAGGTAATATATTGAAATAAAATAATTTTTAAAACCCAATTTAACTTTTGTCTTTTTATTTTATGATCCACCGCATTTACGGCAAACATTTGGTCACTTCGAACCGGATCTTGGCAAAAGTCTTGGAAAAAATTGGATTAATTATTTTTTTCAATTGTAGCCTCCATCTTTATTGGTGCTTTCATCCCCCAAAAAATCTACGTACAACAATATCAATAAATTTTTTATTTAATTTCTTCGAAATAAAGGTACGTGCATTTGCATTTCTAAAGTGAATTTTAAAGTGTCGAAAAGCAGAAGAAAAATCGCGAAAATTGGAAAAAAAAAATAAATTAATAAAATTATATTTTTTATTCCTTGTAATAAGAGAAAAAAGTATTAAATAATTCCCTTTTTAATACTTTTTTGTTGTCTCTATTGTGATTGATCGTGTTACAACCTCGCGTTATTTTTATTTTATACAGTCCTTTTTTGACACTTTGTCAATTTCTACCGATACTCTTTTATCAACAGTGCGTTTGTTTACCGGACGGACATTAATTTTTCTTTATTAAAAATTTTTATTTAATTTTGTTTGTTTATAAACGTTAAAAATAATTCGTGTCGTTCGGTAATAATAAAGAAATAATTACAATATAAATACAAAATTAATCTCCTTTAATTTTGTTTCAAAACACCGTCGGGTTTTGTTTTAAAGTGATTTTTGTGAAATTTATAATTATTTACAATAAATATACAAATATACATACATACATTTACATATTTACATAAAGTTTTTTTTTATTTAACAAACCAGATCAGTTGTTTTGATTTATTTTCTTATTTTCTTTTGTGCTACGTACCATTTATTTATACGTCACAAATCCCAGTGTGGAATTTTTGCCATTAGTGTTGTTGCTATTTTTTTTGGTTATTTTTTTTGTGTGTGGTTTTTTTTATAACTGCATTAAGGGTACCCTACAGTCCGTCATAGTCGCGACATATCAAGTGTGTGTTTTTTTTATTGAAATTTTTTTTGGAAAATTTTTATTCCATTTTCGTGAAATTTTTTGACGAACTCGATAGCTCTTCGGTTTTCTTCGGAACCAATCGTGTTTTTTCGGAAAATTTGGTATATTTTACGAGTTTAAACAAATTTCTGAACTTTTTGAAGATTAAATAACATTAGACAAATTTTCTTGGAAAATTTTTTACGAACAAGAAAGTTCTTCGGCTTTTTTCGGGAGTAATCGTATTTTTTGAAAATTTGAGCTGATTTTTTTGATTTTTTCAAGCGTTTTTTTAATTTTTTGGAAAATTCTTATACCATTTTTAATTTTTTTGAAAAATTGTATCGATTTGTAAGATTTTCGAGTTTTTTTTTCGTCGTTTTTCGTGATACTTCGTATTTTTCGAAAGATTTTGTGAAAATTTTGTACATTTTGCGAAAATTTTGATTTTTTTTTGAAATTTTTGTACTTTTCTGAAAAATTTTTTCAGACCTTCGGATTTTCATCGTAAATCTTCGTAAATTTTTGAAAAACTTCGGATTTTTTCAAGTTTTCTTGATTTCTTTTTAAATATCTTTGGGAATTTAATTATTTTTGTAATTTTTTCACGAATAATATGGAAATGACTGCACTTGAGACCTTCATTAAAGCTTCGGAAGATGTTGTCACCTTTGGTGCTGGCTTTTTTAAGCTTGACGATGAGGTACACAACGTTTTTTCGTTGGAAATGAGGGGTAAGCGATTGGATTCATTGTGGGAGAAGGTTGAATCCTCCTTTGTAATGAGCGTGGAGTACGTAAAATCGCTTGAAGATTCTGATGTTAGGGATTTGACATCTATTGAGTCCAAATATCAGATAGCTTTTGACGCGTACGTAAACTGTGCTTCCAAGATAAAGGGAAAAATACAGGTTTTCGAAACAATAAGGGAGGAATTGAAACCGAAACCCCAGCCTCTGGCAGTTGCAACTGCTCCGGTTGATGATTTATTTCATCGTATGGCGCTACCTCCATGTGATATTGACGTTTTTGAGGGAAATTTTTTGGCGTGGCCTACGTTTAGGGACCTTTTTACCGCGGTTTATATTAACAATTCTCGTTTAAGCAATGTTGAGCGCCTTTGTTACCTCATTAAGAAAACTAGTGGGGAAGCAAAGGAAATTGTTTCAAGAAGCCAACTTACTAATGAGGGGTTTAATATTGCGTGGAAGAATTTGGAGGAAACATACGACAATAAGCGTATGCTGGTTTTCAACCAATTTGACGCGTTTTATGCTATTCCTTCTTTCCAGGAGGAAACTAGCGAAGGTCTTAAGACAATTCAGCGCGGCGTCAATAAGTGCCTTACGGCGATGTCTACCTATGACATTCCGATTACGAATTGGGATCCAATAATTGTATATAATGTTATAAAACGGTTGCCTCCGCACACCGTACATTTGTTTGAACAAACAGTTAGAGCGAAGAAGTCTATATCTCCTTGGACTGACTTGGACAAATTTCTTACTGAGAGAATCCAAACTTTAGATTGCCTACGCGATCTTAAAGGATCTGGAGTGTCCAAGAAGGCTGTCCAACCGAAAGTAAAGGCGCATCATACTAATGCCACACCCTCTGCGGTCACTTTTTGTGGTTTGTGTCCAAATCAGGGACACTTTTTACGGATGTGTCCGAAGTTTAAGAAACTTTCGGTTGCGGATAGATATTCCACAGTAAAAAAGTTTCACCATTGTGTTAATTGCTTTTCAAAGGCACATGAAGCTAAAAGTTGTAAGAGCAAAAATAGTTGCTCCATTTGTAACAAGCGACATCACACGATGTTGCATCGTGAAATACAATCTGCTGATAGATCGGCAAGAGCGAATAATACTTCAACGGCAGTTGTGAGTACACCTTCCGCCCCTGTGTTGTCTAACTCCCTGCCTGATAATTCTCATCTTCCATCAACATCAACGGGTATTAGTCACGCGGCGCCTGCAAATCGCCAGGTGTTCCACGCGGCACAGAATAGGACAGTACTTCTAGGGACAGCAATGGTGAATCTCGTTCACCATGGTACTACGTACCAAGCCCGGGCTCTTATCGATCCGGCTTCCGAGGCATCGTTCATTTGCGAACGCTTACAAAATCGCCTGAAACTCTCAACGCATTCCACGAATGCTCAAGTTTCAGGTGTGAATCAAGCGGTCTCGGCTACTTCAAAGAAAATTTGTTCTTTGAAGATTGGCTCTCCCTTAGACAGTACACTTGTCTTGGAAACTATGGCACTTGTTTTGCCTAGTATATCGGGTAATTTACCATCTTTTGTCATTCCTTCGTGTATAAGGGATAATCTATCAGATCTACATCTGGCAGATTCTAGATTTTATGAGAGTAGACCTGTCGATCTTTTACTGGGAGCAGATTTGTATCCTCAGATTCTTTTGGGAGAAATTCGCCGAGATATTTTGGGTTCATTGTTGGCTCAGAATACAGTATTTGGGTGGATCATTACTGGTCCGATTTCACAACCTCGTGTCCATGCCTATTCAACAAGGGTGGACTTTTCTGAAGAGGATTCTCTTAATAGAACTCTTCTGAGATTTTGGGAAATTGAAGAGGCTCCTAAAAAGAAAATTTTATCTGTTTTTGATAAAATTTGTGAGGATAATTATAGGGCGACAACGCGTCGTGCTTCTGATGGTCGATACATTGTGACTCTCCCATTTAAGCCAGAATTTCCTAAAATGTTTAACTTGGGTATATCGAGGTCAAATGTCTTAAAACAATTTTTTAGGACAGAATCCTCGCTTCTACGAAGACCTGAGATAAAGGAAATGTACGACAACGTCGTAAAAGAATATCTGGACCTTGACCATATGAAACTCGTTTCATATACCCCTCCGGCTGTAACATATTCGTGTTATTTGCCACATCACCCAGTCGTTGAACCTGAGCGAAAGACTACAAAATTGCGAGTCGTTTTCAATGCCTCGAATAAAACTTCGAACGGGAATAGTCTCAACGACTGTCTTTACGTCGGACCAACTTTACAGTCGGATTTGGTCCTCTTAATTTTAAGATGGCGCCTTTTTAAATTTGTTTTCAATTGCGATATTACGCAAATGTATAGACAGATTAGGGTTGATTCTTCTCATACTCCATTTCAACGGATCTTGTTTAGAGATTCTCCGACGGAGAACGTTAAGGAGTATGAGTTGCAGACTGTGACTTTTGGCGTAAATTGCGCCCCTTATTTGGCAATTCGGACGCTTTTGCAATTAGCGGACGATTCTGAAGCTGAATACCCCCTGGCATCACACATTCTTCGGAAGTGTATGTACGTCGACGACGTTTTAACGGGGTCTCATGACGTTTCGACTGCTCTGATCGCTCGTGATCAGCTTATAGCAGCTTTATCTTCTGCTAAATTTGAACTTCGAAAATGGACTTCCAACGAACGCTCCATTTTGAGTGGGTTTCCCCCTGAGCATTTGGTCGATGCAAAACTTTTGACTTTTGTTGAGTCGAGTAGCTCAAAGACTTTGGGGGTACAATGGAATGCTAAATTGGACTCTTTTTACTTTAGTGTGAACCCCATCACGCCAAAGTCGAGTCATACCAAGAGGGAAGTTTTGTCTCTTATAGCAAAACTATTTGATCCCGTGGGTTGGCTGGGTCCAGTTATTGTGGTTGCTAAGATGATTATGCAACGCATTTGGCTTGATCATATTGGTTGGGACGAAAATCTTCCTCTTTCAACGGAAAATGATTGGCAAAGATTTGTAACTTCATATCATGAAGTTAATGATATTCGAATTCCAAGATGGGTTCATTACGGTCCCAATTCTGCTGTCGAGCTTCATGTTTTTTCTGATGCCTCCGAAAAGGCATACGCGGGGGTGATATACATCCGAATTGAGACCTCCAGCGGTGAAATTTATACAAATCTTTTATCTGGTAAAACGAGAGTGGCTCCCATTAAATCAATATCGATTCCCCGTCTAGAGCTTTGCGGAGCAGTTTTAGCTTCCGAGCTTTTACAGACGGTACTTGGCGAGATTGATATGGGAATTCACCAAGTATATTGTTGGACTGATTCTACGATCGTCCTTGCTTGGTTGAAAAAGGACCCTTGTACCTGGGCTACTTTTGTCAGAAACCGAGTTTGTCAAATCCAACAAAATGTTGGAAATCACAACTGGTACCACGTAAGGTCTGAGGACAATCCTGCCGATTTGGGTAGCCGTGGTATCTCACCTGCTGAACTGACGGGGAATGACCTTTGGTGGCATGGGCCAAAGTGGCTTCGTCAGGACAAATCACATTGGAGTATCTCTGATATTTCCGGTCTGCATACGGATATAGAAGCTCAGGTCGTTAAGACTCATGCTTCATTCTTTGCAGATAATAAAGGAAAATATTTGGATTACGATATTCTGGAACACTACTCGAAGCTGGACAAAGCACTTCGCGTAATCTCATATGTGTTGAGATTCATATGCAATTGTCGTAAAGCTCGAAAATCTGACAAAAGTTTATATCCGGATAAAAGACTTCAAAATTGGGAGGTGAAAAGAGCGAAAATGCATTTGGCCATCGTAGCTCAGAAACGTCACTTCGGAGACGAATATAAATGTCTCTTGGAGAAGAAACCTCTTTCGTCAAAAAGTTGTTTGCTTTCTTTGAACCCTTTTTTGGATGAAAATGGTGTTATGAGGTTGAATGGACGTTTGGCTAAATGTCCATCATTATCTTACTCCGAACAACACCCGGTAATTTTACCTTATTCAGATCGGTTCACTCAACTTTTGGTAGAGTTTGTTCATTTGATTTCCATCCATGGTGGAAATCAGTTGATGCTTCGGATTTTGCGTATTGAGTATTGGATCCCACGAATGAAATCGAAAATTCGTGGAGTTATCGGCCGTTGTAAACGCTGTCTGCTTGATCGGAAACGTTCTTGTAGTCAGATTATGGCTGCTCTTCCGTCGGAAAGAACTAGACTTGATAGGCCTTTTTCTACAACTGGTGTGGACTTTGCGGGTCCTTTTGATATCAAGAGTTTTACCGGCAGAGCATGTAAAATAACCAAAGGGTACGTTTGCATTTTTGTTTGTTTTTCTACGAAAGCAATACACTTAGAGGCGGCTTCGGACTTATCCACGGCTACTTTCTTGGCCGCATTTCAAAGATTTATATCCCGTCGAGGTTGTCCTCATACGATGTTTTCTGATAACGGGACTAATTTCGTAGGCGCGTCGCGTGAGTTAGAAAGGGAGTTTAAAACTTTTATTAAGGAAAGTCAGGTTGCTGTGTGTTCCTCCGCCAGTTTTCAGGAACTTTCATGGCGTTTTATTCCAGCTGGCGCCCCTCATATGGGGGGTCTTTGGGAAGCCGGTGTGAAGAGTTTCAAGCTTCACTTTCGAAAAGAGGCACAAGCTTTTAAGTTTACATTTGAAGAATTCTCGACCATTCTGGCGAGAATTGAAGCTTGTCTTAATTCGCGACCTCTTTGTCCGATGACGGAAAATCCGCTGGAACCTGTTGCACTTACTCCTGGACATTTCTTAATTGGCTCTCCAATTCTGGCTCCAGCGGAGCCTACAATAGAGGAGTCTCCTATAAGTATTGTGAATCGATTTAGGAAAATGAAAGCTCTTACTCAACATTTCTGCCAACGGTGGAAAGATGAGTATTTGATGGGCTTGCAAAAGCGATATAAATGGCAAAATCCCACTCGGGAAGTACAAATTGACGATTTAGTGGTAATTAGACACGAACAACTGCCTCCAACTTCATGGAGGTTAGGCATTGTCGTTAAACTGTATCCGGGTAGTGACGGTCATATAAGGGTTGTAGACGTACGCACCGCGAATGGGGTTGTAAGACGACACATCGCAAAACTGGTCCTTCTGACCAATTAAATTACATACATTTTCCTTTCCATTAATCTCTGTTATTTCCTAGCATAATGGACGCATTGAAAACATTCTTTGATGATGCTCTTCTTGAAGATTATGAGGAAGCAATGGAGGTGATGGATTCCCCTTCTGAAGTAGCCACTTTGGCTACCCCGAATTCGACACCCGTACCAACGACGATTGTTTCGGAGGATGCACCCGCTCCTGAGGCTGTATCTCCGTCGTCATCTGCGCCTACTTTAGACGCAGCAACATTACCAACATCGACACCCGAACATAGCTCGGAGACCATCGATAACTCGGGTTCGAATATTGTCCCAACTACTGCCACTCCGAAACTTCCGGTCGGCAATCAAAATAGTCGCCTGTGTAAAGTTTGCAACAACAAACACCCATTGCGGTTTTGTCCGGTTTTTCGGAAGTTGCGCCACGAGCAGAAGCTACGTATGGTGGTTCTTCACCGCTATTGTTCACGCTGCTTAGCATTCTCGCATATGGCCAGGGATTGTGGGAGCACTTTTAAGTGTCGTCACTGCAAAGGTGATCACCACACTTTGCTTCACTTCCATGGGCCTGCGAAACCTGCTTCGGCTAAAAAGCATTCTGCACCCCCAACACGTGGTGCATCCAAAAAGCAGACTTCTGCACAGAAACTTTCTCGTCCGAAACCATCAAAGTCCGAAAAAATACAGTCCACTAATAAACCCCGTCCGATGTCGTCCGTATCCCAAGTCTGTTCACTGCCTATACGGCATATTGTAACTTTTTCCCCCACAATACAAGGGAAACTTTATCTGCCGAAATCTTCAATTCCGGTACGAGCAGCCATTGATCCGTGTTGTAGCGTCAGCTACATTTGTGAAAACTTGGTCCATCAACTTCGGTTGCCCTTGTCCAAAATGGATAACGACAGATATTGTCGGTTGACTCTCGGGTCTTCGTACCATCCCGATCAAAAGGTAGTCTTCACTGCCAAGGTTACGAAGATGAGGGGTATAAATACTCCTTTGGAGTCCGTTCCGGACACCGTAAAGGATGCCTTTGATGGATTTCAGCTGGCTGACCCAAGCTTTAATCGTTCTGGGAAAGTTGTTTTAGTTTTGGGACCAGAAATCACGCCACAGATAATGCGTAATAAAATATATTCGAGCCCGGGTCTTCCAATGGCCCAGTATACACTTTTTGGCTGGGTCATTTCTGGTCAATCCCCTCAATAGGGGTCAGGTCTAATGGACCTCTTAAAAAACTCCGGCTATGCTGGTCAGGTCCCTCGGACCTCTTAATAAACTCCGGCTTTGCTGGTCAGGTCCCTCGGACCTCTTAATAAATTCTAGCTTGCTAGTCAGGTCCCTTGGACCTCCTAATAAACTCCAGCTTGCTGGTCAGGTCGCATGGACCTCTTAATAAACATGCTAGTTTTAAGTGTTTTTTGAAAAAATAATAAAAAAAAAAATATTTAAAACATGAATTTCATATTACCTTTTTAGCTTAACTTTAAGATATTTCCTATATTTCTGTTGCAACCATTTATAGTGTTGCAAGGTGGCCGGCAATGTTTAAGCATAAACTCTTAAATTTCTTAATTGTTCCTTATTTGTCCCCTTACCCCTTTTTGGGTTAAAACTAGTTAGAATTTATCCTACTCCTTTTGGATTACAACTATGTAAAATAGTTTCTATAAATTCTAACTAGTTAACCGGTAACGGGATTTTTTAAACATTGTCTGTCATCTCGTTACTAGTTACTTCTAAGCTAGTTTTTTTTTTCTCTCTCATTCGTTTTTTGAATACCTACAAGCACTACGTGCATCTTCGCAATTATATACATATAAAAGGTAATATATTGAAATAAAATAATTTTTAAAACCCAATTTAACTTTTGTCTTTTTATTTTATGATCCACCGCATTTACGGCAAACAAGAACTTAAGATATAAGCAAAATAGTTAAAATACCTCCAAAAACGCTAAAAAATTCATTTAACAAAAATGTATTCGCAAAATGTTGTTTTAATGAAATTTTTTAGTGCGCAGAAATTGTTTTTCATTTGTAAACGAGAGTTATTAACAAAAATCAATAAGGCGTTTCATGAAACCGCGTTTACAATTAAACCGCTTATCACCCCAACTTGGGATTTGCATATGTTGTTAAGTACATTTTGGGCTATATGTGCAAAAAAATAAAGGAAAATTAAAGATACGAATTTTGAGATATTTGCAAATTAAGGACATTTTTTTAATTTCAATATCCTTTTTGCTAAGCATCCTATCCTTTTTCAAAATTCTATTTTAAGTACAGGACATAGCCATTATTTTGCGCTTTATTTCATGATAATCGGATGATGCGTTCCAAAGATACGATCATTTAAACATTATGTATTTCTCATAAAATTGTGGCAAAATACCAACTTTGAACAGCGATAAAACGCGAACCATTCACAATTTCGACTAAATAACAAAAACCGAAATTCAATAAAAATCAGAAGAATGGATATGTTAATTTTTGGATAAATTGAACCACCATCGGCTGATTGCCTATGCTATTTTAAATGGAACAAGTCAACTATTATTAAATCAAAAAAAGGGAGTGGCATTTTTTACCCCTTTGCCGAATCGCGCTCTTATATAAATTATAAGCAGTTCCAGTTCGGTTAGTACTATCAGTAGTAAAAGATAAAATAACTTTGAGTATATCATAAAGAGGCGAAGACACTTACGCCTCGTTGTCGAATCGTGTTCTTATATGTCCTGAAGTTCCACCCTCTTTTAGCACTATCTGTGCAGGAAATTTCATTAGGATCGGCTTTGTCGTTTTTGCTTGATTGCGGAAGTGGCACGAATATATTTTCATTTGTTTGTTTGACCAACGCTCAGGAGATGCCCCCTTTAAATTAAATTCATTGTGTTTTCGCGTCTTTTTACAATTATAATTTTATATGGCCAACATATACAATTGATCAGCACTATCTTGATTAAAAACGCCAAGAGAATCGGTTCAACTGTTTTTGCGTAATTGCGATCGTAGTGTAACATGACCTATAGTTCCGCACTCCGTTGGTACTATCAGTGCTAAAAATTTAATTAAAATCGTATCAGCCGTTTTTGCAGAAATAGTTTCAATTCAATACAAAGAGGCGAGACATTTTACGCCCCTTTGACCGATAACGCTCTTATTTGGCACATAGTTAGTACTCGATTAATAATATCTTTGGTTTAAATTTCATCAAAATCGGTTTATTCCTTTTTTATATACAGATGTCAATAGTGGTGTAATGTATAAATTCGATTTTGACACGCCCTTCCGCCCACAGACTGAGAATCATAAATTTTACTACACAGTCTTACTCCTCAGGCTATTCTGAATATTCCCTGGAAGTTTCATCAAGATCGGTCCAGCCGTTTTCGCGTCCATAAGGAACATACATACAGCCGTTTTTACATTATTGCAAATCATGCAGAAATATTTTCAGTTCAACACAAAGGGGCGTGGCATTTAACGCCCCTTTGTCCAATAACCTTCTAATTTGGCACATAGGTAGTACTCGGTTAGTACTGTCTTTGGTTTAAATTAAAGGCCTGCAAATGTTGAACTATATAACATACAACATAGTGTCACATGATGCAAGTGTCAATTCATGCCATGTCGCTAATACATGTTTAACAATAACATGTGAAGGCATGTCGAATAAATTCAAAACAAATCTATGCATAGTCTTAAAAGTGTAATTGCATGCATGAACATAGAAATTGACCATGTCAACACATGCGACACATGCGACATGTGCAGCATATGACACAATTGATGCTTTTTTACCATTTGTATGGGTCATTATATGCAATTAAACTGAAAAAAATATTAAATTATGATATTTACTACTTTCAAGGATCTTCTTTTGAAGCTTTAATGAACAAAATATTTAAATATAAGTTCTTAAGTGGAAAAGAGAAATTATTTATACATTTAATATAATTTTTTTTGTATTAATTTGTTATAAAACAATAAAAATTGTCTTTTATTGACTTTAGAACATATATAAATCTTAATTATTTCATATAAAATATAATATAATTATTATAAACTAGCGTTTAGTTTTATTGCACACTTCTTTTCATTACATTTTTTTTTAACATTTTAGTGAAATTATGCGAAGGATAACGGTAATCAAATAACGGAGCATTTATATTTTGTCTATTAATAAATAATCTTATTGTATTTTAATGCTTTGTTTTTGTAAAAAAAAAACTAGGGGAATTGTTTTATTGCCGTTATTTCAATTAACATAAGCTGGATTTTTTTGCTAACGTGTATAAATTATCCCATACAAATTTGACGTTTTTTAACTATGTATATACGGCAAATTTATGTCAAATTTGTATGGGATAATTTATACACGTTAGCAAAAAAATCCACCTATAGCAAATGCTTTCAATTTAATTTATTTTTAATCAATTATTTATTTGATTTAGGATTTTTATTAAAAAAACAATGAAGAATTTATATTTTTATGTAAGGTAGGCCAAACAGTATTAAAAACATGATGCAAAAGAACATTAGAAGACATAATACTGAACTCAACAGGGTACAACAGCTTCGATAAGTTTTAATGACATGCTTAGACAGTGTATTTGAGTAAGCATAACATGGCACAACACCTTGTTTGAATTAACATGACATGGCATGACATGGATTTTTTGAAAAAGACATTTTTACAGAAAATGTTGAATTGTGCAGTACTTTAGTTTAAATTTCATCAAAATCTGTCCATCCGTTTTGTTTATATATAGATGTCATTAGTGGTGGAATGTGAAAATTTGATTTTGCCACGCCCCTCCGCCCACAATCAGAAAATCCAAAATCTGACCGCACAGTGTTACTCCCCAGGCTATTCTGAATATTCCCTGAAAATTTCATCAAGATCGGTCCAGCCGTTTTCGAGTCCATACGGAACATACATACACGCATACATACATACATACATACACACATCCATTTTTATATATATAATTAATAACAAAAAAATTTAAAATCAAAAAAAAAAATTTTTTGCTTTGTATGGAAAAATGATTTTTAAGGCCCCGCTCTTAACGGCCCCGTCGCGTAGGGAAGACGTGGTCGTAGGGGCGTAAAATTTTTCCTGAGTTATTTTTTAGTCAAAAGGAAAAAAATGAGGGGGTACCGTCTCAACATTTCCAACATTTCCAAAATAAGGGACACTCTAATGAGTACCCATTACCATTAACATTACTTTAAGCCCTAAAGTAACTACTTCTCAGTAATATGTTATAAAAGATAAATTTTAAATGTTTTAATTAACTAATTATTTTACCTCTTATTGGTAATGGGGTTTTACTCCTTATTAGTAGTCCGAATCAGTAACTACTTATTTATCTCCATACTCTTCACTAGCCCTTGTTAAAATAATTAGTGTTTCATTCAATAAGTAACTAATTACTAACATCTGTTTCGGATTACAAAACCCATTACTAGTAATGCCAATTTTTGCTGGGTAAAACCACTTTTTTTTTTTTAATATGAAAACTTGAAAAGTTGGCAATATATCGAAAACTTTTCTACTTAAAAGAGTGGATTTGGAGTAGATTTTCGGATTCAGCGTAAGATTTTACATAAAAAATAAATGCAAAATGTCGTGGATCGCAAATTTTTTTAAATTTGTAAACCATTTTATTTAGTAATGCCTTTAATTTTAAACAAAAAATGAAATCCAACGATTTGGTCCGGCGATATTTTAATTTTAGTTAAAACACTTTTTTTTAAAGTTGACATTTAAAAAGTTATCAATATCTAGAAAACTGTTCTGTATTGTTTTCAACATTTGAACTTAATTTTTGGGTTTAGCGCAAGATTTTATATGGAAAAATAATGGAAAATCCAAAAACTTCTTAATTTTTAAAATAGTGTTATTTACTAAATCTGAACAATATCAAGCTTAAATTAAAGCTTTATAAATTACATTCCTAACACTTTCTAAAACAACACTCGTTTGATAATATTGCTTAGTATTATTAACTTTGTCTTTAACGAATGGCATATACTATATCCCAGTTTCCTAAGTTTTGTCACTCACAGTATGTGAGTGAAATTATGATAAAACTTTTCTCAATATTTTATTTGATTATTTAAAAATTAAAAATCTTTTTTTAATCAAAAACTTAAAATTATCGGCTAATAAAAATGTATTTGTTTTATAGACGTTTTTATCAATAAAAACTATATAAAAATTTTTAAAACAAGTATTAATTAAAATAAAAACATCATAATATGTTGTTTAATTGATAAGTGATTTAAGCTTTTAAGACCAATAGTAATAAAAATTTATAAAAAACACAGTTTAAATACTTCAAACTCACTCAACAGTAACAAAATTCCCAAATGCGATTTTATAATATGAAGATAAATAAAAACTAGTTAATAACACAGTGTAACAACCAAAATCGGAATGGGATGAAACTAAAAGCAGACGAATGTTGACAGTTTCCATAACAAAAACCTCAAGGTTTTTTTTTAAATTAGTGCTTGATTTTTTTTTACACTTATTTGAAGTTGGTGAACTATTATCATAATTGTAATTATTTTAAAACTATATAAGAGGCGTATACTTAATTTTGTAATTGCCTTAAAAAAACAATCATACGCAACGGAGCACCGTAATTTATTTTTAATAATTTCGATTGCAGTGAAATTAATACCGGCTATAGCTAACATAATTCCGAGCTTAAGTTTGGACGCTGGACCTCACATGACCAATAAGGGCACCACTAGGTGCCCCTAAAGTAGGACATATTTAGTATACAACAGCTTTAAATGCTTTAAAACCCATCAATTTCAAATGCGTGTAAAAAAAATCTAGCATTACTAAAAAAGCCTTGAATTTTTTGTTATGGAAAATGTCAACTTTCATTTTCTTTTGGTTTCATCTGATTTTGATTTGTAAGTTCGATTTTGTATCACTGTGTAATTATTAACAAAATGTTCAAACTTTTTTCACATAAAAAATTTAACATTAAATTTTCTTTTAAATAAACTGTGAGCGTGTGTGTGGTATTTATTTATGTTGTTAATTTATTACAATTTTATTTTTTTGGGGTTGGTCAAACAAGATTTTTATACAATTTTAAATTTCTGTTATTTAATTTTAAAATTTAAGTTAGTGTGTGTTACGGCTAAGTGTCATTTAATACAAAAACAAAAGATTTTGACCCAGTGTTTTTTAACGCTTTTTTTTAAGATACATGTGTTTTCATTTTATGAACTTTATATGTTGGTGTTAAAAGCAATTTTTTATAATTTACACCACAAAAACACATAATTTAGTGTGTGTTGAATGTTTATTAATTTTTTTTTATATTATTGATCGGAAATACATGTTTAGTTCATATAAAAATATTAAGATAAGCCTGGAATTTTGTGTACATATTAAAAAACTATAAAATATAAAATATGTTAAAAAATTATGCGTGATTTAACAAGAAAATATTTTTTTTTTAGATTTTGGGTGGTAACATATTTTGAAAATATTGTTATTGAAACACTTAGGATTTTATCTAAATTATGGAATATTTTAGAAATTAAAAAGGCATAAAATATATAACAATCTAGTTAAAATATTTGGAAATAAAAATTATACCATTAGATTGGCATTTTTGTAAGGCAACAAAGTTTTTCTTCCGATTTTTAATATTCGGACAAATTTTTTTCTCCTAGGTTTAAAAGTTATGTGGTACAAATATGAGGATTAAATTAAAAACAAATACGTCTTGCAACATATAATATTTATTAATTTTAATGTTCTGAATACGAATATCAAACTATCATTCAAAAGGTTTTCGAGATATCGTTATTTGAAATTTTCAAAAAATTAAAAAAAAATCTAAAAATGTCTTTCATTTGATCCTTTCCTGGAGCTTAGGAAAAGCTTTCATTTTAACTTAATTTGAGCTTAATTTGATAATTTTAACCCGTGTAGCCCGTCGATCAAAATTTTGTGTTTTTCCAACGTTCAAGTAATAACAGTGTAATTATTTAGCAATAACTCGAAAATAGGATCAGCTAAAATTTGTTTGTTAATGATCTTCAAAGCTCTACATAAGGAGGAATTAGATGCCATTACCTAATTTTGTCACCATTATTACAAAACCTAAACTTGATTGAAGAGGGATGTGTGCATTTAAGGGTTAAACAAACATTTAGCTAAAGTGTAATGTGGATAATAAAGGTGATTTTGTAAAAACACAAAAGAGCACATAAAACACAAAATTAAATACAATTTAGCATTGTTTTCACAGTACATGAAGCATGAAACATAATTTGTAATGTAAACAATAGTGGAATTCATAGACTTAGTTGCCAGCCTTAGTATTAAGCACACTAAATCAAACCAAATGTAATATGAAATGTGTTTTCAAAAAAATAAAAAGTATCCGGGCAATAGCACTACGTTAACAGTAGCACTAATATGTCTGAGAACTTTTAAACTAAAAGGCGTTTTCTATTAGTATTTAATAGGCATTAGCACTAGAAATACTCACACCCGAGTAAAAAAGAGTTATATATAGCCGTGACAAATTAGATCCCAAATATGGTGGACATAATTGCTTCAAATATTATCCTCGGTTATCCTACAAGATCTGAACTGATAGTCTTATATATAATATGATACGTAAAATGGGTCTATCTGGTTTTATCAGTTTGATCCGGACTGATACAATATAAAATAAATTGAGACTATAAGACATAAATATATATGGTTAGATATTGCTACACATAAGGAACATATTTTTGTATATAACATTACATAAAGTGTATATGATTATATATAATGTTATCCAACTTATATGACGTTATAAGGAGCAATATATAATCAGTTATAATGGTTTTAAATTATATTTAATCGTATCAGTTTTCTCCAACTGATATAATTATATAGACCCAATTCACGTTACACATTATATATAAGGTTATCCCGATAGATCATAAAATATAACCGTAGATATTTTTTAAAGTAATTGTATCCGCCATATTTGGGATATAATTAGTCATGAACTTTTTTTCTTTTTTTACTAGGGCAGTCAAACTCGGTTATAACGAACTCGGTTATAACGAGTTCTCGCTTATAACAAACTAATTCTAAAGTCCCGACGTTTTGGCAACTATTTTCTCACAAAATACTTCTTTTATAACGAACTCGGTTATAACGAATTCTCGGTTCTAACGACTTGCTTATTATGGTCCCACAAATAAAATTTCATCTCCATTTACCTTTTTATAACGAACTCCCATAAATATTTTTTAATTTGCGGTAACCATGTTTAACAAACTAACAAAAGGTTGAACATTTTTGGTTTATATTATAATTTTGATAAAACTGTTTTATATTTTTAATATTTTCTTCTCAAAACGTAGTTAATTAACGACTAAAGCATCAAATAATATAAAGTTGGATCTATTTTTTTGGAAATAAAACTAGGTTGATATAAAATATACCCGGCTTATACCGAACTTCTCTTATAACAAACTATTTTTACAGGTCCCTCGGAGTCACCGGGTTTGACTGCCACAACCGTACATATTCCAACCGAATTTTTGAGGTTGTCGCAACCTGTCATTAGTTTGTTGCAACTGTAATTCTGTTGTCACGTCCTCATTGTAGTTGTTACAACTTGTGACAACCGTATGACTGGTAACGACTTCTCCCCCAGCAAAATTGTCCGTTCCAAATAATCGGTTCCAAAAAGCATTATATTTTTCTGCAATCGCTACTACACTAAAAAAATTGTGTCATTAACTGTTTGTAGTTTATTTAAAAAGTTTGTAGTTTATTTAAAAACATTTGTTCAATGTTCAGTTTTTTTAAGTGACTATTTCTGTTCGTTGTTTCAAAAATGACAACATAAAAAATAAAGACTTTCATTAGCATTTAATTTTTAAAGTAATTTATTTTTGTTCTGTAAGTAAAAATTCTTCTTAAATTTTTATTGATTTGTGTACGTTATTTTTTTTTTTAATTGTTGGCATTTTTAAAGAGAAGTCATTAGTTTTTACCTACTTGTGTTGGTTATTTTTTTGTAGACAAAAAATTCAAAAAATTATTTGTAGAAACATAAAAACATGTTTGTATCAAGTGACTTTGGCACGATGGGTAGAGTGTCTGGCCAGAATGTAGTTGATTGCGGGATCGATTTAACAAAAATTTTATTAAAATTTTTTTTAAATAAAATTCAATAGAAAAATTGTAAAAATAACCTAAGAAATCATTAATTTTAAATGTTTTCGTAGGTAATTTTTTTGAATTTTTTGGTAAAAATAACACAACAATCAATAATTTTTAATGTTTTCTTAGGTTATTTTTTTTCCAATGTGTTGGTAAAAAAAAATAAAAGTGACATTATTTTTTAATGTTCAATGCTATTTATTTTAGAAAATTTTATTAACAGTAAAAAATAAATGTTGATGTTTGTTAAAACAAAGGAATAATTACTGGGATGTGTTTGAAATGTTTTATCACTTTTTTTAAATACGTTTTTCATTTGTTTTTGCTTACAAAATATTTTGAGCTTACTTAACATTTCAAAATCGATAACACTAATTTACAGAGATTTTCACCCACGACATGCCGCATTCAGTTTCCATGTAAATTCATACACTGATTGTGAGTTCGAAAATGCACTCCAAAGTTTCAAAAGTAGAACAGTTTTCAAGATATCGACCATTTTTTTAAATTTTCATCGTTTAAAAAAAAGTGGTTTTACTTAAACTAAAATATCTCCGGAACAAATTGATGGATGTCAGTGTTTTTTGGTTTTAGATTACAGGTACTTGATTGATCTATCAACCCTATATACAACATTTTTCAATCTGACACGAAGAAATAAGATGGTTTCTAAAAAAATCCGTTGAAACTTGCACAATTTATATGCATTTGAGTAATAATGCAGAAATTTAGTTTTTATACATTTTTAGTTTATTTAGTAGAACACTAGTTTACAACTTTTTAAAAATTGTTCGATTCACGATATCTAACAATTATTTTCCATGTAAAATCGCGCGCTGAATCCGAAAATTAAATCAAAAAGTTAAAAATATGAAAAGTTTTTAAGATATTGCCAAATTCCACATTTAAAAAAGTGGTTTGACATAAATAAAAATATCTCCGGATAAAATTGGAGGATTTAATTTATTTTCTAATTAAAGCTAATTAAATACTTTATCAATTCTCTGTACAATATTTTTCCATCTGATTATCGACTTAGAATCTATTCATGGATACATATATTGACAACTTCACTTCAATTAAAAAATAAATAAGTAAATTCTATTGTAAATTTTACCCAGTTAAAAATTTTTTAAATTTTATGTCTGAATGTTAAGTTCAAGTCTGATTTATTTAGAAGAAAATTAAAGGTTTTTTAATAAAATCCGTAAAAAATTGTAAAAGTTACATACAAAAATAGACAAATTCAGTTATAAATTGAGTTTGTTTTTTTTTGGTGTGCTAAATGTAAAAACACACATATATAACCGTATTTGTATAAAAACTGAATTCTTCATTTTTACTCAAATGCACGCAACTTTTACAGTTTTCAACGGTTTTTTTAAAAGGCCTCTTATTTTCTTCGTAATAAATAGGGATGTGATTTCCATGCAAATGCATATTTTTGTCGTTGGTCTAAAAACGATATTAACCAATTTTCTTGCCGAGTCAAGAAATTTGCGTTAAAACGGCATCGATTTGTTTTTGCATATTTTGGTGAAAATGCATATTTTTGCATATTTTGGTGAAAATTCATATTTTTTCATATTTTGGTTTTAAATGCATATTTTGTGCATATTTCCAACTTTTAAGTGCATATTTTTGCATATTTTGGCACAAATTAACAAAAACATAAATGAAATTTATTTGCTTAAAAGATTATTTTAAATTTTAAAAATTTATCTTTAAAGTAAGAAAAAATATTTTTTTCTATTTTTTAAAAAAATCTTTCTAACATAAACTTTCAAGTGTTACTATATAAACCCGGCGTTATTTTTTGGTTTTTAAGAAGTTTTTCGTATGAAACAAGATTATTATTTCACACATTTTATTTTTTAGTGCATATTTTAAGGTTTTTTATTGCATATTTTGAATTTTTTTAGCGCATATTTTAAGCGCATATTTTTGATTTTTAGTGCATGAAAATCTCATCCCTAGTAATAAATAAGACTTGATATGTTAAGAAAGAAATGAATTAATTAATTTTTTTTTCTCGAACTTTGGTAAAATTGAATCAAACTTGGCTATATTTCGATTAATGGCTTCTAAGTCGAGAATCAGATTAAAAAATGTTGCCTGTAGGGTTGATAGATTATTAAATTACCTTTAATTTAAAATCAAAAACAACGAAATCCATCAATATATGGACAATTGTCATTAACTTTTAACACTTATGATATTCTGTTAATTTTGCAATAACTTTTTGATTTGTAAATTAGGTGGTACCTGTGAATAAAGATAAGTTAAGGGAACCTTAAAGAGTAATTGTGCAAAGGCACAGCGCAAAAGGTCTCATTAGTTCATGGTAAGGAATGTTTAAAGTTGAAAAATGTTAAAAACCCGCTTGATACTCTCACGAAATTTTTCGTCAAATGTTTCATATTGTTGGGTGCGTTAAAACTATTACTCCAAAATTAATATCGCTTAATCAGTAGACTTGGGCAATTATTTGGTGTAGGTTCAGTGGATGTGCCATCAATAAGAAAAAAGTTACATGGACTTAAATCTTTGATACCAATTTTTTTCAATTATCAATTTTTCGAGGTTTTTTGATTGTAGCTTTTGGTGCAAACTGTAATTTCAAAATTCAAATACACATCGTAAAAGCCCTTGTAAATACGCACAATCTGAGCTTGAATCGAGTGATGTGCTAGCAATGGTTACGAAGCTGCAGCTCTCCAAAGATGTGATGAAAAAACGTGAATTTTTTAAAAAGTCTGTTTTTTGCGAGGCACACTCCCAGTTTTATTCCGAATGGTTCCGAATGCATTGTGAACTTTATAATTTACCATTTCCCACTTGATTTACAAACGCACCCAAAAAATATTCAATTGCAAAAATTTTATGAGCTTTTTAAATTTTTTGCAAAATTTCGATATTTTAGTTTTGCATTATTTGACAGCCAAATGTGCATGGCTGAAAGTTGAACATGTAGAAACAATGGTATATGCAAATATAATAAATCATGGAAAGCAACATTGATCAAAAGTTAATATTGGCGAATTCCGCGGCGTTTTTCTGTTTTTCGTTTTTTGTAAGGCACATCCAGGCCGCTTATCGAAATTGGTCAGTGAAAAGCGCGTTTGGTAGTATTTTTAATGCTTTATCTTCAATCCATTCGCACCCAAAAACAATTGACGTTTTAGTGGTTTTTGGTCGTTTTAAATTTTTGATACTTTTAAATTTAATGGTTATATTAAATCTTACATTACTTAAAATAAAGTAGAACAGAAATGTATTTTGATAGATTTTGACATGTCTTATTCGAATAATATTTCAAAATTAGTCCATTGATTTTTGCAGTCGCGAAAATCGCGAAAAATCGCTAACATTTTTTATAACCTTAATAAAATTAGTAACAACGTTTAAATATTTCGTAATAACCTTAATATTGCCATTATTAATCATACTTTGAATAGTTTTAATATTCAGTGAAGGCCAACACTGTAAAATCAGACTTTAAATATATATTTAAAAAAAAAAAAAATCAAAAATTATTAAATTCTTTTTTTTCAAAAATGTTCCCTTTAAACCACTGCTGTTTCTTACCTATTAAAGATAGAGTAATAGTGTTAACTAAGAATTTGTTGAGATTTTTTTAATACATTTGGTAATATTTTTCTAAAAGAAATTAAACCGTTGGGAACATTTTTATTTCCAAAATATTGGAAATTGTGCTGAATAAAAATTGGTTTAATGCAAATATCTCGATATTTAGCAAAGATTTTATGCATGTTTGAATGTGTATTTTAGCTCTAGGTAAGCATAATACAAAATGGTATTTTTGGTAAACTTCGGATAAAAAATGTAATTTTGACAATTTTTTTTTAAAATGTTAACTTTAAACCGCCATAGTTTTGGGTGCGATCGCTCAAATTAATGCACGCGAACGGATTTGAATTACTTAATTATAATGCTATTAACCTACAAAGACTTGTCAATGTGCCACGAAAAAAAAATCGCAATTTTTTTTTTTCTTAAATATTAAAAGTTAATGACAATTGCTCATATGTTGAAGATATTTTAATTTAAGCAACACCACTTTTTTATGAGATGAAAATTTGAAAAGTTGGCAATATCTCAAAAACTGGTATACTTTTAAAACTTTGCGGTGGATTTTCGGATCGAGCGTAAGATTTTACATGGAAAATAAATACAAAATGTCGTGGAAATGAAAATGTTCTTGTGATTACCGTAGAATTTATTTGAGAATCTATTGTAATAGTAATCTATTTCAAGAAATTTTCCTGGATTCGTTATATCAGTGTATTGTTCAATCGTAATCAATAAATCTCTATTTAATATCCGAAATTCTTAATTTTTGTTACAATCCTATATTTTTTAGTAAAAACTTTATTGCAAAATTTATTACCTTTTATTAATATCATATTATAATATTATATTTAACACTTTATTGTACTACCGGTAATTTTTCATTGTAACGTGTAACTACAAATTATTTTTAATGAAATTTTTAAATTTAATTACTGACAAAATAAAGATTCTTCAGTTGCTCCTGTTTTCTTTTTTTTTTTTTCTCTTATATTTTTTGGCAATGATCTGACCAGTGCTTCAGAAGTGCTACCAAAAAAAAAAACAAGAACAACATCAGTGGATAAATATAAAATTAGTTGTAGCTTGATACTCATAATTTATGCAATACATATACATCATGGTCAACTTAATTACTGGCTTTCAATTCAATTTTAAGGCTACATTTTCAACAAAAAAAAACAGCAGCGTACTTTTTTCAAGAAATTTTCACCTTAACACACAAGAATCATTATGACGATGATGATCATCATCATGATGATCGGATGAAAGTTTAACAAAGGAAACAGGCTATAGGCCATGGTACATGAAAATTGTAAAAAAAATAAAAATGTACCAAAAGGGAATTTGTTTTAGTTTGTTCTGAAAAATTAAACACGCATTTTTAATGTGGATATTAGGGTGGCGCTAATCAAAATTTTCTATAGAAATAAAAACTTTGAAAATTTAAAAGTATATACTTATCAACAACAATATTTCTTCTCATCAGATAAGCAGTAGCCAAACTAAAGACGCTAAAATAAACAAGTCTATTCGGCAAGTTTAATTCGGCTGTGCCTCCAAAATGTAAAAAACAAAAATAAAAAAAAAAACAAGAAAAATTTTAAATTCGGTCTTGCCGAAAATAGCGATACGCTCCACAATATCACAAAGATTATTTGCAAAAAAAAAATTAGAAAAAACAAGTTAGAGTGTTAAATTCAGCTTTATACCCTCCAAAATATAAAAAAAAACTTTAAAAATTAAAAATTGTCAGGATCGTTTTTTTTTTTGGGGGGCGGAGATGTGGTCATTGGGGGACATAGAGAGCACCTTCCTTTCGCGACTAATATACAAAACTTTTCATTTATTTAACAAAAATACAAAAAAACATGTAAAAAAAGTTTATTTTTTCAGAGGTTGGTTCAATTCTTCAAGGGGGAACTTTTTCCCCCTGGCCCGATTTTGCTCATTCACGAACTTAACCTGCCTATGAACATGAGACATAATTGTGCCAAACTTTAGGAGTCTATTTGTTTTATTTTGCAATGCATTGTGTTATCTACAGACAGACGGACATTCATAGAATGTCTTAGAATCGATCATGGATCAATAATATATATAGGGCATTCCATGTCAAATCGGACACTTTGAAAAATTTTTTTTTTAGATTTTCCCAATTTGTTAACAGTTTTTAGTACCCTACGAAAACTCCTTCGTGGTAAATTTTCAGATTTTTTTGATGACCTGTTCAAAAGATATCGAATTTTTAAAAATTGGTAGTTTGTTCCTTTACTCAAACTTCTTTTAATCATAACTTCTTTAATAATGCTCCAAATTTCAAATTTTTTCTTTCAAAATTTTTGTTTTTTTACGTACTTTTAAAAACAAAAATCCCAAAAAATTCTTAAAAGCGCTCTATTATGCGATTTTTAAGTTTTAAAATTTAAATCTCATTTTTGAAAATGTTTGTACTCTTCGATTTTTTTGAAATTTTTTTGTGTAAAACATCTATCGATTCTACAAATTTTTTGCCCAGGAGGATCGTGGGATAACGATTATTACTATTTTTTAAAATTTTTTGAAAAAATTTTATTGTAATTTTCCAATCTTAAAATCATTTCTACTGCTCCAATGGTGCGTCATAGAGGGGACCTTTATAAGACAGACCCCCATTAATTTTTACGTCTTAACATTTCTTTGGAACAAACTAATACCCTATCTCCAATTTCTAAGGGGGCTCCCACACAAAACGACATTTTTTAAAATCTGCTCCAACCGCTCTAACTGCCCTAATAGTGCCCTTCGAGCAACAAAATGTATGACCGACCTAGAATATTTTTTTACTCCAAACATTTTCTCTGAACACACCTACCCTCTATCTTTAATTGTTAAGGTGGTCCCCATAAAATTTTTTTTATTTTTTGTAAATTTGTTTTATTTAATCAGCATCTACCGGTTCAATGGTGCGTCCGAGAGGGGTCATTACTGAGACCGACCCCCATTTATTTTTACTTTACAACATTTTATTAAAACATAGCTACGCCCTATCTCAACTCCCTAAGTAGGCTCCCATACAAATAACAGTTGGAGAAAATTTTATAAAAATGTAATTTTGTATGGGAGCCTACTTAGGGAGTTGAGATAGGGCATAGGTATATTTTGAAAAAATGTTGCAGGGTAAAAATAAATGGGGGTCGGTCTCACTAATGACCCCTCTCGGACGCACCATTGGACCGGTAGAAGCTGATTAAATAAAAAAAATTTACAAAAAATAAAAAAAAATTGTATAGGGACCGCCTTTAAAAATAAATGGGGGTCGGTCTCACTAATGACCCCTCTCGGACGCACCATTGGACCGGTAGAATCTGATTAAATTAAACAAATTTACAAAAAATAAAAAAAAATTGTATAGGGACCGCCTTTAAAATTAGAGATAGAGGGTAGGTGTGTTCAGAGAAAATGTTTGGACTAAAAAAATATTGTGGGTCGGTCATACATTTTGTTGCTCTAAGGCAGTGATAGGCATTTTTGTAATTCCTATTCCCGCGGGAATAGGCTACAAAATGCTGCTTGTGCGCTGTCAACACACATATACTATAAAATTCTGTTGCTTGAGCAAATTTGTTAACTTTTCGCTTGCTACTACCCACACAAGCATAAATGTTATAGTATGTGTATGCGCATCACTGCTCTAAGGGCACTATTAGCGCAGTTAGAGTGGTTGGAGCAAATTCTAAAAAATGTCGTTTTGTTTTAAATAAGACAAATTTACAAAAAAAAAAAAAAAATTGTATGGGGACCGCCTTTAAAATTAGAGATAGTGGGTAGGTGTGTTCAGAGAAAATGTTTGGACTAAAAAAATATTGTGGGTCGGTCATACATTAAGGGCACTATTAGCGCAGTTAGAGCGGTTGGAGCAAATTCTAAAAAATGTCGTTTTGTGTGGGAGCCCCCTTAGAAATTGGAGATTGGGTATTAGTTTGTTCCAAAGAAATGTTAAGACGTAAAAATTAATGGGGGTCTGTCTTATAGGAGCAGTAGAAATGATTTAAAGATTGGAAAATAACAATAAAATTTTTTTCAAAAAATTAAAAAAAATAGTAATAATCGTTATCCCACGATCCTCATGAGCAAAAAATTTGTAGAATCGATAGAAGTTTTACCCAAAAAAAAATTCAAAAAAATCGAAGAGTACAAACATTTTCAAAAATGAGATTTAAATTTTAAAATTTAAAAATCGCACACTAGAGCGCTTTTAAGAATTTTTTGGGATTTTATTTTAAAAAGTACGTAAAAAACAAAAATTTTGAAAAAAAAAAATTGAAATTTGGATCATTATTGAAGAAGTTATGAGTAAAAGAAGTTTGAGTAAAGGAACAAACTACCAATTTTTAAAAATTCGATATCTTTTGAACGGATCATCAAAAAAATCTGAAAATTTACCACGAAGGAGTTTTCGAAGAGTACTAAAGACTGTAAATTTGTTTACAGTTTTTAGGAAAATCTAAAAAAACAAAAAATTCAAGGTGTCCGATTTGACATGGAATGCCCCATATACTTTATGGGGTCCCCGACCGATATTTCGATGCGTTACAAACGGAATGACAAAGTGAGTATACCCCCATACTGTGGTTAGACGGTATAAAAAAAATTTGAGCGAAAAAAAATGTTTGGTGAATAAAAAATCCGCGGAATTTTTTTTTTTTTAAAATATGTTTGTAATTTTTCGATATCCAATTTTGTTCACATTTGTCAACCAGCATCCGAATTAAAGCATTTTGTATTTTTAGGTTATGTAGAATGTACTAAAATTTGCGAGGTATCCTTACATTTTTGCTCATAAGTTTTGAACCGCTGAACCGATATCGCTCTAATGCAATACCAAACTGCTCGGGAGAACTTCAAATCAATATGTTAAGCTTCAGCCATATCAATTTAATATTTTGTGATCCCATTTAAAAAGGACATCGCTAAAATGTTTTAGAATCAATAACACTAGTTTACAAAATAAAAATAAAAATTGCGATCCACCACATTTTGCATTTATTTTCCATGTAAAATCCTATGCTGAATTCGAAAATCCACTCCAAAGTTTTACAAATAGAACAGTTTTCGAGATATTTCCAACCTTTCAAATTTTTATCTTTTTAAAAAAGTGGTTTTACTTAAATTAAAATATCTCCACCACAAATTAATGGATTTCAGTGTTTTTGGATTTAAATTAAAGGTAATTTATTGATCTATCAACCCTACATACAACATTCTTCAATCTAATTATCGCCTTAGAAGCTATTAATCGGTATATCGACAATTTTGCTTCAATTTTACAGAAATTCGGGGAAAAAAGTAAATTCAATTGAAAATTTAAAAAAAAAAAAAAAATTAAATTCATTTCTTTCTTAACATATCAAGTCTGATTTATTACAAAGAGGTCTTTTATAAAAATCCGTTGAAAAATATAAAAGTTGCGTGCATTTGAGTAAAAATGCAGAATTCAGTTTTTATACAAATACAGTTATATTTCGTCACTTAAAATGCAAAAGGCCCTAACTAACATTTTAATTATTTTACAGGAGAAGTAAAAAACAGTATTGAATGATATTTTAAATTTGCTAATAACTTTGTGGTTTTTTGATGAATTTGGTTAAATTTTGTGAGGCCGTTCTTTTAATAAATATAAATCAAAATAAATCAAAAAATATTAAAAAAATTTTTTGTTTAGTTACGTCCATTGACGATTGCCCAAATCAAATGTTTTTTTAATTTTGTCTATAAAATCGCTAATTTTTATTATGCAGCCCTAATTTTTTGCGGAGACGTGTATGTTGATAAAATAATCCAGAACCAATAAAAAAACTGATTTTGAAAAATGCCTTTTGCATTTTAGGTGACGATTTGTGTGTTTTTATATTCGGCAACCCCAAAATAAAAAAAAAACATTTGTTTTTGTATAAAACGGAAATTGTGCATTAAATGCACTGCATTTGTGTTCAAATGTATGTAACTTCTACAATTTTGGACGGATTTTATTAAAAAACCTCTTATTTTCTTCGTAATAAATCAGACCTAAAGTTTGCATTCAGAAATAAAATGTTTAAAATGTTTAACTGACAAGGGAAGTCTCCCTGATGTCACCCTCCGATCTTCATGAAATTTGGATATGTTGTTAAGAACAAAAATTAATTCGACACGTATTTTTTTAGCATCCCAAACTCATTTTTAGGGGGGTCGATTTGTATGGGGGAAATTGATCTTTTTCAGTTTTTTTACAATTTACGCCAGATTAAAGGTATTAAAAATACCTATCTCGTGGTACCAACGGGCCAAAGAAGTTAATATTTTTCGACTTATTAACAAAAATGTCCTAAAATTTTGGTATTTTACTCAATATGACGAAAAGTTGTTCATGTTTGACCACGGTCTTAGAACACTTAGATAGATTTTCCAAAGACCTTTCATTTGGTATGTAACATGACTGGGTTTCTTTGCATAATACAGGAGATAAACGAAAAAAACTGAAAAATGGCCTTGTCTTCCCCCCTTCTTTTTACCCCCTAAATATGAATTTGGGCCGCTAAAAAAAATCCGTGTCCCTTTATTTTTTCTGCTCTACAAAATAAAACCAATTCCATAAAGATCCGCGGGTGACACTAGGGAGACTTCCCTTGTGAGTAAAATTTACAATAGAATATACTTTTTTTTCTAAATTTCGTTAAAATTGGAATAAAGCTGTCGATATATTCATGAAAAGATTCTAAGATTGAAAAACATTGTTTAAAACTAAAAAATTTAAAACTAAAAAACTCAAATCCTCCAATTTTGTTCGGAGATATTTTTATTTATGTCAAAACACTTTTTTAAGTATATAATTTGTAAATATCTTCAAAACTTTTAAAAATTTGAACTTTTTGACTTCATTTTTAGATTCAGATGGAATTTTTTATGGAAAATAAATGTTAAATATCGTAAATCGAACAATTTTTTAAAATTTGTAAATTGGTGTTACACTTAATCAACTGAAAATGGATAAAAACGGAATTTCAGCACTTTTACTAAAATGCATATAACTTGTACAATTTTCAACGGATTTTTTTAAAAACAATCTTAATTTCTTCGTATTAGATAGATCAGACTTAAACTTCAAAAAAAAAAACGAATTTAAAATTTTTTTTTTTTTTTAAATTTAATTTCATTTTGTGCCAAATTTTGGTAAAATGGAAGCAAAATTGTCGATATATTGATTAATAGCTTCTAAGGATCTTACCAGATTGAAAAATGTCGCATTTAGTGTTGATAGATCATTAAATTACCTTTAATTAAAAACCAAAAACAATAAAATCCTTTAATTTGTTCTGGATATATATCATAGTTTTAGTAAAGCCACTTTTTTGAGGCTATACAAATTTTTCATGGTGCATTCAAAAAATGCCACCCTAATATACATATGTGTAACATTTTGCAACAAAAATATGATGAATTTGTGTTTAGCATGCACAGGTTGTTTCAAACAAAACAAAATACTGATGCTTCTTTTTCCAGCTAACTTCAAAAAAAAAAAAAATATATATAACGAAGAACAAAATTTTTTTAAAACTTTACTAATGGATTTTTTGGGTTTTTGATACAATAAGTAAGAGACCAAAACAACAACAAAAAAAATGTTGCAAAGATTTCTGCAGTATGCAACTTGAAACAAAAAGGGTTAAATGAAATTTATAAGGGTTTATTGTTGCTCTTTTACTTTTGTTGCGGTGTGGCATAAAACAGAAGCATTTCAGGAATATTTCTTTTTTATTCAACGTCTTACAATTTTGTATGTATTTTTGAAAGCATGCGCATTTCAATGTATTAAATACCATTTTTGCTATAAAACAGACCAAACCTTTTAATGAGTTTGTCCGTCTGTCAGTCAGTTGGTATTTTTTTTAACAGTTCACATTTAACTTGGGTGATTTACAAAAAAAAAAAAAACTAAGACACCAAAAAAAATCAGCTCAATAAAATCAAACAAAAAAAAAGGACTTTTTAAATTTTGTCTCATTTGCGGCTTTTAAATGATTTTTCTTTTTTTGACAAAATTCCAAACATCCGTTTAAGATGTATTTTAATTTTTGTCTTTTAAATATGGGGCATTTAAAATTTAAGGGACTAATTATTTAATAAAATTATTAAGATTCTATGATTTTTAAATTACAAACAAATTTAGAAAAAATTTGCGATCCACGATATTTTGCAGTTTCATAGATAAACCAGATAAGTTGTGCCAGACGAATTTAGAGCAAACTAAATTGTTTCATTTCAACAAAAAAAAATTCGGTTGCGATTACCGAAATTTATTTGAACTAACAGAAGCTAAGTTGTTGTAAACAAATTTAGGTAATCGCAACCGAAAATTGGATTGTTAAACTCGAACTATGCAGTTGACTCTGAATACTACTAGCACAACCAATCTGTTTATTCGGTGTATTTTTAATGCCAAATCTCGCACTGAATCAATTAAAAAGTTGAACAGTTTTCGAGATATTGCCAACTTTTCATCTTTTTAAAAAAGTGGTTTTACTTAAATTAAAATATCTCCTTCGGCACACCTAAAATAAACAAATACAACTATTTTTGCATAAAACTGAATTTTTGCAGTTTTGTTCAAATGCATGTAACTTCTACAATTTTTGACGGATTTTATTAAAAAACGTCTTATTTTCATCGTAATAAATAAGACTTGAACTTAACATTCAGAAATAAAATTTAAAAAATGTTTTACTGCGTAAAATTTACAATAGAGCTTACTTTTTTTTATACACTCAAAAAATTATGTAGGTACATTCCAGTGAATATTCACTTAAAACAAATGAAATTTTATTTAAAAACCATTCCACTGTTTTTTCATTTCAAATAAAAACATATTACAGTCAATTTTAAATGTTAATTTAATGACTAACCAAAACATTAAAAAACTAGTGAATATTCACTTATTTTGTATTGAAAAACAGTAAAACTATAGAAGAAATTTTTTACTGCCGAAATTGAATGTAACAGAAAATTCAGTTTTAAGACAGTAAATTATTTCTTTTAAACTACAGATATAGTAGAAAACAAGAAATCCTTTATAAAATTAATGATTTTTCTTTTAAAATAACTTTACTGATTACTTTTTAAAATAACCTACAAACAGTTAATGACATAATTTTCTTAGTGTATGTTTTTTGGCCACTTTGGCCTCAAAAAAACTTTAAAAATTTTTCAGAGAAAAAAAAAATTTTTTATACCCTCCAACTACAGTATGGGGGTATACTCACTTTGTCATTCAGTGTGTAACGCATCGAAATATCGGTCTAGGACCCCATAAAGCATATATATTATTGATCAGTGATCGATTCTAAGACATCCTAGCGATGTCCGTCTGTCCGTCCGTCCGTCCGTCCGTCTGTCCGTCCGTCCGTCTGTGGAAGACACGATACAGTCCAAAATAATAGCGATAGACTCCTGCAATTTGGCATATATATGTCTTATGTTCATAGGCTGGTTAAGTTCGGAGATGGGCAAAATCGGACCCTTGAAGAACTAAACCAACCTCTGAAAAATATCATATTTTTACATGATTTTTTTTGTTTTTGTTTAACAAATCCAACATTTTTATGCTACAAGAAGTTCAAGGTCCTGCATTTGGACCCACAGAATTAGAAAATATCGTTTTACGGTCCGCCCCCCCCCCCCTTTATGGGCGTGGAATAATTTTTTTTTTTTATATAGTGATAAATTTGTATTTCTTTAGTGCAAAAAGCATAAGAATGGTTTTTTTAACACTTATTCGAGAGGAATTGTGCCCCCCAATTACCACTACCGACCCCCCCCCCAAAAAAAAAAGACGCCCCTGCAATTTTTTTTTAAATTTATTTGCATGTTGGAGGGTATAAAAGATTCGGCACAGCCGAATTTAACACTCTTACTTGTTTAAGTTAATTTTTAACGTATTTTGCCTTAAGATTTAGAAAAAAATTAAAAAAAAAACAAGTGAGAGTGTTACATTCGGCTGTGCCGAATCTTTTATACCCTCCAAAATGTAAAAATAACAATATTTAAAAAATCCAGGGGCATCTTTTTTTTGTTCCCCTTGCGATTTTGTACTTCTTTTGAGATAAGAATGTTGCATTTGCTTAGCAAAAGTACAAAAAACCCTTCAAAAAATTAGGTTTTTCTTAGGTTGGTTTAGTTCTCCAAGGGGGAACTTTTTTCCCCTTAGTCCGATTTTGCCCATTTCCGAACTTAACTTGCCTAGGAATATAAGACATATTCGTGCCAAACTTCGGAAGTCTAGCTCTTTTATTTTGGACTGTATCGTGTCTTCTACAGACGGACAGACGGACGGACGGACTGACATCGCTAGAATGTCTTACTTAGAATCGATCACTGATCAATAAAATATATACTTTATGCGATGCGTTACACACGGAATGACAAAGTGAGTATACCCCCATACTGTGGTTGGAGGGTATAATAAAAAAAAAATTTCATACGAAAAATCGATTTTTAAAGTTTTTATTTTTAACGTATTTTGGTTTGCTTTAAGATTTAGAAAAAAATTAAAAAAAAATCTAAAAAAACAATTTCATATGAAAAATCGATTTTTTAAGTTTTTTTTTGTCACTTTGGCCTCGGAAAATTTGAAAAAGTTTTTTTTTTTAAGTTAATTTTATATTTTTAACGTATTTCGGTTTGCTTTGAGATTTAGAAAAATATAAAAAAAAAAATTGTTCATACTAAAAATTAATTTTTTTTAACCACTGTGGCCTCAAAAAAAACTGAAAAATTTTTCAGAGAAAAAATATTTTTTTTTTAAGTCAATTTTATATTTTTATCTTATTTTGGTTTGCTTTAAGATTTAGAAAAAAATAAAAAAAAAATACAAAAAAATTGTTCGTACTAAAATTTTTTTTTTGTGTTTTTTGGCCACTTTGCCCTAAAAAAAAAACTGAAAAATTTTTCAGAGAAAAAATTATTTTTTTTAGGTTAATTTTATATTTTTAACGTATTTTGGTTTGCTTTAAGATTTAGAAAAAAGTGAAAAAAAATCTAAAACAAATTTTAATACGAAAAATCGATTTTTTAACGTTTTCTGGTCACTTTGATTTCCAAAACCATTGAAAAATTCTTCAGAGAAGAATTTAAGTTAATTTTATATTTTTAACGCATTTTGGTTTGCTTTAAGATTTAGAAAAAAATATCTATACAAAATTTTTCATACGCAAAATCGATTTTTTAATGTTTTTTGGCCACTTTGGTCTCGGAAAAAATTAAAAAATTCTTCAGAGAAAAAATAATTTTTTTTAAGTCAATTTTATATTTTTAACGTATTTTGGATTGCTTTAAGATTTAAAAAAAAAAATAAAAAAAAATCTAAAAAATTTCATACGAAAAATCGATTTTTAATGATTATTTGGCCACTTTGGACTCCCGAGTAAAAAAAAACTTTTAAGATCTAATTTGATCTCAAAATTGGCTGTATCAAGTTGGATCAGATATTGATCTAATTGTATTATTTTAGATACACAAATATAAAAAATGATACAATTAGATCCGAATTTTGGTCACATCCAATTAAACCCTCTTGCTCTTATTTTATGTAAATAAATATAGATTTATATAATTACATAAAGTCAGATAAATTTATGTATAACCTCAGATAAGAAAATGGATCCGCAATAAATCTTAGATAAAATTAGATCTGAACATATAAAAAGTCATATATAATTTAATATGATTGTATCAAATTATATATCATTATATCAAAACTTTTTTACTAGGGCTCGGAAAAAATTAAAAAATTCTTCGGAGAAAAAATATTTTTTTTTTAAGTCAATTTTATATATTTATCTTATTTTGGTTTACTTTAAGATTTAGAAAAAATTGTTCAGACTAAAAATCGATTTTTTTTAATGTTTTTGGCCACTTTGGACTCGGAAAAAATCGAAAAATGCTTCAGAGTAAAAATATTTTTTTTTATGTCAATTATATATTTTTATCTTATTTTGGTTTGCTTTAAGATTTAGAAAAAAAAATGTTCATACTAAAAATGAATTTTTTAATGCTTTTTGGCCACTTTGACCTCAAAAAAACTAAAAAAATTTTCAGAGCAAAAATTATTTTTTTTAAGTTAATTTTATATTTTTAATGTATTTGGTTTACTTTAAGATTTAGAAAAAAATTAAAAAAAAAATAAAACAAAAAATTTTCATACGAAAAATCGATTTTTTTTTTAATTTTTTGGTTACTTTGGCCTCAGAAAATATTGAAAAATTCTTCAGAGAAAAAGTAATTTTATATTTTTAACGTATTTTGGTTTGCTTTGAGATTTAGAAAAAAATAAAAAAAAATCTAAAAAAAATGTTCATAAGAAAAATCGATTTTTTAACGTTTTTGATCACTTTGGCCTTGCAAAACATTGAAAAATTCTTCAGAGAAAAAATTATTTCGGTTTGTTTTAAGATTTAGAAAAAATAAAAAAAAAAATCTAAGCAACATTTTTAAGACTTCATTTTTCGACCAACTGCGCACCATATTCAACATTTGGTACACTGTGCAATGGAGTATGGTTTGATCCATTTGATCATTTATATAATTATGACAATCATACTGTGATCATCAACTATTTTTAAATTACTAGTTTTAATCATACTATGATCAGCGAAGATGATCGTTAAAATCGTGTTATCATAAAGTTATCAACAGGGACAGGACCTTCATGCACTAAAAAACTATGTTTTAGGCGCCTAAAATATGCACTAAAAAGTCTTGAAATATGCACTAAAAATCTTAAAATATGCACTTAAAATCATAAATATACACTTGTTTTTTACTTTTTTTTTTTTTTTAAACATAAAATTTGAATTCAGTGTGGCATTTTAGGCTTAGATATACATAAATGCAGTGTGTGTAAAAAGTTATTAAAAAAAATTATCTAAAAAAATTTAATAATTGCTCTAATTAAAAAAAATATATCATTAAAAATTCCTAAAAATAGCTAAAAGTACAAAAAATTGTTAAAAATCTAAAATTTATACAAAATATGACCTAAAAATATGCAATTATAGCGAAATAGTACCAAAATATGCAAAAATATGCATTTTAAGCAAAATATGCAAAAATATGCACTAACGAATCGATGCCATTTTAAAGCAAATTCTTTGATTCGCAAAGATATCTTGTTTATACTGTTCTTTGACCAAAGGGGAAAAACATGCATTTGCATGAAAGTCCTCTCCTTGGTTATCAATCATACTATGTTGCCCCTCTATTATGGTTGTCGCAATCATGTTTCTTCTATGCGTGTAGTGGTATATATATTTTGTCAATTAAACATTAAACTCTTATTTTAATTGACCCAAATAAATTTTTAATCGATTCTTTAAATTAATTTCCTCTTTAAGGAATCAACAATTATTTTATCATAAATACATATTTTCATTAATTTTTTTTTATTTAATATTTTGTTTTGCGACCCCTAACACCGTCCGACAAAAACAAAAAAAGTCGTTAAACACGTTTGAAACTAGAGACTTATTGTAGTAAAACTGCATTTATAGTTTTTGTTTTTGTGATCCTGTTTCCTTTTAAATATACATCAAAGTTTTAGAGGATTAATTGTTTGTAAAATATTTGTTTTTGTCCTAGGATGCCACTAGTGATGGCAAATGAAAGAGGAGTATCTCCGCAAATTTTCCCATTTTATTAATTTCTCATATCAGGAAAAAACGAGGTAAGTCATGTCCTTTCAAAACTTTATCCATCAATATCATTTAAAATGTTTAACATAATATTTTGAAAAAAAGTTTTGAAAGGGCATTATACAAAAATACAAAGATTTTCCTGAAATGGGTTAAAAAAATGAAAAATTAGCAAAGATTCTCCTCTTTTATTTTCCATAGAGACATTATAAGGCAAGTAAAAATATTTTACGAAATGTAATCCTTTAAAACTTTGAAGTCATTGTTTAATAAATTCCAACAAGTTAAATATTATTTTTTTCTTTCTTTAACTGGACACTTTGAGATAAATGTCCCATATTTTCTGAAAGCCTTTGATTGTTTTAGTTTCTTTGTAATGTTTTTTTTTTTTTTTTTTTTTTGGAATCATTTTAAAACATTTTTATGATTGAATGTCAAAATTTTGTTCGTTTTTGGTTAATTTTTTTGTTGTGTCCTAGTGTATAAGTGTGTGTTTGATATAATGATTCTTTTGCAGAAAACATGTTTAAAACATTCTTTAACAAAATACAAAAAAAAATCAACAAAACAAAAATTGAAATTAATTTTTACTTGTATGTTTTTATTTTGTTAAACAACATTTCAATGAATTGTTACTGTTTGGTGGCAATTCGTTTAAAAGAAAAAACTCTTCCAGATAAATAACCATTAAATATTTGTGTTTCTTTTTTCTTTAAAAGTTCTCTGTAATTGTTTACACAAAAATTCTACTTCATTTAGCTGTTATTTAAAATAGTTTAAGCTTAACGAAAGCCGAAGGCTATGTTGTTATGCTTTTATTTTAAAAATTGTTTAAATTTCTTTAAATATATATTTTAATTGCAGAAAAAGGATCTGTAAAACCATGACATATTACTAAATATTTGGGATTTTTAAAAAAACTTTAATGAGCAATTACTCAATACACATCTATTTTGATAAAAAAAAACTGAAGATTTTTTTTTTGCAAATTTTAAATGAAATATACAAATCCCATGGAACATTAACCCATTTTTTACCAGGGTGTGTTTAAGCACCCGCTTATCACTTCTTGAGAAAATAAAAAGCATGTAAAAATACAAATAAATAATTATTTGTTTTGGAAGTTTTTATCAAGGTTTGGTCTATTGCTAAATAAAGAAGATATTTTTGGAAAATTTTCACAACAATTTCAAATGTTTAAATTTCCGGTAATTATTTACCAGGGGAAGAAAATGAGTCGTTCCTGAAAGTTTCGTCAAAAAATTCTAAAGTTAAAAATTCGGGTAAGAAATAGGTTAAGTGAAAAAAAAATTATATACATATTTAAATTGTACTCTCATCATGACCTACAAATCAAAAGACTTAAGAAACGAACATTATATGCAAAAGAAAACTAAAATGTGTCTTTATCCCATTCATTAAGATTGCCTGGACTTAGAATTAATAAAATTAATTTAATAAATAAAATTCCAAATTTTGGTAGTATGACTAATTCGTCATAAAATTTGACTAGTAATAGCACTGTGCAACAGTGAAAAAAAACACAAGCACTTGACTATATAGGTTTGATTCTACTACCAAAAGGCAGTAAAACCCAGTACTCACAATCAGATGGTCCAGTTTGGTGACCAATTCCTTTTTATGGGCCGCCAATGATTCAGAAAAGCAGTGGGACCCTTAAAAATGTGGTGTCATCAGGTTTTGACCAACTTGCTATCGCTTAAGTATACTTGGCAAAAATGTGGCTAACACACTCAGAGAAAAATGCTTCATAATATTTATGACATGGTTTCATAAATATTTTTGTCATAAAATTTCATTATATTTATGAAAGCTTCATAAATATAATGAAGTTTTGTGTAAAAAGTCTATGAAATGCACTTCATAAAATTTCACGATTTCATAAAAAAATCATAAAAATCATAAAATTTCATTATATTTATGAAAGCTTCATAAATATAATGAAGTTTTGTGTAAAAAGTCTATGAAATGCACTTCATAAAATTTCACGATTTCATAAAAAAAATCATAAACGTATCATATGATTTTTTTATAATATGATTAAGAAATTGGGGCAAAACAATTATAGCTCCTGAAGAGGATTTTTAAAATTTGAATTCCTTATTGTAGGTAATCCAATGTAAATATCAAAAATTTTATTTCTAAAAAAAATAATATATTTGCTTTATTAATGAAACATTTCATAAATAATATGAATCTTTTTCATAAATATAATGAAACTTGTCATTAAAGTTCGTCCAATGTAACTGTTTCATAAATATTATGAAATGTTTCATAAATACTTTGAAACATTTCATAAAAATAATATTATCTTTTACGAATTTCATTATAATTATGAAACTACTTCGTAGTACCAATGAAGTTATATATAAATACTATGAAATAATATCCTAATGTGATCAAATTTTAAAAATAAAATTAAATCTATGAAATGTTTCATCGTATTTATGAAAAACTTCATAATATTTTTGAAGAGTTTAAAAAAAGTTTATGAAATTGTATTCATTATATATATGAAACCTTTCATAAATATAATCCCGAGTAAAAATAAACATATATAACAATATATAACTTGATGCAAAAATAATAAATCATATATGATTATACATCGCGTGAGATATTTTCTAAATTTTTTAAATGCAGTCATATTTAGTTACACATAATTCAATCATGATTCGGATTAAAAGGTGTACGTTTGATATAATTATATAAAATTATATAAGGGTCAATACAAAATTTGTTTTTCTGTATAATTTAATATAAAATTATATATATCTTATTCTGTTCCATATATAACTATAAATGTTTCCAATTAACCAAAAATGTTCTAAGTTTTTTAGGCTAAGTATAAGAAACTTTTTAAAATGTTCCTAAACATTTCCTTGTTAGGGTTATGTATATCACCTATCTGGTTCGAAGCGTACCCGAACATTTTTTTTTTAAGAAAATTATATGTTTGGTGAATGTATCGTTGACCTGTGGTGTAACTCAACCCAAACCAAAAAACACCAGGATTTTACATGTTTTTATGCAATTAGATCTAATTAGATCCACTAATATATGGCAATGTCTGGTCAAAACTCGGATGAAATCAAATCATATTTTATACAAATTGATCTTTTTTAATGCAAACATATCCACCATTTTTCGGATCAAATTGCGTTTAATTATATATTGTATTACATATCATCATATATTGCATCATATAAAAATTTTTACTCGGGATGAAAAATTTCATAAATATTGACCCTATGAACAATTATAAAAATGTTTCATTGTATTTATGAAACTGTTACATTGGACGAACTTTAATGAAGGTTTTCATTATATTTATGACAGTTTTAATAAATATAATGAAGCTTTTTCTTTGAGTTTAGTCCGTCGAACAAATTCTGTTCAGATTTTATGGAAAACAAACATTTTTTTCCTGGACTTTTTTAAAAAAAAATATGGGAACAAATATATTTTTTTTTTCATGTTTCCCAGCATAACTGACAGGGAATGTTGATTTTTCTCTAACAACTCTAACTGCCTCAAAAGTGCCCTTAGAGGAGTCAAATGTGTTATTGACCCTTAATATTTTGTCCATCCCAACATCTTCTCAGAATATACCCACGCTCTATCTCTAACCCTTAAAGCGGTTCCCATACAATTATTTTATTTTTTTATAAATTAATTTGATAAAAGCAGCTCCTGCCGCTTTCTTGGTGCCTCTTAGAGTGGTCAAAAGTGAGACCGATTCCTATTTATTTTTACCCCTCAAACTTTTTCCGAATAAACCTATACCCTACAAAATGACATTTCTATTAAATTTTCTCCCACCGCTATAACTGTCCCAAGAGTGCCCCTAGAGGGGTTGTAATGTATGAGCGACCCGTAATAGTTTTTGATTCCCAACATTTTTTCAGAACATATCTTCCCTCTATCTTTAACCCTTAAAGTGGTTCCGTTTTATTTTTTTTTATATTTTTTACTTTTTATAATTTTTTTTTACTATTTTTTTCTTAATTGTATGGGGACCCCTTTTAACGGTTAAAGATAGAGGGTAGATATGTTTTGAAAAAATGTTGAGGTTCACAACCCATTGGGGGTAGGTCATACATTTGACTCCTCTTGCGGCACTCTTGGGACAGTTAGAGCAGTAGGAGCAAATTTTATTAAAATGGCATTTTGTATGGGAGCCCCCATTGAGTAGAGATAGGGTGTAGGTATATTCGTAAAAAGGGGGGGGGTTGAGGGGTAAAAATAAATAGGGGTCGGTCTTACCTATAACCACTCTAGAAGGCACCATGGAAATGGTAGGAGCTGATTTCAAAAAATAAATTTATAAAAAGATAAAAAAAATTGCATGGGGTCCGCCTTAAGGGTTAGTGATAGAGCGTGGGTATGTTCTGAGAAGATGTTGGGATGGACAAAATTTTAAAGTTCGATTATACATTGACTCCTCTAGGGCACTTTTGAGGCAGTTAGATCTGTAGGAGCAGTTTAATAAAAATGTAATCTTTGCCCTTGTGTTTTTAAAAATATATTTATTTGTTAATCTCTCAGAACCTGAGAGTTTTCTTAACACAAAATCTCTTATGCACTGATACAAATTTGCTACCTCCTATTTTACGAGAATTCCTAGTAAAAATTACGAGGTTTTTCGTAATTTTACAAGATTTTTACAAATAAAATTGTAAATTTACAATTTTTTTGGCGAATCAAACTTACAAAAAATTTTCGGAAATTTTTTTTGTAAAAAGTCTTGGAAATTTGTAAAATTACAAGAAAAACTGTAAAATTATAAGAAAAAAAAGTAAGTTTCGATCGAAAATTATTTGTTAAAAAACAGGGAAACTGTCAAATATTGGCAAAATGGGATTACGAGACTTTTTCTAGTAATTAGACAATGTTGTTTTTTTTTTTTTTGAGTGTAGAAATTTTGTACGTAAAACAAAAACAAATTTAAGTTTTTTGATTGTGTTTTACGTTCAAATTGTATAGTCACTTACTTCGACCGAAATAGCGAATCGCACAGTAAGACTTATTCTTCAGAATCCTAGAATTTTTTCAAAGATAAAAATCTAAGAGTTTATCTATTAAAAAAGTGTCTTAGAGAGTTTTTGTATAAAAAAAATGTGTTAGAATCTGAGTGGTTTTTTTAGAAAAATAAAATGCCTCAGAATCTAATAGTTTTTCTACAGAAAAAATATTTTTTTCAATAAAAAAAAATTTCAGAATCCAAGACTTTTTCTATTAAAAAAAATGTTACAGGATCTGGGACTTCTATTTAATGAAAAAATTTACAAGAATCTGATGAAAAAAAAAACGCAGAATCTGAAACTTTTTCTATAGAAAAAATTTCTCAGAATCTGATATTTTTAATGTAGGAAAAATTTCGCAGAATTTGAGACTTTTTCTACAAATAAAATGTCAGAATCTCAGATTTTTTTTTATAAAAAAATCATCAGAATCTGAGAACTTTTCTATAGAAAAAATGTCTTAGAATCAGAGACTTTTTCTATAGAAAAAAATTCTGTAGAAAAAATTTCGCAGAACTTGATACTTTTTCTATAAAAATTTCGCAGAACTTGAGACTTTTTCTATAAAAAATGTCTTAAGATCTGATACTTTTTCTATAGAAAAAATGTTTCAGAATCTGAGCCTTTTTCTCTAGAAAAAATGTCTCATAGTCTGAGACTATAGAGAAAACGTCACAAAATCTGAGATTTTTCTATAGAAAAAATTACTCAGAATCTAAAACTTTTTCTATAAAAAAAATTTCTCGTAATCTAAGCCTTTTGCTAAAAAAATGTTATAGAATCTAACAATAAGACTTTTTCTACAGAAAAAATTCTCAGAATCTGAAACTTTCTCAAAAAATGTCTCAGAATCTGAGACTTTTTAGAAAGTTATATATGCCCTAAAAAAGGAAAAAATATTTTAAAATGGGGCATTTTTCGATATCATGAAAGGTATAAACTGTAACACCAGAATCAATTTGTATCACCAACCAGTTAACTGCAAAACAAAAGACTTAAGAAACAAGCATGGCCAAATTAATATCAAACAATAATATAATGGTTACAAATTTAATTTTTACTCAAATTTAATGTTCAAATTAAATTTCAAATTAAAATTGCATACTAAAATATACACAAATTTATTGCAATTGTTATTTTAATAAAATTTAATATTTACTTATAATATTTAAATTTTATATAAGTTCTTTATCAGATTAAATAAAAGTATTATATTAAAAGTTCAATAGACTATTAGAAAAAACCCAGGTATACTCTAAAAGAAAACAAAAAAATATTCTTAACCAACAGCAAAGAAAACCTGAACCTTCAATTCATATATATATATTTTTTCATCATATATTTTCTTCTGTGTATTCATAACAATAAGAATAACAAAAGCAAAACAAAATCTCAAACAAAGAATTTTAAATTGAAAAGAAACCAAAAGAAGATACGTAAATGGTGGTTGTTGTTCTTAAATAAAAAAAAAACTATTAGGAATCAAGTATAAATATCTTGTTTTTTTCTCCTGTTATTCACTACTTTTTTGTTTTAAATTTATTTTATACAAGTCTTTTCATTTTCAACATGGCCAAGCATGTGTTTAAGCCAAAACATTTTGATTCTAAATTCTATAAAAAAAAAAAATATCTAAACAGCTTCTACAAGCAACAGCATCATCAATATGAAGACATCAGTGATGTCAACTATTTTAGTTGAAGGGACTGAACATTTTAATTAACATGATTCTGATATATTTTTCTTATAGAAAAGTTCCCAAACTCTAAGACAGTTTGCGTATAAAAAAAAACAGATTCTGAAGCATTTTTTGTGTAGAAAAGTTCTCAGATTTTCAGACATTTTTCGAATAAAACCATTTTTCAGATATTCTGGGATATTTTTCGTATAGAAATTTAAAAATAAATCTCCGATACTCACACATTTTTTGTATACAAAAATTATCAGATTCTGAGACATTTTTCATATAGAAACATCAGATTCAGAGATATTTTTCTTTTAGAAAAATTTTTAGACATTTTTCATATAGAAAATTTTTTATATAAAAAAAATCACTGATATTTACACATTTTTTGTATTGAAAAATTCTCAGATTCTGAGACATTTTTCGTATAGAAAAATTCTCAGATTCTAAGACATTTTTCGTATAAAAAATTCTCAGATTATGGGACATTTTTCGTATAGAAAAATTCTCAGATTCTGAGACATTTTCCTATAAAAAAATTCTCAAATTCTGAGAAATATTCAAAGATTTTGAAATATATATCGTATCGTATATATCGAAGACTTTTTTCAAATAGAAAAATTCTCTGATTCTGATACATTTTTCTTAAAGGAAAAATATCAGATCCTGAGACATTTGTCGTAAGGGAAAGTACTCAGATTTTGAGACGGTGACAGGACATAATCCCCACGGACATTACCCCCATAATGGAAATGGGGATTATGACCGAATTCATTATGGTCTTAATCCCCATAATAGTTGTGGGGACTGTGACCGTTTCCAAAACGGTCATAATCCCAATGGGGATTATGTCCGTTCCTTGTTGGGATTACGACCGAACTTTTTTCGGTCATAACCCCCATTCACATTTTGGGGAGTAAGTCCAAAGCAATTTTGGTCATTATCCCCGTTTTCTGCAGAGAGGGTGGGTTTAATGCATGGAGTTTGTAATCCCTAAGCCCGGCCGAAGGCCGGCTACGCAGAAAAACTTTAAAGTAAAAAAAAAAAAAATTTTGGGGATTATGACCAACTAGTATAGAAGACATAATCCCCATAATGGGGATTACGGCCATTTGTTACGCGGTCATTATCCCAATAAATCTGGGAATTATGTCCGTTTTTTATTGGGATTATGTCCAAATAATTTTTGGTCATAGTCCCCACTACCATTATGGGGATTATGACCGAAATGAATTTGGTCATAAGTAATCCCCATAACGGAAATGAGGATTATGTCCGTGGGGATTATGTCATGTCACCTTTTGAGACATTTTTCTTATAGAAAAATTCCAGCTCCTGAGACATCATTCGAAAAGAAAAACTCTCAGATCTTACGACATTTTTCGTATAAAAAAATTCTCAGATTCTGAGAATTTCTCAGAATTCTCGGATTCTGAGTAATTTTTGGTATAAAAAAAATTCTCAGATTGTGAGATTTTTTTCGTATAGAAAAATTTTCAATTTTTAAGGCATTTTTTGTATAGAAAAATTCTCAGATTCTAAGACATTTTTTCGTATAGAAAAATTCACAGATTCTGAGACATTGTTCGTATTGAAAAATTCTCAGATTCTGAGACATTTTTCATATTAAAACATTATCAGATACAGAGACATTTTTCGTATTCAAAAATTCACAGACATTTTTCGTATAGAAAAGTTCTTAGATTCTGCGACATTTTTCGTATAGAAAAATACTCAGATTCTTAGAAATGTTTCGTGTAGAAAAAATCTTAAATTCTGAGATTTTTTTCGTATAAAAAAATTCTCAGATTCTGAGACATTTATCTTAAAGAAATTTTCTCAGATTCTGAGACATTTGTCCTATAGAAAATTTCTCAGATTCTGAGACATTCATCTTATAGAAAAATTCTCAGATTCGTAGACATTTTTTTTATAGAAAAATTCTCAGATTCGTAGACATTTTTTCTATAGAAAAATTATCAGATTCTGAGACATTTTTCGTATGGAAAGATTCTCAGATTATGAGATATTTAAAAAATTCTCTGATTCTGAGACATTTTTCGTATAGGAAAATTCAGATTCTGAGGAATGTTTTGAACAGATTCAGCGACATTTTATGTATAGAAAAATTATATTATAATTAGAGTTTTTTGTATAGAACAATTCTCAGATTCTGAAACATTTTTTGTGTGACAAAATTCTTTAATTCTGAGACATTTTTCGCATAGAAATATTTTTAGATTCTGAAACATTTTTTGTATAGAAAAATTCTAAGAATCTAAAACTTTTTTGTAAAGAAAAATTCACAGATTCTATGACCTTTTTCATATAGAAAAAATCTCAGATTCTAAAACATTTCTCAAATTTTAATTGGCCGAAATGGAGATTTTTAAAAAATTCAGAGAAATTTTTCCTACATATTCTAAGACATTTTTCGTATAGAAAAATTCTCAGATTCTAAGACATTTTTTGTACTGAAAATTTCACAGATTTTAAAAAATTTCTAAAACAAATTCTGAGACATCATTCGTATAAAAAATTCTCTTATACTCAGACATTTCTCAAAGAGGAAAAGCTTCAGATTCCGAGACATTTTTCGTAGAGAAAAATTTTCAGATAGAAAAATTCTCAGATTCTGCGACATTTTTCGTATAAAAAATTCCCAGATTCTGAGACAATTCTCGTATAGAAAAGTTCTAAGATTCTGAGACATTTTTCGAATAGAAAAATTCTCATTTTTCGCATTAAAAAAATTCTCCGGTTCTGAGACTTTTAAATTCTTAGATTCTTGGACATTTTTCGAAATAAAAAATTCTCAGATACTGTGAGATTTTTCCTATTGAAAAATTATCAGATACTATGAAACTTTTCGTATAGAAAAATTCTCAGATTCTGAGACATTTTTCGCATAGAAAGATTCCGGGATGTTTCTCAGACTCTGAGACATTTTTTGTAAAGAAAATTTCTCAACATCTGAGACATTTTTTGCATAGAAAAATTGTCAGATTCTGGAACCATTTTTGTATAGAAAAATTCTGAGACATTTTGCGTATAGAAAAATTCTTAGATTTCTCAGATTCTGGGACATTTTTCGATCAGATTCTAATGCGTTTTTCCTATAGATAACACAGTGCAGCAGCACATTTAGGGCCTCAACCAAACCAAGACAGTTTGAAAGTACTTATGTGTAGTAGTAAAAACAACAAAGGGTTTAGCTCTGTAACGTCACAAATTTTTTTTATAGCCCACTGAATTTTTCAGTTTTTTTTTTCAAAGGCGTTGGAAAGAGTCGAAAAAACTAATGTTAATGTTTTTTTTAACTTAAAATAGTGTTTGGATGTATTCAATAGAATTTTATGGGGAACATTTTTCTAGAGTACGCTAAACCTCTATCTCCCGTTTAAATGGGTCATTTACGTCATTTTTTTAAGAAATGGCTCAGAAACCTACTAAGACGTGCGTTTAAAGGGTTAAAATGTTCTACGATTATTTTCAGCATCAAATTTCACTGGCGGTTACTGAAGGCAGAAAGTTCGACCGGTATACGAAAAATGCATAAAAAAGGTTAATTGGAAATTATCATTAACTTTTATATTTTTTCCTATATTTGTTAATTACAACTGTATACAATTTCTGGCAAAAATATAAAAAAATTAATGACACTTTACAATTTATCTTTTTTCTGCATTTTCTTTATATCAGTCGAACTTTCTGCCTTCAGTAACCCCTAGTGAAATTTGATGCAGAGTATATTCGTAGAACATTTTAACCCTTTAAACGCAAGTTTTAGTAGACTTTTGAGCCATTTCTTAAGAAAATTACTTAAATGACCAATAAATACGGCAGGTAAAGGGTTAATATATTCTAGAAAAAAATTCCCCATCAAATTCTTTTGAAGACATCCAAACACTATTTTAAGCTCAAAAGAACAGTTACATTATTTTTTTCGACTTTTTTCAAACGCCTTTAAAAGAAAAATGAAAAATTTAGTGGGCTATAAAATAAATTTGAGACGCTACAGAGCAAAACCCATTAGGGGTTTAACTACTACACACAAGTACTTTCAAACTGTCTTGGTTTGGTTGAGGCCCTAAGAAATGACACAGTGTAATTTTTTAGTTTCTGAGACATTTTTAGAAGTTTTTCGTATAGAAAAATCTGAGATTCTGAGACATTTTTCTTTAGAAAAAATCTTAGACTCAGAGACACTTTCTTTAGAAAAAATCTCAGACTCAGAGACATTTTTCGCACAGAAAATTTTTTCAGATTATGAAATATTTTTAATATAGAAAAAATTTTCAGATTTTGAAAACTTTTTAAAGTGGATTTATATATTAAAATCACTAGATTGACATTAGTGATAGTCATCTTACATTTTGTTTTTTGAGAATCATGAATACTTCAACTTATTCTAAGACTTTTTTTTTTGTTAGATTATGTTTTGTTATTTTCTTCTTTCTTTTCATTTCTTCTTCTTTAATACTAAAATTTTTGTTGTTGTTTCTTAGAAATTTTACACAGTTTTTTTATTGACCAATTTTGTTTTTTTTTTTAGTGGTGGTTGATTTTTTTTTTTATTTTATATAAAAAAAACACGTTAAATTCATGGAATTTTGTTTGCATCCTTTTTAGTCTGTTAAGTGTTTTTAAGATTCTTTTTGTTGAGCATTTGGTATTTTTTTTTATTATTATTATTCCTCATCATCTATACAAAACTAAAATCAAACTACTGTTGGTTAGTTTCTAATACGCTTTAATTGTTCTTAAAATTTTATAGTCTTTTGAGGATTTTAGTATATTTTTTTTCATTGGGATTTTTGGTTCTTTTTTGTGTCTGCTTTGTAGCCAGGAATTTTGTTTCCTAAATGTTTGTGGTGTTTTTATGACAACGTTGTTTCGTTTGAGAAAATATTTCTTTAAGAGTTTTTGACAAATTTTAAATGCTATTCACTTGTTTTTTTTTTTCTGATTGTGTATTTTGATATTTCTGTTTTGAAAGATTTTGGGGAGTTTTTTTTTTTTACTTTGTGAAATAATTTAGTTTTGATGTTTGGTATTTAAAAATAAAAAAAAATATCGATAATTTGTTTTTGGAGACATTTTGAGAGAACAAAAAAAAATAATACTTAAGAAAGACCTTGAAAGTCTGGACTATTTAGAAGATTTTTGAAAAATAAAAAATAAAAATAATGAGTTGAAAAATTAAGTTTTTAAATAAGAAATTTGTGCGATGAGATATTTTGTTAAACAGGAAAAATTTTTAAAAAGTTTCGGATATTAAAGTCCTTTAAATGAACAAAAATTTAATTTAAAGATTTATAGTGTTCAAAATGAAGTAATATTTAGAAAATTTTTGATAAGTTTTTAGATTTATTTTTGTAAAATAAAATTACAAATTTTCTAAACGTTTTTTTGCCACTTTTTTTTCTGGTCTGAGGATATAAGATTTTTAAATGTTGCAGTGGTCTCAAATTTTGAAACGTTGTAGAATTTAAAATATTGAGTAAAGGTAAAGTGTTAAAAAACCACAAAAATCCTCGGAGATTCTTCTAGAGGGGTAACAAAATTTTTGTTTGTTTCATGTGTAATGCATTTTAAAAATTTGTTGAGATCGTGAGTCGAGAAATTTTCAATACATTGTTGATAAATTTCTAGAATTGGTTTTGGAATAACCTTTTTTTATTTCAATACCAAACAATCTGAAAAAGTCACTTTAGAAGAAATCTGAAAAAAAAAATGTTGGAACAATATAAATAATTTTCGTGACAACAAAAATTTGTGAAATTTGTCAAAATATCCCAGCAGAAATTTTGCTGAACGTTCAGCAGCTTTTGGAAGGGGAACTTGAGTAAAGGAGCGCATCCAATTGCGCTGAATTCATGCTAGTTGGATACACAGAAACAGCGCTCTTTAGATGCACTGAAATCACGTGTCTTTAGAGCGCTGATTTAAGCAGAATAAAGATGCTGTAAATTCATGTATCTTTTTAGCGCTGATTTAAGCAGATTAAAGATGCAGTGAATTCATGTATCTTTGTAGAGCTGATTTAAGCAGAATAAAGACGCTGTAAATTCAAAGTTGAAATCAAATAACTAAAATTTAAAAAAATATAACAAAAAAATTCATTCGTTTTACTTTAAAAAACTTTATTTATGTGAAACAAAATGAAAAAAAAAATCGGAAGTGAACATCAAAAAAATATCGGAAATTTTCATTTTCACATTTTTTATGGGATTTTTTTTTAGGAACAGCGGTCAAAGATGTTATGATTGAAGCGCTCTTTGCAGCGCTGATTAATGAGCAATAATGATGCAGTCAAATCATGTGTCTTTGTCTAAAACTCATGTTTTTTTATTCAAAAAGTGTTAAAAATATTAAAAAGGAAAGCAAGTGTGAAATTTTATCAAAAAATAATTACACATTATAAGTTTTATATAAAAAATCTTAAAAAAAAATTAAAATTTTTTCCCCTTCCTTTTACTGCATCCCTAAGAGCGCTCTTTGGATGCGCTACGGTATGCTATAAACAGATGCTGTGTCGCCAAAATCTCGATTTATTTCTGCTGGGATGCGTCACGGTTGAATTTATCTTTATACTCACAATTAGTTTAGGTGTGTTAGAAATTTTCAAAAATTTTACAGTTTTTTTCCTAAGTCTTTTAACATATATGGCTACTAATAAACAAGTTGTCAACTTAAATAAAATCATAATTTATTGATTAAAAAATATCATAATTTTTAAGCCCACTAAACAAAAGATTTAAGACACAAACTTGAAAAAAATATTGTTTTGGAAATTAATAAATTTAAAATTAAATATTACTAGAATGTGGCTTAATATCAACTTATTTTTTTAAATTAATTTATATTGTTTAAACTATTTTAATAATTTATTATTTCTACACTTGTCCTAACTTATTATGGATTATTTAAATTTAACACTTGAAATATTTTTGGTCAAATAAAATATATTTTTGATGAAATAAGATATATCTATTAGACTTTACACGGGCTTTGCCAACTTTTAATGTTCTCTTAAAAGAAAAATAATTTATAAAGTGGAATTTTTGAAATGAAAAAAGACCTAAAACGCGTGTTGGCTTGTAAAGACAAATAAAAAAAAAACATGTAAACAAAATTAAAAAATTAAATTCAGCTTGGCCGAATCCAGTAATACCCTTTACAATGCCAAAATATTGTGATAACAAATGAAAATACTTTTTTAGAAGAGATTGTAACTTTTTCAACGAAAAAATAATCTTTTTTTTGAGAAGGTTGATTACAAAAATTTTGTGTTAAGTAAAAAATTGTTTTAATTAAAAAAAATGTTTTTTTTTTTGAATAGGTTGATAAGAAAATTTTTTTGTTTAGTAACCAACTTTTTTAATTACACTGTGCAACAAATTTTGGGTCATCACTCTGAGCCTCAATGGCTTCAAAGCCTTACGATAGTAGACCATCAAATAGACAAAATCACCAAAGGATTTTCCAAAGTCATTTCGGATTTCTTTTTTATAGCCCACTGAAGTTTTTAATTTTTTTTTTCAAAACAAACTATAATAAAAATACATCTGAGCTTCTAAAAATGGTTTGATGTCTTAAGTAAAATTGTATGGCGGTTCTTTTCTTAGAACATATTAACCCTTTAACTGCCATTTTAATGGGTCATTTTAGTCCTTTTTCAAAAACTGAACATAGAAGTAAAATAAAACGTAAAATTAAAGGGTTAAAATGTTCTTAAAATATTTTTCCTCATAAAATTTCACTAGGGGTAGTCAAAGGCTGAAAGTTTGTGCAACATACGCAAAATGCTTCATAATGGACAAACATAAAATATCAATGTTTGCTATATTTTTTACCAAAGTAGTGTTAAAAATGACGCAAAAGTTTTCTACTCCTGCCCAAAATATTAAATCATGATAATGTTTTATTTAATAAAAACTTTATACGAATAACCCTCACATATTTGCAAAAAAATATGTAAGGGTTAAAAAAATATTCAGAAAAAAAAAATAACTCCAAATTTATTCAATATTCACAAAAAATTTGGAAATTTAAGAACAAATCAAGAAAATACAAAAAATAAGCCAGAAAAATGCAGATATATTCAGAAAAACTCACAAATTTCAGAAAGAAAAACAACTAGAAAATTTAGAAAATTCTGAATATATAACATTTTTTTTTATTTATAATTAAATAAAAAAGTATAAAGAATTAATGCAAACAAATTTTGCCCTAACAAAAAGAAATGTACAAGCTAAACTAAAGAGTATAAAAAATTCGGCAGCAAAGAATATACCACTCTCACTTGTTTATAAACAAGTGGAAAATTTTTATGCGAAAAGCTTTGGTGAAAAAGTAGTTTTGGTAAAAAAAATTTTTTTTTTTCACTAAAAACAAAATTATGTTAAAAAAAATTAATGAACCCAAATTTTTTTTTTCATCAAAATTTTTTGACGAATTTTTTTATGAAAAGAAACATTTTTTGATGTAAAAAAAAATTGATGAAAAAAAAATTTTTTTGATGAGAAAAAAATTGATAATAAAAAAATTTGATAAAAAAATTTGATTAAAAAATAATTAATGAAAAAAATATGTTAACCTGCCTAGGAACATAAGATATATTCATGCCGAATTTGGGGGGTGTAGCTCTTTTATTTTGGACTGCATCGTGTTAAATACACTCCCTAAGTAGGCTCCCATACAAATAACAGTAGGAGCAAATTTTATAAAATGTAATTTTGTATGGGAGCCTACTTAGGAAGTGGAGATAGGGCGTAGGTATGTTTTAAAAAAATGTTGTAGGGTAAAAACAGATGGGGGTCGGTCTCACTAATGACCCCTCTCGGACGCACCATTGGACCGGTAGGAGCTGATTAAATAAAACAAATTTACAAAAAATAAAAAAAATTGTATGGGGACCGCCTTAACAATTATAGATAGAGGGTAGGTGTTCAGGGAAAATGATTGGACTAAAAAAAAATATTGTGGGTCGGTCATACACTGTGTTGCTCAAAGGCCACTATTAGGGCAGTTAGAGCGGTTGGAGCAAATTTTAAAAAATGTCGTTTTGTGTGGGAGCTCCCTTAGAAATTGGAGATAGGGTATTAGTTTGTTCCAAAGAAATGTTAAGACGTAAAAATTAATGGGGGTCGGTCTTATAAAGGACCCCTCTATGACGCACCATTGGAGCAGTAGAAATGATTTTAAGATTGGAAAATTCTATATCGTTCAACTGTTGACAAGTGTGGACGTGTTTTAATTTATCTCCGTGCTATTAATTGAATTTTTGAAATTGTTTGTAATAGGTATTTTTGTAATATTTTCATGACCACATCCAGGAAAATGAAAATATGGACACAAATGATACCGATTTAATTCGAGGCTCTGCCTCACCGACTGGTGCTGGTCCTAGCACTGGTCTTAGGGTTGCGGCCTTGAGGTCCGGCCTTGATTCTGGTAGGGGTGCTCAGCCTAATATTGGTGGTAAAAAGAAAAAGAAACTTAAACCATCAAAGGTCAGGCACAACCAGAGACGGCTTTGTTTGAAAATAATTAACAGACTAAGCCAACTTGATGGAACGAAGCTCTCCGAACGTGAGAGGGCGTCGCTATCATGGGCGAAAGGAGTCATTGAAGAACAGGACAAACTTTCGGCAATGCGCGCATCTGACAAACAGAGCGCTGTTTCGGCCTCGTCATCGAAGTCTGGTAAAAGGTTGCGCTCTCCCGACGAGAAACCTTTACCTAAGAGATCTAAGGTGACCGGCAACGTCTGGACTCAGTCTTTTAGTGAAGTGGTTAAAGGTAACTTCGTTAGGGCTGTGATAAACAGGCAAAATGGGGATTGTAGTATTCCAAGGGACAAGTGGAGTTTAGTTGAAACTAAACTAAATGAAATCTACTATAGGCTCCTTGAGAGTATGCCTGATTTTCTACCTACTACTGTCAACGCAGGTTGGTATCAGGGGCGAGTAAAACTCGTAGCTTTTGGGAACGAAAGATCCGCAGCCGTGTTTAAGGTTGCCATTAGCCAAGTGGGAGAGTTATGGCCTGGAGCCAGACTGGACGTTGTGGAAAAACATGATATCCCCTCGCAACCCAGAGCTCATGCATGGATCCCAATGGCTACAAATGACACTGCGGTGATTCTTAAGATGATAAAAGTCTGCAATCCTGACCTTCCAACTCAGAATTGGCAAATTGCCAGATTGGGTGAGATGGAGGGCGCTCGTCGTCAAGCAGTGGTCTTGGTTAATGAGGAATCGCTTCCGTTTTAGCCAGGACTGACGGCATTATTAGATTTGGATTTTTTCATATAAGAGTCAATGTCTACAAGGGCGACCAGAAGACTATTTTGGACGCAGACAAGCCAGTGGCAGAGTCGGCTGGGGAGGAGAATCTGGAAATGGTTGATATTCAGCTGGCCGATTCTAGGCTGATGGGAGATGCATCTGGCATTTTTGAAACCGAATCTGGTAACGAATGCGACCTCTGTGATGGCATGGAGGATAAAGCCGATCCCACGATGGGTGACATTCAGGACGAGGCCCATGCAGTGAGGAGTTCGGAGAGTTCTGTTGCCTCCGATTCAGAACAGATGGGATATATATCTGGCTTATTCGAAACCGAATCTGGGGACGAATGCGACCTCTATGATAACACGGAGGATGAAGCCAATAACACGGTGGTGGAAAGGATGGTGGAAAAAAAGCAAGATGTTGCGGTTCCTACAAATAAACCTCCATCACTGTAAGGGAGCCTCAGCTGCACTCTTGCTGCGCCTGACGACAGGAGCAGTTGACTTGGTTTTTATCCAAGAGCCCTGGGTGCGGGGTGGCAGGGTTTGCGGATTGAAGACCCCTGGGTTTAAGTTGGTGGTTGCCAAAGGTGAGAGCTCACCAAGAGCCTGCATCTTGGCAAAAAATGGCTTAAATATATTCTTTTTATCAACTTTTAGTGATATGGATGTTACAGCGGCTAGCTTAGAGCTTCATGGGAAGTCTATTTGGCTCGCCTCTGCGTATTTTCCTAATCCGGGGTCAATACCCCCGGAGAAGGTTGTCGGTCTAATTCGGGAGTCTGAATCTAGGGGACACCAGTTAGTAGTGTGTTGTGATGCTAATACACATCATTCGATATTGGGAAGTACAGACACAAATGATAGAGGCGAATCACTTTTGGAGTTCTTGTTAAGCACTAACCTCTATATTTGTAACAAGGGTGGTGAACCAACTTTCGTTACAAGTACGCGGCAAGAGGTTCTTGACGTAACACTTGTATCAGATACATTGTCTGATAGAATTGATGACTGGAGAGTTTTGGAAGAGCATTCTTTCTCAGATCATCGCTACATTGAGTTTTTACTCAGGGAGCTTGTCCCGGTTGAGACAGTCTCTAGAAATCTGAGGAGAACAAACTGGGTGAAATATAGGGAGACTTTTTCTTTGCTTTTGGATGAAGTACCCTTATCTAAACCACATAGTTTGGCTCAAATTGACTGTCTGGTTGACCATATAACAAATGTTTGTAATAGGTGCCTGGATGCGTCTTGCCCTTCTGCAAAGCCTAGAGGGAAAAAAAAGCCACCTTGGTGGTCAAATGAGTTGCAGACGAGCAGAGATTCCTGCAGAAAGCTCTTTAATAAGGCTAAATTTTCAAGAGCGGACGAGGACTGGTCTGCATACAGGCTGCAACTTAAGAGTTATAAAAAGATGATCAGAAATGCAAAATGTGATTCTTGGAAAAACTTCTGTGGAAACATAGAAGACGTTTCTGAGGCATCCAGGCTGCGCAAGGTTCTGGCTTCTTCTCCTTGCACCCTGGGATACCTGAAAGATCCTAATGGGGTGTGGTCTTCCTCCAGTGGAGAGTCGCTGGATCTCCTTTTAAACACGCATTTTCCGGGCAATTCCATGACGCCGTTTCAAGCTTTGGAACGTTCTGACGCCCAAGCATCTGAAATTGCTTCGGAAATAATAAATATGCCAACATTAATCTGGGCGATAAAAAGCTTCAGGCCCTATAAATCCCCGGGACCTGATGGTATAATCCCGGCTGAGTTGCAGCAAGTGTCGGACTATATAGCCCCGTTGCTGTATAATCTATACACAGCATGCATCAACTGGTCGTATATTCCTTTAAAATGGAGGGATACCAGAGTCGTATTTATCCCGAAGGCTGGGAAAAGTTCCCACACAGCTCCGAAGGATTTCAGACCAATTAGTCTGTCTTCTTTTTTGTTAAAGACAATGGAACGAATGATAGACTCATATTTGCGTAGAGTGATTGACCCGAGGTTGCTTTCGACAAAGCAACATGCATACAGCAAGGGACGATCAACGGAAACAGCTCTTCATGAGCTCGTTGGTACCATCGAGAGATCGCTTTCGGTAAAGGAGTACACTATGGTGGCCTTTCTTGATATTGAGGGGGCTTTTAATAATGTCATCCCAGAATCGATAATATTGGCATTGTCTGGTCTGGGAGTAAAGCGTGAAATCGTTTTAATGGTGGAAAGCCTACTTGCCAGTAGACGTATAACGTCTGAATTGGGAGCGTCCGTCATATCTCGATTTGTCAATAGGGGCACACCACAAGGAGGTGTTCTTTCGCCGCTTCTTTGGAACCTGGCACTGAATTCAATGCTACTATCTCTAGAAGCACGTGGTTGTCATGTTGTCGCATATGCTGACGATGCCGCGATAGCGGTAAAGGGGAAGCATCTGCCAACATTGCGGGACATTCTTCAGGGTTCTCTGAAAGATCTGTCTAAATGGGCAAGAGACTGTGGTCTAGGAGTTAATCCTAGTAAAACAGAGCTTGTTTTATTTACAAGAAAAAATAAGATTCCTGCTTTTGATCCTATTTCTCTGGACGGTACTGAAATCACCTTCTCAGATGGAGCCAAGTATCTTGGAGTATTTCTAGATAGGAAGCTGAATTTCAGGCGTAATATTGAGGAACGGGTGAGAAAAGCAACGATTGCTTTGTATTCCTGTAAAAGGGCCATTGGAAAACGATGGGGTTTTAGCCCTCAAGTCGTTCATTGGATCTATACAGCAGTGGTGCGTCCAATTTTGCTGTATGGAATCATTGTCTGGTGGCCTGCTTTAGAAACAAAAGCGAACTGTGTCTTTATCACGAAGGTACAGAGAATGGCGTCAATGTGCATCACTGGTGCTCTTCGTACTACACCTACGGCTGCATTAAAAATCCTCCTTCACCTGATACCCTTGGACATATTGGGTAGGCAGTATGCAGCTGCGTTGGCAATTCGACTTAATAGCACGCTGCAATGGAGGAGCAGCGATTGTGGCCATAGCGCGATCTTGAAAAAGATAACAATACCACAAAATGTGGATTGTGCTCCCTCTTTGAGCCTCTTTGAGCCTCTTTGAGCGCCACTTTACCACTATGATACCATCCAGGGAGTCTTGGATGGGGGATACTCCGGGAAGTGGAGCTACCATAAATTTTTATACAGATGGATCGAGGCTGCACGAACAAGTGGGCTTTGGGGTCTATTCGGAAGAGCTTGGATTGAGCCTGGCTCGTAGATTGCCAGATCATTGCAGTGTCTACCAGGCAGAGATGCTGGCAATAAAGGAAGTGGCTGACTGGTTGAGCTGCAATGTCTTGTCTACAACCGCAGTCAACATCTATACTGACAGTCAAGCCGCGGTCAAGTCCCTGGATTCAATGTTTCTGATAACAAGATCTGCCCTTAACTGCCGCACGTCTTTAAATGAGATGGCCAAGCAGTTTAACATACGACTCATATGGGTCCCAGGGCACAGAAACATTCCAGGGAATTGCAAAGCCGATGAGCTTGCAAGACTAGGAACTACCTTACAGGTTCCAACAGAATTGGAATGTGTTGGTATGCCTTTAGAAACTTGCAAGCAAAACCTACGGCTTTGTTCTGCGACGGAGACTAATCAAAGATGGGCAAATGGATGGACGTGTGAGACAACACGACTGATTTGGCCTTCTCTTAATCAGGGGCGCACAAGTGAGCTGATATCGCTTCCAAGAGGAGAGATTTCAACGGTGGTTTCTATAATTACCGGACACTGTCTTATAGGGAAGCACGCAGAGCGGTTAAATGTGCCGTCGAATGACTTTTGCCGAAGTTGCATGGATGAAGAGGAGTTGGAAACTATCGAACACTTTATTTGCCATTGCCCGGCACTTTCTGGTCAGCGACTTGCTTCACTGGGATCTAGGGAGCTGTACGATCTTTCAGATTTGTCGGATGTCAAAATTCAACATCTAAGGAGTTTCATAAGAAGCTCAAACTGGTTTAACGACAGGGACTAGTAGGGAAACCTTTACGATCCCGTGGTATCACAATGGACCTCAGAGTCTACGTGTGTTGACGTAAAACGTCAGCAGCCACTTACAACCTAACCTAACCTAACCTAAGATTGGAAAATTACAATAAAATTTTTTCAAAAAATTTTTAAACATTAGAGATAGAGGGTAGGTGTTCAGAGAAAATGTTTGGACTAAAAAAATATTGTGGGTCGGTCATACATTGTGTTGCTCTAAGGGCACTATTAGGGCAGTTAGAGCGGTTGGAGCATATTTTAAAAAATGTCTTTTTGTGTGGGGATCCCTTAGAAATTGGAGATAGGGTATTAGTTTGTTCCAAAGAAATGTTAAGACGTAAAAATTAATGGGGGTCGGTCTTATAAAGGACTCCTCTATAACGCACCATTGGAGCAGTAGAAATGATTTTAAGATTGGAAAATTACAATAAAATTTTTTCAACAAATTTTAAAAAATACTAATAATCGTTATCCCACAATCCCTGGGCAAAAAAATTGTAGAATCGATAGATGTTTTACACAAAATTTCAAAAAAATTGAAGAGTACAAACATTTTCAAAAATGAGATTTAAATTTTAAAGCTTAAAAATCGCATACTAGAGCGCTTTTAAGAATTTTTTGGGATTTTTTTTAAAAGTTCGTAAAACAACAAAAAATTTGAAAAAAAAATTGTAGTTTTGACCATTATTGAAGAAGTTATTAGTGAAAGAAGTTTGAGTAAAGGAACAAACTACAAATTTTTAAAAATTCGATATCTTTTGAACGGGTCATCAAAAAAATCTGAAAACTTACCACAAAGGAGTTTTCGAAGGGTACTAAAAACTGTTAACAAATTGGGGAAATCTAAAAAAAAAAAAATTTCAAAGTGTCCGATTTGACATGGAATGCCGCATATATACTTTATGGGGTCCTAGACCTATTTAAAAAAATTATGAAAAAAAAAAATTGAGAAAAAAAAAAATTTTATGAAAAAAAAATTTTATGAAAAAAAAATTTATGAAAAACAAATTGATAAAAAAAAATTTGATGAAAAAAAAATTAATGAAAAAAAAAATTTAATGAAAAAAAAATTTTTTGATAAAAAAAAAAAAATTATGAAAAAAAAATTAATGAAAAAAAAAAATTAGATAAAAAAAAAAATTGATGGAGAGAAAAACGAGGTGAATTATTATCAAAGTTACAAACCCAAGTAATTGAAATTTTTGGTTTTAAGAAAATGAATATAGTAATTCTTGTTTTCTTTTTCGTTAATTGTTAACTTATATAGTCAAACTGAGGTGGCGTCCTGCAACTTTTTTAAAATTAGACACCAGCCTATAAACATTATCATGTTAAAAACACTCGACAAAAATAATGGAAATATACTGCTGAGCTAAAAATTATATTCTGATGTGTTTTATAAAATTTTATAATGATCCCTTTCTTTGACCAAAATAACCCTTTACAAATTAAACTTTGACAGGCAGACATATGGACGGACTTTCCTACATCTTCATGAGGATTATGAGTATATTAACTTTTTTGAAGCCTAGACCGATATTTCGATTTGTTACAAACAGAGTGACAAACTAATATATACCATCTATCACTTAGTGGAGGGTATAAAAAGAAGATACATTTCAACTCTCTGTTTTGTGTTATGTTGTTTAAATAATTTATTATGTGATATATGTATATTTTTTTTTTTCAACCAATAACAAAACATATGCAAATTAGTATTATTTTTTAGACATACAAAAATCTTAAAAAAGAATCTAAACAATAAATAAAAGATGTATAAAGTTTTAAGCAATCTTAAACAGAACTTCAAACTATTGTTTAATGAAACCATGAAGTTTACAATTTAGCTTTTAGTTAACATAAGACTCGGGAAGTTAAAACTTTAGGCTTAACATAAAAGTTTTTAGACAATAAAAAAAAAGAAGAAAAACAAAACATAATTTAAAACTGATGAATCACATTTTGATTTTTTTTTAACAAAAATTTATATTTTTAAGCTTTTTAAAGTTTAAACAAAAAGAAACTAAAATTTTGTTGTTATTTTTCTTTGAGAAAAATATTATTAAATAAATCATTTAAATATTTCATTTTTGTTTTGTGGTGGAAAGATGTGTTTTAATGAATTATTTTTTGTTAAATTTCATATTTTTTTTTAACATGATTGATGATTTTTAAACGTTTAAGCAAGTTTTGTTTTTGGTAACTATTTTAGGCTTAAGTTTAAAATAAAGTAGAAACTCTGTTGTACGGAAACAGACTATGCGGATAAAAATTTAAAAAAATTAGCAAAAATTTCAACAAATGTCAAACCACGATGACAATATCCTTTAGTCATAACGAAGTCTTCAAGGCGTGCTGGCTTGCATTGAGTCCTTTTTTGAAACAATTGGTTAGGTAACTCAATAGAGAGTAAAAATGTCGTAATCTCCACTACACTGAAAAAATTTTTTACCATTTTTAAAGCATGTTGAACTTAATTTAAAAAAAGAAGGGTATGCGAGGGCTCCAAAGATATTAATTCTTCTTCCAAGTATATCTTTTCCTAAACCATAGTAATGCATTTACTTAAATATATCTTAAAAGTAAGTAAAATTGTACTTAATATAAGTTAAATTGTTTTTATCGAGAGGAAAAATATTTTTTTTAAATAAGTAAAAATTTCCTTAAACTTACGGATTCTGTGGACCCAATGGAGTCCCAATGTGAGGACCCTAAGGGCCCCCAATATATGGGGTCCGCCCATGAGTATTTGCGTACACTATTATAGAGTCACTATTGATTTTGATCCAAAATTTTGGTCAGAATCGCTCTATCTTGCTTAGTTTTTGAGATATGGGAATGGGGTCTTGAGAAATTTGATCATGAAATAACTCGAAAACTATAACTCGGAGGGCTTTCGGGTCTTCGGCGGTCTTATTCTACAAATTAAGGACTACAAAAATGCCTTTAGAATTTTTTTCGTATCTGCAGTATTTGCAGAGTTATAGGCATTTGAAAATTCCGCGAAAATCGAAATTTGGATTTAAAGTTAGGGTCTCATGGGGTCTCCAGATGGGGCCCCCAGATGGGGTCCCCAAAATACCTAAAGTATTTTTTCCTTAAGTTAAGTAAATTCTTTCTTAAACTGATGAAGACATGGATTCAAATAAAGTCAATGAAATCAATAAAATAAAGATTACTTTTTTCTTAAATTAAAACAAAAATTGATTAAATTAAGGAAAATGCGTTTAGGAATTAAAGAATAGTACTTATTTGATTTAATGTCTTGAAAATGTCTATACTATTTTTAAGTTAGTTACGTACTTATTTATTTTTTTGCACACAATTTAAAATTTTTTCTTTTAAGTAAAACAAAATTTTTTAATAAACGCTTTTTTTCTTAAATGCAATCAATTCGACATAAATGTAAAGAATATTTAACTTAATTTAAAAAAAACAAATTAAGGAAAACTCTTGTGCTTTTTTAAGTATGTGCATGTACTATATTCAAGTTTATTTGCTTTGTTTTAAGTAACACCACCTTATATTAAGATAAGTTGAAGTAAATTCAAAAAAATTTGTTTACTTAAATTAATAACAGTGTTTATTTAATTTTAGTATAGTTATTTTTTTCAGTGTACTATTTAACTTACAATTAGTTCCATTTATTTCATTAATCATATTTTTATTAGTTCAACGTTCATTGGGCATGTCACCAAAAATTTCCTATGATTTGTCTAAAGCGTAGGTAAATTTTCTCACAACACACATTTTCCAACTGTGATTGGTCCCGCCTTATATATTCCAATTATCTGAAGTTTCACTGTAGCTGATTCCTTAAAAAAACCTACTTGATTTTAGAAAACCACATTTTTTTAAATTTATTTAATGTTAATTTTTAAGTTTTCAAAAAAAAAAAAAATTAGTAATAAGTTTGTGTCTCAAATCTTTTGTTTTGTATTATTAAAAATTATGATATTTTTATTAAATAAATTATGATTTCATTTGAGTTGACATTTTTCTTTAATAGTGTCTATATTTGTAAACATATAATTTATCATAATGTAGTGAGAGAGGCTGAAACAATAGTTAAACAAAAGACTTAAGCAAAAAACTTGATTTGTTTAAAGTAACTTATTATGTTTAATTCATTGTAATATTTCACCGCTGCCTGAATACCAGAGAAAATAGAGGTAGGAGCAATAGAAAACAAATGACTTGTTATGATTATGGTAACTTAAAATAAATACTGAATTTATTGGGATTGGGATCGAAAATACTTAAATTATTTGCTAGCAAAAACAACATAATGTGTCAAAAACTAATTAGATATTTTTATAAAAAAAAATAAAATTATCCCAACTTACTTTTGGACCTCGAAAAGACTCTCGTTTATGATGCTCAAAAACAGTTATTTTAAATTTTTCAAATGTTAATAAATAGGCGTCAAAAACGAATCTTTTAGGACTTTAAATTTTGATCGTTCTAAAATTATTCATTTTTTTGAGCTTTAAGAGAGTCATAATTTACAAGGGCTTAGAAAATTTAATACAGATCGAAAAATGTTTTGAAGGCCTATCCAATGGTGTATAAAAAACATGTAAATCTTATTTTTCTCCCCTCATTTCCATATGCAAGTTTCAGGACAATCGGTGGGTGCCCTCTTAAAGACGTCCCTTGTAAGTTCAGGCCTTAAAACTTCTTGTGACATAAAAATGTTTCTAAATTATTATTTCTGTAAAGACAGTCGAGCTCAGGCTCTAATTATAATTATGTATTATAATTTTTTGATTTGTTATACATGGTTTTGAATTGAGAAAAGTGTGAAAGAAAAATTTTAATTTTTCTAAAAATTTTTAGACATCCTGGTTTGTTTCTTACTAGTTTCATATTATCCAGTTATAATAATCTTCAGAAAAACTTTTCATGTTTCATTTTCTTAACAAATATACAAAAAAAATCTAGAAAAATTATTATTATTATTTTTAGGTTGGTTTAGTTCTACAAGATTTCTGATATAATCGTGACTTTTGACATGTTTAAAAAGCTTTTGATAAATCCTGGAGTCTAAATATAAAAAAAGCCTTTTATACAATCGTAAATTTTGAAATATCTAAAAGCTTTGGAAACAATTGTAAATTTGATAATGTCTTTAAAACTTTTAATACAAGAATGGATTTCTTAAAGTCATAAAAGTTTTCGAAACAGTCGTGGATTTTTAAATTTCTAAAAATCTTTTGACGCAATTGCAGCTCGTAAATGCATCTGAAGCTTTTGGAGACCATCCTAGATTTTTAAATATCTTAAAAGCTTTTGATATAATTGCAGTGTTGTAAAGGCCCTTGAAGCTTTTGCAGTCTTTTGTTTTTAAAATTTTTTAGTACAAAAAGTTTTTTGTACAATTGTCGTTTATATGTATATAAATCTTTTGATACAACTGTGAAATTAATTTTTTTTATTAAATGAAGGGCTTATTGTAAAAACTCGATAAGCAACATTTCATTTTAAAACTTTTAAAATAATGTAGAAAATAGAGCTTTCGCAGAACTTTTATTCTCAATATACTTGTACGAAGGGCTTAAGCAAGACTTCTGCCAAAAATCTGTCAATGGAACATCAGCGGAAGGCGTAAAACACGAAAAAATAAATTGTTGCTTATCAAGTTCTTGCAGTAAGCCCTTCAAATGTTTAAATTTTTTTGGATACAAACGTAAATGCTTATATTTCTATAAAGCGTGTAAGAATACCGTGGATTTTTTATTGTTTAGAATGCTATTGATACAGTCGTAGATTTTTGAAAGGGTAAAAAGCTTTTGATACACTCAAAAAAAAAACTTGTAAAATTTTTAGTAAAAGTCTCGTTATCCCATTTTACCAAAATTTTCCTTGTTTTTTAACAAAATATTTTCGATCAACATTTAAATTTGTTTGTATTTTTTTTTCTAAGTTTGCAAATTTCCAAGGTAAATTTACAAAAAAATCTAGTAAAGTAAAAAGAATTCCTTGTTAATTTAATAGCATCAAAAATAATGCTAATTTATAATATTGTTGGTAAAAATCGTGTACAAAAAGCTCTTGTACAAAAAAGCTCGTAATTTTTACTAGGTATTCTCGCACAATAGGAGGTTGCAAAAAATCTACTAAAGTCACGAGAATTCCTTTTAAGATTTTTTCGCAGCAAAAAAATTGTAAATTTACAATTTTATTGTCAAAAATTTTGTAAAAAAAACTTGTAAAATTTCAAAAAAAGCACGTAATTTTTACTAGGATTCCTTGTAGGCCTCGGAGTTAGCAAAAAATAAAAATAACTTTTTTTCTTCTCATTTTACAAGGCTTTTTTGAGTGTTTAGTCACGGATTTTTAAATATTTAAAAAGCTTTTGATTAAATCTTCGATTTTTAAAAGTGCTGAAAACTTTTGATACATTTGGGTTTTTTTAAAGTATTAAAAGCTTTTGATTCAATCATGGATTTTTGAAGATAAAAAAGCTTTTGATGTTATTGTGGATTATTAAAAGTCTTAAAATCTTTTAAATTTTAAAAAGTATAAAAAGCTTTTAATATAATCATGGATTTTTTTATGATAAAAATCTTTTGACATAATCGTGAATTTTGAAAAAATTTTGATACAGTCGTTGATACAATTGTGGATTTTTAACAGTATGAAAAGCTTTTGATACAGTCTTGGATTCTTAAAAGTATTAAAAACTTTTGATACAATCGTGATTTTTTAATAAAGCTTTTGATACAATGGTGGATTTTAAAAACTATAAAAAGCTTTTGATACAGTCATGGAATTTTAAAAGTATAAAAAGCTTTTGATATTATTGTGAGTTTTTAAAATTATCTAAAGCTTTTAATACACTTGTGGATTTTTAAAAGTATAAAAAGCTTTTGATACAATCGTGACTTTTTTAAAGTATAAATATTAATAATGTTTGTGGATTTTTAAAGTAATAAAAAATGTTGATACAATCGTGGATTTTTGAAGGTACAAAAAGCTTTTAATGCAATTGTGGATTTTTAAAAGTATTAAAAGTACTACTTGATATAAGTATTCGTGGATTTTTTGCAAGATAAAAAACTTTTGACACAATCGTGGATTTTTAAAAGTATCAAAAGATTTTGATACAGTCGTGGAATTTTAAAAGTATAAATAGATTTTTATACGATTGTGGATTTATAAAAGTATAAAAAGCTTTTGATACAATCGTGATTTTTTAATAGTATTAAAAGCTTTTGATACAATCGTGGATTTTTAAAACTATAAAAAAGTTTTGATATAATAGAGGATTTTTAAAAGTCTACAATGCTTTTGATACAATCGTGGATTTTTAAAACTATAAAAAATTATAAAAAAGTTTTTCGAGGATTTTTAAAAGTCTACAATACTTTTGATAAAATCGTGGATTTTAGAAACAACAAAAAAGCTTTTGATACCATAATTCGAGTTTTAAAATTATAAAAAGCTTTTGATACCATCATTCCAGTTTTTAAAGTTATAAAAAGCTTTTGATAACATCATTTGAGTTTTAAAATTAAAAAAAGCTTTTGAAAGATTATAAAAAGCTTTTGATACAATTCTGTATTTTTTAAAAAGCTTTTGATACCATTAATCGAGTTTTAAAATTATAAAAAGCTTTTGAAAGATTATAAAAATCTTTTGATACAATTGTGTATTTTCAAAATTATAAAAAACTTTTGATACAATTTTGGATTTTTTAAAGCATAAAAAGCTTTTGATGCAATCGTGGATACATTAGAAGAGCCGTTCATACCTTACATAAAGGGTGAATTACATCCACTATTATTATGTATCAGAATCTTAGAATCCTCTTCTTTCCATACCTCTTTACTTACAAGTCTCTGACTTTAAATTACAGTGAATTGTTCTTGCAGTTGCCATGAAAAAAACATTTGAAGTGTTTCCAATGTACTAATGGCCAATGGCCAGTAACAGAAAAACATGTTTTTGTATAATTTTTATATCGTTAACATATCAATATCGCTATAAGTATATTTCACACTCCAACACCAAAAATAATATTAAAGAACACAAAACCAATACAAATGTAAAAAATTATAATAATTCTTTACAGATTTTACACATGTAGTAGTGAGTGAGTAAAGTGGGCCGAAAATTAAAAAAATATAAAATTCAACTGCATATATTCCAGAGTATAAATTTAGTAAAATTCTGGTTTTAAAGGAAACTTAAATCCGATTCAGCTTGGCTGCTACAAGGGGAAAAATGCTAAGATTTTAGAAGATTTTCTACAAAAATATTTTTTTATAAAGATTTTTATAAAAATATTTTTTGAAAATTTATTTTATTTTTTCTTTTCTTCTTTTTAAGTCCACTCTATTATAAACGAAGCAAGAAAATCGTTTGAGAAAAAAAATGTACTTAACAGCCGCCAAATCAATGTACAAGTCATATTTTGATATCTACGTTTTTAAAATATTTTTTTTTTCCAACTTCTATATCTTCTGTATCAACTGTTTCTTCTTTCATGTATGTAGCTGTTTACTAGATGTTCTTGGTATTGAGTGTCATGTTAATCTAGAGTCTTAGGTATGTCTCTATATTAATGTAATAATTTAAATATTTTATTGTTATTACTAGTGATTTAATTATGGTACGAAAAAACTACTAAAAATGGATACACTCTTAAAAAAAATATTACTAGAATTCAGTAAAATTTGCTTAAATTGCTTAATCCAATCCCAACAGGTTTTAGAAAAAGTTTAGATAATTAATTTTTATGAGTGTATGTTTGTAACAAAAATAACACATAGTTACCATGCTGCTTTTTAAAAAAATTACAATAGATATAAAGTATATGAATACTTGAAAAATGTTAAAATGATTATACCGGAAATATTTTTCCTAAAAAGAATTTAAGAATTTTGCCACAGAAATGTTCCAAGATTTTGTAAATTGCGAATTTTTAAATTTTTTGTATATTCTACAAGGTATATTTTATAAATTTTAGTATTGTAAATGTCCAGAAAGCTTTCGATTGTATCGCGCTTGAATGCTCAGAATTTGAAAAATGTTCTTTTTAACAAATTCACAGATGCTAAACTATTTTTAATCTTAAAAAAAATTATCGAAAGATCGATTTTTATATGTTATAAAAACTGTTAATAAAATTGTTAAAAAATAATTTAAAATTCTTAAAAACTTACGACTATATTGTATATTTTTAAAAGTTTTAGATATACAATCTTAGAATTGTAAATGTCTTGAAAGCTTTCGATTGTATCACGCTTACGATTGCATTGCGAACCGAAAGCTTTCGATTGTAATCTTGAGCATGTTCAAACAGCTTTTACCATTTTTATTACCAATTCTTACAAATCTAAAAATCTTTTAAAACAATCCTTGAGTTTTATGTCTACTTAGATTTTGAAATAAATTAACTTAAAATTTGAAATAACCTAAAAGCTTAAGATACAATCTATTTCAATATATTTTAAAAGCTATGTTTTATAAAATGTCTATAAAGACTTAATATAAACCTTAAAATTTAAATTTCTTAAGTATTTTAAAAATCAATTGATGTAGCTTTTAATTTCTAACATTAAAAATCCCGAAAAGCTTTCGATTATATTGTTTAAATGTATTAAGTTTACAATCGTGGTTTCAAAGCTATAGATACAATATTAATTTTGAAAATGTTTAAAAACACTCAAAAAATTATGTTAGTAAAATCAACTGAAAATGTCAGTTAAAATAACTACTTTTTAAGTTGTTTTGGGGTCAACTAAATTTTCAGTTAAATCAACTAACAATGCTAGTTATTTTAACTGAAAAAAAACAACTGACTTATGTAGTAAAAACTACTTACATTTGTAGTCAAAACAACTAAAATGTAGTAAAAATAAAATAATCATTATATATTTATTTTTTTTTTTTAAATAAAATAAAAAATTGAAGACCAAATTTTTCCCAATTTTTTTTTTTAAGTTGTGAAAAAAAAAGAACGATTTTTTTTTTTTTTGTAAAAAAAACTTTGAACATTTTTCAGAGATAAAAAAAATAAAATTAACTACTTTAAATAACTGTTACTACATCACAGTACTTTTTTGTTAGTTGTTCAAAAAAACGACTTAAAATAACTAACAGAAATAGTTGTTTGATATTTTTCATACAAAAACAACTGACTTTGTAGTTGAAAACAACTTACTACTGTAAAATATACAAATAACTAACATGTAGTAACTTACATAATTTTCTGAGTGAAGCATTTTATGGGATCACATATTTTAATATCTCTAAAACAAATATATATCTACTAAGATTTTGATACAATTCTTTAATTTTAAAATAATTTTAAAATATATGGCTAAAAAAATTTCAATAAGTTCTAAAAGCCTTAATGCTTTTTTCACGTCTTTTATGTTACTTATATAAACTGTAATATTTTAATTTCTTAAATGTCTAACAAGCTTTTGACTTTAAAAATATCTATTATGCTTTAATTTAAAATTTAAATATTAAAAGTATAAAAAGCTTTGTATAAAATCATAGACTTCAGATCATTTCAAATGTGAGTTAATCCTTTAATCGTGGACAAAAAACTTTTTCTACATACAAAATTTCTACAAGGCTTTTAATGCAAATGTTTGAAAAAATTTTGACATAATTTTGGAGTTTTAAACGTATAAAGTTTTTTATATAATCCTGGAGTTTTAAAATGTCCCAAAAGCCTTTAATATTATACGGAATGATTAAAAATAGCTTAAATACTTTTTCAAAAGGATAAAATTCGCAGATAGATTTTTTTAAACATTTTTCCTAGGAAACTATTTATTACGTAACTTTGTCAATTTTTTCTGTGTTACACCCGCTTCACTTTGATTGAGGTTGTATACGGGAATATAACGTTGGCGCGTATGTCAAAACTAAAACTTCGTATATTTTTAAATTTCTAAAAAAGTTTTAACACACTTTTGTTTGTTTACGTGTCTAAAAATCTTTCTATGGAATATCCAATTTTGATTTAATATTCAAAAAGCTTTTTGTGGATTTTGTAATATTTTAAAATCTGTATTTTTATGTATCTAAAAACTGCTTGATTTAATCGTCTAATTTAAAATTTCAAAAAGCTTTTAAAGAAATTTAAAAAAAAAAGCTTTTCCCAAGAAACAATCACTGATATTTTAATATTTAAAAAGTTTTAAATATAACCTGGATTTTTAATTTGGATAATGCTCTTAATATACATAATATTAGATTTTTTTAATGTATGAAAAGCTTTTTATTTAAACTTGGGTTTTTAAACGTCTTAACGTTTTTGATATAATCCTGTAATTTTTAAATGTCTTAAAAGCTTTTAATAAATGGCTGGATTATTGAATAGCTTGAAAAAAAAATTTCAAAAGGATAAAATTCGCAACTAGATTTTTTCTTAAACGTTTTTCCTAGGAAAAAAGCTATTAATTTTAAGCACACTTTTTAAACTTTGTAATTTTTATTTTCAGTGTAACAGTCGCTTTACTTAGATTAAAACGCGTATGCCAAAAATAAAACTTCCTGTATTTTTAAATTTCTAAAAAGCTTTTAATACATTCGTGTTTATTTATGTGTTTCCGTGCAATCGTGTTTTTTTACATCCAAAAAGCTTTTGATGGAATCGTGGATTTTCATATGTCTCAAGATCTGTATTTTTAATATAAAAATTGTAATTTTAAATTTAAAAAAGCTCTCGAAGTAATTTCGGATAACAGCTTTTTTAATTTATTTAATGCTTTTGATACAATCATAGATTTTTAAAATTCTTAAAAGCTTTCAATATACTTCTGGGTCTTTAAATTTCTTAACAGCTTAATTTACAGTCGTAGATTTTAAACCTGAATTTTAAATGTTGATAAAGCTTTTAATATAATCCAATCGATATAATTCTGGGTCTTTAAATTTCTCAACAGCTTAACTTACAGTCGTAGATTTTAAACCTGAATTTTAAATGTTGATAAAGCTTTTAATATAATCCAAGATTTTTAAATGCCCGAGTAAAAAAGTTTTTATATAATTATATATAATTTGATAAAATTATATCAAATTATATATAATTATATAAAATTAAATAAAGAGGTAAAATTTTCGAAAAAGTTGGATAAAATTATATAAAATTATATATAATTTGATAAAATTATATATAATTATATATAATTTGATAAAATTATATATAATTATATCCAGGATTTGGTGGATATAATTATATAAAATTATATCAAATTATATATAATTTGATAAAATTTTATAAAATTTGATAAAGTTTTATAAAATTTGATAAAATTTTATCAATTTAGATATAATTATATCCACCAAATCCTGGATATAATTATATATAATTTTATATAATTTTATACTTTTTTTTGGAAAATTTTACCTCTATATAATTTTATATAATTATAAATAACACAGCTCAACATGAAAATGCGTATTGGATTCTGGTAAGTGATTTAGGTAGTGTTTGTTGCGCTGATTTCAAATCTGCGACCCAAATATGCCTATCACATCAGGATTTTGAGTTATTCGCGGTTAAAGTGCCGAAAAATACCATTTTTGACACATTTTGAAAGCTTATAATATAAGACCCTGACATGCGATTGACTTGGTATCAAGCTCATTCAAAAGTATGTAATTTTCTCTATAAGACAAAATGAAATGTTCTTGGAATTTAATTTTCTAAAATGGTAAAAAAATCATTAACAAAAAACCTTCCATTTTTTAAATATTTAGTTTATTTACACAGTGTTTTTTAACAAATTTCCATACAAATACACACGTAAATATTAGAATCAAAGCACTTGTGGCTTATGATTTTTTCACCATTATAAAAAATTAAATTCCAAGAAAATTTGATTTTGTCTTAAAGAGAAAATTACGCACTTTCGAATGAGCTTGACATCAAGTCATTTGCATGTCAGGATGTTATTTTATAGGCGCTCGAAAATGGCCAAAAGGGGCCTTTTTTGACACTCAACCGCGATTTTTTTAAAATTGTGACGTGATAGAAAAATTTGAGTGACCGTTTTGGAATCGGGAAACCAAAACCTATCAACTTTTTTTGGTTTCATTCAAAACGCAGCGACAAACCTCAGATTTGTAGAGCGGTGTAATTTGATATAATTTTATCAAATTATATATAATTATATCAAAAACTTTTTTACTCGGGTGTCGAGGGTTTGGGTTTGTAAAGTTTTTGATATAAACCTGGATGATTAAATATCTAAAAGCATTTGATATAATGCTGGAGAATTTAATAACTTAAAAGATTTTTCGAAAGGAAAGAATTCGTAGCAAGATTTTTTTTTATGAATTTTTGCTATAAAAAAAATCAGTGTGAACACACTTTATAATTTTTTTTTTTTCCCCGTAAGTACAGATCAAGATCGGGCTCTAAATTTATTTGTTATAAGGGTTCAAGTTGTAAAAATGCAGAAGAAAAATTTAATTTCTAAAAATTCTTGTATTCCCATACCGGTTTCAAACACTCCAGTTAGTGTTACCATCAGCAGAATTTTAAATGTCGGTTAAAATTTGTAAATTTTTTTCTGTGTTACTTGGAATGAAATTAAATAACATATTTATTTTAAAATGTTTTGGTTAATTTATTTTTTTTTCCTATTTTCTTCATTTGTAATCAGGTGTTAAAAAAATCACATAATTTTTATAATCACTTCTCCCCAGAGAATAACATAATGTACAAAATTGCGTTTGATAATGTGTGTCTACTTAAATACGAATTATCATTCAGCAATGTCTTTATTAATACGTATTATTACTAAACTAACAATATTTTTCAAAAAGAACTTGGTGTAAAAATAATTTACAATATTTTTTTTTTTATTATTTTTATTTCATCTATGAATTCATTGACATCTCTCGTGTTTCTTACAGGTTTGTAGCTTAAAATTTTGTTATTACAAAACCTTATGTATGTATTTCATTCTTAGTAATAAATTTTCAATTTTATGACTTTAATTTGTTTTTCGTTTTTCTTCTTTACGTTTTACTTATACGATTTTTTTTTTGATTTGTAATATGATATGCTTTTGAATTACTATCACATAAAATAAAGATTTTTATGTTTTTTGATATTTTACAAATTTATTATCACGTTCAATTTTTAGTTTAAATATCAATAAAATTCAACATTTAATTAGGGGCATTTAAATATACTTCAAAGGCAAAAGAGACGTTAATATTAGTGGTGGTTTTTGAGATTAAATATTTATTATAATGTTAATAAATAGATAAATACATATTACAATAACAAGTTTGTTTCTTAAGTCTTTTGTTATTGAAAATATTATTAATTTTGAGAATATTTATTCTTTAATAACGCCATATAACATCATAACTGTTTTGCGAATGAGACACATCAGCTGTTAACGATTTTGACGGGGGGGTGAAATAAAGCCATAGGCAATAAGGCCATATGGCCTTATTTCCCAATGAGTTGAGAAATAAAGCCATATGGCCTTATTACCAACCGCTGTTGGAAATAAAGCCATATATGGCTTTATTACTCATTTGAAAATTTATAAAAGTATTCGTCATTAATTTCCGGAGAGTGTAGGGGAAAATGTGGAAAAATTTTTCCACTAAATAGCAGGATTTTTAATTTTAAGATTGTTTAACAAAAAAGTTTTTCTGCGTAGCCGGCCTTCGGCCGGGCTTAGGGATTACAAACTCCATGCATTAAACCCACCCTCTCTGCAAACCAAAGCTATTTTGGTTATCAGGCCTTTTTGAGGCAACAAATTTGATAGCGAAAAGGCCTGCTACCCTAGAAAACTTTACTTTGCGGAGAGGGTGGGTTTAATGCATGGATTTTGTAATCCCTAAGCCCGGCCGGAGGCCGGCTACACAGAAAAACTTTTTTTGTTAAACAATCTTTAAATTAAAAACCCTGCCAATAAAAAATTGGTGCCTCTAGACAACTCTAAGTTCCGAGGTTCGTGGTATATGTGGTTTTTTAATTTAAAGATAGTCAAAAAAAATTTTTTTTTTTCTGCGTAGCCGGCCTTTGGCCGGACTTAGGGATTACAAACTCCATAAATTAATTTAGCGGATTCGCTAAATATTTTTTTTTTGGGTAGCAGGATTTACGGGGAAATATATTTCCACATTTTGAACTGATATGGCTATATTTCCACTTTGGTTGCAAAATCAATATGACTTTATTGCTCAATCGTGTTGGTAATAAAGCCATATGGCCTTATTTCCCATTGAATTGAGAAATAAGGCCATATGGCCTTATTGCCTATGGCTTTATTTCACCCCCCCGATTTTGACACGTAGATTTTTAACATAAAAATGCTAATTCAGGTTTTCAAGATATGGTACATTTTATCTTTCTTTTGGTTAAAACCTTTTTTTATTTTTTTAAGTGTAATGCATTGTTTACAAAAAAGATATAAGAAAAATTATATTTTTCCACTCAAAATCTCACAAAAAAATATTTTTCCCTAACGGTTCTTTAAAAAATATATATATTAAAATTATTTTAAAAAAAACCAAAGACTTAAGACACATACCCCTTTAGTTCCTTACATAAAAAACAAATGTAGGTCTACCTATACAAATCCTTGTTTATAGTTTAAACGAAAACAAACCTTTTAACATAATAACAGACATTGCCTTTTATAAAAAGCCATCCAGCCAAGTCCAGCCAGCCAGACAAACTAAACTAATTAAATGTTGCATTTTTTATATTTAAATTTATTTTAAATTTTAAAACATTTATCTGCCACTCAATGCTAAAAAAAAAAGAACCAAAAGAAATCGAAGCATTTTGTAAAAAGCAACTTTTGAATAATAAAATTATCTAAAATTTTAAGATTTTATAAGACAGGACAAAAACAAAAAACACTAACTTTTAATGCATTTAACATCTAAACTATAGTCACACTAAACCTCCCAAAAAAATAAAAAACAAGGAACATAAAACAAACGATACCCAAACAACAGCAGGTAGCATTAGAGATGAATATGAGACACTATTATTAAAAAGTATGACGATTGTGTGTAAAGAAAAAAAAAATAAGCTTTCGGTACAGTCGTGAAATAAAAAACATCCCAAACTATCAATAAAGCCGTTTGGTTTTGAAAGTGTAATCGAAAATGCTTTCGATACAATCGTTGTTTTTTTTTTTTTTTAAATATTAAAAAGCTTTTTATAACAAAAGTAAATTTTTCAATATACTTTAGAAATTATCGTTAATGTTCTACTTCTAAAAAACTTTCGATACATTTTTGGATTTTTTGATACAACCGTTATCTTTCAAATCTCTGAAAGCTTTCGAACTTTTTTTAAGACATTAAAATTTTGTTAATACATACAAAAATAATTGTAATTCCTAATGAGCCAATGGATTTGTTATTAAATAAATTATTTTTTTTTTTTTTTTCATAATGGCTATGATTTTTTTCATAAAATTTTCATAAACATTTCATTGCATCAATGAAAATAATCATTAACTCAATGAAAATAATCATTTATAAATTTTTGTTTTTGTTAATCTTTTTCATTAAATGTATTATTGCAATCAAATTTTTCATAAATTTTATGAAAAAATTCATTCATCCTATGAAAAAAAACATTATCTCATTTTAAATGAATTGATGACTTTCATAACTATAATGAAGAAAAATCTTTTAGTGCAAAAATTTGTTTTTAAATATGTTATTAAGTATGCTTTCAAAAAAAAGCTTTCATAAAATTGTGAGTTTTGAATATCTTAAAAGCTTCTTAAGTGGCGTTTTAAGTCGTTTTAAGTGCCCAATATTTTCCTCACAACAATGGATTTTAAAATATACAAAACGGAACTTCATTATAGCAATTAATTTTTTCATAAATTTTATGAAAAAGTTTATTCATCCTACGAAAAAACATTGTCTCATTTCTAATGAATTTTTCATAGATTGTATGGACATGACGACTTTCATAATTATAATGAAGAAAATTCTTTTTGTGCAATAATTGATACAATTGTGAGTTTTTAATGTCTTAAAAGCTTTTGATACAATCGTGGCGTTTTAAGTGTCCAATATTTTTCTCACAACAAATTTTAAAATATCCAACAAATTTTAAAATATCCAAAACAGTTTCGCTTAAATGATGAGCACATAAATATCTTCAAATATTTCGGTGCAATTATAAATTACTAAATATTTTAAGTCTTTTGAAGTCACAAAAGCTTTTGCTACCATCTTTGCTTGAAAAATCAAAAAGTTTTCTATAAAAAAAAGTTTATTTTTAATATGCCTTTAAAAGCTTTTAATTTATAGTAATTTTGTTCAATCGTGAATTTTGAATGTCTTAAAAGCTTTCAATAAATTCGCGTCGTTTGAAATGTCCAAGCATTTTAAAATATCTACAACGCTTTTCCTGCAATAATAAATATTCAAATAACTAAATAACTTTCGATGTAGTCTTAAATTGTTAAATATCTTAAAAGCTTTCGATAAATATCTTAAAAACTTTAAAAACAATCGTTAGTTTTAGAATATCTAAAAAGCTTTTAAATTGGGGATAATTATATACCTTAAAAAATTTTAATAAAAATTGGATTTTTAAATGTCCAAAATTAAAAAAAAAGCTTTCGTTGCAATCTTGAACTTTTTAAAGTCTTAAAGGCATGGCATGCAATCGTGGACAGATTTTATTTCAGAAAAATTTATTTCTTTGAAGCTTTAAATACAATCGTAAATTTGAAAATGATTCAAAAGCTTTTTATAAAAGTCTTTTAATGGTTTTAAATCAGCTATTATGATTAAAAATTTCCTTAAATGGTCGCTTAATTTAATCCTTCTCAATCCCAATGTTACCCATAGACAATTTTGATATTTTGTTTAAAAATCTGGTATTTATATTTTTCCCTCAAATGCTACACAAATCCTTAAAATGGGTCATATTCAATGATTAAGATTGAAAATATACTCATGCATATAAAAGCAATAGTTAAAAGCTTTCATTTAAAATCAAGTTATATATTAAAATAAGGCTAAAAATGGTCAAAAGAGAATTAAAGTTAAACAAATATTAAAACAAGCAAGAAAGTTATAGTCAAGACCGACCATATGACACCCTACACCAATGTTTTCCGGAAAATGGGGCCCAAGTCCAAACATAGACCGATTGTATCTGTCTTTTGTTAGATCTTTATTTAGTGTAGAAAACACACAGAGATCAAATTTTAGTGGAATTGGTTTATTTTTTTGTTAACAGACCAATTTAACTGACTATCGGTCGAAATTTTTATATGGGGGACTAAGTCCAAAAATGGTCCAATTATATTCCGATTTGATAAGTTTACGTGTACTTAAACACGTTTAACACCTAAAAATACAATTTTTATCAAATATTTCCATTTTAGTGAATATTGAGGGAATTATGTGAATATCGGGAAGGTGGTTTGTATTGGGACTACCAAAAGGGCTGACCCGATTCCTTTGTACCACAGAGTTGTGTAGGGTATAAAAATTTATAAGTTTCTATAACTTTATGTGTCAAGATTTGTCTAACTAAATAAATTTAAATTTTCTAATATTTTCAAAAGTTCTCAAAAGCTCTTAATATTATTGCGAGTTTTTAAATCTCTGTAAAGCTAGGAATAGAATTGAGAGTCTTTCAATGTCTTAATTAATGTAGCAAAACTAACATTTGTTTGTTCAGTGGTTGTCAACTAATTAGAAATGAGTAAAATTTTAAATAACGTAATGTAGGTAATTTAAAAAGCTTTATTTTAAGCTTGATAGCGTCCTGGGTCGATCTGAAAAATTAAATTATTTATAAATATTTTTCAGAAATTTTTTTAAAGTTGATTTTTTCTAAGTTTAAACATTAAAAATTTAAAGAACTATCCAATAGTTTTTATTTTGATTTATTAAAATCAATTTTTTAAATACAGAAGAAAAAATTCGCATTTTTAACATAAAATTCGTTTGACCATCAATTTTTTGTAAACAAAGAAAATATGTTATTGTTTATTAATGGTATATAAAATGGGATATTTTCCAAAAAAAATCTCCAAATACTTAGATTTTTAAAAATGTTTTCTAAGAAAAAAGTATTTATTTAATTTTGGATTTTTAATGTCTCAAAAGCTCTTTATATTAACAAAAACTTTTAGTTAAGCTATAAAGTTTCAAATGTTGCAAAAGCTCAGTTTCAGAAGCATGAATTTTAAAATGTTTAAAAAGCTTTAGATACAATTTAGAATTGTTATTAAATTGTAATAGTTGTCTCAAAATCTCTTTTGAGATAATTATCAAGGAGTGTTTAGTGCCTTGAAAGCTCATGATTTAACTTTGTGTATTTAAATTTAGCAAAACTTTAATTAAAATTATTTCTGCATACCTAAAACAATTTTGAAAATTTCAAATCCAAATACATTTTGTACATATTTTTAAAGTTTTAAGTTTTATATACATTTTGTTTTCTTTTTTATGTTTTTGTTGAATTTTTATGTAAGAGTGTGCGAAAATTAATGAATGGTTTTTTAATTTTTTTTTTTTTTCAGCTTAAGGAATTTAACCAAATCTTTGGTTTCATTTTTTATCAAACAGGATGCTTCTTTTTGTTATTTAGGGGTTAAGAGTAATTTAAGAAGCTGTGTGGTGTTTGATTTTTTTTTTTTTTTGTTTTCTGGATGGTGTTAGATTTTGCGTGTTTGTGTTTGTTTGGGCAAAAAGTCAAGGTTGGTCAAAAGCAAAGCTGTTGATTAAATATTAAAAGGGTTTTAAGAAATTTTATATATGTTTAGATTTAAATGATTCATTTTTGAAATAAAGATTTATAGGGGGTCATCTTATAAAATAAAATTTATTAAAGATTTAGCTAAATGTCATTTGGCAAAGCATGATTCATTTTTAAATAAACATAATGAAATATAATTTAAATTAAATTTATAACGATATCATTTAAAAGGAAAAAATACATGTTTTTATGTAGAAGTATTTTTAAATTATGTGGGAATTTAAATTTTAAAATTGTTGAAAATCAATTATAAAATTTGATGACAATCACTGAAACCACTCCTTTTAAAAATAAGCAAATTAGCCAAAAAAAAAAAACTCATTTAGGATTGTAAAGTCTTAAGTATTGAAATATATTATTTCGTTATGGGAATTACATTTCCCATAAAATGTTTGTTTCTTAAGTCTTTTGTTTTCTTCCGTATATTTCTGTTTAAAACTTTATTGCTTAGTGTATTTTATGTTCATATAATCCTGTAATAAAAGAAAAACTACTAGAATTTCAAGTACTTTCATTTAACACCTATTTGTTAGTTGTTTTATTATTTTGTGGTTATAAAATTGTTCTTTTTTTCTTAGTTGTCAATGTTCGGTGTTTAAGTCTTTTGTTTTTCTCAAAAAAAAAAAACTCATGTTTTCTCAGGCTTTACAGTAGATTTGTAAAAAACTTAATTTGTTAAAATTAACACATAAATACAAATTAATATTAAACAATAGTTGCTTTAATTACAAAAAATAGTAAATTTTTTAAATTTTTTAATATAATTAAAGCTTATTTCCTTTTTAAACAAATGAATTTTAATTACGTTGTACTATTCCAAGGTATTTCTAACACATTTTTGAGGCGTTCGTCAATAACGTAATAATTGCTTTATTTATTTATTTTTGATAATAATTTCAAATCGATTTCTATAAAAACAGAGGCGTAGAAAAATTTTAAAATTTGTAACCATTTTTTTATTTATATTTAAAAGAACACTCCAACGATTCATTATAAGAACTCATTTCGAGAAAAATGTCTAAAAAAATTCATTGATTTAAATTTTCTATGAGTTCATTGTAAAAATTCATATGTAATTATTTCTGCAAAATCAGGAGAAACTCAAAAAGATTAATAAACTTTTTATATTAAAAAAACTCACTGAAAATCGATAGAAGAAAACATGATCACGGATCAAAAATACTTTAGTCATGAAAAAGCATCGACACAATTAAAGATTTATTAACGTCTAAACAAATTTGCCTTAAAACCTTTAATAAATAAAAATCGCTCAATAAAAAAGTGTAAAAAGATCATAAAATGGTCGAAAAATGGTCGAAGAAGTTTTCGGTAGAATTATAGGATTTTTAACGCCAAAACAGATCATAAAACAATCACGGATTTTTGAACATCTAAAAAATCTTGTACATATGTCTAAAAAGTTTTTGATGCAATTGTTAACTTTAAAATGGTGAAAATGCTTTTTGTGCAATTTTAGATTTTATTACTCTGAGAAAAAAAACTAATATAGTCGTATGCTTTTAAGTGTCATAAATAATCTTTATCTAAAAAGCTTCCGTCATGGACGTATTCAGGGGGGGGGGGCCCAGGGGGCCCGGCCCCCCCCCCCTTTTGGATTGGAAAATTTAAATAAATTAAAACCTTTCAACACATGATACAAGTTACAAACATAAGTTTTTTAGTATTGTAAATATTTTGTTTTTAAAGAAAGTTTTAATTATTTTTTATAAAAACTCTTGATTTTTTGAATAAATTTTCGTTTTTAAAAAGTCTGTAAAATATCTATTGAAAACATTGGTTTTATTTAATAAAAAGTATGCATCAGGATCATGAAAACAGTTTTCTATAAAAAATTTTAAACTCTGAGGACCTATGTTACTTTTTCTATTATTAAAAGTCTCAGATTCTGAGATATTATTTCTATAAAAAATTTTTTTTATAAAAATTTTTCAGATTTTGAAAATTTTTTTCTAAAGAAAAATTTTCATATTTTATTTTCAATCTAGCACTTTTTTTAAAAAAATCGGGGTTTATTTGCATTGAAAAACTGCAGTTTTGAGTAGTAAAAAATGACTAAGGACAATATAGAACTGGCAAAAAATTAAAAAATTGTATTATTTTTTATGTGAATAAATACAGATAAATTTTCATAAACGAGTTTTCACCTTAAAAAAATTTAATGACGTATTTGAAATTTAGATATCCATTTTATAAAAATCCAGCCAAAAAAATCGTTCGCCAACGCAATAATATGTAACAGTGGAGCCGTAAAAAGCGTTAAAGAATTAATTTTTCAAGTCTAAATATCTCGATAACGGAATGTTCTACAAAAATTTGGATTGCTGATTTGGAATCAGTGCCCAATTTCTGTAACTATGCGAAAAGTTTTCACATCGAGAAAAAATAATTAATATAAGTTTTCCACAGGGTGAGTTCAATAATGCTAGTGTTAAAAACATCTAATGCAAAAAAGAAATCAAAGTTTTTTTCTGAATTACTCACTCTGTGACATACTGGATATTTTATTTTTTTTTTCGTTGCGAAAACTTCTCGCATAGTTACAGAAATCGAGTACAGGTCCTTTATTATGGCTCTTCCCAGTAAACCAAATGATACCCTTATGATATCGAGGCAATATCAGTTAGTTATCACTAGGGATGGGATTTTCATGCACTAAAAAATCGAAAATATGCGCTTAAAATATGCACTAAAAAATTTTAAATATGCACTAAAAAATAAAATGTGTGCAATAAAAGTTTTGTTTTCATTCGAAAAACTTCTTAAAAAAGCAAAAAATTACACCGGGCTTAAATAGTAACATTTAAAACTTTTTAGAAATTAGGACAATCTATAAAAAAAATTAAAAAGAAAACAAAATAATTTTTCTAATTTTCAAAATAAATTTTTAAAATTTAAAATACACAGAACAAATTTTGTACATAAATAATATGAACTGCTTTCATTGATTTCAGGTCATACTATTTATGAATAAATTTTTACTATTTATAAATGTGTTCATATATTTTCAATTTCCAAAAAAAAAAAAAAAACCTTTTTTTGTTTTTGAAATATAAAAATTTTGTAAAAATATATTTTTTCTTTTTTGTTTGCTTGGAAAATGTCAACAATGGGATTTAAAATTGGTTTACCATGGTGGATATGTATTAAGGAGGAGAAGAGGTATGTAGAACATAAAATTGCCAAAATATTTTGTAGTAAAATACGTATTTTTCTTAATTTTTTTAAGGCAATTTATCTTGGATGATTGGACCAATTTTATTGTTTTCTACCAATTTTTATTAAAGAATTTTATGTAACATGGATTATTTGTGAAGTGCTAAAGAACACCACAATATTCTGGACGATAATCTTGCAAATTTTATATGAATTTGGTATATTTTGTATTTTATGTAATTTTTGTGTAAAGACGCCTTTCAGGTTAATATAACGCGTCTTTTAGGGTGCAAATATACTTTTATTAAGTAAACAGATATCAAAATATTGTTATTATTGTTCGCAAAATATATTTTGTGTAGAAAATTTGCAGAAATTTAAGGAAAAAATTACCGTAAATTTATTTATTATATGTATGAACAAATTCATACATTGTATAAAAAAGATTTGGGAAAAAATTCATGTTAGATTCATACAGTTTATGAACAAATTTATTCCATGAATGAATTTTTTTCTTCTGTGTAGTTTTTGAAACAAATAAATTTCAATTTGTGTTTTTGCTAATTTATTTCAAAATATGCAAAAATATGCACTTAAAAGTTAAAAATATGCACAATATATGTATTTAAAACCAAAATATGTAAAAATATGTATTTTAGCCAAAATATGCAAAAATATGCAAAAACAAATCGATGCCATTTTAAAGCAAATTTCTTGATTCGGAAAGATAATTGCTCAAAATCCTGTTTAGACTATCGACAAAAAACATGAATTTGCATGGAAATCTTATCCCTAGTTATCACATATTTTACGAAAACGATAGTGTTTTCGTTCTTAATGTACCTTTCCTTATGATATTGTTTTTCCCAAAAAATATGATATCGTTTTCGCTACCCGTAATTCCGATAGTAAAATTAACATTTTTTAGAATTTATCGAAAAACTATTTTTATTCCAGGCGATAACGATATAGTTTCGAAATGATTATGTGATATCGTTTTCGCCATCGAAATTTCTAGGAATGACGATAGAAAAATCGCATAAAATTCAAAAATGGTATCATAATTTTAATTTAAGGTGATACCGTAGTCGTTATCATACAGGTGATACTATTTTCACTATCACTTATCGTTATTTGGTTTACTGGGTTACGCCTCAATTTACTGTTTCGAATTTTTAGAAAAATTTTAAACGTTGTTTTTTATAAAAAAAAAGATTCCTCAGATGCTGAGATGTTTTAAATTTTCAGAGTCTGAGACATTGTTTATCTAGAAAACTTTACAAATTCTGAAGCATGTTTTTACTTAAAAAACTACTCAGATTTGTAGACATTTTCTGTACAGGGGGGGGGGGGGGGGGTAGTCCTACAAAAAATAAATTAGGTTATGATAAAAAAAATAAAAATTCGAGTTGGGCCCCCCCCTTTCTAAATTCCTGGATACGTCGCTGGCTTCCGTTATAATATTGAATTTTTTAATTACTTAAAAAGCTTTCGATACAATGATGCATTTTTAAATGTCTATACACACAAAAAAAATTTTTCCATGAACGATTTTCATAGTATTTATGAACAAGTTCATACAATTTATAAACTTTTTCATAATATTTATAAACTTTTTCATAGTATTTATGAAAAATGTTAAAAATTCTTAAATTTCACATATTATGATTTATTCATAAATACTATGAAAAAGTTTATAAATATTATGAAAAAGTTAATAAATTGTATGAATTTGTTCATAAATACTATGAAAATCGTTCATGGAAAAAAAAAATTTTGTGTGTAATGCCTATAATAAAATTTTTAGGTTTCAAATTGTCCAAAAAGCTTTCGATCAAAAGCTAAAAAGCTTTTTATACAGTAGTAAATATTTAAATTGATTAAAAACGTATGCGTCAAACAATTTTTGATGCTTTAATGGATTATTAAAATTTGTAAAAGCTTTTGAACAATGGAAACCTTTTATATGGTTTTGATAAGCTTTTGATACACTCTTAGATTTTTAAATATTAAAAAAGGAAGAGTGTTAAATTCGGCTGTGCCGAAACTTTTCTACCGTCCAATATGTAAAAAACTAAAAAAAAAAACAAAAATATTTTGTTAGGGTGATTTTTTATTCCCTCCACTTAGTAATAGAGGGTGTGTAATTTTGTTTATAACTCATCGAAATATCGGTCTAGGACCCCATAATATATATATTATTGATCAGTGACATTCATAAGACATTCTTGCGATGTCCGTCTGTCTGTTCATCTGTCCGTTTGTGGAAATGGGGATCACTCCCAAAGTACTACACAGATATGACTAAGACTTAGCATATTTACTTGTTGTTGCCCTAAGCAGTTTGGTATTGCATTTGAGCGAAATCGGTTAAAAAGTTATGAAAGAAAATGTAAGGACACCTAGAAAATTTTGGTACATTCAACATAACCTAAAAATGCTTTAATTCGGCTGCTGGTTGACGCATGTGAACAGAATTGATCACCGAATGGTATTAAAAAAAGTACAAACATATTGTTTAAAAAAAAAAAAAAATCGCTGATATTTTTTTTCGCCAAAAATTTTTTTTCGCGTATTTTTTTTTCAAAAAATTGTTCTTTGTTTTTTTTTTTTGCAAATAAACTTTTTTTACATTCTGGAGGATATCAATACATTTGACAAGGTCGAACTTAACTTTTTTAATTGTTTTTTTTTTTTGCCGAAGGGGGAATTTAGTCAGATTTTTCCCACCTCCGATTTTAACCAGTCTATGACCATAAAACATATGAATCCCAAACTTTGCGATTCAAGCTCGTTTATTTTGGACTGTATCCTCCACAGACGGACGGACAAAAAAATATATGTACTTTATGGGATCCTAGAGCAATATTCCGATTCGTTGCACACAGAATGACAATGTGATTATAACCTCATATAAGCTTCGGATTATATCCTCATCCCATGCGCGGATCCAGCTCTTGGGTTTGGGTGGGGAGGATATAATTTTCTTACAGGAAAATTTAGGAGGGATTTGTTCATTAATTTATATTTTTTAACGTATACCTATTGTACTCTACGATTTGTTCCTATATTTAATATTTCAAGAATTTATTCCTTAGAAAAGAATCCTTAAAAAATATTTTTTGGGTACCATCAAACCCACTGTGCACCGTAAAAATTATATGTGACTGGAATAGAACACATCACAACACAACAATATTCTGCACCGTTTTTTTTTAGCAGTTGTTCTTACAAAACACAACAGAAAAAGTCAGGTGTTTTATAAGGTGAATTTCAACCCCGTGATTTTATACATTAAAAAATGTGCAACTTTTTTGAACTATATGGGGTAGAGAAAAGCGATACCCTTTACAAGGGTTGATATTTTTAGAGAAATTAACATAAAAACATAATTTTGGGGGCAAAATGAAAAAAAAAAAAAATCAAATTTTTTGTATAGAAAAATTCCTATAGAAAAATGTTCATTCCTTTCCTTTCTTTTTCCAAAAAAAAATTCACAGATTTTTCATATTGAAAAATTATAAGGAAAATTAAAAAAAAAAATAGTTATTTATTCAGTTCATTCTTGAAAATTACCAAAATTTTTTAAAGGAGAAACTCCGTGAGAATATCATTATAAAGAAAGAAGAATTAACATAAATAAACATGAAAATGACCTCGAACTAGAATAAAATCTTTTTCATTGCACTATTAAAAGGTCGAATAAATAACAAATTCTTATTATTTTTAATAAAAATAAAATAAACTTGGTAACCCTACTCTTAGTACGAGAGAATTTGTCTTCTATTAAAAACAAAAAAAAAACTGCATTTAATATTTGCCGACGGCAAACATGCAGAAATCAATTAACTTTCAATTTATATTTAGTTTTGATACTGGTAAAATATCGAAATCATAGGTTTCTTTCATTTCTTTCTTACTTACTTAAAATAATTGGGAATACAAATTTTTTATGTTTTTGGACACCAGCAAAAAAAATAAAAAATTGGAAAATCCTCAAAACCATTGTCCATTCATTCCTAAAAATTACCAAATTTTTTGAATGCCGAAACTCTATGAGTATTTAATGGACGAATATCCTAACAAAGAAAGTAGAGTTAACATAAGTAGGTACTTGTAATGTGAATTCACAATGGGGAACATGAAAATGACCTAAAAATTTTCATGTCTTAAAAACTTTTGATACAATCTTAAATTATTAAATTACTAGAAACTCTTGATATGTATTTTTATTTAATTTCTTTAAAGCTTTTGTTATCATTGAATATTTTTTTGTTTAAGTCTCAAAAGATTTTTATTCAGTTTTTCAAAATATTTCCTATTCACAACAGTCATTGTTTTATATCTATTTTCCCTATAGAAAATTTAACAGATTCTGAAAAACTTAAAAAAAAAAACTTTTTTAAAAAGATTCCTAGTACAACAGGTGCCATAAAATATTCTATGAGAATTTAAACAAAATAATATTTTTTTAGAAAATTTAGAAACGAACATGTGTCCTAAAAAAAACTGTAAGACTGTTTTAAATTTATATTTAAACAAGTTGAAAAGTTAAATTCGACTTGCCCGAATCTATTAATACCCTCCACAATGCCCATTTAAGAGATAGTAAACTTTCTAACGTGAAAAAATAAAATTTTTGATTAGAAATATTTTATTTTGTGTAAAAAACTTTTTTTAAGAAATTTAAAAAAGAAAAATTTTACTAATTTTTTTTTTGTATAAAATTTAGTAAATTCTTGAGTGTAAAATGTGTGAGTGTATTTTTTTTTGGTGTAAAAATATTTTTGATTGATAAAAACAAATATTTTTGTGACTTACCAATGTTTGTCAAATATCTTTAACGGGTTTTCAACACGTGTATTTAAGTGAAACTAATTTGAAATTCACGGTTTTCCTAATAGCTTTTGAACCACTGGACCGAATTGGCTGAAATTCAAAATGAACCAGGCCAGGGGAACGACAAATATATATGCCAAGCTTCAGAATTGCGTTTAAAAAGTTGGCATGTTTTTATCTTGTAAATTCACGAAAAACCCTTGCCGATATTTAGTCTTTTGCTCATAACTTTTTAACCACTAACCGATTTCGCTTGATTGCAATACCAACTTGACCAGGTAAATGCGTAACATATATGCAAAACTTTAGGAGCCTCCGTAAAGTCTTTCAAAAGTTAGCGTGTTTTCAACAGACAGACGGACGGACATCGCTAGATAAAAAAAAAATTAAAATCGATCGAGGATCATATAGTCTTAATATAGTCTTAAAATCGATCGAGGAATATATATACTTTATGGGGTCCTAAACCAATATTTTGAGGTGTTACAAACGGAATGACAAACTTATATATACCCTCTATCACTAGAGTGGAAAGTATAATAAAAAAAACTAACATTTCCCGAAATTTTACTTATTATGCTGAATTTTAAAAATATGTTGTAAATATGTTGTAAAGATTTTTTTTAGATTTTTTGCTTATTTCACAGGAATAGTTTGTAATAATTTCTTCAAGTAAAATTTACAAGTTTGAATAGCACTCAAACCTTCTTTAAAATAGCTTTAAAAAAAAATTATAAAATTTCAAAATCCTTTAACTTTAAAACCTTTTTTTAGAATCATATTTTGCATAAATCACATTATTTTCAATTTAATAAAATTTCTCATGTCAAACATGAAAAAAATTAAACAAACATAAATACCCTGTAACTAATTTAATTAATAAAATTACGACTTTATTTTATTACAATGTAAGCTAATCACATACACAATTAAATTAATGTAGTTTTCAATAAAAAAATACAGAATATAATGATGTGTTTTGTGGGCAAATAATCATATAAATTTCAAAATTGATTTTCAAAAAATTTAAAAACGAGTAAGCACACTAAAATGTTAAAACTAACCAGATAATGACTTCTTAGAAATTTTTCCCAAAAAAAAAACAATATAAAAAAGAAAATTGAATTTTATGTTAAACTAAACACAAGATATTTTTGTGTAATTAAAAAAAACAACACAAAACAAATCATAAAAAATTAACAACAAAAATAAATAATAATGTGTTTAAAGATACCCGCACTTAATAGAACATGTGATTTAATAAATTAATGTTTAAATTTTTTGAAATGATACATTTGAATGATTTTGATCAACATCTTTAAAAATGAAAATAAAAAAGAACTAAAACAAAAAATTCTCTTAACAACATCAATCAATTAAATGATGCTTTAAAACAAAAAAAAAACACCACCACGAATATATAATAATCAAATACGTGTTTTTAAAGAACTTTGAATATTGTTGGAATATTTTAAATTTAACTTCTTCTCTGTTTATGATTGTTACATACATTTTAAAGAATTGTTCTTTTTTCAAGTCTTTTAAAGCCTGAAGTAACACGTTCAAAACATGATTAAAACTTTTTTTGAAGAATACTTTTTTCTTTTATGTGTTTCTTTTTTGGATATTATTTAATATTGTATCATATCTTTTGAGATTTTTTTTTACCATGTGTTGAAATTTCTAACATTAAACATCAACCAAAACATAGAAGTAATAAAAATGAGGGTCACATCCTCAAAAGAAGTTGAAATATTGTTTTGTAAGAGTGGGCCATTGACCGCTGAAAAGTGTATGATAACAAGTTTTTTAAATGATTTCAAAATTTTTTAGATTTCTAAAGAATTTAAATACAATTTTTATTTTTTTTGGAAGAAAAAAATGCGTTTGCTAAAAATAAAAAGTAACTATTTGTTTAAAAAAAAGTTTGTTGCTTAAGTCTTTTGTTTTATGGAGATATAGTGGATTCAAATTAATATATTCATAACTTTTAGATTGTAGAAAATCGATAACTAAAATATTTTCTATAGAACATATCAATATATCGATAACACAAATACATCGATAACTCAACGATGTTCTGTAGATATGTTTGTATAATCGATACATCGATAACTAAACAACTTTCTATAGAAAATTTTGTGTTATCGATTCCTCGATACATTTCTATAGAAAATTTTGTATAATCGATAACTGAACAATTTTCTATAGAAAATTTTGTGTTATCGATAACTAAATAATTTTCTAATGAAAATATTGTGTTATCGGTACATCGATAACTGAATAATTTTCTATAAAAAATTTTGTGTTATCGATACATCGAATACTAAATAATTTTCTATAGAAAATTTTGTGTTATCGATACATCAATAACTAAATAATTTTCTATAGAAAAATTTGCGTTATCGAAACATGGATAACTAAATAATTTTCTATAGAAAATTTTGTGTTATCGATAACTAAATAATTTTTATAGAAACATCAATAACTAACTAATTTTCTATTGAGAATTTTGTGCTATCGATACATCGATAACTAATAATATTCTATAGAACATTTTGTGTTATCAATACAACGATAACTTGTGTAATCGATACATCGATAAATAAATAATCTTGTATTTTGTGTTATCGACACATTGACAACTAAATAATTTTTTATTTTTGTTATCGATACATTTCTTTTCGATACATTGATAACTAAACAGTTTTCTATAGAAAATTTGGTAACTAAATAATTTTATATAGAAAATGTTGAGTTATCGATACATCAAAAACTAAATAATTTTCTATAGAAAATTTTTGAGTTATCGATAAATCTATAACTAAATAATTTTTTAAAGAAAGTTTTGTGTTATCGATGTATCTATAACTAATAATTTTCTATAGAAAATGTCGTGTTATCGATACATCGATAACAAAATACTTTTCTATAGAAAATTTTTTGTTATCGATAACACATTTCTTTCGTGTTATGGGAATATCGATAACTAAATAATTTTCGATGTATCGATAACACAAAATTTTCTACAGAAAATTATTTAGTTATCGATGTATCGATAACACAAAATTTTCTATAGAAAATTATTTAGTTATCGATGTATCGATAATACAAAATTTTCTATAGAAAATTATTTAATTATTGATGTATCGATAACACAAAATTTTCTATAGAACATTATTTAGTTATCGATGTATCGATAACACAAAATTTTCTATAGAAAATTATTTAGTTATCGATAACACAAAATTTTCTATAGAAAATTATTTAGTTATCGATAACACAAAATTTTCTATAGAAAATTTTATGTTATCGATACATCGATAACTTAATAATTTTCTATAGAAAATTTTGTGTTATCGATACATCGATATCTAAATATAGAAAATTTTGTGTTATCGATAACTAAATAATTTTCTATAGAAAATTTTGTGTTATCGATAACTAAATAATTTTCTATAGAAAATTTTGTGTTATCGATAACTAAATAATTTTCTATAGAAAATTTTGTGTTATCGATAACTAAACAATTTTCTATAGAAAATTTTGTGTTATCGATACATCGATAACCAAGCAATTTTCTATAGAACATTTTATGTCAATAATACATCGATAACTTTATGATTTTCTACAGAAAATTTTGGGTTTTCGATAAATCGATAACTAAAAAATTTTCTATAAAAAATTTTGTGTTATCAACTAAAAAATTTTCAATAAAAAATTTTATAGTCTTGATACATCGATAACTAAATAATTTTGAGTTATCGATACCTCGATATCTAAACAATTTTCTATAGAAAATGTTGTGTTATCGATACACCGATAAGTTAATAAATTTCTATAGAAAATTTAGTGTTATATAATTTTCAATAATGTTATGTTATCGATGCATCGATAACTTAACAATTTTCTAAAGAAAATTTTTTGTTATTGATACATCGATAACTAAATAATTTTCTATAGAAAATTTTGTGTTATCGATACATCGATAACTAAAAAATATTTTATAGAAAATTTTGAGTTATCGATGCATTGATAACTAAATAATTTTCAACAGAAAATTTTGTGTTATCGATAACTAAATAATTTTCTATAGAAAGTTTTGTGTTATCGATAAATAAATAACTAATTAATATTATATAGAAAATTTAGTGTTATCGATACATCAATAACTAACTAAGTTTCTAATAAAAATTTTGTGTTATCGATAACTAAATAATTTACTATAGAATATTTTGTGTTATCGATGCTTCGATAACTAAAATTTTTTTTTAGAAAATGTTGTGTTATCAATATCGATACATCGATAACTAAATAATATTATATAGAAAATTTAGTGTTATCGATACATCAATAACTAACTAATTTTTTATTAAAAATTTTGTGTAATCGATAACTAAATAATTTTCTATAGAATATTTTGTGTTATCGATACTTCGATAACTAAAAAAATTTCTTTAGAAAATGTTGTGTTATCAATATATGGATAACTAAATAATTTTTTATACAAAATTTTGGGTTATCGATACATCGATAACTAAACAATTTTTTATATAAAATTTTGAGTTATCGATACATTGATAACTAAATAATTTTCAACAGAAAATTTTGTGTTATCCATAACTAAATAGTTTTCTATATAAAATTTTGTGTTATCGATAAGTAAATAATTTTCTTTAGAAAATTTTGTGTTATCGATACATAGATAACTAAATAATATTATATAGAAATTTTAGTGTTATCGATACATCAATAACTAAATAATTTTCTATAGAAAATTTTGTGTTATCGTTACATCGATAACTGAATAATTTTCTATTGAAAATTTTGTGTTATCGATACATCGATAACTAAATAATTTTCTATAGAAAATTTTGTGTTATCGATACATCGATAACTAAACTATTTTCTATAGAAAATTTTGTGTTATCGATACATCGATAAATTAATAGTTTTCTTTAGAAAATTTTGTGTTATCGATACATCGATAACTAAACAATTTTTCTATAGAAAATTTTGTGTTATCGATAACTAAACAATTTCTATAGAAAACTTTGTGTTAGCGAAAGATCGATAACTAAATAATTTTTTACACAAAATTTTCTGTAGAATAGTTTGTGTTATCGATACTTTGATAACTTAAAAATTTTCTTTAGAAATTGTTGTGTTATCGATACATCGATAACTAAACAATTTTCTATAGAAAACGCTGTGTTACCAGTACATCGATAACTAAACAATTTCTATAGAAAATTTTGTGTTATCAACAATTTTGTGTTATCGATACATCCATAACTTAACAACTTTCTATTATCTATACATTTTTGGTGTTATCTATACTACGATAACTAAATAGTTTTCTATGGAAAATTTTGTATTATCAATACATCGATAACTTAACAATTTTCTAAAGAAAATTTTATGTTATCGATGTTTTGTTTTTTTTTAAATATATCGATAACACAATATTTTTCGATAACTAAAAAATTTTCGATAGAGAATTTTGTGTTATAACTAAAGCATTATCTATATAAAATTTTGTGTTATCGATAACTAAACAATTTTCTATAGAAAATTTTGTGTTATCGATACATCGATAACAAAACAGTTTTCTATAGAAAACTGTTTAGTTATCGATTTCTATAGAAAACTGTTTAGTTATCGATGTATCTATAATACTAAATCGCTAACAACAACAACAATTTTCTAAAGAAAATTTTGTGTTATCGATACAACTAAACAATTTTCTACAGAAAACTTTCTGTTATCTATTCATCATTAACTAAACAATTTTCTATAGAAAATTTTGTACTATAGATACATCGATAACTAAACAATTTTCTATAGCAAATTTTATGTTATCGATTAATCAATAAATAAGCAATTTTCTTTAGAAAATTTTGCGTTATCGATACATCGATAAGTTAATAGCAATTTTTTTTTTTTTTTTTAAACTACAAAATCCTGAAACATTTTTAATAGAAAATTATTTCAATTCCTAACCATCTTTATATGATTCATACAAATTGACAAAAAATAATTTTAATCTCTTAAGCCAAATGATATCATTATTTATTTTTTTGCAAAAAGTTTAAAAAGTTTATCCTTGTCAGTCTAGCTTTTAAAAAAAAAACAAAAAACTTAAGACACAAACCTTAAAAAAAATCATCAATAAAAGTTTAACAACAGACAGAACAAATAAAAATTCATTCATTTTTAACAAAAATTCTTAGAAATTGAAATTTTATGATTTGTTTTCTACTAATCCTTTAAAAAAATATTATTTTAAAAATCCCGCAATCACACACAACTTCCAAAATTAATAAAAAAAATCCATAAACACTAAAACATCAACAAACGGAACTTAAAAAGATTTGTGAGACAATATAAAGATTAAAACCATGTCATGACATGCCACAAAATTCTCATGAATTTTTTTTTGTAGCAATAAAAAAAACATTTAATAATAAAATTCATTTATTTCTAAACAAGCGATTTAAATCTTTCATTTGAATTAAAAAATAAAAAAAAAACTGCAAAATATGTGTCACCCCCACACCTATAAAAAAAAAAAACTAAAATTTATTTGAATTATTAAATTGAAATTTTATTAACCTGAAAACACACATAACAAACAAAAAAAAATCAAATAATTTAATATAATAAACCAACTAAACATTGATTAAACAAACATAGTGAAAAACAAGTAGAAAAGTTAAATTCGACTTGGCCGAATCTATGAATACCCTCCACAATGCCCATTTTAAGTGATAGTAAATTTTCTAACGTGAAAAAATAACAGTTATGATTAGAAATACATATTTTATCTTTTAGTAATTTAAAAAAAAAAAAAAATAATTTTTTGTCTGAGTGTAAAATTTTTTTTGAGTGGAAAATTTTTTTCGAATTTTACATTCAAAAAAAAAATTTACTAATTTTTTTTTTTGTGTGTAAAATTTTTTTTTAGTAATTTTTGAAAAAAAAAAAATATTTTTTTTTTTTTTAGTGTAAATTTTTTTTTGAATGTACAATTTTTTTCGAATTTTATATAAAAAAAAAATTTACTAATTTTTTTTTTGAGTGTAAAATTTTTTTTGAGTGTAAAATTTTTTTCGAGTGTATTTTTTTTTTTTTGTTTTGGTATAAAAATATTTTTGAGTGACAAAAATACGTTTTAAAATATTTTTGTGACTTACAAATGGTTTTAAAACAGGTTTAACAGGTTTTCACCACGTGAATTTTAGGTGAAGCTAATCTGACATTCACGGTTTTGCTAATAACTTTTGAACCACTAGACCGATTTAGGTGAAATTCAACACGAACTAGGCTGGAGGAACGAAAAATATATATGCCAAGCTTCAGCATCCTCAGAATTGATTTTCGAAAGTTATAGTGCTTTTTATCTCATAAATTCACAAAAAACCCTTGCCGAAATTCAGTCTTTTGCTCATAACTTTTGAACCACTGGACCGATTTCGCTGGATTGCAATACCAACCTGACCAGGTAAATGCCCAACATATATGCCAAACTTCAGGAGCCTCCGTAAAATCTTTCAAAAGTAAGCGTGTTTTCAACAGACAGACAGACAGACAGACAGACAGACAGACAGACAGACAGACAGACAGACAGACAGACAGACAGACAGACAGACAGACAGACAGACAGACAGACAGACAGACAGACAGACAGACAGACAGACAGACAGACAGACAGACAGACAGACAGACAGACAGACAGACAGACAGACAGACAGACAGACAGACAGACAGACAGACAGACAGACAGACAGACAGACAGACAGACAGACAGACAGACAGACAGACAGACAGACAGACAGACAGACAGACAGACAGACAGACAGACAGACAGACAGACAGACAGACAGACAGACAGACAGACAGACAGACAGACAGACAGACAGACAGACAGACAGACAGACAGACAGACAGACAGACAGACAGACAGACAGACAGACAGACAGACAGACAGACAGACAGACAGACAGACAGACAGACAGACAGACAGACAGACAGACAGACAGACAGACAGACAGACAGACAGACAGACAGACAGACAGACAGACAGACAGACAGACAGACAGACAGACAGACAGACAGACAGACAGACAGACAGACAGACAGACAGACAGACAGACAGACAGACAGACAGACAGACAGACAGACAGACAGACAGACAGACAGACAGACAGACAGACAGACAGACAGACAGACAGACAGACAGACAGACAGACAGACAGACAGACAGACAGACAGACAGACAGACAGACAGACAGACAGACAGACAGACAGACAGACAGACAGACAGACAGACAGACAGACAGACAGACAGACAGACAGACAGACAGACAGACAGACAGACAGACAGACAGACAGACAGACAGACAGACAGACAGACAGACAGACAGACAGACAGACAGACAGACAGACAGACAGACAGACAGACAGACAGACAGACAGACAGACAGACAGACAGACAGACAGACAGACAGACAGACAGACAGACAGACAGACAGACAGACAGACAGACAGACAGACAGACAGACAGACAGACAGACAGACAGACAGACAGACAGACAGACAGACAGACAGACAGACAGACAGACAGACAGACAGACAGACAGACAGACAGACAGACAGACAGACAGACAGACAGACAGACAGACAGACAGACAGACAGACAGACAGACAGACAGACAGACGGACAGACGGACGGACGGACGGACGGACGGACGGACGGACGGACGGACGGACGGACGGACATCGCTAGATCGTCTTAAAATCGATCGAGGATCATGAATATATATACTTTATGGGGTCCTAGACCAATATTTCGAGGTGTTACAAACGGAATGACAAACTTATATATACCCTCTATCACTAGAGTGGAGGGTATAAAAAAACAAACCAACTAAAATGTAAAATTTTTTGCAAAATAATTTTTTATTTAAACATGTTTATGGTTGTAACAACAATCAATATTAAAAAATACGTATTCGTATTTGTTAGTTAATTCAAGGTTGTAAGAAATTAGATTTGCGTTTTTTTTCTTTTTTTCAATGCATCAACGAAATATTAGAAAAATTACAAAAAGTTGCTTGAATTTCAAAAGCTTTAAAAATATATGTGAACATGAACACAATCCAAAAAAAAATATTATTTATCACTGCAACATGTATTTATGTCACCAAATATTGAAAATTTAAAAAATTTTTAACATAAAATGTTGTTACCATAGATTATGGTTAAGAAAAATGTATGTGTTTTAACAGTAAGGGGCTAAAAATTTTGAATTTTTTGGCTTGTTTGGGAAAACTTAAGATATATACTAGAGTGTCCCTTATTTTGGAAATGTTAGAAATCTTGAGACGGTACCCGCTCATTTTTTTCCTTTTGACTTAAAAATAACTCAGGAAAAATTTTACGCCCCTAGGACCACGCCTTCCCTACGCGACGGGGCCTTAAAGAGCGGGGCCTTAAAAATCATTTTTCCATACAAACCAAAAAATTTTTTTTTTGATTTTTAATTTTTTTGTTATTATTTATTATATTACTTGGTTTGCTTATTCACGACAAAAAATTTGATTTTGGTGGGATAAGTCTTTCAGCGCTAAAAAAATTTTCGCCAAAAAAAATTTTGAACCGCCGGGGTCCTGCAGTAAAAAATTTTTAAAAAATATTTTTTTTTAGTTTTGACCAGCAACGGTTTTAGTTGTTATGTTGCTTTTAATGATATATATTCCAAAAAAAAAATTATTCATACCTGTGACATCTTTATCTTTTTCGAAAAAAAAATTTTTAGCCGTAGGGATCCTACGGTAAAAAATTTTTAAAAAATATTTTTTTTTAGTTTTGAAAAGCAACGGTTTTAGTTGTTATGTTGTTTTTAATGATATATATTCCAAAAAAAATATTATTCATATTTGTGACATCTTTATCGTGTATCGAAAAAAATCAACAATGCATTTTGTACCCTTTTTTAGAACACGATAAAGATGTCACAGATACAAAAAATATTTTTTTATGAATATATCATATATCATATAAATATATCATTTAAAGCAACATAGCAGCTAAAACCGTTGCTGGTCAAAACTAAAAAAAAATATTTTTTAAAAATTTTTTACTGTAGGACCCCGGCGGCTCAAAATTTTTTTTTGCGAAAATTTTTTTAGCGCTGAAAGACTTATCCCACCAAAATCAAATTTTTTGTCGTAAATAAGCTAAGCAAGTAATATAATAATTAACAACAAAAAAATTAAAAATCAAAAAAAAATTTTTTGGTTTGTATGGAAAAATGATTTTTTAGGCCCCGCTTTTTAAGGCCCCGTCGCGTAGGGAAGGCGTGGTCCTAGGGGCGTAAAATTTTTCCTGAGTTATTTTTAAGTCAAAAGGAAAAAAATGAGCGGGTACCGTCTCAAGATTTCTAACATTTCCAAAATAAGGGACACTCTAATATATACTATAAATAACTTTTATTTGATACCAAAAAATATATCAACTTTTACATTTCGTGTGTAACGCATCGATATGTCGGTCTATCGAGTGTCTCTTAAATGAGACTATTTATAACTAGGGATGAGATTTCCATGCAAATGCATGTTTTTTGTCGATAGTCTAAAAACGATATCGACCAATTATCTTTCTGAATCAAGAAATTTGCGTTAAAATGGAATCGATTTGTTTTTGCATATTTTTGCATATTTTAGTGAATATGCATATTTTTGCATATTTTGGTTTTAATTGCATATTTTGTGCATATTTCCAACTTTTAGGTGCATGTTTTTACATATTCAAAAACTATTTTAAATTTTAAAAATTTATTTTAAAAATAAGAAAAATATTTTTTTTTTTTTAGTGCATATTTTTAAGTTTTTTAGTGCATATTTTGAAATTTTTAGCGCATATTTTCTATTTTTTTTTTTGTGCATGAAAATCTTATTACTACTTATAACTTACGAAAATTGAAAACAAATGATTGTTCTGTTATTTTTACCAACAAATTCAAAAAAAAAAAATGGCCAACAAAAACATTAAAAATTAATGATTTCATAGTTTATTTTTTCCAATTTTCTACTGAAATATTTTTTTTAAACAATTTTTAATAAAATTTTGGGGAATCAATTCCTCAATCAACAACATTCGGGCCACCTACTCTACCCATATAAACAATTTTTTTTTACTTCTATAAACAGTTTTTTTTTTCTTTCTCAAAAAAAGTATAAGCCACAAAGTAGGTTAAATCTAATGATTTGTCATTAAAAAAATAACAACAATTTAAAAAAAAATTTACTTACACAAATCATTTAAAGTTCTGTTATTTTTACTTACAGAACAAAAATTAATGACTTTAAAACTTAAAAGTTAAAGTCTTTGTTTTTTATGATGTCATTTCTAAGAAAGCGCACAGAATTAATCATTAATAAAAACTGAACATTAAAAAAATGTTTTTTCTTTAAAAAACAACTGAACGTAAAACTGTTTGAACAAACTAGAAAACGGTAAACGACATAACTTTTTGAGTGCAGACAAAATGGTTTTGAAAACTGCGCCAGATAATCATATAAACGAAAAATAAGATTTGTATGTATCGCCGAAATATCACTAAAATGATAATCCGGCGATACTGCTACATTGATTTCTTGATGCTTAAAATAAACATTATTTTTTATTCATATTTTGGTCATGTTAACAGGACTAAAAGTATTAGCATTCATCTGCAAAATATATTTGCAACATTCGCTGATTTTTTTTTTTTTGGATTTTTTTAAGCAAATTTGTGACTTTTGGATAAAATTTTTATTCTTTCAAAGATTTTTTATTGTGCTTGATAAAATACACTGTGCTAGTCGCAAAAATTAACATGGCTAATTCGGGTACGCAGAATTCAAGAGTGCTTGCTGTTTTTCAAAGTTATCGCTCGTATTGTTTTTTTTCACGAACACTATTTTTTTCGAAAAATTTTGTGTTTGTAATGTATCGTACGCTACACATTATCATAAGTTAATATTAAAATAAAAAAATTTGTAAGAAAAAAATTTTGAGAGAAAAAATTAAATAAAAAAATATAAAAATATTTTTTTTTTGTATTTTTAATAGAGTTTAGATAATAGAAATTCAGCAATTGTCTAAATAATATAAAAAAAATATTTTTTTTTACTTAAAAATAAAAAAAATTAATCGTGAATATCGCTAACTTTGAAAAAACTGATATTAAAATGCGATTTAGTGTACACAAACTATATTTATCAGATGGGTGTCGTGGAATTCAAATCAAACTAAAAATATTTGTGTTGAACCAATTTTTTCACGAAAATAATGATATTTCGCGAACAAAAAATTTTTTCGCGAAAAATATTGAATGGTTTTAAATTTTTAAATTATTACAAAAGTTTTAAAATATCGTTTTTATATTTTGTGAGGATGTTTATTCTGGCTCGAGGTCATTATTTTCTTTACTAATTAAAACCATGATATTCTCATAGTATAATTTTCAAGAAAATTATTTTTTGTTTTAAATTTATTTATGTTGGTCATTTTTGCAAGACTTAATCGACACGTGTTTCGGAATTTGTCAAGATTCCATTGTCAAGATTATTTAGCAAAAATAGAAACGATATACTACAAAGTAGCAAACGAGTCTAATGACAAATCATTTTTGCACAAACTAAAACATTAATACATATTCGACTCTATCCACAATGTGAATTAGAAAGACGAAGAAATTGTACTATGCTAGTAAGTAACAATTGTCAATAACCAACAAAAATATTTAAAACATTTTACATACGATAGTCCATTGGACTACAACAATATGTTTTTTGTTGCTGTGAATGAAATTATACCATTATTAGGGCTATTCATCACTATGGCGTGCCAACCATTATGTTCAAATTCTGATTAATTTTTATTAATAAATAAAAATTGTTTTATTCGACCTTTAAAATATTATATTTTGTGAGGATGTTTATTCTGGCTCGAGGTCATTATTTTCTTTACTAATTAAAACCATGATATTCTCATAGTATAATTTTCAAGAAAATTATTTTTTGTTTTAAATTTATTTATGTTGGTCATTTTTGCAAGACTTAATCGACACGTGTTTCGGAATTTGTCAAGATTCCATTGTCAAGATTATTTAGCAAAAATAGAAACGATATACTACAAAGTAGCAAACGAGTCTAATGACAAATCATTTTTGCACAAACTAAAACATTAATACATATTCGACTCTATCCACAATGTGAATTAGAAAGACGAAGAAATTGTACTATGCTAGTAAGTAACAATTGTCAATAACCAACAAAAATATTTAAAACATTTTACATACGATAGTCCATTGGACTACAACAATATGTTTTTTGTTGCTGTGAATGAAATTATACCATTATTAGGGCTATTCATCACTATTTTCTTGAAAATTATACTATGAGAATATCATGGTTTTAATTAGTAAAGAAAATAATGACCTCGAGCCAGAATAAACATCCTCACAAAATATAATATTTTAAAGGTCGAATAAAACAATTTTTATTTATTAATAAAAATTAATCAGAATTTGAACATAATGGTTGGCACGCCATAGTGATGAATAGCCCTAATAATGGTATAATTTCATTCACAGCAACAAAAAACATATTGTTGTAGTCCAATGGACTATCGTATGTAAAATGTTTTAAATATTTTTGTTGGTTATTGACAATTGTTACTTACTAGCATAGTACAATTTCTTCGTCTTTCTAATTCACATTGTGGATAGAGTCGAATATGTATTAATGTTTTAGTTTGTGCAAAAATGATTTGTCATTAGACTCGTTTGCTACTTTGTAGTATATCGTTTCTATTTTTGCTAAATAATCTTGACAATGGAATCTTGACAAATTCCGAAACACGTGTCGATTAAGTCTTGCAAAAATGACCAACATAAATAAATTTAAAACAAAAAATAATTTTCTTGAAAATTATACTATGAGAATATCATGGTTTTAATTAGTAAAGAAAATAATGACCTCGAGCCAGAATAAACATCCTCACAAAATATAATATTTTAAAGGTCGAATAAAACAATTTTTATTTATTAATAAAAATTAATCAGAATATCGTTTTTATTGTAATTGAGCAACAAAATTTTAAATCGAAAGAAATACAAATTTTTAATAATTTTTTTTTTTGTTTATCGCCAAAATATCTTTCATGTGTAAAAACGGCGATATAATCAAAATATTTTGTTTGATATGATGAGTTTGTGATATTGCCGCAATATCTTTTGGGCGATATATCGCCCTAATGTTTCCGAGGTTTACTTTATGGAGTCCTTTAAGAAATATTTTGGAGGGTGCAAAAAAATTTAAAAATAATTTAAAAAAATGTTTGAATGTCCCGGACACAAAAATTCTTTGCGTTTTTTTTTTTGTTGGTGTAAAAAAAAAAATAGAAGTGATTTTAAGAAAAAAAAATTGGCATATTTGGAAAAAATTTCAAAGTCCCGAAAAGTTTTTTTTCCGAAATAAAGTCTCGAAAAAAAACTTTATACACCGAGTATAGCCTAGTGGTTATGGCTTCGGCTTACAAAACATGAGAGATTTTAACGACACAGGTTCGAAGCTCATGTCAGGCTAGTCTGTTGATAAAAAAACATATAAAGAATTTTTCTAGCAAATATCAAATAATCAATTTAATGTAATTGCCTACTGATGACGTAGAAGTGGCTACAGAAACCATGGTCTAGGGTAAATCCACATTTAATTTAATCTTTAGAAGACACAATTTTCTTCTTCAATCAGAAAAACACAAACGAAAAAAAACTTTTGTTTGAGTTTTGAAGAAAAAATTTTATTAAAAATTATTTTAGGAAAAAAAAATAAAAAAATTTTAAATTTTCCAAGTTCCAAGTTCCGAGAAATTTTTTGACATTTTTTTTGCGCTTTGCATTAAAATAGGTAACTAAAAATGCTTTAAGGAAAAAAAAGTTGTCAAACTTTGAAAAAAAAAAAAAAATTTTGGACAAATTTTTAGTTTACACTCAAAAATTTATGTTAGCAAAATCAACTGAAAATGTTAGTTAAAATAACTACTTTGAAAGTACTTTTTGAGTTAAATCAACTAACAATGTATTTTAACTGGCAAAAAACTACTGATTTATGTAGTTAAAACTGCTTACATTTGTAGTCAAAACAGCTAACATGAGTAAAAATAAAATAATCAATACACACTTTTTTTTCAAAAAATTTTCAGAAAAAAATACCAAATCTTTTCCAAGTTTTTTGTTAAAAAAGTTGTGAAAAAAAAGAAAATTTATTTTTATTTTTTTGAAAAAAATTTTGAAAATTTTTCAGAGATAAAAAAAATAAAATTAACTACTTTAAGTAACTGTTACTACATTACAGTACTTTTTTGTTAGTTGTTCAAAAAAATGACTTAAAATGACTAACAGAAATAGTTGTTTTATATTTTTCATACAAAAACAACTGACTTTGTAGTTGAAAACAACTAACTACTGTAAAATATACAAACAACTAACATGTCGTGGTCTGCGATTGGTCACAGGGGGTAGTTCTGTGATGTGTTATGTTACATGTCACTACTGAACCGGCATGGGTCGTATTCCCAAGAAACAGGTCCAAGTGACACATCCGGAGTTCCGAAGATTGTGATAGTTCTTTTGGGTCTGTGTGTCTTGTCACGTGACCTACAAAGCACTGGTCACTATTCTTGCAGTGTATTAAATATTATTTTTTCAAAAAATAATGTAATAAAAAAAATATTTTTCTTTTTTTGTACGTACAGTATATGTATTTGTTTTTATGCTATTCGATATATCTGCAAAGCGTTTTTTTATTTGTGTAGCCAATGTTCTGCCAGTAAATTTTTTTGTACCATTGGCGATTTTTGGCTGAGCAGCCATTCAAAAATTGTATGCACCAATAACCCAGCAAAAATAAATCGAAGTTTTGGCAGCACATCTTCTTTTCACATCAAAAGAGTGCTCTTTAAAATGCAGTAAGTAAAACTTTTATATTTTCATAAGATTTTTATTTAAAATCTTTTGATTCGGGACCATCTCTGCATTCAAGATACACTCGGAGGCTCCAAATTTGTTGCACAGTGTAATCGTACGTTCATATTTGTCGGCCACTGTGTTAGGTCGAACGTACGATTACACTCTGCAACAACTTTGGAGTCTTCGAGTGTATCTTGAATGCAGAGATGGTCCCGAATCATTGGGTCATTGTTTTTTTTTATACACTCAAAATAATTACTCTGTTAAATACTCTGTAAAATGACTGTTATCTCAATTCGACAGATATTTGACAAAGTTATCTGCCGAAATACAGATTTTAAGAAAATACTTTGTATTTTCTTGTGACCGAAAAACAAAATTTTATCTGTAATTTTGCTTTTTTCTTTTTACTATTGCTCTGTAATATGGTTTTTAAATTAAAATTTCTTGAAAAATATTCCAAGTATTTCAACCCCTTAAAAAAGCGTCTTAAATTACAATAAAAGATGCAAAATTTTACGAGGTGTAGTGCAAAAATGAAGGAACTCGTAATTTTCACAAAAATAAAAAAAGTAAATTTACAATTTGGAAGCATTAAAGCGGGCAAATTTACACGATGGCATTTCCCAATTGTCAACACAACTTGCACATTACGGAAGGAGAAATTCATCAGGAATCAAATAGTGACCATTGTGTAAAAGCCATAGCAAGCGCATTATAAAGATATAAAGAAAGTCATTCGCGTGCGAAACATTTAAGCGGGCGCATTTAAATGATAGCATGCCTTTATTTTGTGTCAAGTTATTAGTATCCATGCTTCTTGGTAAAATTCTGGTCGTTTTCATCAATATTTTACAGATAATTCTGTACATCTGCAATTATTTTTTATCGAAATCATTTTACAGAGTTTTCTTCGTAAAATAACAAAAACTCTTGCTGGTTGGAAATCTATGGTATTTTCTGCTGGCTCAGCAGAGTATCTCTGTATTTTAACAGAGTGATTATTTTGAGTGTATAAAATGCTCAATGAAATCGATTTCATTGAATCATTATTCCATACAAATTTCTATCATTGCCCAACTATGCTTGAATGGGACCAAAAAAAAAGTATACCAATAGAAGACCAAAACTCACGAAAGGTTTTGAAAACTTAGCTCGAGCTCTTTTTTTATGGCCCACTGAAGTTTTGATTTTTTTTTTTCCAAGGCGTCTGAAATAAACCAAAAAAAAGTATTAAATCTAATTCTGAAGCAAATAATGTTAAAATTTGTCTTCAGTGAAATTTAATAGGGAGGGATTGTTTTTAGCCGATGGCTACTACTATCTCACTTTTTATTTAATTTCATAATTTTGTGTCTAGTTACTGTAGGTACATACACTAAAATGTCATGCATGCACAAATTGTGTTTATTTAATTTTTTATTATATTTTTTTGGCATTTTTTTAAATTACTTATTTATCTTAAACACACATATGGCACATATTTTTTCAACAACAGTGAAGTATCCCAAGAATAGACTTAAAAAAATTTTCAGTTTTGATATTTGTCCAAAAATCAATACCACTATATTTAAAACCATCTTTTTGTGGCAGTGAAAAACAACAACTGGTATTGAGGACACTTTTCTTAAGCCTCCTCACACACAAAAACAATCCAATGAACGACTTTCATAGTATTTATGAACAAATTCATAAAATTTATTAACTTTTTCATAATACTAATAAACTTGTTCATAGTATTTATGAATAAATCATAATATGTGAAATTTTAGAACATTTTTTCATAAATACTATGAAAATGTTCAAAAATTTAATAAAAAAATTCATAATTTTTATATATTTGCTCATAAATACTATGAATTTGGTTCATTGACAAATATTTTTTTTTTCTGTGCATGCACCTATTTAATTCACGCAGCAGTGTGTATTATTATGGGTTTTGCCTGTGTATAAATTGACAATTATAGCGTTTTTTAAAGTAATTCTTTTCAGTACGTTACAAAAAAATATTTAGTTTTTAATTCATTTTCAAATTTTATAGTTTTTATAAGGGTTTAAGTTGAAAAAATGCAGAAGAATAATTGAAAATTATAGACATTTCTGGTATTCCCATACCGGTTTCAAACACTCCAAATTGGAGTGTTTAAAACCGGAGTCTCCAATTAGTGTTGTCATCAGTAGGATTTTAAATGTCGGTTTGTCTTGTTAATAAAAAATGTTTTTTATATACATATTTGAACATTTATAGTTTGTACAGAATAAATTTTGAAAGTTTTTAACACTACAATTCTATTTCTGGCAATCTCAACCTCACCTCAAACTTTCTTTTAACTTTTTTGTTTCTTTCATTATTTCGCAAGGGTTACCAACTTGATCTGGAATTGAAGACACAAATGAAGGAATGTCCATTTTCTGCTTCGGAGACATGCCTAATGGCGACATATTTTGTCAATAATTTTATTTATTGTTTTTTTTTGTAAGTACAGATTGAGCTCGGGCTCTAATTATATTTCTTAAAAGGGTTTAAATTGATAAAAATGCCGAAGAAAAATTTAATTTCTAAAAATTATAGACATTTCTGGTATTCCCGTACCGGTTTCAAAAACTCCAGTTAGTGTTATCATCAGTAGGATTTTAAATGTCGGTTTTTCTTGTTAATAAAAATTATTTTTTATATACACAGAAAAAATATTGAGAAAAACAATTTTAGTAATTACTTGTTTAAATTTTTAAATCAATGTTGAGTAATTTTTTAATTAACACAATTAAAAATTTACTCAAAAATTTAAAATAAAATTTGAGTAAATAATTTAAAACAAATTTAATATTTTTTTTTTTTATTTTTGTCTTATTTCCTTGCTGTTTTGAATTCTCATTTAGCTTATAGTTTTTTTTTAAATGAAAGTTTGAAATCGTCTTTATAAAATCATCCTTTGTCTTGAAGACATAAGTATATTTGATAAAGTTTAAAAAGCAATTTTAAAAAAAAAAAAAAATCGAAACTTTTTTCTAACTTTTTAAAAAAAATAAATTGATATATTTTGAGTACATTTTTACTTGACACAATTAAAAAGTTACTTAAAAAAATTTTAAAATTTTAATTAAAATTTTAATTGTGTAAATTAATAATGCACTCAAATTTTTTATTAAGCATTTAATAATTTTTTTACTCAAGACTATTAAATCGTTTACTGGCGCAAAATTGAGTAATTTGTTACTCAATAGTATTAAAAATTTACTCAAAATTTTTTTTTATTTTTTTCTGTGTATGTTTTTTATAGTTTTTTTTTTGTCTCACTACCAAGAAGAAGTATTTTTTTAAAGTCAATCCGTACTTCACAAACACTAAGGCAAGCATATTAAAAATATTTGTAGTTTTAAGTCATATATATCTATTTTAATTAATTTACTAATGTTCATTAGTTTGTGTTTAGTTAGATCTCATAACAATCACTTCTTTTAAGTTTTCAAATTTTGTTTACAGTTTTTTGTTGTATGTCAGTCTATGGGTTTTAAGTAATTGCTAGTAATTTAAATTAATTATTGTCTTTGATAGATTTGCGTAGGTGTTTTATTATTATTGTTATTTTTGAATTTATAATGAGTTTGTTTCTTTAGATTTTGACATTACTGTCTGTCGTTGTTATTGTAAACTAATTTTTCTTTCAATCGATTTTGTTAGCTATGGTCTTACAAAAAAAGGGTTTGTTTCTTAAGTCTTTTGATTAATATGAGAATTATTGGTTGTTGTTTGTGTTATTAAATGATTTTTTTTTTGTATCATGAAAATAGAGTAATTATATACACGACTAATTTATCACTATTAAAACAAAAAAAAAATCTATTAAATATTTATTAACTATTAAGTGCAAAAAAAATAAATTCAATTTAAATAAATTTATAAAAAAATGTAAATATTTTAATTGAAAAATTTTACATTAAGATAAGGAGATTTATTAATGTCGTTTTTTTACATTAATTAATAAAATTTTTTAAATTTGTATCAATTTTGAAATTTAAAATGTTTCACTTAAATTCAAGAATGTTTCATATTACTTTAAAAAACAAACAACTTTGATATCAAAATTAAACATTCTTAGGGCTGGTAAATTATCAAAAGCTAATCTATGATTAATACTAATCATTGTTTATTTTCATATAAATTTGACATTTGCGAACACTGATTAGCCTTAAACATTGAATATATTGTGATGAGTTACTAGCCCTTATTAAAAAAATTATTTAAAATTGATTGTATTGCTTAATTTTAAAAATGCTTCACTTTAATATCAAAATATTAATATAAAATCATTAATTTTCAATTGATATTTTAGGAATAACATTTAAAAACGGTGTCGTTCTTAATAATGCTTTATTATTTATTTTATAAAAAGTTAATTAATGTTTTAATTATTATTTAATTTTTGTAAATAAAATGTAAATCTATGTCAAATGTATAAAAAACAATAAATTTTTCAAATGAACAAAAAAAAAAACGAAACCTGAAAGTCATTACGAAAAACTTAAAGTAGAGATAAATACAAAAGAATACCTAACTACATCAACATCATCAGTGCAGTATTAGCAATAATTTCTAACATCAGTAACCATCGACAATTGTCAATGTGTCAAAAATTGAAAATTAACAACTTTTGAAATATATTCTTCTTTTTTAGCATAAAGAAAAAAATGTACAATACGAAACCAATAAAAACTGCTAAAAGAAAAATTGCTATTTTTGCAACAATAACATAAGGGAGCAGAAATTAAGAGAATAAATTCGTAAAAATATTTTATATTGTTCTAAGAAATAAATAAATTTTTCTGGAGAAAACCAGTTCTTATAAAAATAACCGAAAACATCCTTCGTAAAATAAATTTCTAAAACAAAAAAATTTTGCTAAGAAAATTTGGCACTTCAGAATGTATGTTTCGTCATGAAAAATTCTGTTTGTATGAATGAAATGTCTGCTAAAACCAACAGATTTCTCTTATGGCTCAAAATGGGTGTATTTTCAGCAGATTTTTTGATGATTGGACAAAGAATTTATTTTGAGTGTAGCTAAGTTGTCAGACATTTCTGTTAACAAAATTTTTTGGTTCTGATAATTAGAAATTTTTTTTTCTGTAGAAAAACTCTATACTCAACTGAAAATCTCTATCAAAAAATCCAAAAATTTATTTTCAATTTAAATTTGCACACTCAAAATAAAAGCTCTGTCCAATCAGCAGAAAAATCAGCTGAAATTTCACCCGCTATTGAGCCATATGAAAAATCTGCTGATTTTACCAGACACGGTTAGCTAAATTTCTTTAGTATATGCGCGGGTATAAGGGGGGAGGGAAAAGGGGAAATTTCCCCCCCCCCCAGACCAAATTTTGAAAAAAAAAAAGAAGAAAAAAAGAAAAGAAAAAAGAAGAAAAAAGAAAGAATAGGAAAGAAAAAGATAAAAAAAAGAAATAAGGAAATTTTCTAAAAAATTTTCCGAAGGAAAAAAATCTCAAAGTCCAAAAATTTTGCATAGAAAAAAATATGAAAATTTTAATAAGAACCTGACAAGGTAGGTCTCCCTAGTGTCACCCTCGGATCTTTATGGAATTGGTTTTATTTTGTAGAGCAGAAATAATAAAAGGACACGTATTTTTTTTAGCGGCCCAAATTCATATTTAGGGGGTTAAAAAGGAGGGGGAAAACAATGCCATTTTTCAGTTTTTTTCGTTTATCTCCTATATCATGCAAAGAAACCTAGTCATGTTACATACCAAATGAAAGGTCTTTGGATATCTATCTACGTGTGCTAAGAACTTGTCCAAACATGCACAACTTTTCGTCATATTAAGTAAAATACCAAAATTTCAGGACATTTTTGTTAATAAGCCGAAAAATATTAACTTCTTTGGCCCGTTGTTAGCAGCACGAGATAGGTATTTTTAATACCTTTAATCTGATACCACACATGGCTATATTAATTTTGTTTAAATATGCGTAAATCGTAAAAACTGAAAAAGGTAAATTTCCCCCCATACAAATCGACCCGGGGGGTGAAATAAAGCCATAGGCAATAAGGCCATATGGCCTTACTTCTCAATTCAATATGAAATAAGGCCATATGGCTTTATTGGCAACACGATTGAGCAATAAAGTCATATTGATTTTGCAACCAAAGTGGAAATAAAGCCATATCAGTTGAAAATGTGAGTGTGGGTTTAATGCATGGAGTATGTACTTCCTAAGCCCGGCCGAAGGCCGGCTAGGCAGAAAACCTTTATTACAAAAACACAAATCATAGAAGTCGAAATTTCGACATTTCGCACAAAAAAAAAATTTTGGATTTTTTGACAATTTTGTTTTGCGACAGTACCGGTTTAACCATTAGGGCACACTGGGCACGTGCCCAGGGCCCCCGACCCTACGGGGCCCCGAAAGACCAAAAACGTATGAGAATTTTTCTATGACAGAAGTTCTTAAACTCATTTTCCTGCATAAATGGTCTCAGGTTCTGAGACATTTGTCGTATAGAAAAAGTCTCAGGTTCTGAGAAATTTGTCGTATAGAAAAAGTCTCAGGTTCTGAAACATTTTTCGTATAGAAAAAGTCTCAGGTTCCGAGACATTTTTCGTATAGATCTTTTTCTTATAGAAAAAAAAATCAAATTTTAGAATCTAAGAACCTTTTCTCATAGAAAAATTCTATTTTCCTATAGAAAAAGTCTCAGATTCTAAGACATTTTTCCTTTATAAAAAGTCTCAGATTTAGAGACCATTTATCTATAAATAGAGTTTTTGAGTCTGAGATCTTTTTCCTTAAGAAAAATTCTCTGAGTTTGAAACCTTTTTACTATAGAAAAAGTCTCAGTTTCTGAGACCTTTTTCATATAGAAAGAGTCTTTGATTCTGCTACCTTTTTCCAATAGAAAGAGTCTTAGATTATGAGATCGTTTTCTTATAGAAAAAGTTTCAGAAATCTCAGATTTTTCCTATTAAAAAGTCTCATATGCTAATTACATATACCCCGAAATCCACATAAATTTGTATTTCAAATCCAATTAAAATCTATACCGTTTACATATGCTTTTTTTGACATTTAGCGGGATTTTGTTTGTACTAACTCTGTATTTTCTTTTGATTTGTGTACAGGGTTGTTAGTTGGAAAATTACCCAATTTTATAAATATTTCTAAAAACAATGATTTTTCTTTGCCGGAGCCAATATTTTCAATCCCACTAGTATATGTTGGGACCACAATATCAAAAAATGTGTTTTTATGTAGAGCTGCTTCTTTAAATGCAAGAAAATTAACATTTTTGCCAAGTTTGGGGCCGCCACCATTGAGTGTTTTTCTTTGTTAGGAAGACCAAATTGGTCAACTAAATTGTGCGTTTACCATTTGCAATGGTAAATTTTAAATGGAACATTGTGAAACATTGTTTTTATTAATCTTTTAATAGTTTAAAAAAAATAAATTTAAATTGTATATTTACTTTATAAAAAACAACAACAGCTGATAAAAAATCGTGTGCAGCGTTGTAAAAAAAGCATTAGGGATGATTATTTTGGGAAAACCCATAGTTGTACAATTAAGTAGTAGAAATTTTTTAGGATTTTAAATTGCGATTTTACGATTTTCCCAAAATCCAAGTTTTTTTTTGTATGGGATTTGACATTTGAAATCCAAAAAAGAAATTGGATTTACTTGGATTTTCATTGAAATCCCATTTTTTTGGATTTCGAGGTATATGTAAATGGCATATCAGATTCTAAAACCTTTTTACCCTAGAAAAAGTCTAAGATTCTGAGACATTTGTTTTGGAGAAAAACCCTCAGATTCTGTGACATTTTTCTTATAAAAAAAAGGTTTCCTATAGTATCCGATCCTGAGAACTTTTCCCAATAGAAAAGGTCTCAGATTTTGATTCCTTTTTTCGATAGAAAAAGTATCTGGTTCTGGGACCTTTTTCTTGTAGAAAAGAAAAAATACCTCGAGCTAGAATAGCTCTACTCACAATATATATATATTTTAATTTTTTGTAGGTCCTAATTCTTAAAACAAAAATAGAACAATCTTTTTTTCTTGTGGTGTAACTTCTAACTTTCCAGGGGGCCCCCAAATACTTGTGTGCCCAGGGCCCCCGCCATACCTTAAGACGGCCCTGTTTTGCGAGAAATAACATTTTTAGACCTATCATTTGGGCTATATGTCGCAGCTTGGGCGATATGACATTTACGGTTTTTTGCGATAAGACTTTGGACGCTATGTCCGTAAACCATTTCAAACTCCATAAATAAACTTAGCGGCTTCGCTAAATAATTTTTTTTTTTTGGGTAGCAGGATTTACGTGGAAATGTATTTTCATACTCTCCGCAAAATAATGATGAACATTATTATATTACAATGAGTAAAAGCCATATAAGGCTTAATTTCCAACAGTGGTTGGTAATAACGCCATATGGCCTTATTCCTCAACTCTTTGGGAAATAAGGCCATATGGCCTTATTGCCTATGGCTTTATTTCAGAATCTCAGACTTTTTCTGTAGGAAACAGGTCTCAGAATCTTTGACCTTTCTATAAGAAAAAAGGTCCTAAAGTCTGACACTTTTTCTATAGGAAAACATTTCCGAATCTGGGACTTTTTCTTTAGGAAAGGGTCACAGAATCTCCGACTCTTTCTATAGGAAAAGTGTCTTAGAATAGGAAAATATTTCAGAATCAGAAAAAGCTCTCAGAATCTGTCACTTCTTCTTTAGAGAAAAAGCAACAGAATTTAAATTTTAGTAATTAATTATTTTTTCTATATAAAAAAAAGCTCTCAGAATCTTAGACTTTCTTTAGGAAAAAGTTCTGAGAATCTGAGCCTATATTTTTAGGAATAAGATCTCAGAATTTGAAACTTTTTCTTTAGGAATGGCAAATTCATCCGAAAAATTGGAGAAAAATCTTAATATTATTAAAGAGGAGTTCGATAAAAGAGGCTTACGAATAAGCATTACAAAAACTGAGACGATGGTTGTAAGCAGACAGCAAAAGTCACATTCCATAAAACTAGAAAACTGTGAACAAAGACAGGTGAATGAGTTTAAATACCTTGGAGTAGTTATAAGCGAAGATGGAAAACCAGATAAAAATTTAAACCAAAGAACGGCTGCCACAGGAAGATTGTACAACGTCATCAGCAGAAACTTCCTAGGTAGAAGAGAAGTTACTACAAAAACAAAGTTAGCAGTATACAAATCAACATACATTCCTACTCTAATATATGGATGTCAAACATGGACACACACCGAAAATAGACAAAAACGCATTCAAGCTTCAGAAATGAGATACTTAAGAAGAACGGTCAACAAAACTAGAAGGGATCGCAATGAACAAACAAGACGTGAACTTGAAGTAGAACCCCTGAACATCCATATAGAACAGCAAAACTGAGATGGTACGGGCATGTCATGCGTATGCCACATGAAAGATTGTTGAGGAAGGTGCTAGAAGTTAAGTGCAACGGTACGAGGCCCAGAGGAAGAAGACGTTCGACATGGTACAAATCAGTAAAAACATCACTTTTAAAACGTGGTATAGACCTAAGAAATGCTAAATCACTGGCTAAAGACAGAACTGAATGGCGAAAACGTTGTTGAAAACCCCACACTGAAAGGTAGAAGGGGATGGATTAAGTAAGTAAGTTCTTTAGGAAAAAGGTCTTAGAATCTGAGACTCTTTCTAATGGAAAAAGGTCGAAGAATCTAAGACTTTTTCTATACATTCAAAATAATACATTAGTAGATTTACTAACTTTGTTTTGCTAATGCTGGTTAGCCAACTTTTAGCAAATTTTTAGTTGAGATTAGCATGTTAGCAAAAATATCTTGTAAACTTCATTAGAAATTTTAAACAAAATTTGAACTTATTTTTTTTGCTAAATTTAAAATTGAGTTGACCAAATTTTTACAAGCTTTTTTGCTAATATTAGCAAAAATAAATGGTAATTTTTTTTTTATTTTCAGAAAACTTAAAATGGCGCTATCTCGGAAACTAAGCCAGATAGAGTAAAATGGAGGCCATTTTTGGTTCCCGGGCTCTCATAGTATCGCCGGTCCTCTTCCCATGTGTGGACCCTAATGGGTCCTAACTTTGGATCCAAAAAAGTTAGCATTCCCGAAAATTTTAAAAAGCTAATATCTCGGTAAATATTGCCGACACAACAAAAAGTCCAAAAGCATTTTTGTAGCTCTCAAGACCGCAAAATAATCAAAAGCTTCCCGAGTAATATTTTTGAAGTTATCGAGTTTTGTAATTCTCAAAACCCCGGTGGTCCCCTAAAATCACGTATCTCAAAAACTAAGAAGAAAACTAAGAACTAAGGAACCCAACTAGGTCTAGGTCCATCGGGGTCTGGACCTATCGGGTCCGAACCCAATGGGGTCCTCAAATGTGTATGAACTTAACAAATTTTTAGCAAAAAGTTTTTGCTAACTTTGCCAAAAAAATTGTGGGTTCAAAATCAGCCAATTTTCTTGTAGGTTGACAAGCTTTTCTTGCTAACTTTACAGTTTTTTTTTTTTTTTTGAGTGTAGAAAAAAGGTCTCAGAATCTAAAATACTGAAAAACAATACGAAAGAAATCTAATAATCAGAGACCCCTCTGTAGGAAAAATGTCTCAATAATGCTTTAAAATATGAGAATTTTTCTATAGTAAAATGTCTCAGAATCTGAGACTTTTTCTGTGGAAAAAAAAACTTAGAATCTGAAAATTTTTCTTTACGAAAAATGTCTCAGAATCTAAGACTGAGAAGTTTTATATTCTGAGACATTTTCCCTTAAAAAAAAACTTTCACTTAAAATGTCTCAAAATCTAATATTTTCTATTTAGGAGGGATTTTTTCTATTTTCTGCACGAAAAAAGTCTCAGGCTCTGAGACATTTTTCGTAAAGAAGAAGTCTTATATTCTGAGACATTTTCGCTATAAAAAAAAATTCACGAAAAATGTCTCAAAATCTGATATTTTCTATGTAGGAAGAATTTTTTCTATTAAAAAATTCTCAGATTTAGACTCTTCTATTGTATACGAAAAATATACATTTTTTTTTAATTTCTTTTAAATTTCTTTTAAAAATCTGAAAATTTTGCTATACGAACGAAAAAAGTCTTTTTTCTAAAGAAAAGTCTTATATTTTGCGACATTTTCAATATAAAAAATAGTTTTTTCACGAAAAATGTCTCCACATCACTTTTTTGAAAAAAAAACGTATCCCTTTTTGCGCTAGTCAACAAAGGTGAATTTATGATTTTTTTTTTTTTTTTAAGTAAAAATAATTCCCCCCCCCCCCCCCCCAAACCCAAAAGCTGTACCGCCACTGCAGTAGTAATAACATGGGATGAACCAGCAGATAAATCTGTCAGCACACAAAAAATTATTGGCTAAAAAAATTTCAATTAAATCTATTGATCAACAACATTTAAATGAGTCAATTATTGTTTTGATGAACATTTTTGTTATTTTCTTTAACTATCAAATTAAAAATTTTCAACATACCAGATTTTTTTTCGCTTCAATTTATTTGAATACATTAATTCAAAAATATACTTTATACTAGGGTTTTACTTTTTTATTGTTGACAACATATTGGAAAGCAAAAATATGAATTTCTTCATAATTTTTCCATAATCTTGAAATTCATTTGTTAAATCAATCATTATTTTAATTGACTTTAAATAAAAAATTTATCAAATTTTTGATCAAAATCGAAAAAATTATTAATTGAAATAAAAATCAATTAATCACCTACAATTTGATGATTGATGGAACAATTTTATTTATCGGAGGAGTTTCAATTAAAAAATTAATTAAATCCGAGTTTTTGTTGATTGACTTTCGTTTTCAATTCTTTCTGTGAAGACAGCATAAAAATCCAGAAAATCTGCTCATCTATTTAGTGACGCATTGAAGCGGGAGCTATTTATATTTGTCTACTTTAATTTTCAGATAGTGACATATGATTTGCATTTTTTCGAGGCCGACATTAAAAAAAAAAAAATACTTTAAAAATTAACTAAGTATATGTGTGAATGTAGCAAAATGATCTGCTGAAAATCTTCACAAAAACTTTGTGAAACTTAGCAAACAGGATCAATAAAAGTTTTCCAAAATGTCTGTCGTTTTCAGAAATTGCATTTCTCTGCCATGCAATATCTGAAAACAACAGAAATTTTGCAAAACTTTTACTGATTCTGTTTGCTAAGTTAAATGTTCATTTCAAAAAATCTAATCAAAATTTGTTATTTTAAATTGAAAGCTACTATTTTACAGATTTTTTTGACAGAGGTTTTCCTTTGAGTGCCAGTTTTAAAAAATGAATCTTTTTACTAAATTCTCTTTCAATTTTTGTGTAGATTGATTAATTTTTAGCAGATCGATTTAATATTTTTTTAAACTATAATAGAATAAATTCTTTCATAAATCTGTTATGGCGGAACACAAAAAAAAAAAAGTAATTTGCTGCACTTCAACTTTAAAGTTATGCCATCAAATAAAAAAGAAACAGCAACAACATTAAAACCAAACGAAAAATGATAAATTGACAATTTAAACGCTTTGGTTACAACAAAAACAAAAAAACGTCAACTAACCGACAGACAGACACATATATAGCCAAGCTATATTGACGTTTTGGCCACATAGTTTAATAGCAAAAAAAAAAATATATAAAAAAAAAAATTGTGACTAGTAAGCAGCATCATTTTCATTGTCACAAAATTTAACACATGAAACCTTAAACAACTACAAAACAAAAAAAAATAAATAAAATAAAACATAAACGAATTACTAGTTGACTACTACTATTTAGCAGCGGCTTGAAACATTAAAAAAAATATATATTTTTATTTTTTTTTAATAAAATCCACCTTAACCACAATAACAAACCAACATTTGTTAAGATTGACACGGTATGGGAATGGCTTTTATTGTATATTAAAAACTCCTGCACTCTTGCCTACTCCATCCACACTCTATATCGGCAGTATATGCCTACTTTAGACGCCACAAATTAATGATATTTTAAGAGAAGTTTAAAAAAAAACATTTTTTTTTTTATATTTTTTGTTTAAAACATTTTTAAGCTTTTGATTTCATAGCCTTTTTTGGCTAGAAAAAATATATAAGATAAGTTCTTTTTTTTCTTATTTTATACATACACACACATTATTTTTTTTTTCTATGGCACTATAATTGCTTAACAAACTTCTGTTTAAATTTTTATTTTTCTTATTTAAAAAAAAAAAATACTTTAATTTCATAGTTTTGCGGCAATATACAAAAAAAAAACTAGGCTTAATGGCAAATGTCATTTAAAAATTTATAAAAAGAAATAATACCAACAAATAAAAAAGAATATGTGTCACTTAAAAATTTTTAAAGTAATTTTTAATGATGGGTTTTTATTTATAGCGTAAATAAAATTAATTAAAATTAAATATTTTTTTTATGGTAAGGATTGCACTAAACAACCATTTAATAAAACCAAAAATATTGGCTGGAAGTAAGCTGATTGTGAGTGAAGTTATTTCACCAGCAGAAATTTTGCTGAACTGTCAGCAACTTTTGGAAAGGAAACTCGAGTCAAGAAGCGCATCCAAACCTGCTGAATTCATGCATGATTCTCTAAGGCGATGTCACACTTTGGAGCCCTTGTTGAATACACAGAAAAAGTGCTCTTAAGATGCACTGAAAGCACATGTCTTTAGAGCGCTGATTAAGCGCTATAAACATGCAATGATTGCATGTATCATTTTAGAGATGGTTTAAGCAGAATAAAAATTAATACATTTAAAGGGCTTATTGTAAAAACTCGATTACCTTAAAACTTTTTAAATAATGTAGAAAATATTACTTTTGCAGATCTTTTATTCTCAATATGAAGGTTTCTATTTCAAACGTACCACGAAAAAAAAAATGTTGTTGGATCCTAGTCAAACTTTGAGAGCTTATTGCCCTATATAAAAGTAACAAATCGTGGAACAAAAGTTTTCGTTTTTCGGAAAAATGGGCGAGATAGGCGTGGTCAAACATGGTAAAATTGAGCAATTTTTGCATGATGTCGCTTTATATTTAATTTTTTCTACAGTAACTCAACGATTCTGAAATTTTCAAAACACATCTACTTTATAGTGTTTTGTATGGGCTATTGATTGGCATTATTAGTTTTTTCGAAAAAATTCAGAACTATGTCTGAATTTTTCAAATGAAAAATAAAAATCGATGTAGCAAAAAACACGCCATTTTTAATTTTTTTTAAAAAAATTTTAAATTAAAGTTCATTTCATTCTCTACATCACATCAAATTTTCAGAGAGCAGTTATTTTTGGTTTTCGAGAAAATTGGCTTTAAAGTTTGAATGTCTTATTTTATTTTCCATATCACTCATACGCCACGATACATTTATTTTTGCACTTACCAAAAACTTGTTTAATGCAATTTAGATAATTGATTTAGAGCTGATTTGTCTTATTTATAGGAATTCGACTGTTTTTTTTTTCTTGACCAGAGACATACAGTGCCATCGCTTACTTGTCTTCTGTGTAATAAGAATAACAATTTTTTTGAACTTTAAAATCTTTGAAATGTTGAAGAAGGTTTGTAAAATTTTTGAAGTGCAGACTTTAAAATATTTTTTGGAACTGTCTACTTCTACTTCCCATTTTTCCGAAAAAAGAAAACTTTTGTTCCACGATTTGTTACTTTTATATAGGGCAATAAGCTCTCAAAGTTTGACTTTGATCCAACAACATTTTTTTTTTCGTGGTACGTTTGAAATAGAAACCTTCATATACTTGTACGAAGGGTTAAAGCAAGACTCTTCCAAAAATCTGTCAATGGAACATCAGCAGAAGGCGAAAAACACGAAAAAATAAAATGTTGCTTATCAAGTTCTTGCAGTAAGCCCTTCATTTGATTATTTCTGAAATACAATTGGAAAATCTGAAATACAGTTGACATTTCGGAAACTCAGTAATATATTTCTGAAATACAATTGAAAATTATGTAACTCAACCTCTGAAATTGTATTTTATAGTTTATTTTGTAGTATTGTTAAAAAATTAAGCAAAAGTTCAAAGTCCTGCCTACAACATTTTTACTTTTATTTTAGAAAATATGAATTATATTTTATAAATTTCTTTTTATTTCAGAAATTTCTTTTTTTATATCAGAAATTTCCATTTATATTTTAGAAACATCTATTTATTTTTCAGAAATTTCCAACTATATTTAAGAAATTTTCATTTGTTTTTCAAAATTTTATAAATGATGGAAATATAAATTAATTTTCTGGAAAGAATTTAGGAAATTTTTGAAATACAATTAGAAATTTCTATTTTTTTTTTTTATTAAAAATAAATTTTCTTAATATCAATTATAAAATTTTGAAATCCAAATGGAAATTTTTGAAATCCAAATGGAATTTTCTGAAAAAGCATTTAAATTTTTTTTTAAATATACAAATTTAAATTCCTTAAATACAATTATATGCTATTTACATATACCCCGAAATCCACATAAATTTGGATTTCAAATCCAATTAAAATCTATACCGTTTACATATGCTTTTTTGACATTTAGCGGGATTTTGTTTGTACTAACTCTGTATTTTCTTTTGATTTGTGTACAGGGTTGTTAGTTGGAAAATTACCCAATTTTATAAATATTTCTAAAAACAATGATTTTTCTTTGCCGGAGCCAATATTTTCAGTCCCACTAGTATATATTGGGACCACAATATCAAAAAATGTATTTTTATGTAGAGCTGCTCTTTAAATGCATGAAAATTAACATTTTTGCCAAGTTTGGGGCCGCCGCCGTTGAGTGTTTTTCTTTGTTAGGAAGACCAAATTGTTCAACTAAATTGTGCGTTTACCATTTGCAATGGTAAATTTTACATGAAACATTGTTAAACATTGTTTTTATTAACCTTTTAATAGTTTTAAAAAAATAAATTTTAGTTGCTTTTTTACTTTATAAAAAACAACAACAGCTGATAAAAAAATCGTGTGCAGCGTTGTAAAAAGCATTAGGGATGATTATTTTGGGAAAAACCATAGTTGTACAATAAAGGTGTCCTTACGACTAAGATAATTTTTCAAAATCACTTTTGAATACGTGGTAGGGTCCTAAATTGTAGTTTAGTATCTAAAAATGAGTGAGCCAAAATTTGGGGACAATCGGATAAAAATAACTCGTGCCGAAAATGGATTGAAGTTTTGGGACACTCTTATGTGATAAAAAAACACGTTTTTTTTAGTTTTTTGAAAATTATTGGTATATGTTATTTTTTGTTAATTTTTTTGTTAAATAATATGAAAATGGTACTAAATTACCTTTCCAAAAAGGTTAAAAAAATTCAAATCGGATAAAAAATAAGCATTTTATGCATACATGCCCCAGACCATTGCATGGGTTTTAAAGCCAAAATTTGAAAATGTTTAAAATTTCTAGGCAAAAAAATAAAAAAAATTTAATTTTACTTTATAATGTTATTAAATACATGTTATAGATAAAAACTAACAAATATAGTAGTCTAGCTTTTTTTTTAATTTGGCGTGGGTAGTGATATAACTTCCGCGGATTTCAAAGAAAATGTGTTTTTCTATGGTAATTTAGCAAATATGGAAAAAAATGTTTTGTATTGTACTATAAATGTAAAACATAAATTCTGTAAATTTTTAGAGAAATAAGGAATCTTTAACCCCTTTTCATCGAGGTGAAATGACAAATTTGGGACATTACATATTTATATAAAACAAGATATCTGCATATATCCGGTTTCTCAAAACTTATAGAATTTACATTTAACGCTTCGTTCCGTACAATAAAGAAAAAATTTCCCCATATTTGCTAAATTATTGTGAAAAAACGCATTTTATTTGGAATCCGCGGAAATTTTATCACTACCGGCGAAAAATAAAAAAAAATCTTGACTACCATATCTGCTATTTTTAATAGTAAACATGTTTTCAATATGATCGTAAAGTAAAATTATTTTTTTTTTATTTTTTTGCCTAAAAATTTTGAAAATTTTGAAATTCTGGCTTTAAAACCCATACAAGGTCTGGGGCATGTATGCGTAAAATGCTTGTTTTTTATCCGAATTTAATTTTATTAGTGTTTTTGGAAAGGTAATTTAGTACCATTTTCGTATTGTTTCACAAAAAAATTAACAAAAAATAACAAATACCAACATTTTACCAAAAACTACAAAAAAAGGGTTTTTCTTTCATATAAGAATGCCCCAAAACTTCAATCCATTTTCGGCACGAGTTATTTTTAGCCGATTGTCCCCAAATTTTGGCTCACTCATTTTTAGATACTAAAGAACAATTTAGGACCCTACCAGGTGTAAAAAAATGATTTTCGTTATTAAGGACACCTCTATTGTACAATTAAGTAGTAGAAATTTTTTGGGATTTTAAATTGCGATTTTACGATTTTCCCAAAATCCAAGTTTTTTTTGTATGGGATTTGGCATTTGAAATCCAAAAAAGTAATGGGATTAACTTGGATTTTCATTGAAATCCCATTTTTTCTGGATTTCGAGGTATATGTAAATGGCATATTAGAAATTTCTGAAACATAAATAAAAATTTCTGTAATATTAATGAAAATTTCTGATAGGGAACTAATTTAATTTTTCAATATCAGTTCGAATTTAATTTTTAGGGCTCACAGAAGTTTTTAATTTTTTTATCAAAGGCATTTGAACAACGTGTAAAACAAAAGACTTAAGACACATACATTCTTTATAGAAAACATTTATTGTGTCTAAATGAGAACTGGCTTAACTTTTTACAATCTTACTCCAAATTGGTCACATTCTAATTGTTAAAAATTTTTGAGAAAGCATTCAATAATCGCCCCAGTCACTTAAAAATTAATTAATTTCAACATTTAAATTTTTCTTCTAAAAAAAATATATAATTCAAACCTACAAGAAAAAAGTTTTTAAGTCAAGAAAAATAAATTTGTAGCCGACGGAATTTAAAAAAAAACATTATTTATGATAAAAAATTTCAAATAAAGATTTTAGATTTTTGTCTCAAAATCGTTTATTGAAAAACTGAGAGTTTTTTTCTAAAGGATTAGTCCAGGACTTTCAGAAAATATAAATAAAAAATATTTTTTAAAGAAAACCTCCCTTATTGTGATATAGTTTTACTTAAGATTTAAATCTTATGGTGTTTTCTTTTCTGAACAAAAAATTGGGCATTGTTAAAATGTTTACTTTTAAAATGTTGACATGGCCCTGAAACGATGTCGCATGTTTTTCACTTAGAAAAGAACACAAAAAATGCTGTTTTGTACGCTAATTGCCCTGATTTGCTGGTTCGATGGATGTGTTTTTCGCTTATATTGCCGGCAGCTCAGGTTCGAATCCCGGCGATGGCCATCACATATTTTTCTTATTTTTTTTTTTTGCTTTAAATTATTTTTTTTTTTTAATTATTTAAACTTAAAAAAAAAATACCAAAAAATTAACAAATTTAGTCGATTTTATATGAAAATTTACTTTTTTTTTTTTTAATTATTAAATTATTAAAAAAAAAACATTATTAAATAAAAAATAATACGTAATTGAATAAAAAAAAAATACCAGAATAAAAAAAAATAAAAAAATTTTCATACCGGGATTTGAACCCCGTACTTCCAGTGTCACATGCCACGACACATCCTCTGCACCACAACAGCACCAGTTAACTTGTTCGCTTAATTTGAGTTTTGCTACATGAGAGAATATCAGGGCAGATTTTCACCCCGTCATTTGATTTTGGGGTGGAAAATATGCATTTTTTACATCACGGGCAGGAAATATTTTGAGAAAAGAACATAATATTTTATCAAAAGTGTGCATTTTTTTTAGAAAAGAACACAAAAAATTTAAAGAAAAAAAAAGGTTACAAAATGCTACATTTTTTGCCAGAAAAGAAAACGCCATTAGATTTGATCAGATTATAAGTTTTAGTTTTAAAGACAATTTTAGTATAGTATTTTGATTTATCGCTGAAGTTTTTTAAATTTTTAAGCATAGCTTCTTTTTTGTACCCTCCACTCTAGTGATAGAGGGTATATACAAGTTTGTCATTCCGTTTGTAACACCTCGAAATACTGGTATAGGACCCCATAAAGTATATTGTAAGCACTGTGCTTTTAAATATTTCTAAATAGTCAGTGAAACATTTTATAAATAAATCAAAAAAGTAAAAATAATAAAATTTTCATTATTCTCACAATCCTGAAATTATCAAGTCCATATTTTTATTTGTGCTTATAATATATATTCATGATCCTCGATCGCTTTTAAGACGATCTAGCTATGTCCGTCCGTCCGTCTGTCTGTTGAAAACACGCTAACTTTTGAAAGACTTTACGGAGGCTCCTGAAGATTAGCATCTTTTATGTTATATGTTGGACATTTATCTGGTCAGGTTGGTATTACAATCCAGCAAAATCGGTCCAGTGCACTGAACCATAACTTTTGAACCACTGCAGTGGTTCAAAAGTTATGAGAAAAAGACTGAATTTCGGCAAGGGTTTTTGCTGAATTTACGATATAAAAAACACGCTAACTTTTCAACGGCAACTCTGAGAATACTGAAGCTTGGTATATGTATTTTTCGTTTTTCTGGCCTGGTTCGTGTTGAGTTTCAGCCAAATCGGTGCAGTGGTTCAAAAGTTATTAGCAAAACCGTGAATTTCAGATTAGTTTCACCTTAAATTCACCTGTTAAACAGGTGAAAATTTAAGGTAATAGCAAAAAAACGATGCTCTTTCGAGAGCTGATAATGGGAAAAATAATACAAAAAAAATTGGAGTCTGTCTTGGCCTCCCTACAACCGGTTGAATTTCCCAATCGTAGTGTATTGTGTGGAAAAAAAAATATTTTTAGTTTTGGCCGCAATTGGTATCAAAATTTACAAAATGTGGAGTACATTAGGGCAAAATATTTGCATGATGAAATTTAATCCACTTTTTCAATTTTTGTGTCAAAAACTTGTATAATAATTATTTTTTCTCGAATTATTTCGACTTTTTTTTTAAGTGGCTTAAAATGGTACTAAGTAAAAGAACATGGACGATATAAAGTACCCTTTTGAACTTAATTGAGTAACATCCGCGACAATTTGAAAATTTAAAGTCCAATATTGCCAAAAACTTCGATTTTTTTCTTAAGACGCTATAGTGGACCAAAACTATTGCACACTCAAAAAATTATGTTAGTAAAATCAACTGAAAATGTCAGTTAAAATAACTACTTTGTAAGTTGTTTTGAGGTCAACTCCTTTTTCAGTTAAATCAACTAACAGTTAGTTATTTTAACTGACAAAAAACAACTGACTTATGTAGTAAAAACTACTTACATTTGTAGTCAAAACAACAAACATGTAGTAAAAATAAAATATTCAATACAATTTTTTTTTTTCAAAAAATTTTTCAGAAAAAAAATTGAAGATCAAATTCTTTCCAAGTTTTTTTTTAAAAAAGTTGTGAAAAATAAAAAAAAATTAAAATTTATTTTTATTTTTTGGAAAAAAACTTTGAAAATTTTTCAGAGATAAAAAAAAATAAAATTAGCTACTTTAAATAACTGTTACTACATTACAGTACTTTTTTGTTAGTTGTTCAAAAAAACGACTAAAAATAACTAACAGAAATAGTTGTTTGATATTTTTCATACAAAAACAACTGATTTTGTAGTTGAAAACAACTAACTACTGTAAAATATACAAACAACTAACATGTAGTAACTCACATAATTTTCTGAGTGCATTCAAACTTTTTATATATTTCTCCCTTAATGTACTAAACATTCCTCGAATTTTGACACTGATAGCGGTCAAAACAAAAAATATTTTTTTTTTCACAACATACACTACGATTGCGAACTTTAACCGGTTGTAGGGAGGCAACGACATACTCCAAAGTTTTTTGGATTATTTTTCTTATTATCAGCCTTATCATACGCATCATTTTTTTGCTATTACCAAGCGGAATTCCAAACAAAAAGTAATTTTCGGGACAGGCTATTAAACATGTTTCAAAAACATTGCTAATTCAACAAAATATTTTACTATGTATTTTTGTCACTCAAAAATATTTTTACACTAAAAAGAAAAATAAATACACTCGAAAAAACTTTACACTCAAAAAAATTACTTAAAAAAAAGTAGTTTTACACAAAATAAAATATTTTTAATCAAAAATGTTATTTTTTTCACGTTAGAAATTTTACTATCACTTAAAAAGGGCATTGTGGAGGGTATTCATAGATTCGGCCAAGTCGAATTTAACATTTCTACTTGTTAATTCTGGTACATTTTTCTAATTGATTTCTAAGTCCGATATGCCGATCACACAATTTCGTATTCTAATTTTCAATTTAAGAGTCAATTGTCACGATAAGACCGAATGCAACGATTTTCTATGTGAAAAATTAGTGCATACTTTTACGATTAAAGGAAAAATGTATATTCCAAAAAGACTCATACAAGCGTCTTTAGACACCCAGAAAACATATAAATATGAGTGTTTTTTCCTTCTTTTTATATGACTCATATAAGACTCTGCAAAATTGATGTTCTTATTTCCCCTGAAAATAGTTTCAAAACCTGGCACGAGTGATAAGGTGAACATTTTTCAAAATCTAAAGTTGAAATTTATTTGGCAAAGTTTTCGTAGAAATTTTCTAGCAAAAATCAATGCAATGTTACAAAGTTCTCTTGTTATAAAAAGATACAAAAAATGTAAATTTACATAAAAAAGATTAATTTAATTTCTATTTCAATTCATAATGTTTTTACAAAAAAATTGGCCAAAAATTTTTTTATGATAAAAATTACAAGTAACCCTGGTAATTTTACAAGGATTTTTGTAAGGACAATTTTTAGATCTGTCCCATAAAAGGGTTTTTCTAGTAATTTCACTTTGATTATCTTTCTAGTAATTTCACTTTGATTATCTTCCACACACAGAGAAAACATTAATTTTATAAACCGATTTTTTTGTCAACTGAGTGCTGTGTTGTGACGATAGAAAGTTTATGCAAAAGAATTTCTGTTGGAAAAATAAAATTTCGATTAACAGGAATCATTTTATTGTGTTCAGTTAAACAGAAATTCGGTGGTCACAATAAATCTGTTTTCCCAGTGCAGACTTCTAGAAAACATTTTCTTACGTATTTTTGCCTCCGCACTGCGAATCAGTCATCAAAAAAACGTTATAAAATCGCACTTTTAAGATTTTTTGTTTTTGTTATGGCCACATTCTACAAAAATATCAACAAATTTCATAAATTTTCGCTTTACGTCAGCAAACATAGATTTTGGGGTTCGTTGTGATACCACAAAATAGTAATAGCTTCCCTTACTAGTCCCTACTGTTAAACCAATTTACGCTCCTTATGAAACTCGTAAGATATTTAATTTTGACATCCGACAAAAAAGAAATATCGTGCAGCTCCCTAAATCTCAATTAAAAAGCGTTTTTTTAATGGCGTTTTTAAAGCTTACAATTAGTTTATTTCTTCAGGTGGGAACTTTTCCCCTCTGGTCTGATTTTACCCATTTTCGAACTTAATTAGCTTATCACTACAAAAAATATTTGTGTAAAACTGTAAGAGCCTAGCTCTCTCAGTTTGGATAACATTGTGGTTTAAACAGACACAATTATAGAATGTTTTAAAATCTATCACTAATCAATATAATATAAATACACACGGAATGACAAAGTGAGTATGCCCCCATACTGTTGAAACTAATAAACACTTTTTAATCAAAATAATTTTTTTCTAGTTTTTCATTTAATTAGGGTAATTTTGTTATAATCAATAAAACTTTTAAAGAGCGCACTTTTGTTCTGAGTGGATTATTTAAAAAAAGTTCGTATCTTAAGTCTTTTGTTTTTAAGAAGCGATTTTTAATTAGTTTAATTTTTAACAAAAACTTTTATGACATTATAAAAATAAAACTAATTAAAGTTTAACAACAACAAAAATCACAGCACAACTTATAAATTTGAATATTATAACTAAAAACTGCTATTGTACCAACCGAAATGCAGTCAGCACAACCGAATTAGTTGTAATAAACACAATTTTTAACACAGCATCTGGATTTGAGTTAAAAATTAAACACTATTTTCTCTATGGGTACCTTTTTATTTTTTAAAAATAAAAATATTTTTCTCAATTATAATCGTAAAACACGCATCCATAGTAGAACTTAACTAAACTTCGTGTCTTAAGTCTTTTGATTTTAAAATTTGCATCTAGAACAAAATAATGAATTTCGTTAACTAAAGCTTTTAATTTGAAACTTTAACTTTAAAAAAATGTAAAATGTTATTATTTTTAACATTATTAAAAATTCACATTATTTTAATTAACACAATTTCAATTTTCCAAAAAATATTTGTCAGTTGAACAAAAAAACCGTCGGTCATATATTTTTTAACGCCAAAAACTCATTTTCACACTTATAACCAATTCATATAAATAAAGTAAACTTATTAATTATACTTAAAAAAAAAACTCACTTTATTGCAAGATTTTTATTTTCAAAAATATTTTTTTAAAAATAATCACTGTCACGTATTCCATTAATTACTGAGATGTGTATAATTATGTTTTTTTTTTTTGTAAGAACAATCCCGCCGCTTTCAAAAAAAAAATATACACACTACATACAATATTTTTTACATTAAAAGACACTTGATACCATATTACATGGCCACAAAAACCAGCTACATGCAACGATTGTAAGTAAGATTTATACAAATACAATTTTATTTAAAGCAATTTCTTAATAGTTTTTTTTTTATTTTTTGTTTAATATTAGAAAAAAACATAAAAACTTAACAATCAAAATGAAGCCATAATTTTATAAATTTATTAGCATTTTTATTTTTTAATTCTTTATGGCTTATGGCTTTTTTATTTAGATTGAATAAAATTTTTAATTAATTAATGAATTTTTTGAAGCAAAAACACTTTTTTATTACCTTTTTTTAAGATATTATTAATAATTTTTTAATGAAGTGCAATATTAATTTTTTATGCATATTTTTTTTTGTTTGATATTTTGATATTTATTAATATTTCTCATAAATATTACTTTTCCGAAAAATTTTTGAACTCAAAAACACACTCCTTTTTTTAGGAATATTAAAACTGGTAGAAATTTTTTTGTATATATTTTTTATTATTATTTTTATTTTATTCACTTTAACAACAACAAACAAACAAAAAATATTTTTTTTTTGTATACTTTTTTATTTGTATCTTAAGAAAAAACGTGTTTTTTAGCAAAAAAAAATATATTGTTGGTTATTTTTTTTTTCTTTTTTTGGTTGAAAACTTGTATACTTTGAAGTTACATTTTTTTCCACTCCAATGTTATTAGAAATACTTTTTTTTTTTGTAAAGGTTTTCAAAAATTATTTCATTTATTTGTTTAAAACTTCCTTTAAAAATATTTATTCTCATTCTTTTTTTCACATAATTTGTTACATTCTTTATTTATTCTTTCAATTTTAGTTAAATTTCTATGATATTTTTGTAAAATTTTCTTAAATTTTCTTATATTCTTTAAACGTTTTTATTTTTTTACAAATATTTTCAATTCTTTTTCTTTTTAATACACACGTTAACGCGACGTTGTTTATAGAATTTATTGTAATTTCAAAATTTTTTCTTATTATCCGCGTTCTATAAGTGTTTAAAATCACGTTCGTTAAGAAACTGGAGAGTTTGTCTGTTAAAAAATAATGCTGCATTGTACAAATTTACAAAAGAAAAGACAATTTGTGTGTGTTGTTTAGTTTCATGTGCTCTTCATGGAGTTGGTAAAGGGTGACCATGTTTTTACAAAAGAGAACAAAAAGGAAGGAACTTATTAAGGAAGGACAACGGGATTTATGAACTGTTCTGAAGAAAAAATTTTTCTTTTCTATACGTAACAAATTAAAAATTCTAATTTGACTAGGCCGAATCCATAAATACCTCCACAATGTCCAAAATGTGTTGAAAATAAATTAAATTGAGTGTGAATATGGTGGAATTCGGCGGGGGCTGTGGGGGCACCTACCCCTAGTGGAAAATGTTTACTTATTTATTTATTACACCGTCCGACAGCCAATATTAAACATGAACTGGATGATATACATCTATATTTAGAGATCAAATGGATTTACAGTTTTTTTCATTTCGTGATCCTTTTTCCTTTTAAAAGGACTTTAATTTTTTAAAGAATGACTTTTTGTAAAATATTTAAATTGGTTGAAAAATCTTTTTTTTTTACCATATCAAGAAAAAGAATGTAAATAATGTACTTTCAAAAATTTATCAAAATATTTTGTTAAAACTTTTCAATGATATTTAAGGGCAAAGCTTTAAAGGGACATTACTTACCTCCTTTTCTCAATATGTCAAAGTAATAAGATTGGAAAATTAGCGGAAATCCTCTTCTTTAATTTGCCATCAATAATGGCATCCTAGGAAAACTCAAATATTTAAAAAATATTTTTCAAAAATTAATCCTACTAAATTTTGAAGTCCTTTTAAAAGGAAACAGGATCACAAAATTAAAAACTGTAAATGCAGTTTTACTACATTTATTCTCTAGTTAAAAACGTGTTGTATCCAGTTCGTGTTTAAAAAATTTTTTTGTCTTTTTGTCGGACAATTTTATCATTATTTAAACTATACTTTCTTATTTTCCGAGTTAAAGATTGGGTGTTTAAACTTCTTCTACCATAAAAATGTTTCATTTGTTTTACAAAAATACAAAAAAAAACCTTTTAATTTTTTTTTTTGAGGGGGGAACCTGCCTTAGACCGTAAGATAAATTTGTGGCAAACTTCTGGAGGCTAGCTCGCTTATCTTGGGCTGCATCGTGTTAACTACAAACAGACGGATGGACGGAGGGACGGACATTCATAGAATGTCTTATGGTGTTTTCTTTTCTCTCGAAAAATTTTACTTTTTTGCATTTTGCTCCAAAAATTGTGTTTTTTTCTAAAAAATGTCAACCCTTGTAAAAGCTATCGTGTTTTTATCTAAAAATGTATCCCCTGTAAAGTGCAAAAATGTTGCACTATTTGCCCTGTATAAAATCACGGGGTTGAATTGCCTTATAAAACAGCTGACTTTTTTTGTGTTGTTTTGTAAAAACATCTGTCAGAATATTTCTGCAGTGTTCTTTCCAAAAAAAAATTTCAGAATCTAAGAATTTTTCTAGACAACAAGTGTCTCAGAATCTGAGTGTTTTGCTATACGAAAATGTCTTAGAATCTGAGAATTTTTGTATACGAAAAATGTCTCAGAATCTGAGAATATTTCTGAACGAAGAATGTCTCAATATCTGAGAAGTTTTCTTTATCAAAAATGTATCAAAATCTGAGAATTTTCCTACACGAAAAACAAATCAGAATCTAAAAATTTTTTTGTACACAAAAATATCTCAGAATCTGAGAAATTTTCTATTCGAAAAATGTTTTACAATCTAAGTGTTTTTCTTTACAAAAAACTTCCCTGAATTTTAGAATTTATGTAAACAAAAAATTTTTAAAGAGTTCGCTTATCTTGGGCTGCATCGTGTTAACTACATACAGACGGATGGACGGGGGGACGGACATTCATAAATGTCTTATGGTGTTTTCTTTTCTTTCGAAAACTTTTACTTTTTGGCATTTTGCTCCAAAAATTGTGTTTTTTTCTAAAAAATGTCAACCCTTGTAAAAGCTATCGTGTTTTTATCTAAAAATGTCTCCCCTGTAAAGTGCAAAAATGTTGCACTATTTGCCCTGTATAAAATCACGGGGTTGAATTGCCTTATAAAACAGCTGACTTTTTTTGTGTTGTTTTGTAAAAACAGCTGTCAGAATATTTCTGCAGTGTTCTTTCCAAAAAAAAATTTCAGAATCTAAGAATTTTTCTAGACAACAAGTGTCTCAGAATCTGAGTGTTTTGCTATACGAAAATGTCTTAGAATCTGAGAATTTTTGTATACGAAAAATGTCTCAGAATCTGAGAATATTTCTGAACGAAGAATGTCTCAGCATCTGAGAAGTTTTCTTCACCAAAAATGTATCAAAATCTAAGAATTTTCCTACACGAAAAACATTTCAGAATCTAAAAATTTTTTTGTACAAAAAAATATCTCAGAATCTGAGAAATTTTCTATTCGAAAAACGTTTTACAATCTGAGTGTTTTTCTTTACAAAAAACTTCCCTGAATTTTAGAATTTATGTAAACAAAAAATTTTTAAAGAGTTTGAGAATTTTTCTATACGAAAATGTCTCAGAGTCTAAGAATTTTGTTGTTCGAAAAATATCTGAGAATCTAAGAATTTTTCTGTACAAAAAATATCTCATAATCTGAAGATTTTTCTATACGAAAAATGTCTCAGATTCGTAGAATTTTTTATTACGAAAAATGTCTCAGACTATGGGAATTTTTCTATACCAAAAATGTCTCAGAATCTGAGAATTTTTCTTTACAAAAAAATGTTTCAGAAACTAAGAATTTTTCTACACGACAAATGTCTCAGAATCTGAGATTTTTTTTTTATGAAGAATGTCTCAGAGTCTGCAAATGTTTCCATACGAAAAGTGTCTCAGAATCTTGCAATTTTTCTATATGAAAAAAATCTCAGAAACGAAAAATCAGAATCTTAAAATTTTTCTATATAGTTTTTTTTATATAGTTTTGATCACATCACATGATCAATTATTTTTATTTATTCTCTTTCTTATTTACAAGCTCATTTTTAATAAATTCAACCTAACCGAAGAATTTATTTTTAATAAATTCAACCTAACCGGGGACCCCCGTAGTTTTAGAATCTAAGAATTTTTCTATACGAAAAATGGTTTACGAAAGATGTCTAAAAATCTGAAATTATTTCTCAGCGAAAAATGTTTTTTACATCCATAGAATTTCCCTATACGAAAAATGTCTTCAAATCTGAGAAATTTTCTATATAAAAAGTGTCTCCGAATCTGAGAATATCTCTATACGAAAAATATATTAGAATCAGAGAATTATTTTATACGAAAAATGTCTCAGAATCTGAGAATTTTTCAGAATGTGTCAGAGTCTGAGAATTTTTTTTAAGAAAAATGTCTTAGAATCTGAAAATTTTTTTACATAAAAAATGTTTCAGAATCTAATGATTTTTCCATACGAAAAATGTTTTAGAATCTGAGATTTTTCCTCTGGAAAATGTTTTAGGATCTGAGAATTTTTCTACGCAAAAAATATTATAGAATCTGAGAATTTTTCAATGCGAAAAATATCTCAGAATCTGAGAAATTTTCTTCACGAAAAAGGTCTCAGAATCTGAGAAATTTATCGGACGAAAATGTCTCAAAATCTAAACATTTTTCTATACGGAATAATATCTCAGAATCTGAGAATTTTTTTATACGAAAAATATCTTAGAATCTGAGAATTTCTCTATACGAAAAAGGTCTTAGAATTTGAGAAGTTTTCTATACGAAAAATGTCTCGGAATCTCGGAATTTTTCTAACGAAGAATGTTTCACAATCTGAATTTTTTTTACGGAAAATGACGCAGAAACTGATAATTTTTCTATGCAAAAATAAATTTCTCAGAATCTGCGAAATTTTCTTCATGAAAAATATTTTAGAATCTGAGAGTTTTTGTATACAAAAACTTTTCAGAGTATGAGAATTTTTCTGTATAACAAATTTTCTAAACGAAAAATTTCTTTAAATCTAAGAATTTTTCTATACTAAAAAATTTTAAAATATTAAATATTTTTGTATAAAAAATTGTTTTTAATCTATAATTGATACATTTCTCATGATCTCATAAAAATCGATAAAAAAAACAATTCAGAATCATTAGAAATTAGTTTTACGAAATATACACACAAAAAAAATTTACAATGAACGATTTTCATAGTATTTATGAACAAATTCATACAATTTAATAATTTTTTCATAATACTTTTTCATAGTATTTATGAAAAATTTTAAATTTTTCTTAAATGTCACATATTATTATTTATTCATAAATACTATGAAAAAGTTTTTAAGTATTATGAAAAAGTTAATAAATTGTATGAATTTGTTCATAAATACTATGAAAGTCGTTCATTGGAATTTTTTTTTTTGTGTGTATTAAAGCTTTGAAAGAATGTTTTCGAATCTGAGAATTTTTCTATGGGAAAAATATCTCATATTCTGAGATCTTTTATAAAGGATAAATTTATAAGGATCTCAGAGTTTCGGTAAACTGACATATTGTTAGTAGGAAATCAGAAAGTTTTTTTTATTAGGAAACGTGTTTCTGAATCTAGAAATTTTTCTTAGCATATCGAATTCTAAAAATTTGTCAATAAAAAACTATTTTAGCAAAGGTTTGAAGTTTCTCAAATTTGAATAATTTGTTATCATTTGTCCTAGAAACTAAACAAATTTCTAGTAATTTTATTTGGTTTTTTCTGTAAGTACAGATCGAGCTCGGGCTCTAATTATATTTGTTATAAGGGTTTAAATTGAAACAATGCAGAAGAAAATTTTAATTTTTAAAAATTATAGACATTTCTGGTATTCCCATACCGATTTCAAATACTCCAGTTAGTGTTATCATCAATAGGATTTTAAATGTCGGTTTGTCAAATTGTTTTTTATATTTGTGAATATTTATAGTTTCTACAGAATAAATTTTGACAGTTTCCAACATTACTTCTATTAAACAAAATATCTAAAAACTTAAAAAAACTCAGTTGGCCACCTTTTAATTGTATACTTGCCGCATAGCAGACAAACAACAAGGCAAAAGTTGCTTGGCCTAAAGTTGTTTGACAAGATCATTTACAATTACAATGTATCTCACCATAAGTGGCAACTTGTTTTGAGCATGACAAACGCTTAGTGTTAAAAAACATAAGCATAAATATTTTGTCTAAGAGTTGTTATAGAGAGTTAGAGAGAGTGTGTGAGTCAATCATAAAATAAAACTCTCTCTCGCTCAGAGTGGTAACTCTTTTTTATATTATATGAACATAAATGGACAAGTGTTTTCATGTTGAAAGACATGATCGATTTGAATAAGGTGGTAACACTTTACATTTATTTTGACTATGATTAGTCTAAGACTATTACAATCACAATCACTACCACAACAACTATAACTGTAACAATGAATATGACAATGATTTTTGTAGTGCTTCTTAAACAAGATAAATTCTTTGCAATAGGAATTTAAAATGGATTTAAATTAAAAAAAAAAAATCTTGTGCAGATTTCGATTTTAAGTGGTCAAAATGAAGGCATATAATTTAGCACATTTTTAAAGGAAAGTAGAAAAATTAATAATTCCAGAATTTTTATGACAAAAATTTTGATAAATTTTTAAAAGGACAAGATGTTTCGTTACTCCTAGAGCGGTGCAGTGTATAAACGATCCATATGAAATATTCACCCCAACATTTCTTTTGAATAAACCTACTCATTATCTCAAAAAAAATACATTTTTAAAAATTTGCTTCCTCTGCTCTAACTTGCCCAAGGATGCACCTAGATGAGTCAAATGTATGGCCCACCCCCAATATTTTTTCAAATCAACATTTTCTTAAACCATATCTACCCTCTATCTTCAATCCTAAAGGCGGTGCCCAATCTTTTTTTTTATTTTTCATAAACTTGTTTCATTAAACCAGCTCCTACCGCTCTAATAGCGGTAGGAGCCTAAAATATCGGACCAATCCACAGTGCGTTGTCTCTACACTCAAAATAATTACTCTGTTAAATACTCTGTAAAATGACTGTAATCTCAATTCGACAGATATTTGACAAAGTTATCTGTCGAAATACAGATTTTAAGAAAATACTTTTTTCACAAAAATAAATAAGTAAATTTACAATTTGGAAGCATTAAAGCGGACAAATTTAACAAAATTTTAATTAATTTAATTTTAATTAATGTTTTTGAAGCAGAGAAAATTTACTCATAAAATGGATTTAACTAAAACTTTATAAATTTACAGTTTTTATACCGTTTGTAACTCATCGAAATATCGATCTGGGACCCCATAAAGTATATATATTCATGATGTCCGATCAATTTTAAGACATTCTAGCGATGTCCGTCTGTCCGTCTGTCTGTCTGTGGAAAATGCTATTACTGACAAAATATTGCACGGAGATGACTGAAACTTATCATATTTATTGGAAGTTCTCCCGAGAAGTTTGGTATTGCATTTGAGCGATATCGGTTCAGCGGTTCAAAAGTTATGAACGAAAATGTAAGCACACCTCAAAAATCTCAGTACATTCGACATAACCTAAAAATACAAAATGTTTTAATTCGGCTTCTGGTTGACATACATATGTGAACATAATTGAACACCAAATGGTATTTAAACAATAACAAACATATTTTTTGACCAATAAAGTAAATAATCGCGGATTTTTTTTTCCTTTAAATAAAGTTTTTTGCAATAATCTTTTTGCAATTATGGAGGGTATCACTACATTCAGCAATGCCGAATTTAACTTTTTTACTTGTTTTTTCTAAAACTTTGAACTCATAAAATGCATTTAACTAAAACTTTGTAAATTTACAAAGTTTTTTTTGGTAAAATTATTTTCGGTTTTATCAATATTTTACAGATAATTCTGTAAATTTACATTTTTTTATCGAAATCATTCTACAGAGTTTTCTTCTTAAAATCTAGCTGGTTGGAAATCTATGGTATTTTCTGCAAGCTCAGCAGAGTATCTCTGTAATTTAACAGAGTGATTATTTTTAGTGTAGAGTATCCAAAAAACCGCCGATTTCCAAAAACCGGTTTTCGGTTTATTCGAAAAATCTAAAATTCAAAAAACCGGTTTCGGTTTTTATATAAAAAACCGGTCAACCGGTTTTTTGATAATTTTAGATTTTTATTTAAAAAAACGAACTTTGGTAATTAAATCGAAGAAAATAAGATACAAAATTACTTTTTTATACCCTCCAACCACAGTATGGTGGTTAGGGTGGGTCGATGAAATGCATATTTGCGAATCTCCTTAACTAATAGCAAAAACTCGAAGCGCATTTTCGAGCTGATAACGGGAAAAATCATGAAAAAATTTTAGGAGGGTACTTTTAGGCCTCTACAAGCGGTTTTAGTTCCCAGTAGAATCATGGGATAACGATTGTTACTATTTTTTAAAATTAAATTTTATTTTAATTTTCCAACCTTAAAATCATTTCTACTGCTCCAATGGTGCGTCATGGAGGGGTCATTTATGAGACCGACCCCCATTAATTTTGACGTCTAAACATTTCTTTCGAACAAACTAATACCCTATCTCTAATTTCTAAGGGGGCTCCCACACTAAACGACATTTTTTTAAATTTTCTTCAACCGCTCTAACTGCCCTAATAGTGCCCTTACAGCAACAAAATGTATGACCGACTCACAATATTTTTTTAATGCAAACATTTTCTCTGAACACACATACCCTCTATCTTTAACTGTTAAGGCGGTCCCCATATAATTTTTTTATTTTTTGTAAATTTGTTTCATTTAATCAGCTTCTACCGGTCCAATGGTGCGTCCGAGAGGGCTCATTAGTGTGGCCGACCCCATTTATTTTTACCCTACAACATTTTTTTAAAACATACCTACAAATAACAGTTGGAGCAAATTTTATAAAAATGTAATTTTGAATGGAGATAGGGCGTAGGTATATTTTAAAAAAATGTTATGGGGTAAAAATAAATGGAGGTCGGTCTCACTAATGACCCCTCTAGGACGCACCATTGGACCGGTAGAAGCTGATTTAATAAAACAAATTTACAAAAAAATAAAAATAATTGTATGGGGAAGGCGGTCCTTAATGATAGAGGGAAGGTGTGTTCTGAAAAAATGTTTGAACTAAAAAAGTATTGTGGGTCGGTCATACATCTGATTGCTCTTAGGGCACTCTTAGGGTAGTTAGAGCGGTTGGAGCAAATTTAAAAAAATTTCGTTTTGTGTGGGAGCCCCCTTACAAATTGGAGATAGGGTATTAGTTTTGTCCGAAAAAATGTTAAGACGTAAAAATTAATGGGGGTCGGTCTTGAAAATTACCCCTCTATGACGCACCATTGGAGCAATAGAAATGATTTTAAGATTGGAAAATTACAATAAAATTTTTTAAAAAAATTTTAAAAAATAGTAATAATCGTTATTTCACGATCCTCCTGGGCAAAAAATTTGTAGAATCGATAGAAGTTTTACACAAAAAAATTTCAAAAAAATTCAAAAAAATCGAAGAGTACAAACATTTTTAAAAATGAGATTTAAATTTTAAAACTTAAAAATCGCATACTAGAGCGCTTTTAAGAATTTTTTTGGATTTTTTTAAAGTACGTGAAAACAAAAAAATTTGAAACAAAAAATTTTGCAATTTGGACCATTATAGAAAAATTTATGAGTAAAGGAAGTTTGAGTAAATGAACAAACTACCAATTTTTAAAAATTCGATATCTTTTGAACGGGTCATCAATAAAATCTGAAAATTGGGAAAATCTAAAAAAAAAAAATTTCAAAGTGTCCGATTTGACATGGAATGCCCCATTAGACTGGCATTTTTCTGTATGGCCAAAAAAATTTTTCTCCAGTTTTCAAAGTCCGGGCATTTTTTTATTCTACTAGGACTAAAACGGATGTTGTACAAATTTGAGGTCAATCGGACTAAATTAACCCGTGGCGCCCGGCGGTCAAAGTTTTGGATTTTTGAAAAATTAAAAAAAAAAAATAAAGAATTTAAATTTCTTTCGACACATCGTATTTGTTAATTTTGGTGCGGTGAGCACGAATATCAAAAAAAAATAAAATCGGTCGAACGGTTTTCGAGATATTGCCATTTGAAATTTGCAAAAAATGGTGGTTTTTTCCTACGTTCAAGAAATTTTTTAAAAAACATCACAATTTTTTTTTCTTCGGCCATTTCATGGAGCTTAAGACAATCTTTGATTTAAATCTAATTAGAGCCAAATCCGATCATTTTATCCCGTGGCGCCCGGCGGTCAAAGTTTTGGATTTTTGGTGGAAATTTTTCAAAAATCCAAAACTTTGACCGAAGGGCGCCACGGGATAAAATGATCGGATTTGGCTCAAATTAGATTTAAATGAAAGATTGTCTTAAGCTCTATGAAATGGCCGAGGGAAAAAATTGTGATGTTTTTTAAAAAATTTCTTGAATTTAGAAAAAAACCACCATTTTGAGCATTTTTTGGAAAATTTCAAATGGGGATATCTCGAAAACCGGTAGACCGATTCAAGAAATTTTATGACATTCGTTTTCAGCCTGCCAAAATTAATTAAAATAATGTATAAAAAACATTTTTTTTTTTTTTTTAATTTTTAAAAAATCTAATTTTTTTTTGGTGGAAATTTTTCAAAAAATTAGATTTAAATGAAAGTTTGTCTTAAGCTTTATGAAATGGCCGAGGGAAAACAAATTGTGATGTTTTTTAAAAAATTTCTTGAACGTAGGAAAAAACCGCCATTTTTTGCAAATTTCAAATGGCGATATCTCGAAAACCGTTCGACCGATTTTAATTTTTTTTGGATATTCGTGCTCACCGCATCAAAATTAACAAAAATTTAAATTCTTTATTTTTTTTTTTTTTTAATTTTTCAAAAATCCAAAACTTTGACCGCCGGGCGCCACGGGTTAATTTAATCCGATTGACCTCAAATTTGTACCACATAAGTTTTAGACCTTAGACAATAAAAATTTGCCCGGACACTTGGGAAAATCGAAAGTTGAGAAAAAAATGCCAGTCTAATGCCCCATATATATTATTGGTCCATGATCTATTCTAAGACTTTCTATGAATGTCCGTCTGTCCGTCTATCTGTAGATAACACTATACAGTCCACGATAAAAGAGCTAGACTTCTGATTGGCAAAAATGTGTATTTTGTTCCTAGGCAGGTTGAGTTCGTAAATGGGCAAAATCATACCAGGGCACTGTGGTTCCGATTCCAAAACTAGGTGGACAAAAGTATTTAACCATTATATTTTATGTTTTTGGAGTCGCTGATTTCAAAAAAAATATTTAAAAAATGGTAGCTCTAGTATTTTTGAAAATACACTGGGTTTCACTATACCCAGCAGAAATAAATCGAGATTTTGGCGACACAGCATCTGTTTATAGCATACCGTAGCGCATCCAAAGAGCGCTCTTAGGGATGCAGTAAAAGGAAGGGGAAAAAATTTTAATTTTTTTTTAAGATTTTTTATATAAAACTTATAATGTGTAATTATTTTTTGATAAAATTTCACACTTGCTTTCCTTTTTAATATTTTTAACACTTTTTGAATAAAAAAACATGAGTTTTAGACAAAGACACATGATTTGACTGCATCATTATTGCGCATTAATCAGCACTGCAAAGAGCGCTTCAATCATAGCATCTTTGACCGCTGTTCCCAAAAAAAATCCCATAAAAAATGTGAAAATGAAAATGTCCGATATTTTTTTGATGTTCACTTCCGATTTTTTTTTTTTTAATTTTGTTTCACATAAATAAAGTTTTGTAAAGTAAAACGAATGAATTTTTTTGTTATATTTTTTTAAATTTTAGTTATTTGATTTCAACTTTGAATTTACAGCATCTTTATTCTGCTTAAATAAGCTCTACAAAGATACATGAATTCACTGCATCTTTAATCTGCTTAAATCAGCGCTAAAAAGATACATGAATTTACAGCATCTTTATTCTGCTTAAATCAGCGCTCTAAAGACACGTGATTTCAGTGCATCTAAAGAGCGCTGTTTCTGTGTATCCAACTAGCGCTCTAAAGTGGGACATCGCCTTAGGGAATCATGCATGAATTCAGCGCAATTGGATGCGCTCCTTTACTCAAGTTCCCCTTCCAAAAGCTGCTGAACGTTCAGCAAAATTTCTGCTGGGTAATAACTACAACTAAAGTGGACTTTTCGCTACAACTAAAAAAGTTAAATACATTTTGCTGCTTTTGGTATCTAAATTTAATGGAATTATTAAAAAAAAGATATAAAAAGCCATTCTGAGTTTTACAGTAAAGTCCAGCTATGTCGAACTACTTTTAATGTGTACTTTTTTTCTAGAATAGTCGAATTTAATCATTTTTTTGCTTCTGGAGTTGCTGGAAAAGAAAAATGTGTGATGTAGCTATAGTAGAAAATACTGTTAAGTTATTTGTTACAAAAATATGTGCAGAAGATCTTGAATATTAGTCCCATTTTTTGGTGAGTTCTAAAAATTGCATAAAAAAATCGCTTTTTTTAAAAGCGCTATAAAAAATGCAGCTGGACGCCGCTGGATGAGATGAGTGATAAAACATACTCTCTGATAGTTACTTTAAGAGATGTATATAGTGGCTTGCCCGCAACTTGGAGCGGTTTTTTTCGGCAAGCTTTGAAAGATTAATAATCTAATTTTTTTTTTATTTACTTATGACCCTAACTTTAAAAACCGATATCAAGATAACACGAAAGATTTACGAACCAATGAAAATTTTTTAAATAAGTATATACCCATGGCTATATTAAATATAATCCACGGCAATCTCCTGGAAATAATTCACTTGTTATAAGCTACTTAGTTTTGTATTGATTTCCTTAATTTTCAAATACAAAAATTTCGGTGAACAAACATTGATGTTCTAGTTCTGCTGAGACAAAGTTAAAGACCTTATATAATGAAATTATTTTGCGTTTAGTCTAGGCATGTTGTTAGCTATTTAAAACACCTACCTTTTTTTAATTTAAAGATTCAAACTTTTTAGACTTTTGTCCACCTAGATTTGGATTTGGAACCACAGTGCAGGGGGAAAAAAGTTGAAGAACTTAACCAACCTCTAAAAATTTTTTTTTTTGCATGTTTTTTTTTTGTATTTTTGTTAAATAAATGAAACATTTTTATGCTAGAAGAAGTTTAAAGTCAAGCACTTGGACCAAGGGGATTAGAAAATGTCGTTGATGGATGGTTCTAAATGATAAAACAATGGATGGTTCTAAATGATAAAACAACATCTTGTATAACATTTTGTTGGCATATGGTTAAATTTTTAAAAGTCTTCAGTGCAGTTAGGGCTTTTTGTTTCAGAAATGTAAAATTCAAAAGGGCCTAACTAACATATATTTCAAATATTAAAAATTTATAATTTTTTCTACCAGAAAAGAGTTATCTGTGTATTTTTTACTCATATTTGAGAAATTTTTAATGAAAACTTTTATATTTTTTATATAAACACGTTATTTTGCTTCTCCTTTAAAATTTATAAAACGTTAGTTAGGGTGTTTTGCATTATAGGTAAGGATATGTATTTTAGGGCGATAATACTAATTTTATCAACACGAAAAATTCAGATATTGTATAGAAAGTTTATTATTAAGTATTCTAAATTGCTTTGATATTAACAATTGTTCAATTAAGCTCCTTTCATTTTTCTCATATTTTTTTTTTTTTAATTTAATGTTCCTTAATTTATCTCTCTCTATTATTTGCTATTTAGTCATAGTACTAAATTGTTAAAATTGTTTACACTTTAACAAATAGAAACAAACATAAAACAACAAAAAAAAAGTGAGAGAGTTACACATAATTTATTACTCCCCAGAGAATGTTTATGTTACGATCTGAAAACAAAATAAAAAGTTAAAAACTATAAACTTTTCACTGCACCATGGGTAAGTAAATCAAAAAATATTTACCAAAAAATACAAATGCTGTAATCCCAAAAAAAAACACTCTCCCAATATTCACATTAATATCGCTTGAAAATAGTATATATTTGATTAAAATTTTGTCTTTGGAGAAATGAATTGGTGACCAAACTGAACTATCTGAGTACATAGTCAAGTTCTTGTGTTTTTTCACATTGTTGTTTAAAAAAAATCTAAAAACAAACTCAAAGTTCTTTTGAACCATAAGAATTAATTTTCTCCTTCAAGTGTTGGAAACACCGAAAATTTAGCGTTAAGAGAACATTTAATTCCTGTCCCATTATGTTTTTCTAGCACTATCTACTACTCTAAATAAAAACGAGCACATTTTGTTATTATATCTTGACCACGTTAATTTAAAAATAAAAAATAGGCACATAAAATGTTTTTGCTTTTACTTGCTTGTTTTTTTATGCAAGAGAGTTTTTTATTCGAAATATAAAACGATCTCATAAAAAACCCATCTTTCATTGCTCATTTTGCAAAAGAAGCAAAATTAAATGAAGAATAAAAAAAAACACACATGTACAAAACAGAATCATCATCACCATCATGATCATCATCACAGAGCAGAGACATAAAATAAAAATAAAATCAAAACAATAAAAGCAACACCATTACTAAACAACGACTATAATATGGCAGCAGCAACAACTGCAACAACAACAACAACACCAGCAACCACGTAAAGAACTAGAGAAGAAACAAAAACAGAAGGAATTCTTTTGTAGAAGATACCAACAACAGCAACATCGACTTCAACATAAAGAAAAACATTAAAAACTGGTTTCAAATTAATATGATCACTACACTTTACTACGATCATAAGCAGGCAGCAACAAGCAGCGACAACAATTCCAGCTCCAACTCTACTTCATTCTCAAAGTTTGTGAATAATTTTTTTGTAGTTGTTGTTCGGTATATACCCTACAGAACATATTGGTATTTTTTCGTATTTTAATAAAGGTTTGCATCGCCTGTGATTAAGGATGTTACCAAAAACAAATTTAAGTTGACTGTGTTTCATATAAAAATTAAGAATTAGTTAAATCTGGGTATAAAAACAAAAGACTTAAGACACAAACTTTAAGTACATATTCTGTCTTGAGATCCGCCTCCAGATACCCTAGCTTGTATTATCTTTCACCAGGTGCCCTACTAAGGCGGAACTTGTAGAACTTTAAACATGTTTTCTGCAAAATCAGTTTTGTTTGAGTTTTGTCACTATTCAACATACAGAAAACAAATTTATCAATTTCCAACTGAAGTTAAGTTGATGGAACAAAAATTCGGTTTATACATTTTCATAAAGGTTATCGCAACTGAGTATCGGTACACTCAAAAAATACATGCGAATTTTGTACACTTGCCCAAAACATTAAATCATGATAATGTTTTGCGGAATATTTGTGTGTACTTGCCAAAGCAAAGTTTTTTTAGAAAAAATAAAGTTATATTACTTTGCTATTCCATGCAAAACGAATTGAAATATCTGTCGAGGACCCCATTAAAAAACCAAAAGAGCTGTAATTTCGTAAGGTAGTACAAAAATAAGTCCAAAAAAGTGTTTTTACATTTTGGAGAGTATAAGAGATTCGGCACCAAAGAATATAACACTCTCACTTGTTTAATGTACATTTGAAAAAGAAATAGAAAATTTTTATGCAAAAAGCTTAGACTTGGTAAAAAAGTAGTTTTGGTAAAAAATAATGATTTTTTTCCACGAAAAACAAAATTATGTTAAAAACATTTAATGAACCCAAAATTTTTGGTGAAAAAAAAAAATATGAAAAAAGCTTTTGATAAATTTTTTTGATGAAAAGAAAAATTTTTTGATGTAAAAAAAAATTGATGAAAAAAAAAATGAAAAAAACAAATTTTTTTGGTGAGAAAAAAATTGATAATAAAAAATTTTATAAAAAAATTTTATGAAAAAAAATGATGAAAAAAATATGATAAAAACAAATTTATGAAAATAAAAATTTTATGAAAAAAAAATTTGATGAAAAAATAAAATTAATGAAAAAAAAAATTGATGAAAAAAAAATATGGAAAAACAAAAAAATTAATGAAAAAAAAATTAACGAAAAAAAAATTTATGAGAAAAAAAATTTGATAAAAAATTTATTAAAAAAAAATTGATGAAAAAAAAAAAATTTGATGAAAAAAAAATTTTTTTTGATGAAAAAAAAAATTTGATGAAAAAAAAAATTTTTTTTGTTGAAAAATAATTATGTTACTTTTTATTCACCAGCTGAAAATCGGTTTTATTCACCACGAGGTGAATTATTATCCAAGTTACAAATCCAAGTTATTAAAATTTTTGGTTTTGGGTCATTCTTAGTGAAATCAATCATGAATATTTTTGACCACCTTCGATATTGATGAAATTTGATTTAGTTCTTACACTACATAAAACTAACAAATGCAAATTTTCAGCCCTCTAAGTCAACAGGGGCCGAAAATATGGAGGGTCAAAATTTCCCCCAAAATCTCCCAGTCGCGACACTTTACACCGTAAAAACTTAATATCGTTGGTTCTATTGTAGCTAGAAAGCCCATTTTTGGTTTGTTTTGAAGCTCATAATATGCTCTACAAGACCTACCATAACGAAAAAATTTTCGAAAAAAATAAGGGTTACCTCCATTATTTTAAGATCATGAAAATGGGGAGGATTGTATCCCCCGATTTTTTTTACTTGATAATCTTATAGAGAAAGTCCTAAAGAATATATTCTAAAATTTTTAAGTTGGGACAACAATGGGATCGCTCAAAATTAAAATTTTTCACAATTTCCCCTTAAATCTTCAAATCGCTACACTCTTGAACCTTAAAAATTTAAAATCATAAGTGCTATTGTAGCTACAGAGCCCGTTTTTGTTTATAGTACGCTCTACAAGACCTACCATAAAAAATTTTAGATAAAAAGGAAGGGTGCCCCCCCCCCTTATTTAAAGGTCGTGGCAAAAGGTGGAGGAAATGGGGGGAAAGTATTCCCCGATTTTTTTTACTTGGTATTCTCACAGTGCAAGTCAAAGTGCAAGTCCAATTTCCGACAGAATTATCACCGCCCGTTTTAAATTTAAGGTAAGAAATGTATCCCTGATACAATGCTACGCCACAGAAGGCGCATCAGAAGAGATGAAGGACCGCTTTTATGGTCAGCTTAATGCGGTCTATGATACCATACCTAGTGGTGATATTATATGCGTATTGGGGGACCTTAATGCAAAGGTTGGTTCCGATAATGCCTCACTTAAGCACGTAATCGGTACTCATGTCTTGGGCACTCGCAATGATAATGGTGAACGTTTTGTAGAGTTCTGCAACGCAAGGAGAATGGTTTTAGGTGGAACACTTTTTCAGCACAAGGACTGCCACAAGGCGACTTGGCATTCCAGTGATAAATATTGAACTGCCTATCAGATTGATCATTTTGCCATAAGTAGAAGATTTCAGAAATGTCTGTTAGACGTCCGAAGCAAAACTGGTGTTGATATTGGTCAAGCTAAAGACCATTTCTTAGTAATAGCAAAAATCCGTCTACGAACATCTGCTATTCTTAAGAAAGCAAAAGCAGTTCGTCCACCAAAACTTGCTGTTGAACGCCTTAAGAACGCCACTATCAGGTCAGACTTTAGTTCTCAGCTACGCGAAGCAGTTAACCAAAATGATATAACAGCTCAGGTCTCCGTCGCTGCTAAGTGGAATGCTTTAAAAGACATCATTATAAATTCTGCAAATGTCTCTATAGGACCGGAACCAAAAGGCAGACAACCGTGGATGACAGATAACACATGGGATACTATACATATTATTTGATATTAAATCAAAATTGTCTGCAACTGAACATCTTACGACCGAAACTAAGACGCTCTTAGAGGCCTATGCCCATAAGACATAAACGTGGCTAACTTCAGGAGTATAGCTCTTTTATTTTGGACTGTATCGTGCCCCCCCCTCCCCCCCCCCCCCCACAGACGGACGGGCAGACGGACATCGCTAGAATGTCTTATAGTCGATCACTGATCAAAAATATATTTACTTTATGGGGTCCTAGACCAATATTTCGATATTGCAGTTGCAACGTATAAAAAAAATGTTGTTAGATTAATTGACATAAATTAATCGATTTATTCGTTATTCGCTAGCGCTTTCATAAAAATCGGATAATAAACAACAATTTGACGAGCACTTTAAGCCTTTGTATGCAAAAGGTGTCCTAATTAAGGGCCCTGAAGGTGCCCCTGTTGGACATGTGAAGTCCTCCGTCTAAATTTAAGCTCGAAATTACGTTAGCTATAACTGCTATAGATTTCACTGCAATCGGTCCAGTACTTACTGAATGGCCGACTTCTTTCCAAAAAACATCGATAATAAACCACTGTGCAATGTAGCGAAAGGGTTAGTAGTGTTATCAATACAATGCATTGCATTTGTAGGGGACATCCCCAAAGTGTTGGTTAAGTAAAAAAAGGAGCATTGTTAAGGGTATTCATATAATTTCCAAATTTAAATTAAACTTTTCTACTAGCTTTTTTTTAAGATGAAGGGTGTCTAAGATTCGGCACAGCCGAATATAATGCTCTCACTTACTTTAGCTGGTTTTATTGTCTTCAAACATTTTCTTATTGTTATTTTTTTTATTATTTTTTATCCTAAAGTTTGTTTTTATTCTTATAATTCTTAATGATGTTGTTGTTTTCTTCGGCTTCATTCGTATTTAAAGAATTTGAAAACAAATAAAAAAAACCTAACAACAATTTAAACTCTCTCACGTGTGTTCGGTAATAAACACAGAAATAGGCAAACTATTATTTTAGTAACTCTCTCTCCCCCTCTCTTTCTCATTTAAATCATACGCAATTTGAAAATAGTAAAACGACAACAACACAAATAATTGTTATATGGGAATTGGGGAAATGAAAGAAAATTATTGCCACTATTACCTGTTATCAATTTGCTTGTTTTTCTACAGGTTTCATCTCTTTAGAGAGTATTCCAATATTATATCCGTTTGTTGTATGTCGCTTAAAATATAATAAAGGCTTTAACGATGTAGTTTCAAGAAACAAAAGGCAAATGACTTTAAATTACAAATGTTATGGAAATTATCGTCATGTAAAATCTGAAGCCTTTATTGTGCTTAAGATTCGATGTAGAAATTAAATTATATTATGAAAAATACTAACGTATTGCGTTAAACAATTTGTGACAAATCAAAAGCAACAAACAAACAAAAAAAAATACAACGAACGAAGACATTGTAAATTGATCTGTTTGACATTCATTATCATAACAATAGAAATTCTTATTTAATTTTGTTTTTCTTCTTTTTGTTCATATCAATTTTATTTTTAATGATTAAATTACAACAACACATACAAACAAATTGTTTTATAAGAGGAATTTTTGTTTCTTTTAGTTTTTTTTTTTTGTAAAATAGTTTTTGTTTAAAAAAGGAAATGGAGAATTTTAAATGGACTAGATAGAGATAATTCATATTATAACAAGTTTGTTGCTTGAGTCTTTTGTTTGTATAATATTATTAGGATTTATTGTTAATAAAAATTTTAAGATTTGAAAAATAACCATTTTTGAATGATTGAAAAACGCCTAGCTGCTGAGCAATTTAAGTTTAGAAACTTTTTTCTGTAATGATTTTAGAATCTCAGACAAATTTTGAATTTTAAAACCCCTTTCAAGAGATTTCCCCTAATAATTTATTTAGAACAACATTAAATAACCCAGCAAAAACTTCAGTTACCTGTGACGGTCACCTCATAACAAAAATATTTATTCAAAATGTTTAAACAAATTATCCGTCAAACTTTTAAATAATTTTATATGTAAAATTTTTCTCCATGTAAAAATTAAGCAAATGTTGTGGAACACACCTTATAAGAAAATTGCACTTTGACGTTTGGGATTATTCTATCATTTCGAACATCTGAAAATCGTGGAAATATTAAAAATCTCACTACTATATTTTATTATTATTTAAAACTAAAACGTTCTTATATAATAAGTAGGGATGAGATTTTCATGCACTAAAAAATAGAAAATATGCGCTTAAAATATGCGATAAAAAATTCAAAATATGCATTAAAAACCCTAAAAATATGCACTAAAAAATAAAATGTGTGCAATAAAAATCTTGTTTTCATTGGAAAAACTTCTTAAAAAGCAAAAAGTAACGCTGGGTTTAAATAGTAACATTTAAAACTTTATATAAGCAAGATTTTTTAGAAATTAACACAATCTATAAAATAAAAATTTAAAGAAAAAAAAATTTTTTTTTTATTTCCCAAATAAATTTTTAAAATTTAAAATAGTTTTTGAAACAAATAAATTTCAATTTGGGTTTTTGCTAATATATGCCAAAATATGCAAAAATATGCACTAAAAAGTTGGAAATATGCACAAAATGTGCATTCAAAACCAAAATATGCAAAAATATGCATTTTCACCAAAATATGCAAAAATATGCAATAACAAATCGATGCCATTTTAACGCAAATTTCTTGATTCGGAAAGATAATTGGTCGATATCGTTTTTAGACTATCGACAAAAAACATACATTTGCATGGAAATCTCATCCCTAATAATTAGTATATCCACGAATTCAATTCTTCGTTCCATACACTCAAAAAAATTCTCTGCCCAACCAGCAGAAAAGTCTTCTGAAAATACACACTCAAAAAATCATGTAGGTAAATTCCAGTAAATATTCAGTTAAAACAAATGAAATTTTATTTAAAAACCATTCCACTGTTTTTTCATTTAAAATAAAAACATAATATAGTCCAATTTTAATGTTAATTTAATGACTATCCAAAACATCCAAAATCTAGTGAATATTCACTTATTTTGTATTGAAAAACAGTAAAACTATAGAAGACATTTTTTACTGCCGAAATTGAATGTAACAGAAAATTCAGTTTTAAGACAGTAAATTATTTTTTTTAAACTACAGAAACAGTAGAAAACAAGAAATCCATAATAAAATTAATGATTTTTCTTTTAAAATAACTATACTAATTACTTTTTAAAATAACCTACAAACAGCTAATGGCATAATTTTCTTAGTGCACCCATTTTGAGCCATATGAGAAATCTGCTGATTTTAGCAGACACGGTTTTCTAAAAATCTGTCATGATTATTTAGGTGAAATCAGCAAAGAAATCTGTCAAAACAGCAGTGAAATCTGTTTAGACATTTTCTAGAAAATTTTTGTGTTTAGAAAAGTTGTTTTTATGAAAACTTTAATAGGTTTTATTTTTAATTTAAACTTAAAAAAAAAAATGTTCTGTCACATTGGCAATATAATCAACTGATTTTTTTAGTTTTGTCAATTACACTGTGCAACACGATTTTGTATCTTGGATGGCACCAAAAAAAATTAAAGTATACCAACAGTAGATAAAAGGGTTTTGAAAACTTAGCTCGAGTTCTTTTTTTATAGCCCACTAAAGTTTTTCAATTTTTTTTCAAAAGCGTTTTGAATAAGTCCAAATATAAGTATTAAATCTATTTCTGAGTTAAATAGTGTTAGAACATGTCTTCTTTTATTAGAATATATTATCTCTCTATCTTCCATTTTTACGGCTTATTGTGTCGTTTTTTTCATATATCCTCATAAAACACCAAATAATGCGTTTAAAGGGTTAAAATGTTCTACAAAATTTTTCTCATAAAACACTAATAAAACGTTCGTTTAAAGGGTTAAAATGTTCTACAAAAAGTTTCCGCATCAAATTTCATTAGGGGTTGCCGAAGATGCTTAAAAAAGTAAAATTGTAAATTATCACATACTTTTAAATTGTTTTTCATCAAAGTCGTGTGAAATAAGTCGAAAAAAATTTATAAATCTGCTTCTGACCTAAATTACGAGAACAGATGTATTCAGTGAAATTTGGTGCAGAAAAATTTTGTTTAGAACATTTTAACGCATTAAACGCACGTTTTATTTGTGTTCTATGAGGATATTTGAAAAAAGGACTAAAATGACTCCTCAAAATGGAAGATAGAGGTTTAAAATGTTTTAAAAAAAGAACCGCCTATAAATTTAACTGAAGACATCTATTGTCATAATTAAGGTCAGAAGTAGATTTGATGAAAAAAAATTATTATTATGTAATAATTTACAATTTTACTTTTTTAGGCATTTTGCACTTTTCGCACGAACTTTTAATCTTCAACATCTACTAGTGGAATTTGATGCAGAAATTTTTTTTAGACCAAACTGACCCCTAAAAATGGGAGATAGAGGGTTAATATATTCTAAGAAAAGAGCCGTTAAGATTCTCGAACATTTTTCGTACAAAAAAATCTAAGATTATTTCCATTTCCTTCGCTATTTCCTTTTTCCCTCTTCTTTCTTCTTCTTTCCTTTTTATACCCTACACCACACTGTGGTACAGGGTATAATGAGTTTCTGCAGATGTTTGTAACTACTCGAAATATTGGTCCTAGACCCACTTTTAAGTTTACCAATCGACTCAGAATCACTTTTTGAATCAATTCAGTGATGTCCGTCCGTCTGTCCGTCCGTCTGTCTATCTGTGCCTGTAAACGTTGTAAACACGATACAGGTCGCAACTTTCAATCAATTGACTTGAAATTTGAAACTTACGCCTCTTTTGGCCCAAGAAAGAAGCCCATTGAAATTGGAAAAAATCGGTCCATATTTAGACCTAGCCCCCAAACAAAGGTCCTCTTTAGTTTTGGTTCAAATGACTCTAATAACCGCATTATAATAGGTATCTTTTTAAAATCTGGCAGGTAATTATATTTTATCTACACAAATCAAGGAAGGTGTCATCGTCACTATCCCCAAGAAGGGAGACCTCAGCGAGTGTAGAAACTGGCGAGGCATAACGCTTCTTAATACCATACAAAAGATAATAGCATTCATTATCTTTGACCGTATTTCCCCTGCTGTGGAAGCTAGTCTACGTAAAGAGCAAGATGGTTTTAGAAGAAACCGATCGTGTCTGGATCATATAAACTCATTACGTATTATCGTAGAGCAATCAATGGAGTGGAATAAGCCTCTTTTTCTAATTTTTGTTGATTTTTTTATTTGGCAATGTCTCTATAACATTGGTATACCGGACAAAATTATTAAAATTATTCAGATGTTGTACAGCGATGCTCCATATAAAGCTCGCTTCAAGGGAGTTGACAGTGAATCTTTTTTTATTAATCGTGGAGTAAGACAAGGATGTGTATTATCTCCGTTACTGTTTCTCCTATTTTTAGACTCAGTTATGTCGAAAACTAATGCCGAAGCACCAGACGGCATACAGTGGCATCTAAATCAGCGCCTTCATGACCTGGACTATGCTGATGATCTATGCTTGATGTCTCATTCATTAAGTGGCATACAGGACAAGATAAATAGATTATATGAAAACGGTCTTGAAGTTGGATTAAAAATCAATTTTTGTAAAACCAAAGTAATGAGGATATCATCCGATAACAACACCCCTATACTGGTAAACGTAATATAATTGAAGACGTGTCTGATTTTAGCTATCTAGGTAGCATAATAAGTACAGATGGTGGAGCGGATGCTGACGTAAGAAGCAGAATAAATAAGGCTCGTCAGGCCTACACTTCACTTGCACGAGTCTGGTAATCGTCCCAAATAACCAAGAAACATAAGATCAGGATTTTCAACACTAGCGTAAAATCCGTTCTGCTATATGGAAGTGAAGCGTGGAAAGTCACCAACACGATTTCCAAGAAATTACAAGTGTTTTTAAATAAATGTTTAAGGCGCATTCTAAAAATATTCTGGCCGTTACGAATAAATAACCAAGACCTGCTACAAACTTGTGGTATGGAACCAATTGACATTGAAATTCGGCGTAGAAAATGGAAATGGATCGGACATACGTTGAGGAAAGATAATAGAGACATTGCTAAGGTTTCCTTTCAATGGAATCCACAGGGATATCGAAGTAGGGGGCGCCCACGAGTAACTTGGCTGTTGAAGAGGAGTTTACAAGAAAGGGGCTTTCATGGGCACAATTGAGAAGCTTGGCGCAGGATAGAATAAGATTTAGAAATTTTGTTCAATCTATATAAGAAAAAAAAACTTAACTTTAACCCTTTATTACACTCATAAAAATTTGTTAGTATTCCTTACAAAAAAGTCTGTTACCATTACTAATAAAGTTTTCAATTTGTGCCCGATAACTTTTTCAGTTACCATTACAAACTTTGGTTTTCAAAAATTAGTAATCTCAAAAAACACTAAAAAAATTAGTATTACTAAATTTTTTTGTAAAAAAATTGTAAATTGTGTATTTTAAATTTTTGGTATTTTTTTTACTATATGTAAACTGCGTATTGCGCTTGTTGTCGCCATTACTATTTCAATGCAAGTCAGATTTTGTTTGAATTTTTTACCTGAAATATGTAAGAGAAAATATTGAATAAATTTTTTTTTTGTACAAAATATAAATTACATACCACATAAAATAAATGCTTTGAAAATTGTGTTGAATAAATTGGTGTTCTAGAATAAAAAAAAAATATACTGATATTATTTAAATGGAACACATAAATATACAGTTGTTACCTGCTTTCATCATTTTCTATTTTGTTTTATTTATTGTCCTAAAAAAAGAGTTAATTTTAAACAAAAAATACTTTACCATTTGGTTGTGTTGTAATATTTTGTTGTTTGTACATTTTTTTATTTCTTCCGCTCCGCGACGTTGTCACTTCAAATGCTATTTTCCAACTGAATAATAGAAAGAAAGGCATGAAGAAAAGTACACAAAATTACCAATACTATTCTGAGTATTAAGAAATCAACCCTTTGTGTACACTGCACACAAGAAAAAAAAATCGCTGATAGCGTAAAACAAAAAAGGGCCGCAAGTGGAGAAGAAAGAAAAAAGAATTGAAAAAGGTCGGTGTTTTTTTTTTGAATTTTGCATATCTTCTCTTTACTGCATTTTGTTCCCTTTTTTATATATGTTTTTATTTGAAAGAAAACAAAGTAGTTACAATCAGTGCTGCCAACTTTGACGATTTATCGTCATTTTGACGACTTTTGAAGTCAAATTTACTAAAATGACGATTGACGATTTTTCATTTTCGCCAGGAACAAAAATTAAGATTTTTTTAAATGTGGAAAATATGGTAATCTTTTTTTAAAAAAATCAAATTTTGTAAGCAAATTTTTTTTTTTTTTTTTGTCAAAAGAAAAGAGAAAAACATATATTTTTTAAAGATGGTAACGTTTAAGAAAAACGCTAAACAATTTGGTACAAAGACAGGAAAAGTTTAAAATTCACCAGAAAAAACATTAAAAAAACTGTTTTTCGTTGTATGCCAGGAAAAAAGAACGCAAAATAAAAGATAAGTCGAAGAACCAAAATTAAAATCCATGGCAGTGAAGTATTTGGAGCCAAAATACAGATGATTATCGGGAAAATTTTAATATGGGAACTATGTACAAAGTTTCAAATTTCAGGTCAATTAATTGAGAATTGCGTCTTAAAGATAGGTCTAGGACCAATATTTTCATAGTTACAAACATCAGCAGAAACTCATTTCACCCTATACCATGGAGTGGTCTAGGGTATTACCATTTTTATTATTAGCGTATTTTGTGATGAAGATTTTTTGACGATTATTTTTTTTTTAACTTGACGATTTTGACGATTTTTTTTTTCAAAATTGACGATTTCTCAAAAAAAAAGTTGGCAGCACTGGTTACAATGAAGCAGACAAATAAGTGTAATTCAATATTGAAAATAATAAACATATTCATACTCATCAAAGCGCAGTTTTACCATTAAAATAAAAAAATAACTAACTATATATTTTTTTTAAATGCTCTTTTTAATTTCCAAATATTTTAATAACATTTTCTTCTTGTATTTCATTAGTGCATTACTTTTCTAGAAAAGAAAACCGAAAAGTTAATACGAAATTTTTAAAAAATCAACTGAAAAAATTATTAAAAAATCAGTAAAAAATTAATAGTTTGTAACGCGAGTTTACTAAAACGAATTACAAAAAAATATTTTTTTAGTACAATTTAGTAAAAAAGTTGTAAAGTTGGGATACAAACAATTTTACAAACTTTTTTACTGACGTATTTTTTTGAGTGTAACTGTAATTAATATTAATGTACATATTTTGTAAAATGTATTATTTGTTGTTGCTAGAAGCTCCACTTGGAGTACCGTTCTTATAAATATTGTAAGACACGTTTAAAAAAAAAACAACACCAATCAACATTCCTAATTTTAAAGAAATCGGACCAGTTCTACTTGTAGACCACTTTCCCGAATTTCATACAAATCTCTCAAATTTCATGAAAATAGAAAGTATTGAATTAAAATTCTGTTTGTGTATGTTAAATGCCTACTTTAATAACCTTATTGAATCTGATTATCATCGGACCATTTAGGCCCGCCCATGTGAAAATTTTGCCCAATATTCAGTTAAAGCGGTTTATTGTCAACCAAAAGAAGCCTATTTCACTCAAATTAGATTTGTGAGTGTTTTTTACACTTATTAAAGATTTGACAAAATATATTTCTAATCAGTCCATGTATGAACTTGGGACCCATTTTCCGGGAAACTCTGGTGTAGGGTATTATATGGTCGGTCTTGACCGACTATAATTTTCTTACTTGTTTTTCTATCTTTCTTTTTTTTCTTTCTTTCTTTCTTTCTTTCTTTCTTTCTTTCTTTCTTTCTTTCTTTCTTTCTTTCTTTCTTTCTTTCTTTCTTTCTTTCTTTCTTTCTTTCTTTCTTTCTTTCTTTCTTTCTTTCTTTCTTTCTTTCTTTCTTTCTTTCTTTCTTTCTTTCTTTCTTTCTTTCTTTCTTTCTTTCTTTATTTATTTATTTATTTCTTTATTTATTTTCTTTCTTTTTTCATTTCCTTTTTTCCTTTTTCGAATTAGGTTGGGGGCGGGGGAAATTTCCTTTTTCCCCCCGAGGATCCGCGCCTGAAGTTAATTATTGCCAAATTGCTAACTTGTTTGTAAACTGCTATTTTTATTTTTTTTAATTTTAATATTTTTTAAAAAACAAACATTTACATGCAAAAATAACTTTGCAGTCGTTCACTTGGAAAAAGGCGATGTTTAATTTCTACACTCAAAATAATTCCACAGTAAAAGGTTTAGTAAGTGATATTGTACCAAAATCTACTAATTAGATACTAATTTTAGTATCTTCAGAGTACTAACATTAGTAATTTTTACTGGTTTTGACTAATATTAGTTAAAAATTTTAGTATTGGTTACCAATTTCTGCACTAGGTCCTTTTGGACTAAAATTAGTTAAATTTTTAGTATTGAATACCCACGTTTTTTTTGGGTGTAAGAATACTCTCAAAAATTGTTAAACTTTCGATTGGAATAGTATCAGCTTTGTGCAATCCAAAATTTCAAAGTTTTTACAATTTGAATAAGTCCATTGTGTCCGCATTGTGCCTTAATAAAACTCACGCTTGTGTCTTAAGTCTTTTGTTTTAGTCCAACATAATATTTTGACAACATATATAAAAATTCTTATTAGAAAATAATTCTTTTATTGTGTTAAGTAGAAATGTAATTATTTTTAAATGTTTATAGGAAAAATATCTAGATACAGACTAGAGACAGACATAAATACAAACACAAAGTGTAGACTCAAACGAAATAAACAAACACACATCATTATTAATCTGTTTAACCCCTAACAGTAACATAATAACCAATACTTAATGAAAACGTTTTTCATTATACACTTTTGGACGTTAGTAACATACAAATACACACTTTTTTATTGGTAAGTTAAAACAGTGGAGTATCGATTTTATAGAAGGTGGAAGGTGAAAAAAAAAAAAAAAAAAAAAAAAAAAAAACTTGAAAAGGCATATTTAATAAAAATTTTTAGCAACGTTTCCTACCGATATTTCTAAAGTGTCTATGAAATCTTTGAACAAACATTTTTTTTTTTTTTTTAAATCAAAAAAAAAATATTTTTTTTTTTTAAAATGTTTCATTCTTAAAAAAAAGTTAAATATTGCACTTGTTTATGCTGAAAAATCTTGAAATCATTTCACTTACATTTTCATCTCCAATAAAAGAGTCTTTACTGTTTGGATTTGTTTTTTCCACCTCATCCACTACTTCATCTGTTATGTTTATCTTGTTAAGTTGCTTTAATTTTTTTTTTACTCCATAGAGATTTTGTTTTCTGTTAATGTGTTTTTTTTTCGATTCCACCACAAACATACAAGAAATGTAGGCTTCACCACCATTAAGGTTGGGATTTTGAGAAGACGACAAATAAACAAACAAAAAAAAAACTACGTACGTATGGTTGTAAAGTACAAAAAAAAAACGTTTATCACACTCTTAATCCACAAATGCATCGTCATCTCGTCTTTTGAGTTTCTTAAGGTTTTTTTTTTATTTTTTTTTTTGTATTTTTTTGAGTTTACAAAGGAATTCCTTGTGGGTAAGTAAGGTTGACATAGCATTGTTGATAACACAATGACGTTGTCGTTAGTCACAGTCTTAGTTTGTTGTTGTTGTAGATGGTTGCTGTTATTATTGTAGTTGTTGTTGTTGCATTATTATTGTTGCTGTTGTTTCTAAAGAACAACATACATAGTTATATGAATGTATGAATGTTAAGAAATTTAAAAAAAAAAAAAAAAAAGTTTTCCTGTAAGTGTATAAATTGATAAGTAACTATTTTTTAAGCCAAGCAAATTAACAGAAAATTGCACTTAAGGGTTCTAGAAGGCTGCAATGTAAAACCGACCCCCATTATTTTGTACACCCCAATTTTTTTTTTTTTTAACAAAACTTCTCCCTATCTCCAACCCTTAAGGGAGCTGCCATACAAAATGGCACTTTTTTCAAATTTGCTCCCACCTCTCTATATGCCCTAGGGTTGCCCCTAGACAAGTCAAATCTATAACAGAACTCCAATATTTTTTCAATATCAAAATTTTCTTGGAGCATACCTACACTCAAAATAAATTATCTGTCTAATCAGCAGAAAAATCGGCTAAGCCATATGAGAAATCTGCTGATTTTAGCAGACACGGTTTGCTGAAAATATGTCATGATTATCTAGGTAAAATTAGCAGAGAAATCTGTCAAAACAGCAGAGAAATCTGATAAGACATTTTCTAGATTTTTTTTTGTTTCCATGAAACTTTAACAGTTTTTTTTTTTATTTAAATTATTTTAACTATTTAAAATTAAAAAAATTGTTCTGTAAAATTAGCAATATCATCAACTGATTCTTTTTTAAGTTTTGTCAATTATTAGTCTCAATCACTTTAGTTGTATAAAAAACGAAAAAAACACTTTGAAAAAAAAACCTAAGAAAATTATCTTGAAAAAGGATGACGGATTGACACTTTAAAAAAAAAATTAGAAATTTTCTTCAAAAAAAAATTACAGCAAACTATTTCTGTAAGATTGAAAAATAATCTGCTAAAAATATGTTTAAAAATATTTTGAAATTCAGCAAACAGAATCTCAATAACAACGCAGTAAAATTACTGTTACTTTTTAAAACTGAATGATAGAGATTTTATCAAAAATATCCATTTTAGCAGAAAAATCTGCTGAAAGTTTACTAAACAAAATTGAAGGTCGTTTTAAAGATGTTTTGAGTTTATCTTTTGAGTGACCCTCAATCTTCAAACTTTAAGTTGGTCCCCATACATTTTTATACCCTCCACTCTAGTGATAGAGGGTATTTATAAGTTTGTCATTCCGTTTGTAACACCTCAAAATATTGGTCTAGGACCCGAAAAAGGTTATATATTCATGATCCTCGATCGATTTCAAGACGACCTAGCCATATCCGTCCATCCGTCTCTCTGTTGAAAACACGCTAACTTTTGAAAGACTTTACCGAGGCTCCTGAAGTTTGGCATTTATGTTGTTCATTTACCTGTTCAGGTTGGTATTGCAATCCAGCGAAATTTGTTAAGTGGTTCAAAAGTTATGAGTAAAAGACTGAATTTCGGCAAGGGGTTTTTCGTGCAATTTACAAGATAAAAAACACGCTAACTTTGGAAAGGCAATTCTGAGGATGCTGAACCTTAGTATAAATATATTTGCCGTTCCCCGGGCCTAGTTTGTATTGAATTTCAGCCAAATCGGTTCAGTGCACTGTAGGAAATTTTACCCATTTTTTTGGCCAAAAGTCAAAATTAAAATTTTTGCAAACATTATTTTTTTTACAAAAATAAAAAAAAAACTTAACAAAGTAAACAATTCCTTCTCAATTTTTCGACAGAATTGATGTACTGTCACTTTATCAGTAGTTTTTCTTGCAATTTCTTAATTAGTTATAAAATAATGATTGAGTGCAGTGAATTTTGTGATAGCTTTTAACAAAAGTTTTTATATTAAGAATTTATAGTTTTTAAAAACTAAAAAATGGAAAATAATGTTAAAGGTGTTTACTTTAATGATAAATAGTGAATTTTTGATGAACTTATCTATTAGATCGATTTAATTGGAAAAATTGAAGTGACCTTAAGATGAAATTATTGAAGTATGAATTGGAATTTTATTTTGACTTAAAAAAAAATGATAGCATATGTTAGCTATAAAACCATAAAAGTTCTCTAGGACAATCAATTACCTTCCGAATTTAATAAATTTCAAGGTCGGATATGTGCAAACTTTTTTTAAAAACGCTTTTTTCCAGGTGACTACTGAGTGCCAAATTCAGAGTTATTTAATACATGGCGAGAGAAATAAAACAAAGGTGGATAAGGAGCCGCTATTTCTGGCCATTTCTTTTCATATATTGCTGAGAGTGATTGTTTTGAAAACTTAAAACAATATATAAAGGAGGAATTAGGAATATTTTGTTCAAAAATTTATATGAAAATGCCTAAAAGTTGTAGAGTTTGAAAGTTTTTTAAAAACAGCATACTGTTTGGCTTAAAGGCAATAATCCGATAAGAAAACGTGAAATGCAGCCTGCCTCAACTAAATCGAAACCTGGGCGACCGCAATTAACTTTTTTGTCAAAATCTGCGAGAACAAAAAGGCGAGTTACAACAGAAATATCTAAAGATCTAAATAGGGAAGTTGAGCCCCATGCTCTTGCTTCATCTGCGGCTGCTCGTAGTGGCATTTGAAATGTAGTTGACATCATGGAACTCGAAAATCAAATTTTTAAATTAAATCCTTATTAAAAAGTAGCTTTGTTTGACACTTCTTAAAATTGTTAAAATAAATTTCTACTGTTATCTTCGAAAATTAGTGTACACTCAAAAAAAAAATAGTAAAAAAACAGTTTAGAAACCAGATAATCTATCAAAGATCTAAAAAATCTTAGATGCGGAAACTTATAACCCGGGAAACCTGTTTGGAACTAATTATTAGTTAATTTTTTAGGTAACTTTGCTAATTTTTTTTTTTGAGTGTATGAAAAACTTTAAGAGTCACTCCCTCCCTCTAAAGAGTCTTCCAAAAGTCAAATAAAAAAAAATCATTCAAATCGGTCCAGCCGTTTGGCTGTAAATAATTTTGGCCAAAAAAAGGGTAAAATTTCCTATAGTGCAGTGGTTCAAAAGTTATTAGCAAAACCGTGAATTACATATTAGTTTGACCTTAAATTCACGTGTTGAAAACCTATTAAATATGTTCTAAAAACATTGGTAAGTCACCAAAATATTTTACAACGTATTTTTGTCACTCAAAAATATTTTTACACAAAAAAAAAAATACACGTGAAAAAATTTTACACTCAAACAAAAATTTAGTAAATTATTTTTTTTTTTTTAAACATTACTAAAAAAATTTTTTTTTTTATACAAAATAAAATATTTCTAATCAAAAATGTTATTTTTTCACGTTTGAAAATTTACTATCACTTAAAAAGGGCATTGTGGAGGTTATTCATAGATTCGGCCAAGTCGAATTTAACTTTTCTATCACTTTTTTCGCATCACTTTTTATGATTTTTTTGGTAAAATTAAAACGCATTTTCTAAAGTATTTTTGCCTCCTAAAGACGAATCTGGCATCAGAAAAATTTTATTAAATCGCCTTCTCCAGATATAGGCATTTTAAATTTTGTTGGACAAAGCCCTCAAAACCGATTTTTTTCTTTTGCAAATATTTCTGGATATACCCATTGTATTTGGATTTTAATCCCAGGTTCTCTCTACTCGAGTATCTTCTTTACATCTCTGCTTTGAACAGGAAATTTCTAGAAAATTTCGGACACTTAAGGATAAACCTGAAAAAAAAGAAATTTTGAGATTCCTTTTAGTGTCCTGATGGTATTTTTTGCAAAAGTTATGTAATTTTAATGGGAGCTCGAATAAAAATAAATTTGAATAAATTTTCCAATATTAACAAGTGAGAGTGCTACATTCGGCTGTGCCGAATCTTTTATACTCTCCAAAATGTAAAAGCTATATAAACTAGTGAGAGTGTTAAATTCGGCTGTGCCGAATCTTGTATACCCTCCAACGTTTAAAAAAAATAAATAAAAAAAAAATTGCAGGGGCGTTTTTTGAGGGGGGGGGCTTGTCGGGGGGGCTTGTCGGGGGTCCTTGGGGACACCTTCTCTCTGGTCAAAAACTTTTACAAATTTAATTACTATGCTTTTTGTACAAAAGATATACAATTTCATCATTATATAAATTATTTGCTAATATCAACGCCCACAAAAGGGGCGGACCAAAAAAAAAGTAATTTTTACATCCCCTGGGTCCAAGTCCAAGACTTTGAACTTTTTCAAGCATAAAAATGTTTCATTTGTTTAACAAAAATACAAAAAAACCTGTAAAAAGTTAACTTTTTTCATGGGCTGGTTTACTTCGTCATGGGGGAACTTTTTCCCCCCTGGTCCGATTTTGCCCATCTCCGAACTTAACCAGCCTATGAACATAAGACATATATGTGACAAATTTCAGGAGTCTTTATTTATTTTGGACTGTAAAGTGTCTTCCACAGACGGACTGACGGACAGACGGACATCGCTAGAATGTCTTAGAATCGATCACTGATCAATAATATATATACTTTATGGGGTCCTAGACCGATATTTCGATGCGTTATACACGGAATGACAAAGTGAGTATACCCCCATACTGTAGTTGGAGGGTATAAAAAAATCCAAGAGCGTATTTTGTTGGGGGGGGGGGGGGGGGGTGGGGGGTTGGTGGTAGACTTTAGGGGCGCTTTCACCTTGCGATTTTGAACTTCTTCTGAGATAAGAATGTTGCATTTTCTTAGCAAAAGTCCAAAAACCCTGCAAAAAATGCTGTTTTTCTTAAGGTTGGTTTAGTTCTCCAGGGGGGAACTTTTATCCCCTTGGTCCGATTCTGCCCATATCCGAACTTAACCTGCCTAGGAATAAAAAAACATATTCGTGCCAAACTTCGGGAGTCTAGCTCTTTTATTTTGGACTGTATCGTGTCCGCTACAGACGGACAGAAGGGCAGACGAATCGATCACTGATCAATCAAATATATACTTTATGGGGTCCTAGACCGATATTTCGATGCGTTACACACGGAATGACAAAGTGAGTATACCCCCATACTGTGGTTGAAGGGTATAAAAAATTGTCGGTTTTGGTCCACAAAAATTAAAAATGCCAATATCTCGGGAAGGAGATTTGATAAAAATTTTTTGATGGCAGATTCGTGTTTAGGAGGCCAAAATACTTTAGAAAATGTTCTCAGAAATCTGTGCAAAAAAAAGTAAATTTTTGTAGAGAAGTACATTCAATGCATCAAATTCAAACAACTTTTTAATTACCCCTCGTTATGTGGGCCACATACATATGAATATTGTTATTTTATTTGAAAATGTTAAGAAGAGGATTTTTTTTACATTTGTTTACTGGTTGTTGTTATTATTCTTATTTCTTTTAGAGGCGAGAAAAATAAACAATTTAAAAATAAATATTTATTTTACAAATCATTTGTAGAGTTCTAGTAAAGAACACCTAAACTTTCATACTGGAACCTCACATAGACTGCATGTAAAGTGTTATTAAATTTATGCGTGAATAACATTTTATTTTTTCGTTTTCTAATTCTAATGACCTATGAGTATCATTATAATTAAACTATTGTATTCTATTTTATTGTTGTTTAATTAAACAATAAATAAAATATTTTAATAAAAGTTTAATTTTTTCGTTTTGTATTAATAACAGCAAAATTTTCGTTTACTTAATTTTGAAAACTCATCAATTACCAAAGAGTTCGATCTTTAAAAACTTGCTCTTCCTAAGGCTATACTACTTCTTCTACCATTATAAATATTCTTTGTTTTTTTAGAGAGTGTATCCATGTACTCATTTTTAAGAGGAATATAAACGCAACTCGTTACAAGAACATCACATAATGAAATAAAGAGAAATGAAAAAATGTACTTGGACTACTTGCGCATAAATGGAAGGCAATGACGGTTGAAGGAAATTTAAATATTCAATGAAATTAAATTTTAACATAAATTTTTTGAAAAAATGACATGACGCACTTTGAGAATGCTGTGCCGCGCATTGAAATTTGTGAGAACTAAATTGGGGCGAAATAAAAAAAAAACAAATTTTATTTCTTGCGTTGCGTCATATTTATTAATTTTGATGCCCACGAATATCAAAAAATTTTGAAAATCGGTCGAACAGTTATCGAGATATCGCTTTTTGAATTTTGTAATAAATGGTGGTTTTTCGTACGTTCAAGAAATTAAAAAAAAAAATTCAAAATGTTTTTCCCTTAACACCTTCATAGAACTTTAGACGAACTTTCATTTAAGCCAAATCCGATTATATTAAACCGTGACGTGTTAAAGAAAAAAAATGTTTGTTTTTTTCATTACAAATGTCAAATAGCAATATCTGGAAACCATTCAACCCAGGGCCGGATTAACCATGTCGGGGACCCTAGGCAATGTACGTCTTGCGGCCCCCACAGTGGGGCGAGATGTACTTTTGTCAGAATTACTCTGTAGCCTTCAATTCTTAACCAATTTTAGTGCTCTTTAGTGTGACATCGCCTTAGAGAATCATTCATGAATTCTGAAGGTTTGGATACGCTCCTTGACTTGAGTTTCCTTTCCAAAAATTTCTGCCAATTCTGCAAAATTCCTGCTGGGTACTATCATATTTTATAAAATTGTGTTTTACTAAAGATACTTTCTTAACAATTTTACTTTTTTTAAGCATTTTGCATAAATCGCACAAACTTTTAGCCTTTGACAACTTCTAGTGAAATTTGATGCACAATTTTTTTTTTTGAACATTCTCACCCCTTTAACGTACGTTTAAGTGGTTTTCAATGAGAATATTTGAAAAAAGGACTTAAATGACCCCCAAAAATGGCAGAAGGAGTGTTAATATGTTTCACGAAAGAAGCCGCCTTCGAATTTCACTAAAAAAGTAGATTTAATACATTTTTCGACTTATTTTACACTTCTTTGGAAAACCACAAACCTTTTTTTGCGTTTTTCACGAAAACGCCAATTGATCCACAAAAACTGGGAGACACGTGTTAATTATTTTCGGCCCTACTTTCAGAATTTATCGGTCTGGGCCATGTGTACAAAAGTGTGTCGGACGGTGTAATACATCCCTTACAGGTTCCTTGACTTCAATACCGCCACTGTTTTTTGTCTTTTAATTTTCAACTACAATTATAAAGAGAAGTATTCCAACCGTAATGAACCGACTTGTCTGAAACTTAAAATATATTTAAAAGACACGATTTTAAGGATGGGGTGTCTCAGCTTATCGGCCATATCAGTGTTTAGAAAATTTCGTTGACCCCTTAACAATGTGTACCTTCGTGAAAAATTCTCGAACTACAAGAATATCGTTAGAGAAAAATTAATAATTTCGTATTCATATTGACATCATATTTTCGTATTTTATTGAACATATTTTCGTAAATAATGTGCTCGATTCTGGAATACGATTTCACCATTCGCCTAATTTTTCAAAATTTGATATTCTTTCGAAATTTATGATTTTAAAATTTTTATCTTGCAGCAATTAAAGATCTAGTTAATATCTTTAATAATTTCAAGAAGAAATTTTAAAGTCTTAAAATTCGAAAGAATATCAAATTTAAAAATTAAAAATTAGGTCGCATTCGAGAATCGAGCACAATATACCAATGCTGAATCTTTACAAGGTTATGCCACAGTGTGATAAGTATTAAAGAAACCTTTCTTCTCGTATAAAAACATCATATAGTTACTTAAGAATAAATGCCTGAAAATACAAAAAACTATTTTGTAGCCATTTTTGGCACATTTTTTGAGCCGAGACTTTCTAAACTTAGAATTGTCTCTTTTTTATACACTCTAAAAAACGCATGTAATCTTACTATTATAAATTGGGTAAATTTTTGTTGAATAGCACGCATTATGTGTTAATATAAACACTAAATGCGTTTAATAAATTCAAACCAATTAAACACAGCAAATTAAAAATATTATCCGTTAATTCAAATATTTTACACACAAATGCGTAAATAAAATTGTCGAACAACATACATACACACATTTTAAATAACTAAAACGCCAGATGAAAGTATAAGCTTCGGTAGCGTAGTGGCTAAGAAGTGTACTTTCAAATCGGATGGTGTCGAGTTCGATTCTGGCTGGCGCCGAATGTTTTTTTTTTTTTTGTTATATTTATTCACCTCTTTTTTATTTAAATTGACCACATGTGTCAATTTACACATTCAGAGTAAAATTACCAAATTTATAGTAGGAGTCCAGTTTCCTACTATAAATTGGGTAAATTTCAACAAATTTTGATTAGAGTGTATATTTTAAGTATTAGGCAAATCGATTCATAAGGATTGGAAGACTTCCCTTGTTAGACAAATGCTCATTATTTTTTTTTTTTTGTTTTTTACTCTTCATTTTCTCTTTTTCTTCAAAGAAACACACAATATCCAAAACATATTGATAGCGGTGGCTACATATCGTACATTTACTTGCTGCTATAAATTTTTCTATATGAAAATGTTTCAGGATTTGAGAATTTTTCTATAGCAAAAATGTTTTAGAATCTCAGACGTTTTCAATATGAAATTTTTTTTAGAATCTGAGACTTTATCAATACGAAAAATGTCACGGATTCTGATATATATTTTATACAAAAAATATCTACGATTCTAAAACTTTTCTATTGAAAAACTGTCTCAGGAACTGAGAATTTTTCTATACGAAAAATCAGCTACTTTTTCTTTATGAAAAATGTCTCAGATTCTGAGACTTTTTCTATAGGAATCTGGGACTTTTTTCTATATGAAAAATGTCTCAGAATCTAAGACTTTTTCTATATGAAAAATGTTCCAGAATCTAAAACTTTTTTTAAACGCAAAATGTTTCAATTTCTGAGACTTTTTCTCTACGAAAATTTTTTTTAACTGAAGTTTTATTTATTTCGGTTTAAGTCCATATTAATTATTTCTGAGAAATAATTATTTTTGTTGTACAATGAGAAAATCTGACATAATTTATTGACAACACAGGCTAAGTGGAAATGTCGACAGCTTTCGGAAGAAGCCACCCTTCCTTCGTCAGCACTCTTCGATTGTCACTGTAGGTGTTTAAGATTAAAATCAGCTATTTAAACGTACATTAAGGTGAAAAAGCGGACGGAAATTATATCACATTTCATCACCCATATGTTACGTTTAGCACAAACTTAATCAATCTATTTTTAACTTTTTCTAACACAGTTGTAATTTCTTAACCTGTAATAGATTTTCTCAGAGTTGCAACCCTTAGTTGGACTTTTCAAGTCTTGAAAAATGTCCGTTAGGAAATTTTTTTTTTAAATCTGAAACTTTATCAATGGGTACTAAAAATGTCTCGGAATCTGATACTAATATATACAAAAAAATGTCGCAGATTCTGAGACTTTTTCTATTGAAAAACTGTCTCAGAAACTGAGACTTTTTCTGTATGAAAAATGTCTCAGAATCTGAGCTTTTTCTATGTGAAAAATTTTTGCGATTCTGAGATTTTTTCTATAAGAAAAATATCTAAGATTCTAAGACTCTTTGTCAGAATCTGAGACTTTCTCTATATGTAAAATGTCTCAGAATCTGAGACTTTTTTTTATGAAAAATTTCTCAAAATCTGACGGTTTTTCTATACGAAAACCGTCTCAGAATATGAGTATTTTTCTATACGAAAAATGTTTTAGAATCTGAACCTTTTTTTAGAAACTTTTTCTTAACGAAAATCGTCTTAAAAGCTGAGACTTTTTCTCTACGAAAGATTTTTTACAATCTGAGACTTTATCAACACGAAAAATGTTTTTGAACCTGATACTTTTTCTATATAAAAAATGTCTTTGATTCTGAGACAGTACAAAATGGAAATATGATCATGAAAAATTAAGCTCCATTTTTTGTGTAAGTATTTCGCGGCCACCGTGCCCAGCAAAAACATGGTAATGAGTTGTGAAAAGTAATCATTACCAAGTACATTATTTATAATGAGTACCCATTACCATTAACATTATTTTAAGCCCAAAAGTAACTACTTCTCAGTAATATGTTACAAAAGCACCTCTAAGTAATAATATCTTCTTGCACTTGCAGTTTTTAACCTTTACAATTCAATTAACTTAAAAAGTACTTAAAAACTTAATAAAAATTACGCAATTTTTAAGTTTTAGTAAAAACAAGTTAAATTTTAAATGTTTTAATTAACTAATTATTTTACTTCTTATTGGTAATGGGTTTTTACTCCTTATTTGTAATCCGACGCAGTAACTACATATTTATCTCCATACTCTTCACTAGTTATTTTTGTCTCACGCCCTTGTTAAAATAATTAGTGTTTCATTCAATAAGTAACTACTGATTAACATTTGTTTCGGATTACAAAACCCATTACTAGTAATGCCAATTTTTGCTGGGTGGGTACGTTCAAAGTTATGGATTTTTGAAAAATTTTCATCAAAAATTTTTATTTTTGAAAACCTAAGAAGCTAAAAAGATTGTATTTTGCTATATGGACTTTGGTCTGCTGAATACGACTACTAAAAAATTTCTTGAGTTAGTCTACCGGTTTTCGAGATATCGACATTTAAAACTTGCCTAAAAATTGCCAAAAATGGCGGTTTTTTTCTAAGTTATTAAATTTGTAAAGAAAAAAAAACACTATTTTCCTTGACTATTCTTCTAAAGCTCAGCACAACCTTTAATTTAAACTTAACTTGACCCAAATTAAATTTAAACCCATGGATCCCTTCTATAAATGTTTTGAATTTTCCAAAATCCAAAATTTTAATCGAAGAGCGCTACGGAGGGTTAAACTGCTCGGATTCGGCTTGAATTAAGTTTAAATGAATGTTTGTCTTTAGCTTTATGAAAGGGTCAAGACAACAAAATTTTGAGATTTTTTAAAAAAATTGTTTAAAGGGATAAACATCTAAATTTTGCAATTTTCAATTATCGAGATCTGGAAAACCGTTCTACAAATTTTTTATAGTTTTTTATATTTTAGTTTAGTGTACCTCAAAAAAATTAAAAAATAAAGTTAGTACAATATTTATATTTGCATTTACCGTTCCTGATCTGCGGATATTCTTGCAAACATATGTTTAGAGGTAGGATTGTTGGATGGTAGGTCTGTGCAAAAATATTGACATTGTTCGGTTTTTGTTGCTGTAGCAGAACTCATGCTGCTGCTAAAGAGACAATAACAGAAACAGCGACTGAAATTTAGTTCTATCACAAGTTTGGTTGATGGTGAGTTTGATGTTGACTGCCTTGCTTGGTCACATTTTTATCTTTTGAGGAATATTACGAAAACACGCAGTGTCTGAGTAAACACAAGCGCACAAACCTAGAGTTTTAAATATATTTTTATATAGTTTATTTTATTTTTTCATTGCAACTTAATGGTAGTAAGTCTGTTCTTGTTTTTGGGGTCCAGCATAGCTTAAGTGCAAAAAAAAATATACAATAAAAAGAGAACTAAACCTTAAACGTAGCATCAGCAATGAATGTTTGTATGACGTTGCAGTAGAGAAGGGGCTGAAGTTAAAGCAAACAGCATACGGGGTAAATTTTGTCAAAAGAAAACGAGGGCAGGTCGACTACAGATTTTCTACAATTTAGACAAAAAAATTATTATAGCTTCTAGAATTTTTTAAAGAATTTTAAAATTTTTTATAGGTAGAATTTGCTAGAATCTGAGAATGTTTCTATGCGATAAATGTCTTAGAGTATGAGAATTTTTCTAGATGAAAATTGCCTAAGAGTTTGAGAATTTTACTATACGAAAAATGTCTTGAGGTTCAAAACTTGTTCTGAGCGAAAAATATGTCAGGATCTGACAATTTATCTGTGCGAAAAATGTCTCCAACTTTAAAAACTTTTCTATACGAAAAATAATCGTCATCACACAAAAATTAACTGTTTTTAAATTTTGTCTAATATACCCCACACTAACTTAGAATACCTTTGTGTCCGTAGCAAAAAGTTAGGAAAACAACAATAAAAACCAACTTTTAAAACAGGAATGTGAATTATTTTTGTTGTTGTAATTGTTGTCGCTGCATGTTTCATAGTTGTTGCTGTTAGTATGACTGATATAGCTGTTATTGTTGTTGTTGTAAATGTTGCTGTTGCTATTGCTGCTAATGCAGTTTGTATGGTTGGAGTGGTTTGAGACCCTTAAGGCTGCATACTTGCATGCATGCAAGCATTCAAGCAGCAGCTTATGATGATAATAACGATGATGATGATCATCATCATCATAATGATATTGTTTTGTGTTGTTGCTGATGATGCACTAAAATGCAATGCTAAATTTAACTCCTTCATCTCCTGTTTCTTCTGTAAATCGGTCTTCAATGGCAATGAAATTGTGTCCCGTTCATAGGCTCACAATAGCAACAACAAAAAATCTTAACATTTTATTGCCAAGCTTATATTGAGTTGGATTTTCTATGTGACTTCTCCTCTTATACCACCAACACCACCAACCGAAGTAGTCATACCCAGCAAAATGTTGAGAAAATGCAATTATTATGATAGTTTGGTTTGGTTAGGATAAGTTAGGTTATAAGAAGTCTCTAATTGTTATTTCCCTACTTCCCATATGATACAAGGTGTTCTTCTTAAAACAGCCCAATTTCCTAAGATATTCTGCAAAAGAAGTCAAGGCATTCTAGGTCATCGAAAAATCGTTGCTCCAAATGCTAAAGACGGCGCCTTATCAGACCCGGACATTCACACAATAAGTAATTCACTGACTCCTTCTGCTCTACGTTTCTCCCATACTAACTATCATTTGGCCGATTTTACAGTGTCCTGTCAGTACTCCATCTAATAGCCAAAACAGCGGATTGTCATTAGTAAGAAGAATTTCTGTCCTCTTAGGACTTTGCAGGGTTCGCGATGCCTTGCACGTAGTCAATGATATCCAACTATACTTCACTCTGTTCTGTGATCTACTAAACTATAGGAACTGAGATTGATTCCACGAATGGATTGTATATAGTTCATTCCCGATTTCAAAGTGTTTGATCTGCGTGCGTAGTGTTTGAGCTGCGAGACAAAAACGTCGTTCTACTAAAGGTGTTCCTTATGGGACGTTGGAGTCCTTACATTCACCAATTTGGTAAAAGAAAGGTGGTTTCCTTAGATATTTATAACGATTTTGATCGTGTGTGGCACGATTCACTTCTAAACACATTGCTGTTGGTGTCTGAAATGAGTTCTGTCGATATCGGGTTTTCTCATAGACCGAAGTATACATGTTCTTGTAGATGGGATATCATCAGGAATACCGCAAAATACTCCTGAGTTAACCTCCTTGGAGGTTGGGAGCGTGCTGCATAATATAATTGACGCTTTTAATCAGAACCTTTTGACAATCTTTAAGTAGGGTCTGTCGATTTTAATGTTCGCAAGACCAATAGACTTGTTGTGTAGCCAAAATTGTGTTCTGTATCTTTGGGTGGTATTGATATTAAGTAATCGGATACTCTTGATGTTCTAGCCACGAAAATTCAGAATTACTTCACTCTTATTTTTCTCCTTAATATTTATATCACCTATATCCGGCCAAAGATGGAATACAACTCCCATGTATGGGAAGGGGCCTTTCTGAAATTTCTGGAGCGTTTAAAAAGGATGATTTCGAAGATAATTAATCACAGTACGGTAGTCAACTCTATTGACTCTTTGGGACATCGTCGCAATGTGAGTTGTTTAAAATAAAATAAAAAAACAGAACCTGTATAAAAGTCTTAATGAAGCCCTAATTTTAAGGAGTTCAGAATAAATTTTCAAAACCCGTACCCATCTTTGATCCGTCCGTAAAAGTTAAGATTGCATTCTCTTTCATAACAGAGATCTCCGCCCAGTCTTGCCTTGTTGGTACCTGGAGTTCAAAGGCTTTATTCAAGTACGTCTGCGATGAGATATAAACGGTTTTCTGTTCCATTTCTATCCCGCCCACCGTACTAAATATGGTCAAGTGTCCCCACGATCGTCGCATAAGCTTTTGCGTTGTACATTCTTTAGATTGCAGAGATATGACTTCTTATCCACTGCTCTCCACCACACGATGACTCCATATGTGAGCATTGGTATAATTATCGCAAAATACATCCATTGGATGATGATCGATTTTAGATCTCACCTACTTCCGAAAGTTCTCGTGCAGGTGTTAAAAGCACATAATGACCTTTTCATCCATTGCTCTGCATTACTTTTCCAAGAAAGCCTAGAATCCAGAATGACACCTAGGTATTTTGCCTTCTTAAATAGTTCCAAGGTGGTTACATATAAATTGGAAATGTTTTTTGAGGATTTTCCCCATTTCTTCAAAAGAAACTATATTAACATTTTAAACAGGCCGAAAGGTTTTTTGAAGACCTATCTAATGCCGTATCGGTCACGTCCAAGTTCGGCTTCAATAAGTTCGGTATTGTCGAAATTGTATAAACGTTAGATGTATAGATATGTATATACGTACGACTTCCGAAATCATATGTAATTTTTTGCATTTGGCGAAATTCCTGCAAGTTCGGTTTTTATTCAGATTTCTCCGAGAGCCCATATTTTTTCATAAGGTGGCAACCCTCTTTTAAATTTGAGATTGGACAGTTAAAAAAAACAGGTAACTCTTATTTTTCTCCCTTCATTCACATATTCAAGTTTTAGTACAATGGGCGCCATCCGAAAGGTCTCCCTTGTTAGTCCCCTTTGTGAACAAAACGAGTTCGGTTTAAACGGAATTAACCCCCAGACCATTGTTTTTGCCCACGTCTTGTATCTATAATGCTGATTCTATGAGTTCGCTAATAGTTGATAAAAACGTACACAGAAAAAAATAAAAATGAATTTCAATTACGAAATTCGTTGATTCAATTAAAAAATTATTTGATTTCGGACTTATCACGAAAATGCGCATATTAATTACTCATTTTGTTTGAAAATAGTTTTAAAACTTAATTAAATTGTTAATTGAACCAATTAAAGTTTTAATTGAAAATAAAATGGAAAACCAATTAAAATTGTAATAAACTAGAAAAAATTAATATAAAATTGAAAATCAATAATATAGATTTATTGATTCACATAAAATGCTTAATTGAAAAAAGACCAAAACTCAATTTAATTTTAAAAGTTAAACTTCAAAAAATGCCCTAAAATAAATAAAATAATTGAATTTTTTTGTTTTGTATTTCTTTATTAAATATAAACAGTTGGTATAGTTTTGCATAGAAACATTATAGTAGTATTTTAAAATATCAATAACTATTTAAAACTACATTTTTATTTTTAAATCTTGTTATTGGATGCATTTTTGTCGCTTTAGTAAAGTTGAAACAAAAACAAGTAAGAAAATTATAGTCGGTCAAGACCGACCATATAATACCCTACACCAGAGTTTCCCGGACCATGGGTCCCAAGTTCAAACATGGACTGATTAGATCTATATTTTATCAAATCTTTAATAAGTGTAAAAAGCAATCACTAATCAAATTTGAGTGGAATAGGCTTCTTTTTGTTGACAATAAATCGCTTCAACTGAATATCGGGCGAAATTTCCACATGGGACCTAAGTCCAAAATGGTCCGATGATAATTAGATTTGATAAGGCTATTAAAGTACGCGTTTAACATACACAAACAGAATTTTAATTAAATATTTTCTATTTTCATGAAAATTGAGAAATTTATGTGAAAATCGGGAAGGTGGTTTGTATGGGGGCTACTAGAAGAACTGGTTCGATTTAAAATTCGGAATGGTGATTTGTGTGTATAAAACATTAATTCCTGCCAAATTTTGAAAAGATACCTATTAAAATGCGACTATTAGAGTCATTTGAGCCAAAACTAAAGAGGACCTTTGTATGGGGGCTAGGTCTAAATATGGACCGATTTTTTCCAATTTCAATAGGCTTCGTCCTTGGGCCAAAAGAGGCTTAAGTTTTAAATTTCAAGTCAATTGATCGAGAATTGCGACCTGTATCGTGTTTACACCGTTTACATGGACAGACAGACAGACAGACGGACGGACGGACGGACGGACGGACAGACGGACGGACGGACGGACATCGCTAAATCGACTCAAAAAGTGATTCTAAGTCGATCGGTATACTTAAAAGTGGGTCTAGGACCAATATTTCGGGTAGTTACAAACATCAGCACAAACTCATAATACCCTGTACCACAGTGTGGTGTAGGGTATAAAAATATATTATATTTCAATGTGCAAAACACAAGGCAAATGCTTTATATTATTTTTTTTTTGTTTCAACTGTACACATTTCATTAGCAAAACATTTTATCCGCAACGACCACTCGCCTTAAAGAAAACAATGAAACTAAATTTTTTTGTTGCGGTTTATGTATTCATTGACTTCTACCACCAAAATATACAAAACAATAGTTCAAAAGTTTTTTTGTTGTTTTTTGCATTTATATTTTTATAATGCATACAAAACCGGTTTCGTTTGTTTATTTTATTTTTGTTTTCAGTAAAGTTAAGAATTCAATTAAAATATTAATTGAATCAATTAAAATGTTTAATTGAAGTTAAATTTAATACCAAATCCATTTTTAATTAAAAACAAAATTACGATATTATTTTCTGTGTACCTTTAATTAAAATCACAACGTCGTCAAGTGCCAGGTAACCCACAATACGCAGCAGCTTTGGTATAACTATCCCAAAGGTCTTCTGGAAGAGTGCCGGAAAAATCCCAACAGATCATGTCAACTTTTGGTCGGTGAAATTATACCCAGGGGCGTTTTCCATCAGAAGTTCAATGGTTTCTTGACTGCTCTCTGTGAATGATCCGTCGGGCATATTAAGAAATCCTGGTACACTGGGTTCTTTTAAAAAAAAATATACTGTACCTAGCCGCTTCCGTAATTCCTTCCAATTCTCCACAGAAGATTGACCAAGATTATCTTTTCAAATTTCGGGTTTTCTTCATAAAAGAATTATAACTTAAAAAGCACTTGAAAGCATTATAACTTCTCCAGACTTACCTAACATATTGCCAAATTTCGAGTCAATCGGTCCAGCGGATCTAAAGTTTAAAACAACCCGGAACAAACGATATTTACGATTAATGTGCTATTTGTTTTAGAATTATTTCAGGCTTAATCAATATGATATTAACATATGTGGTGTCCGATTCTTGGTCGATAGCGATACCACAAAACTTTTTCAGCTAGCATAGTTCAAGGTCATTGCGAATCTTTTCAATATTTTAAGTTCTATTCGCATTATGTCCTCCATAGTACCGAAAGTTATTTGACCGGTAATGGATCGGCGACTCCTTGTCAACGCTGGGTAGTAACAATGTATGTGCTCCATTGTTTCATCCATCCATCATCTGAAATAAGTCCAATATTCTTGGCATAAAGGCCGATAAGACAATGACAAGATATTATACCAGTCAGAGTTAGACATTCTCTTCTCTTAAGTGTCCTGTCTGCCTTTGCAAAATTGATGGAACTTCGGACAATTCGTAGTAAAACTGGCACCATGATACCATACCCATACCATTAGCTCCAAGTTTCGAGAGTTATGATATTATAATGATTTGCATTATGTTTTATATCCACGCCCCCAAAGTAAGCGGGCTAAAAAATTGTATTTCCTTATCCCCTTAGTCTAGGACATTCTGGCTATATCCGTCGTTCCGTCTTTCTATGGAAAAATAGGCCCCTGAGTTTTTCGCACAAGTTCCAAAACGAGCTTACACGCATTACAAAAAATTCGACTGTATTTTACTAACTTTTTTTGAGGACAGAGTAAAAGAAATTTTGTTAAATTACATTTTGTTGGGTAATTGTAGAAGTAGTTGCAGTTGCTGCATCTGACGTTGTTACAGGCAACAGCAATTGCCTGTTTGTGTTCTATTATTGTAGGTTGCTAAAGACAAAAATTTTTAAGAGCTGTTCTTTTATTTTTTTATACCAAGTTATTATTGTTGTAAAACTATTGTAAGTCCCGAATCTGTCAGTCGTTTGGTTTGGTCGTTTAGTCAGCCGTTCGTTTTTTTCGTTGTTTTACTACGAGAGAGATACTAGCAGTTTCAAACAGTGTTGCCAGATACTTTTTTATGTTATCTCCAAAGAGATACCAAAATATCTCCAAAAATTCCCAAACCATAAAAATTAGTTTTCTTTTTATCTGACAGACATTTTTTTTCTTTATTTTTTTTTTTAATTTTAATGTATACAAATTTTTTTATATTAAGTCGAAAATTTATTAATTTAAAAAAATCCCCAAACGCATAAATAAAAGTTTTTTGTTAATCTATATAAATAAAAATCAATTGTCGTTCGTTGGTAACGGCATCAGTTGAGAACGGCTGGACCGATTTGGACAATTTTTTTTTTGAAATGTTCGTTATAGTCCAACTTAGGTTTTTACGTAATAAAAAATTGACCACGCCTACTTTTACGCCCATTTTTTTCGATTTATCTAAAATCGGAAAATGGCTACACCGATTTGGGTATTTTTTTATTTAAATGTTCGTAGTAATCCAATTTAAATTTTTACTGAAAGAAAAAACGACCACGCCCACTTTTACGCCCACTTCTTCAATTTATCTAAAATCTGATAATGGCTGAACCGATTTAACTAAATTTTTTTTTAAATGAATTTTTATTATATTCCAACTTTGGTTTCAACGAAAAAAGAAATTTACTACGCCCAATTTGGCTAATTTTTTTTTTAAATTTCGTCGTAATTTAACTAAGGTTTTTACGGATAATAAAATTTCCCCGCCAACTTTTTTCTATGTATCGAAAGAACTATAACAACTAGACCGATTTGGTTTTAGTCCGCAGAAGATTTTTAAGGAAAGACAAATTGTCCACGCCTACTTTTACGCTCAATGTTCCCGATATATATATATTAAATCGTGGAATGTCTGAATCAATTTGTCTAATTTTGTTTTTAATGTTCGTCATAGTCCAACTAAGGTTTTTCTGAAAGAACAACTTTCCATTTCTACGCCCACTTTTGAATGGATGGAGTTGGTTAAATTCAAATAAGGTTTTACCGGTAAGAAATGCTGAAACCCACATACAAAAAATTTGCTATATATGTAGACAAATAAAATATCGAACAATAAAATATTAATAAAAATCAAATATAGTTCGTTGGTAATCGCATCACTTGAGAACAGACCGATTTGGATAGTATTTTTTTTTAAATATTCGTTTTGTTTTTTTTAAATGTTCGTCTTAGGTTTTTTTCGGAAAACAAATTAATTACGCCCACTTTTGTGCCTCCATTTTTCGATATATCTAAAATCGGAGAACGCCTGGATCGATTTGACTAATTATCCAAAAAGAAAAATTGTCCTCGCCCATTTTTTTTTTCGATATATCTAAAATTCATTTTAACTCTAATTTCATCTATTAAAAAAAATATTTCCTAATAGATTCCGCTTAAACTTGGTACAAATTATTTTAAATGCTTGGGTATTGTGAACACATGTACAAGTTTAACTTACCACACAAACTTAAACGCCAACTACTGATGAACGGGCCAATTTTTTTTATGTTAAAGTTCTAATTAGGGTTTTAAGGAAATATAAATGAGAAAAGTGTCCCGGAAAAATTAAAAATTCGGGTAAAAATGCGAATAAAGGTTTGGTTGAACTTAAGACAATAGCTCACGATAAGAACAAATGATATGCGTAATTTATTTTTGTGTTGTTCGTAATGATGCTAAAGAAGTATTTAATTTGTACAGTTCGCAAAGTCGATGACATGTCATTTTTTTTTTTAAGTTCTTAAAATATAATTTGAAGATGATTTTCTGCCTAATCGGGTCTTTAATACCACGCCTACAAATTTTTCTAAGCCAAGAAATTAATTTCATTTTTTAAAGGGCTATATACTTGAAGCAAGACGAAATATAACACTGATCTTATATTTGGGCCAGCAACGCGGACCGGGCCAGCTAGTAAACCAATAAATGCAAGTTAAACTTACAGTGCCTCGCAAGTTCGTACCAGAAAGTTAAGTGTGGTATTAAATAGATACCCGAGTAAAAATAAACAGTTGTAACAATATATAACGTGATACAAACATAATAAATCATATATGAATATTAGAGTTGTCAGTCGATTAAGAATAATTCGATTAATCGATCAAACAAAACCCAACTCTTGTTCGAATAATTCAAAAATGACGATTTTCGAATAACGAATAAATCGATTAATTAATGTCGATTAATCGAACAATTTTTTTTAATTAAAAAATTAAATAAATGCTTAGAATTTGATTTATTCTCATAAATTTTGAAAGATTTTATACAAAATGTAGGAAAGTTAAAATAAATTGTAGCCATAGCCCTGGATAGCACATCCATTATAGAATTAGGGGGAGTTATCATGTTTTTAATAAATAATTTAGAAAAAATTAATAATTCTTTTGCATCAGACTTACTAAAACGTATTAAAATAAGAATTAATGAAAGACGTATAAAAGTGTTAAATACGTTAATAATTTTTCTAAATTCTGGAAATTTTCCGAGCAATGAACGTTTCTTAAAATATTCTCCAAAAAGCGAAACAAAAGAATATGCAAATAAATTATACTCCAGATTATTTTATGTTGAAAGTAATCACAATAATTCAGATAAAAGTATTGAAATAGAGGAAGTTATTAGTAATGAAAATAATAATCTTTTATGCGAGTTAAATAATTTAATTCAAAGCATTAAAAATTCAGAAAAAGGACTTTAGCGATATATCAGACGATATGGTATATTTGGAATTTATGCTCTTCTTACTATATCACCTAATTCAACAATTAGCGAAAGAGTGTATTCAAAATCTAATTTAATAAAAACAAAAAATTGTTTGAAAGCAAAAAAATTAAGTCAACTTTTATTTTTAAAAGATTATTTCTTAAGAACAACTTAAATTGTCTTATTTGACAAAAATTAAAATCATTTATGATATATTTTGTCTGAATATTTCAAATAATAATTTGTATTTGAATTATTTCTCAACAAGTATTAAAATTGACATCCATTAATTAAAAGTGATCTCAGTTATTCAATTTTTAGGTTTTTTATCGCGATCTCAGTTATTCAATTTTTAAGTTTTTTTAACTTTTAACTATTTTATTTTTAAGTTTTGTATGCATTTTTTCGTTAATAAAAATTTTAACTTTCTTATTTTAAGATTTTTTATATGAATTATTTATTTTTTTGTTAATAAAAATATTTTTTAAAATAATTTTTTTATTCGTTATTCTCTTCGATTAATCGAATAAATTTTGATCTTTAATTGTTTGATCGAACGAGGAAAAACAATTATTTGAATTATTCGAACAAAGTTGAAAGTCGAATAATTGACAACTCTAATGAATATACATCCCGTGAGGTATTTTCTAATTTTTTTAAATGCAGTCATATGTAGTAATATATAATTTAATCATGATTCGGATGAAGAGGTATACGGTTGATATAAATATATGAAATAATATGAGGGCCAATACAAAATTTGTTTTTCTGTATAATTTAATATAAAATTATATATATCTTATTCTGTTCCATATATAACTATAAATGTTCTAATTAACCAAAAATGTTCTAAGTTTTTGAAGCAAAGTATAAGAAACTTTTAAAATGTTCCTAAACATTTCCTTGCTAGGGTTATGTATATCACCTATCTGGTTCGAAGCGTACCCGAACATTTTTTTTGTTTTAGAAGATTATATGTTTGGTGAATGTATCGTTGACCTGTGGTGTAACTCACCCAAACCAAAACACACCAAGATTTTTTGTGTTTTTATGCAATTAGATCTAATTGGATCCAATGAAATATGGCAATGTCTGGTCAAAACTCGGATGAAATCTAATCATATTTTATACAAGTTAATATTTTTTAATGCAAAAACATCCACCATTATTCGGATTTAATTGCGTATAAATATATATTGTGTTATATATCATTATATATTGCATCATATAAAAATTTTTACTCGGGTAACAATATAATTTGATGATCAAATGTGTTATTTATTTTTCAATTAATTTTCAATTGACTTACAAAGCATTTTTAATAAATTCAACCTAACCAAAAACTGGTAACAATGACCGTGGTCTCGTTGTAGCGATACAAACCAAGGGTTCTGGTGGGAATCGAACCAACGACTTTTGCGTTCATGCCTATCAAGCTACCAGCGTCCCTACAGGGGCCCCTTAATATTAAATTGAAACAATATTGAATTTCCTAATAAAAAGTTCCCGAAATATTTTCTTAAATTTTGTTAAAAATCCCCAATCCTAACTTTGGGGATAAATGCCCAAGTCTGGCAACTCTGTCTTCAAGTATGTGTGTAAGTAATTGTGATGCTGCAGCTTCTGCCGCCTGATAGTTTTGTATGAGCTTCTTCTTTTTCATATTTTTGTTGTTGTTTTTTTAGTTTTCCTCGGTTGGTTGGGTGAAGGTGGAACTGTGCTTACAGTAAGTTCGCACAGATAGTCTTAGGGTTTTTGATGTCGTTTTTTTTTTTTTGCTTCATAAGTATTTCTTTGATGGTTGTAGTTGATGTAAAACAAAAACACATAGACGTGGAGTAGAAGTAGGAGGAGATTCTCATAATCTGTCATTGTTATAGGAAATAGAAAGTGAAGAAATGAACAATTACGTGAATTGTGTTAACTACAATGTTCATTAGGGTGGTACGAATAATGTTTTTTTTATCTAGTGGATTGCCGTACAAAACATGGTTCCTTTTGGACTGCAAACTGACTTTGTTTAACTATGTTTAAATTTTGAGCCTAATCGGACAATTTTATTCAGTGCCAGTGGGCCTGAAAAAATGGAAAAATTTACTTTTCTTCTTTCATTAAACAAATAATTAGGTCAAAATATCAAAAAAAAATAAGAACTAGAAAATTCAATAATCTACAAATCAATCAAAAATTTTTTTTTCAAAAATTTTGTGTATGCAATGTATCGTGTTCTACATATTTTCATAACTTAATATCAAAATAAAAAAAAATTCGTAAAAAAAAATTTCGCGAATAAAATTTACAGTGCTAAATATTTTTTTCTTGTATATTCAATTTAGATTAGATGATAGAAGTTCAGCAATTGACTAAATAATATAAAAAAAATTGTATTTTTACTTAAAAGTAAAAAAAAAAATATAATTGCGAATATCGTTAATACATACGCTAACTTTGAAAAAAAACTGATGTTAAAATGTAATTAAGAGTATACGAACTAGCTTTAATAGATGGGAGTCGTAAATACAAATCAAACTAAAAATAATTTTATTGAATCATTTTTTTATCAATATCTGATCCAACGTGATCTTAAAAGTTTTTTTTATACCCTCCACTTAGTGATAGAGGGTATATTTAAGTTTGTCATTCCGTTTGTAACTCATCGAAATATCGGTCTGGGACCCCATAAAGTATATATATATATATTCATGATCCCCGATCGATTTTAAGACATTCTAGCGATGTCCGTCTGTCTGTGGAAATGGTGATCACGACCAAAATACTAAACGGATATGACTGAAACTTAACATATTTATTGGAAGTTCTTACGAGAAGTTTTGTGTTGCATTTGAGCGATATCGGTTCAGCGGTTCAAAAGTTATGAACGAAAATGTAAGGACACCTCAAAAATTTTAGTGCATTCAACATAACCTAAAAATACAAAATGCTTTAATTCGGCTGCTTGTTGACATATGTAAACATAATTAAACACCAAATGGTATTTTAACATGTACGAACATATTTTTTGACAAAAAAATCGCGGATTTTTATTTTTTTTTTCAAAATTTTTTTTCGCGGAAATTTTTTTAAGTTATTTCTATTTAAAAAAGTTTTTTGCAATAATTTCTTTTGAAATTGTGGAGGGTATCACTACATTCGGCTAGGTCGAATTTATCTTTTTACTTGTTTTTACTCGTGTTATTTTAAATATTTTTTATAGATATTCCACGCCCACAAAAATGGGCGGACCAAAACAAATAACATTTTCTAGTCCTCTGGATCCAACTGCTGGAATTTGAACTTCTTCTGTCATAAAAATATTTGCTTAGAACTTAAAGGGGAAACTTTTTCCCCCTGGTCCGAATGTCCCTATTTCCAAACTTAAACAGCTCAAGACCATAAGACATAATTGAGTTTGACAGCATGCCACGCCCACAATTAGCAATAGTTTGACGTAATTTTTTGGCTACCTTAATTCGGATACATTAGATTTTGTAGCTAGCCTTGAAATTTTAAAAATCGGTCACAAAAATGTGTTGGAATTTCGGCAAGTGAAATAAAATTTTCAGCCACAGTGGGACGGAACAAAAAATTTTACACATTTTTTCTATAGACAAAGTTTTGGGAAGAAACAAATATTCAAAAACTTAAGTTCTTCGTTTTGATGTCAAATTTTCGTAGAATTTTTCTATAAAAAAAGCGGATAATTCTGCTATAGAAAAAATCTGAGAATCTGAAATTTTTTTTATAGACAAAATCTGAAAATTTGTCTATAGAAAAAATCTTAGAATTTTTCTATAGAAAAAAACTAATAATTTTTGTATGGGAAAAATCTAAGAAGGAAAAGAAAATCTTAAAGGAAAAGAAAAAGCATTAAACTGAGATTTGTTTCTATGAAAAATGCATAAGAATTTAAAAAAATTTGTAATAAAATTTCTCGGAATCTTAGAATTTTTCTATAGCACAAATCTGATAGGTTTCCTAAAAATGTTTTTAAAATTTTTGCATATAAAAATGCATCAGTCTCATGGACTTTCTATGGAAAAACACTACTCAGAATTTTTCTAAAGAAAAAGTGTCTCAGAATCTGAAACTTTTTCTGTCTCGGACTTTCTGTAAATAAAAATTTCCTATTGTTAGAATAAAGATTGTTTTTGTAGGAAATTTTTCTCAGAAAATGTTTCAGATCTGAAACTTTTTCTTAGAAAAAAAAAATATTATCAAAAAATTATACTATTTCTATAGTATAAATGTCTCACAATATAGAAAATTACCTCAAAAATGTTAATTTAGCATTATGGTGGAACATTTTTCAAACCAAAGGTACATTTCTATAAAAGTGTTTCAAATTCTGATAATTTTGTTGAAGGAAAAAATTTTTTGGAATTTTGGACATTTAATGTTAATCTAAGAATTTTATAAGCATTTTTTATATGTGCAAAATGCCACAGAAACTCTGAATTTTTCTATTGGGTAAATGTCACAATATCTTAAAATTTTTCTTAAATTCTGAAAACATTTAAAAACAGATAATTTTTCTGTGTGAAATATGCCTTAAATTCGATATTTTTGGAAAATTGTTTCAGAATCTGGGACATTTACTATCAGAAAAATGCACAGAAAAAAATTAAAAAAAAAATTGAGTACATTCTTAATACTATTGAGTAAAAAATTACTCAATTTTGCACCAGTAAACGATTTAATAGTATTGAGTAAATTTTTAATAGAAAATTATTAAATGCTTACTAAAAAATTTTAGTATTAAAAATTTAATTAAAAATTTTTCAATTTTTTAAGTAACTTTTTAATTGTGTCAAGTAAAAATTTACTCAAAATTTATCAATTTTTTTTTTTTAAGTTTAAAAAAGTTTCACATTTTTTTTGAAAAAAAATGTTTTTTCAAACTTTATCAAATATATTTATGTCTGGAAGACATAGGAAAATTTCATAAAGATGATTTCAAACTTTCATATACATATAGGGGTTTTCGTGTCAACTGACACAACTTTTGAAACCGATGTCTTCCGATCGGGATGAAATTTGCACCAAGGTTGGTTCTATTGGATAGTAGTTCAGACACAATTTTTCAACGAGATCGGTCAAGGACTCTCTGAGTAAGAGGGGGTCGAAATTTGACATTTTGGCCAAAGAGGTGTTTATTTTCATCTGTAACTTCTTACCTATTGTTTTTAGCAAAATGTGTCCCAAAGAGTTTAGTTAGATATTTCTTCAGTCTTTCGAAAAAAAATTATAAAAAAATATTTGATTTTTTTTTCTTAAAAATCCAAAACTTTTTTGACTTTTTCCTCAAATTGGGCCCTTTTTTTTTTTTGATTCAAACGAAAGCTTAGGTCATTGCCTTTAAGAGCTATGGGGTCGCTTAGTGGGATGTGAGTGGGATATCTATGAATTTTTTTTTTTTTAACTTTTAAACACAAAAACGGTTCTTCAATTTGCACATTTAGGCGTGGGATAGCTAAACAGTTTCCGATTTCGATCCGCGATACCCTCTAATTTTTATAGGTTCGAAAAAGAAAGCACGAGCCAAAAAAATGAGGGCGGTGGGGTGGGGCCATATGGCCCCTCATCGGGGTCAAAGTTAGGCGTAAAGAGGTAAAAATCCTCAAAAATTCCCAAAACTGCCCTAGATCTGCCCATGGAGGGGTGCAATGTGAGACCGACCTAGATTAATTTTCTGCCCCCAACATTTTTCTTGAATATACCTAACCTCTATTTCCACGTCCTAAGGGGGCTCCCATACAAAATGACATTTTTATAAAATGTGCTCCTACCGCTCTAACTGTCCATAGGGTGCCCCTAGAGAAGTAAAATGTATGACCGACCCCAATATTTTTTCAACTCCAACATATTCTCAGAATATACCTACCCTTTATTTTCAACTCTTCAGGGGGTCCGCATACATTTTTTTTTAATTTTTTTATTAGTTTTTGAAAATACATGTTTTTATAATGTATGGGAGCCCCTTAGAGAGCGGAGATAGGGTGTTATTATGTTCGGACAAAATGTTGGTAACTAAAAAATAATGGGGGTTGGTTGTAATTTTTGCCTCTCTAGGAGGCATGGTAGGGGCGGTAGGAGCTAGTTTAGTAAAACAAATTTTTAAAAAATAAAAGAAATGTATGGGGACCACCTTAAGGGTTAAAGATACATTGTAGGTATGTTTGCAAAAAATGTTGGAATTAATAAAATAATGGAGGTCGGTCATACATTTGGCTCCACTAGGGGCACTTTAGGGTAAGTTAGAATGGTAGGAACAAATTTTTGAAAAATCTTTTGTATGGGAGCCCCCTAAGGAAGTGGAAATAGGGGTTAGGTATGTTCAAGAAAAATGTTGGGGGCAGAAAATTATTGGGGGTTCGTCTCACATTGCACCCCTCCAGGGGCGTTTCAAGGTCAGTTGTGGGGCTTTTTGAGGATTTTTACCTCTTTACGCCCAACTTTGACCCCGATGGGAGGGCATATGGCCCCACCCCACCGCCCTCATTTTTTGGCTCGTGCTTTCTTTTTCGAACCTATAAAAATTAGAGGGTATCGCGGATCGAAATCGAAAACTGGTTAGCTATCCAACGCCTAATAGTGCAAATTGAAGAACCGTTTTTTGTGGTTCAAAGTTAAAAAAAGAAATTTTCATATATGTCCCACCCGCATCCCACTAAGCGACCCCAGAGCTCTTAAAGGCAATGACCTAAGCTTTCTTTTGAATCAAAAAAAAAAAGGGCCCAATTTGAGGAAAAAGTCAAAAAAGTTTTGGATTTTTAAGAAAAAAAATCAAAATTTTTTCATTTTTTTTATAATTTTTTTTCGGAAGACTGAAGAAATAGCTATCTAAACTCTTTGGAACACATTTTGCTAAAAACAATAGGTAAGAAGTTACATGGATGAGAATAAACACCTCTTTGGCCAAAATGTCAAATTTCGACTCCCTCTAACTCAGAGAGTCCTTGACCGATCTCGTTGAAAAATTGTGTCTGAACTACTAGCCAATAGGACTAACCTTCCCGATCGGAAGACATCGGTTTCAAAAGTTGTGTCAGTTGACACGAAAACCCCCATATACAAAAAACTATAAACTAAATGAGAATTCAAAACAGGAAGAGAATAAAAAAAATAAAAAAAAAAATATTAAATTTTGTATTAAATTATTTACTCAAATTTTTGTTTGTTTTTGAGTAAATTTTTAATTGCGTTAACTAAAAAATTACTCAAATCTTATTTAAAAATTTAAACAAGTGATTACTCAAACTGTTTTTCTCAATATTTTTTTCCGTGTGGAGAAGTTGTTCAAAATTTTCAAAATTTTTTAAAAATTTTTTCTCTATTAATAAATTCTCAAAATTTGGATTAAAAAAATCGTAATTAATGATGGTAATCCTTACTGAGTTATCCAGTAAAACCCATTTTTTTATTTAAAAAAATACTTTTCTTTAAAACAGCAAAAAAAAATTCTTTAAAACACCTGATTATTGCTAGGGGAATCGTGTCCCCCAACACCACAAGTAACCCTCCAAAATAAATTTCTGAAAATTATTGGGCCCCCAAATGCGCGTATACTATGTAATGTGCGACATAAAACGAATTTCTCGAAAATTGTTATTGTGGCGAATGATTAATATTATTTATGCAAAATTTGTAACACTCATACGCCTGGTGCTCAGACTTGCATGAATAACATAAATATCTTATAAAATCGATTAAATTGTAAGAAAATTAAACAAACAAAATTATTACAAAAGCATACTTAGAAATATTGATTAAATGGTTGTCAAAATACATTTGTTTTTTTAACTCTGCATTTTAGAAGAAACTAAAGACTTAAAAAATTTGAGTACATTTTTTATATGATGTTCCTAAGAAATGATTGCCTTTAGACTGGTTCCATTTTAAATAGCATAGGCAATCAGCCGATGGTGGTTCAATTTATCCAAAAATTAATATATCCATTCTTCTGATTTTTATTGAATTTCGGTTTTTGTTATTTAGTCGAAATTGTGAATGGTTCGCGTTTTATCGCTGTTCAAAGTTGGTATTTTGCAACAATTTTATGAAAAATACATAATGTTTAAATGATCGTATCTTTGGAACGCATCATCCGATTGTCACGAAATAAAGCGCAAAATAATGGTTATGTCCTGGTCTTAAAATAGAATTTTGAAAAAGGATAGGATGCTTTGCAAAAAGGATATTGAAATTAAAAAAATGTCCTTAATTTGCAAATATCTCAAAATGCGTATCTTTAATTTTCCTATATTTTTTTGCACATATAGCCCTAAATATACTTAACAACATATGCAAATCCCAAATTGGGATGGTAAGCGGTTTAATTATAAACGTGGTTTCCTTAAACGACTTATTGATTTTTGTTAAATAACTCTTGTTTACAAATGAAAAACAATTTCAGAGCAGTAACCGCGACTTTTTTTTTATATGCATTTTGGACCGCTAAACTCAAAAATTTCATCAAAAGAACATTTCGCGAATAACTTTTTGTTTAATGAATTTTTTAGCGTTTTTTGGAGGTATTTTGACTATTTTTCTTATATCTTAAGTTCTGTTTATCTGATTCTCTCGCAATAAAAACCAAATTAAAGACAATCAAATTTCCAACAAATCCTACATTCATCGTTTTTCCATCAGTTCATAGGTTTACACGCAAATAAATTTTTTAGCGTTATTTGGAGGTATTTTGACTGTTTTTCTTATATCTTGAGTTCCGTTCACCTGATTTTTTCGCAATAACAACCAAATTAAAGACAATCAAATTTGCAACAACATATGTTAATCCTAAATTGGAGTGATGAGAAGTTTAAGAAAAATCGTGTTTTTTTTAGGTGCATAATTCATTTTATTAATTTTTTAAATTTAATTTTTTTTTTTAATTTATCAAAAAAAAATTATTTTTTTAAACTAAGATAAAATGTATTGCTTAACAACAGTCATCTGATTTAATCCGTGTGTTTTATATTTTAAATAATAATTGTAAAAAAAATAATGAATTTTGTGTGGAAGCAGATTTTTCTGAAAGTTATACTTTTACCAGTGTTCAAGAAAATAAATCTTACAACTAGACAAACAACCAAGCGCCAATACATGCATTTAAAGTGTATTTTAATTGGAAGAATGCAAAACAAAACCTACAACTTTAATAACACTGTGCAACAAATTTTGAGTCATCGCTTTGAGTCTTAATGGCTTAAACGCCATATGAAAGTAGAACATTAAATAAACAAAATCATGAAAAGGTTTTGCAAAGTCACTTCAGTAGGCCATAAAAAAAGTATCCGAAGTGACACCTTCTTGGTTTAATTTCGCTTGACAAGTCAAGATCCTTTTGTTTCAAAAAGTGACGTTATTATTTCACAAGATTTGAGGACTTGCAGTGAGTAAGTGGTTGTTTGTCTAGTTGTAAGATTTATTTTCTTGAACACTGGTAAAAGTATAACTTTCAGAAAAATCTGCTTCCACACAAAATTCATTATTTTTTTTACAATTATTATTTAAAATATAAAACACACGGATTAAATCAGATGACTGTTGTTAAGCAATACATTTTATCTTAGTTTAAAAAAATAATTTTTTTTTGATAAATTAAAAAAAAAAATTAAATTTAAAAAATTAATAAAATGAATTATGCACCTAAAAAAAACACGATTTTTCTTAAACTTCTCATCACTCCAATTTAGGATTAACATATGTTGTTGCAAATTTGATTGTCTTTAATTTGGTTGTTATTGCGAAAAAATCAGGTGAACGGAACTCAAGATATAAGAAAAACAGTCAAAATACCTCCAAATAACGCTAAAAAATTTATTTGCGTGTAAACCTATGAACTGATGGAAAAACGATGAATGTAGGATTTGTTGGAAATTTGATTGTCTTTAATTTGGTTTTTATTGCGAGAGAATCAGATAAACAGAACTTAAGATATAAGAAAAATAGTCAAAATACCTCCAAAAAACGCTAAAAAATTCATTAAACAAAAAGTTATTCGCGAAATGTTCTTTTGATGAAATTTTTGAGTTTAGCGGTCCAAAATGCATATAAAAAAAAGTCGCGGTTACTGCTCTGAAATTGTTTTTCATTTGTAAACAAGAGTTATTTAACAAAAATCAATAAGTCGTTTAAGGAAACCACGTTTATAATTAAACCGCTTACCATCCCAATTTGGGATTTGCATATGTTGTTAAGTATATTTAGGGCTATATGTGCAAAAAAATATAGGAAAATTAAAGATACGCATTTTGAGATATTTGCAAATTAAGGACATTTTTTTAATTTCAATATCCTTTTTGCAAAGCATCCTATCCTTTTTCAAAATTCTATTTTAAGACCAGGACATAACCATTATTTTGCGCTTTATTTCGTGACAATCGGATGATGCGTTCCAAAGATACGATCATTTAAACATTATGTATTTTTCATAAAATTGTTGCAAAATACCAACTTTGAACAGCGATAAAACGCGAACCATTCACAATTTCGACTAAATAACAAAAACCGAAATTCAATAAAAATCAGAAGAATGGATATATTAATTTTTGGATAAATTGAACCACCATCGGCTGATTGCCTATGCTATTTAAAATGGAACCAGTCTAAAGGCAATCATTTCTTAGGAACATCATATAAAAAATGTACTCAAATTTTTTAAGTCTTTAGTTTCTTCTAAAATTCAGAGTTAAAAAAACAAATGTATTTTGACAACCATTTAATCAATATTTCTACCGAAATTCGACACAGATCTCGAGAATTGATATGCCAATTTTTATGCAAATTAAAATAGGTAAGGTCGAAAAAGTGTTTTTTTTGTTTTCAAAAATTTTGGAATCCTTCTTTATTGTCTTTCTCAAAACGTTTGTCTTAAAATCAATCTTAGGTATTTTTGCAAGTTTTGTACTTTTAACCAAAACATTGGTTAAAAGTCTCAGATTCTAAGACTTTTTCCTATAGAAAAGCTATCAAATTCTGAGACCGAGATTCCAGTCTTTTTCCCATAAACAAAAATATCAGATTCTGAGACCTTTTACTCATAGAAAAAGTATCAGATTCTTAGACTTTTTTGCGATGCATTATTTTTATAAATGGTATGCAGAATACGAATATCGAAAAATTTCTAAAATCGGTCGAACAGCTTTCGAGATATCGCCATTTAGAATTTGTCAAAAAAAAATTTTTTTTTAAATCTCAAAAATTCCTTCCCTTGACCCCTTCATAAAGGACAATCTTTCATTTGAGTCTAATTTGAGCCAAATCCGATATTTTAAACACGTGGCGCCTTTCGATCAAAGTTTAGAGTTTTTGGTGAAATGTTTTTTTAAAAAGCCAAAACCACGGATTAAAATGATCAAATTTGGCCGAAGTTAAGTTTAAATGAAAGATTGTCTCAAGCTCTATGAAAGAGTCAATTCAATCGAATTTTGAGACTTTTTTTTTTAAATTTCTTGAACATAGGAAAAAACCGTAATTTTTTACAAATCTCATTTTTTTATTTAATTTTTCAAAAATCCAAAACTTTGACCGCCGGGCGCCACGGGTTAATTTAATCCGATTGGCCTCAAATTTGTACCACATAGGTTTTAGACCTAGGACGATACAATTTTGCGCGGACACTACACTCAAAATAATTCTACAGTAAAAGTATTAGTAAATGATTTGGTACCAAAATCTGCTAATAAGTTACTAATTACTAGTAGTACAGTAGTTTTTTAGTAACTTCAAAGTACTAAAATTAGTAATTTTTACTGGTTTTGAATAATATTAGTAAAAAATTTTAGTATTGATTACCAACGCCTGCACTAGATCATTTTGGACTAAAAAATTAGTTCATTAGTTAAGTTTTTAGTTATGAATACCCACGTTTTTTTTTGAGTGTAGAGAAAATCGAAAGATGGAGAAAAATGCCAGTCTAATGTCCAGTATTCAACAAAGTCCTGATTCCTTTGTGATATACTAATAGTCGTACACACGAAGTTGTTGGCCTAGTACGGTATGTATCAATATGAATTACTCACGAGTATAGGGTGCAGTTGCCTCGGCGTTAGCCGAACGAAAGGTGGTGTTCGGGTTAGTCTGGTAATCGGGTGGATTAAAACCGATTAGTAAAATACTAAGTAACTCACGAAAATGTGATTCAGGTGAGTCGGATTTAGACGAAGGTGGCGCTCGGGTTTAGTGTGCGATCGAGTTGCTAACTACGATTAGTAAGATACGAAGTAACTCACGGGAATGGTTCAGGGGGCGAACGGGTTGCTTACTACGATTGATATAATACTAAGTCACTGACGAAAATAGGGTGAAGGTGAGTCGTGTAAGTAAGAACGATAGGTGGCGTTCGGGTTGAGTAGGAGATCGGGTGGCTAAATACGATTAGTAAAAACACTATTTTTAAGTAACTCACGAGAATATGATGCAGGTAAGTCGAGTTTTATAAACGATAAGTTTTTTACAAATGCCTCCCTCGAAAAAACTCCCCTGATATTTTTTTTATTTTCTTAAGTTTTTTTTTACAATTTGGAGGGTATGAAAGATTCGGCCTAGCCGAATGTAGCACTGACATTTTCCTTTCTTTTTCTTTTACTATTTTGAAATCATTTTAGGATGATATATCTCATTATCCCTCTAGATCCCGCCCACTAGGTCGGTCGGAGTTTTTACGAACCTGGTAGGAATAATAAATTGCATTCTAGGGAATGTTGGGAAAACAAAAAAAGCACTAACAAGGGAAGTCTCCCTAGTGTCACCCGCGGATCTTTATGGAATTGGTTTTATTTTGTAGATCAGAAAAAATAAAGGGACACGTATTTTTTTTTAGCGGCCCAAATTCATATTTAGGGGGTAAAAAGGAGGGGGGAAGACAAGGCCATTTTTCAGTTTTTTTCGTTTATCTCCTATATTATGCAAAGAAACCTAGTCATGTTACATACCAAATGAAAGGTCTTTGGAAAACCTATCTATGTGTGCTAAGAACGTGTCCAAACATGCACAACTTTTTGTCATATTGAGTAAAATACCAAAATTTTAGGACATTTTTGTTAATAAGTCAAAAAATATTAACTTCTTTGGCCCGTTGTTAGCACCACGAGATAGGTATTTTTAATACCTTTAATCTGATACCCCACATGCCTATATTACTTTTGTTTAAATAGGCGTAAATCGTAAAAAACTGAAAAAGGTCAATTTCCCCCCATACAAATCGACCCCCCCTAAAAATGAGTTTGGGCCGCTAAAAAAAAATACGTGTCGAATTAATTTTCGTTCTTAACAACATATCCAAATTTCATGAAGATCGGAGGGTGACACCAGGGAGACTTCCCTTGTAAGTGACCCTGAGGGCCTAAAGATTCTCTGTACTGGGAATAAAAAATCCTGGCATTCGCCAAGAAAGTAATTTTAACAGGCAAGCCCTTCCTAATCCCTCACAGTATATATTATGTCCTACGTCTCTGTTTACTAAATATTGTATTTCTTTTGTGTCCTTTGTACATTAATATATATTTGTATTTATGTAGATGCTCTTTCACAATTGTGTTTGTGTATCTGTGACTAAAAAGATAGTAAAATGCATGTACACAGAGAGTGGTAGTAGTTGCAATTGCTATGTCGCAAGTTTAGCAAAAGACATTTTTGAATATATTTTTAGGTAAAAATTTCAATTATTAATGATAAAATAGATTATGATCGTGTTTAGTTTCGTTTCAATTTTTTGTTTTTTTTTTTTTGGTTTACCATCATCCTTCCAACTTCTTTTAAGAACGTTGTAGTTCTGAATGTTTGTTTTGCTGTTTGTGTCTGTTGGTGTGGTTGTGTTTTTGTTGTTTTTGGGTTGTTCAAAAAGATGTTACTACAATGCACTTGGTACGACAAGATATGTTTATTATGTTGTTTGATATTCAAACTTCCAAGTCTTCAAGAAAAGAAGTTGCATAAAGTAAAAAAAAAAAAAAAACTTTCAACTTTATTTTTTTTTTCCTCGACTTTTATTTTTTTTTGTTAAATATTCAGCTTTACCACAAGAAAATAAAATAAATTTAAAATGAGCTTTTAATTTTATTTTCATACAAATTGTTTTTGTTTTTAAAATCGACTTTCAAAAAATGTATAGAAAATTTGAAATTTAAAATAAAACTTTTGTTAAAATAGACTTTTTGTTTTCTTGTGGTAAGGGCCATTAAGTCTTAAGTTTAAAATTTACAACATTTTATATCTTGTCGTATCGATTTCTATTACTATTTTATCTCATCTCTAGCAATCACACTTTTGCCATATTGCACATTTTTTATTCATTGGTCAAGTTCAAAAACGAAAAAAACTAAAAAAAAAACAAAAATTATTGTAAGTAAAATAGTTGGCAATCGTTGAAATCTAATTTTTCTTTTCATAGATTTGTTTACGATTGCATGAGTGGATATTTATTTTAAAGTTTCTGTTAGTTTTTTGGTTGGTTTATTTGGCATTTGGTGGTTTTTCATTCTGCTCTTGATTTATATGTTATACACATTGTGGGAATATCTTAGAAAATTTTTCATTATTTTCAGTTTATTTTTTTTTTTTTTTTCTAGCATAGTGATATTTCTATTCGAAGGTGTATGCATATTATAAATTACTAATTTTAGTCATGTAAATAAAAAATAAATTTATAAATTTGTACAGGAATAAATGTTAAAACCAGGAGGATGCTATTCAAAAGTAGTTTGGTTGAATTAGATGTGAGTGTTACGCTTTCCGTCAGTACAAATAGACCTCGAGTTTAGTTGCACTGAGTGCAATGCACTCTTAAGAAAAACTCTGTCAAAAAATCTGTAATATAACTTTCAATTTGAATTAGCAAACTTATAGACGATTTTTCTGCTAAAATGGATATTTTTAGTAAATTTTCTTTCATTTATTTTTAGTACATAACAGAAATTGTTTTGCAATTTTACTGATACTGATATTTTTGTGCAGATTTTTACTTGATTATTTTGTTATTTTACAGAAACAGTCTGATGGCATTTTTTTTTTTATTTTCAGAGTTTGTTAAGATGTATTTTTTTCAGATTCTTTGTGAAATTTAAAAGCCAAACACAAAAAATTATCAAAATTAAAAAATAAAGCAATCCTACTGATGATAACACTAACTGGAATACCAGAAATGTCTATAATTTTTAGAAATTCAATTTTTTTCTGCATTTTTTCAACTTGAGCCCTTATAACAAATAAAATTAGAGCACTAGCTTGATCTGTACTTACAGAAAAAACACTAATAAAATTACTGACAAAATATGTCGTCTCCGAAACAGAAAATGCAAATTCCTTCGTTTGTGTCTGCAATTGCAGATCATGTTGGTAACCCTGGTAACCTCAAAAAATAATGTTAGAGACAAAAAAGTTGAAAGAAAGTATGAAGTGAGGTTGAGATTGCTAGAAATAGAATTGTAGTGTTGGAAACTGTTAAAATTTATTCTGTAGAAACTACACCAATTGTATTTCAGAAATTATCAATTGTTTTTCAGAGATTATCAACTTTATTTCAGAAATTATCAATTGTATTTCAGAATTTATCAATTGTATTTTAGAATTTATCAATTGTATTTCAGATATTATCAATTGTATTTCAGAAATTATCAATTGTATTTCAGAATTTATCAATTGTATTTCAGAAATTATAACAGAACTTATACATGTAACTCCGGAATGAGGCTTCTTATTTCGTCAGAACACTTACAGAGAAATATCGATAGAACAAGGACACCCAACGCACATTCCGATGATGCTCCAAGGAATTAAATTCATGTACGTGGTCAAGTAACTCCAATGACGATATTGAAGCACCTGCCCATTCATGAGAGTTATATTCCATTTTAAGCCGGATATCCGGATATCCGGCATATATGTAGTCTAAACTTACAGGCAGAGTTGGCGTGTATTCGTAAATAACCTTTGTGTTGTTAGAATCTCCACTATGGAGTAGTATTTTAATTTTCATATATTAATAAATATATTGTTAATTAAAATATTAACCAATTAAAAAAATAAAAAAACAAGTAGAAAAGTTAAATTTGACTTTGCCGAATCTTTGAATACCCTCCACAATGGATTTTTTAAAGGATAGTACATTTTTTAACGTGAAAAAAATTAACAATTTTGATTAGAAATATTTTATTTTGAGTAAAAAACTCTTTTTTGTCATTTAAAAAAAAAAAAATTAGTAATTTTTTTTTTTAATGTAAAATTTTTTTCGAGTGTAATATATTTTTTTACTGTAAAAATATTTCTGAGTGAATGCACGTACTTATGTACACAAAATATTGTCTAAACATTGTCAGCAAAACTAAATTTTTTTTTTGAGTGTAAAATTTTTTTTGAGTGTAAAATTTTTTTCGAGTGTAATTTTTAAGTTACCAATGCTTTTAAAACTAAACAAGTTTAAAAAGCATTGCTTTAAAACAAGTTTGAAAAGCATTGTTAAGTTACCACAAATGCTTTTAACTTTTGAACCACTGCACTATAGGAAATTTTACCCTTTTTTTGGCCAAAATTATTTACAGCCAAACGGCTGGACCGATTTGAATGATTTTTTTTGATTTGACTTTTGGAAGACTCTTTAGAGGGAGGGAGTGACTCTTTAAGTTTTCATACACTCGAAAAAAAAATTTAGTAAAGTTACCTAAAAAATTAGCTAATAATTAGTTCCAAACAGGGTTCCCGGGTTATAAGTTTCCGCATCTAAGATTTTTTAGATCCTTGATAGATTACATGGTTTTATAAACTGTTTTTACTATTTCTTTTTTTTTTTTTTTTTGAGTGTACACTAACTTTTGAAGATAACAGTAGAAATTTATTTTAACAATTTTAAGAAGTGTCAAACAAATCTACTTTTTAATAAGGATTTTGTTCAAAAATTTGATTTTTGAGTTCCAAGTCGTCAACTACATTTCAAAATGCCACTACGGGCTGCCGTAGATGAAGCAAGAGCTAGGGGCTCAACTTCCCTATTTAGATCTTTAGAGATTTCTGCTGTAACTCGTATTTTTGTTCTTGCAGATTTTGACAAAAAAGTTAACTGCGGTCGCCCAGGTTTCGATTTAGTGGAGGCAGGCTGCATTTTAAGTTTTCTTAGCCAAGTATTGCCTTTAAGCCAAACAGCATGCTGTCTTTCAAAAATGTTCAAACTCCTACAACTTTTAGTCCTTTTCATTTTTTCATTTTCATATTTGAACAAAATATTCTTAATTCCTCCTTTATATATTGTTTAAAGTTTTCGAAACATTCACTCTCAGCAATGTGTGAAAAGAAATGGCCAGAAATAGCGGCTCCTTATCCACCTTTATTTTATTTCTCTCGCCATGTATTAAATAACTCTGAAATTGGCACTCAGTAGTCACCTGGAAAAATGCGTTTTTAAAAAAAGTTTGCACATATCCGACCTTGAAATTTAATAAATTCGGAAGGTAATTGATTGTCCTAGAGAACTTATATGGTTTTATAGCTAACATATGCTATCATTTTTTTTAAAGTCAAAATAAAATTCCAATTCATACTTCAATAAGTTCATCTTAAGGTCACTTCAATTTTTCCAATTAAATCGATCTAATAGATGAGTTCACCAACATTTCACTATTTATCATTAAAGTACTCACCTTCGACATTATTTTCCATTTTTTAGTTTTTAAAAACTATATTTTCTTAATATAAAACTTTTGTTAGAAGCTATCACAAAATTCACTGCACTCAATCGTTATTTTATAACTAACAATAAGTAAGAAATTGCAAGAAAAACTACTGATAAAGTGACAGTACATCAATTCTGTCGAAAAATTGAGAAAGAATTGTTTATTTTGTTAAGTTTTTTTTATATTAATGTAAAAAAAAAATAATGTTTGCAAAAATTTTATTTTTGACTTTTGGCCAAAAAATGGGTAAAATTTCCTATAGTGCACTGGACCGATTTGGCTGGATTGTAATACCAACCTGACCAGGTAAATGACCAACATATGTGCCAAACTTCAGTAGCCTCTGTGAAGTCTTTCAAAAGTTAGCGTGTTTTCTACGGACGGACAGACAGACGGACGGACATCGCTAGATCGACTTAAAACCGATCGAGGATCATGAATATATATACTTTATGGGGGCTAGAGCAATATTTCGATGTGTTACAAATGGAATGACAAACTTATATATACCCTCTATCACTAGAGTGGAGGGTATAAAAAAAAAACTATCAGTAGCTCAGATGAAAAATGTGGTGGGTGAATAAAATTTTTATTTCGTGAGCCTGCGTGACGTGAATGAAACTTCAATTCCGATCGCATATCTAGTGGTAATTGAAGCCAATATGCGAGCGGTGCATATTAGAACATTTTATTAAAAAAAAAAAAAATTAGTGATAAATATTGATTAGGCAACATGAATAATTTTATACTTTAGGGGGGCTAGACTAGACAAAACGATTAAAATCGTAATCGTAACCGCGATTAATCGCACCAATTAATCGTAATCGTAATTCGATTACGATTAATCATTTTCTTTGAAATACACTGTTTTTTCCTTTTTTCTTGTAAAAGTAATTTAAATTTAAAGTAAAATTTAAACTTTCATCTTAGTAATCCCACACTTTTGTTTTAAAAATAATTCAAAATGATTTGGCTGGATTTGGTCAAAAAATTCGGGCATGAAGTTTTATCAAAAAACGTAATTTTTTATCTGGTTGCAGACTGAAGACGCTCTTTCTAAATTTCCTTATAAATTTTCACACAATCAGCTCTTCAGTGGCCATTGTCTGGTATTCTGACACGAAATTCGAAAGATTATAATTTTCGGGACGCCCAAATATATACACATAAAGGTAATTTTTGTGGAATGTTTTTTTTTACCAAAGGATACAAATTTCAAGAGTCTAGGATCGTTATTTCATAAAATATGAAAAGCACAAAAAGTATACTTTTTTTACCAATTTTACGACCCTTATAAATTAAATTTACAACAATTACTTTTTTTCAGACGGTTTTTTTCCAAAGGATCATGTATTCGAAATTTTACCCCTTTTTGTCCCCTTAACAATTTATTAAAAAATCCGGCCACATTTTTTTAAAATTGTTTTTTTTTTAGTTTAGATGTCAATTTTTGATAAATTGACTTTATTAAGAAATTAAAACTTTCTTAAACTTTTCAGAAATAAAAAATTTTAGTAGATAGCCCATAAAAAAATATACATGAATGTTAATTTTTGCGATGGTGGTGCATTTCGACAATTTTTCCAATATTTAACCACGTCTCATTAGCCCAGTTTTTAAAAAATTTAAAAACCAAAAACGTAATTTTCTTAGTTTTATATACACTCAGAAGCATAAGTCTGCGTACACAGGCTTTGCCTTACAAAAACCACCAAAAAAATACGTTAATCGATAGATTTTTTTAACCAAAGCTAATGACATATTATTTTGTATACTTCAGACTATTAAAATAACAAAAAGCCAATTTTTAATAGTCCGCGGTTAACAGCAACCAAGCAAAAAAACAAAATCATTCCTTTAAAACCCGAAGCAAAAGTCTGCGTACAGTATCGTTTGAGGTTAGTTTCCTAACTAAGTTTTTCATTTTTAACAACTTGTGGGATAGTCTTTGTGCTTTAGAACCTCTGCTAGTCTTTTCTGCATTGATTGTAACAATTTTCCAGTTTATGCGGATTTTATATTCCACCAAGCCTGCTCCATAACCTCTTCCAGCATCGTTTTTGATGTTATTTGATGTGTACCATTTTTTTCCGAGAATATCCAACAAATGATCAATAGAGTTGAGGTCTGGTGATTGGGAAGTAGTTTTTTTATTGTTTGGATGTATTATTAAGCAGCCAAATCTTCGCAATATCAGCGTTATATATGGAGTAATTTTTTTGTTTGAGGAGATAATCACAGTGGAGACCCAATCTGTTCGCACTTTTCTTAAAATTACCTTTAAATATATCTAGGTAACCTTTCTTATCCATCATTGACTCAATTAATTGCATTTGTCCAACTCCACTTGCCACTATTCACCACCAAACTGTTATACCACCACCCCTATATTTTACATTACCACACAAATTTCCTTTTTAAAGGTCTTTCATTCTGGGAAATGGTCAAATTTCCAGAAGAAAGTTAGTTTTGTATATTTGGAATCATGGAAAGACAAATTATGTGAAGAAAAACTGGTACAGCTCTTAAAAGATAAAACTTGTGTGGTACTGTAAAATATAGGGGTGAAGTTATAATGGTTTGATAGTGCATGGCGGCAAGTGGAGTTGGACAAATGCAATTAATTAAGTCAATGATGGATAAGAAAGGTTACCTAGATATATTTAAAGGTAATTTTAAGAAAAGTGCGATCAGATTGGGTCTCCAGGGTGATTATCTCCTCAAACCAAAAAAATACTCCATATATAACGCTGATATTGCGAAGATTTGGCTGCTTAATAATACATTCAAACAATAAAAAAACTACTTCCCAATCACCAGACCTCAACTCTATTGATCATTTGTTGGATATTCTCGGAAAAAAATGGTACACATCAAATAACATCAAAAACGATGCTGGAAGAGGTTATGGAGCAGGCTTGGTGGAATATAAAATCCGCATAAACTGGAAAATTGTTACAATCAATGCAGAAAAGACTAGCAGAGGTTCTAAAGCACAAAGACTATCCCACAAGTTGTTAAAAATGAAAAACTTAGTTAGGAAACTAACCTCAAACGATACTGTACGCAGACTTTTGCTTCGGGTTTTAAAGGAATGATTTTGTTTTTTTGCTTGGTTGCTGTTAACCGCGGACTATTTAAAATTGGCTTTTTGTTATTTTAATAGTCTGAAGTATACAAAATAATATGTCATTAGCTTTGGTTAAAAAAATCTATCGATTAACGTATTTTTTTGGTGGTTTTTGTAAGGCAAAGCCTGTGTACGCAGACTTATGCTTCTGAGTGTAGGGCTATTCAGACATTCATGGTACATATGTTTTTTTCGTAGGACATTTAGTGTGGAAAGATAATTTTATTACATTAAATATTTATTTTAAATTTTAAGAGTTATTTTTTTAAATATACTATTGCAATTATATTAATCGATAATCGCGATTAACGGCTATTTTTTTAATCGTGATCGCGATTATGAAATATCTCGATTACTTTAAAACTCTAGGCTAGACCAATATTACGAGGTTTTACAAACGGAATGATAAACTTATAAACCTTTTCATGAAGGTGAAGGGTATAAAAAGCAAAAACTTTTAGAACTAGTTTTTTTTTAAATAGAACTCATACAAGAAATGCTTTAGTTTGTAATGCAACAAAACATAAAAAACAAATATTGCAAAAAATGCATTTGCTAAGTATTAATATCGCAAAATCAAAATTTGGCGCCCACATGTAGCAGTCGTAGGTGTTATAGTGTTATTTTGAAATTTAAGTTTGAGGTTCCCTCAGTTTTTTTTTTTTTATTGTTTAAGCAGTGTTTTTTTATTTTTTTTTTTTTAACATAAAGGAACTTATTTCCTTATTATGAACTAACAATATGTGGTTAAAAAGATGGATTCTGTGTTTAAGTGTTCACTCAAAATGCTATGTAAAACCAAGTGAATACGAAAATTAAAGCAGCTAAAATGTATGTTAGTTTGGGATCAACTTCTTTTACAGTTAAAACAACTAACAAATGTAGTTGTTTTAACTGACAAAAATGTAACTGTCTTATAAAGTAAAAAGACAACTGCTCCCAGCCTCAAAGCTAATAAAACTCGAAAAAAAAACTCTTCTCTTTTTGCTTCGAATAACAAATCCAATTGCCACAACCCTAAAAATTCCAAACTTCATTTTTGAGGTTGTCATAATCGACAAATGTAACAACATATATTTAGTTGTAGCAACCACACTGTAGGTGTAACAGCAACAATGAGATTGTGACAACCGAAATGTAGTTATAACTGATATCGCTAAATTGATTCAAAAAGTGAGTTGGTCCCTCTTGAAGGTGGGACCAATATTTTGGGGAGTTACAAACATCAAAGTCATTATACCTTTCAGCATCATAGATACAATTTCTTAGCATTTCTTTACACAATTATAATTTCTAAGATCATTTTAAAGATAACCGCATTTAACAGTTTAACAACAAAAAAAACTGTAATTAAAATTACTCATACGACCCTGTGATCAACAAAGACATAAAACACTTTTACCACTTGAATGCAATAAAGAAAGAATAAATAAAGCAACACAACAAAACGAAAACGTGCATGCATTTAATTTCTTTTTAAAATTGTTAAACTGAATCATAAAAAAATCGAACGTGAACTCGACATTTGCACTCTATTTAAGAATATTTAAACAAAAAAAACAGCGAAAAAATGTACGAAACTAAAACTAAAAATATTTTATGAGATTCTATTTTATTTTTTTTATACAAAATTTGTTTGCATTTTTACAAACAGACATAAGTATAAAGATAAAAAATAAAAAAATTTTGTTAATGAATTTTTTTAAATATTTTTTTTTTAATTATGATTATTGTTCTCCCTAATTGCTTTTAACTATTTTAATTAAAATACAGAAAATATAAATTTTAGTTTTAAAAACCTGATTAAAATTCCACAATACAATTGAAATTTAAAAAAATCGCAATTTAAATTCATAAAAGCTTTTCTGTATTTTTGAAAAACTTTACTTAATTTCTAAAAAGCTTTTCAAAATTTCTGAAAAGCTTTTGTGAATTTTCTGAAAAGCTTTTCTGAGAGTTTTTATACATTTCACTTGCAATTTTTAGAATTTTAATTACGCTTTTCTAAATTTTTGAAATATTTTCCTAATTTCTGGAAATATATTCAATATGTGTGTTGTTCGACCTTTTGTTGTAATTTAAATGTAAATAATTGGTTAAGATCAAGGTCAGTTTTTATACCCTACACCACACTGTGGTACAGGGTATAATGAGTTTGTGCTGATGTTTGTAACTACCCGAAATATTGGTCCTAGACCCACCTTTAAGTATATCGATCGACTCAGAATCACTTTTTGAGTCGATTTAGCGACGTCCGTCCGTCTGTCTGTCCATGTAAACGGTGTAAACACGATACAGGTCGCAATTTTGAATCAATTGACTTGAAATTTGAAACTTAAGCCTCTCTTGGCCCAAGGACGAAGCCTATTGAAATTGGAAAAAATCGGTCCATATTTAGACCTAGCCCCCATACAAAGGTCCTCTTTAGTTTTGGCTCAAATGACTCTAATAACCGTATTATAATAGGTATCTTTTTGAAATTTGGAAGGTAAACATGTTTTGTCTTCACAAATCACCATTCCGAATTTCAAAGAAATCGGACTAGTTCTTCTTGTAGCCCCCATACAAACCACCTTCCCGATTTTCACATAAATGTCTCAAATTTCATGAAAATAGAAAATATTTAATTTAAATTTTGTTTGTGTAAGTTAAACGCGTACTTAAATAACCTTATCAAACCTTGCAATCATCGGACCAGTTTTGGACTCAGGCCCCTTGTGAAAATTTCGCCCGATATTCAGTTTAAGCGGTTTATTGTTAACAAATAGAAGCCTATTTCACTCAAATTTGATTTGTGAGTGTTTTTTACACTTATTAAAGATTTTAAAACATATAGATCTAATCGGTCCATGGGAATCATTTTCCGGGAAACTCTGGTGTAGGGTATTATATGGTCGGTCTTGACCGACTATAATTTTCTTACTTGTTTATTTTTTTTATTTATTTAAAAAATGTTTCCAATATTTCGAAATCCACTGAATTTCATCTTCAGGGTAAAGAGAAACAATAATAAAAAAACACGTCACACGCGGTTTTAAATTGAACTTTAAAGAACTTTTTGAAAAGCTTTTTTTAATTTCTGAAAAGCTTTTCCCAATTTTTATAAAGCTTTTGTAAATTTTCTGAAAACCTTTAAGGAATTTCGTTTGTGATTTTAAAAATTTCAATTAAGGTTTTTAAAAAGCTTCTGTCCATATTGAAAGTACCAAAATGATCATGTTTGTTGCATGTCTATATGGTCTGTGACAAAAACACATTGAATGAAAATGAAGTTCAAACAAATTTTTTAAAGTAGATTTTACTTTTTTGTGTTTGGTTTTGAATTTTTTTTTTTTCTCCCATAATTACATTTTAACAAAATAGCTATTGGAAATAATTGAAGTCATACTTGTAATTTCGTTTAAAATTTTATTTTCTTTTCTAAACCGCAAACAGTCGATATACAAGTAAACCTGTAGTACTGCCAATGATTTTTACATTGGAAGTTTGGTTTATTCGCACGTAACACAATTTATGCTAAACTTTTGTTTTGTTTAGCAGAACAAAAAATAAGTTTTTTTACCATACGTGTTGTATTTTAAAAACCATTTATACTCATTAGAGTGGGCCGAAAAATGGTTTTGGTTGGTAAATTTTCATGTATGACTTTCTTGGATTTAAAACAAAAGCTTGACATTTAGAGAAAAATAAATTTTTCTGGACATCTAAAAAAAACGTATTTTTTTCAAAATTTCAAATTCTGCTGCACTCCAAAAAAAAGTGAACTAAAATCTGGGAAAATTAACTAAATTTTGAGAAAAAGAGTGAATGACTTGGCTCCAAAGAAAAATTATGGGAAATGGGAAAAATTATATTACACTTTAGATCATTCACATTTTAGAACTAGATTGGGTCTAGACCCTGGACCCATGGGTTCGGACCCCATGGGTCCCCATAGATTTTGACCCAAAACTTGTGTCCGTTTCCCTCTATCTTGCTTAGTTTTTGAGATACGTTAATAAGGGGTCTGATAGGGTCTTGAGAATCATAAAAACTGGATAACTCAAAAACTATTAATCGGAGGGCTTTCGAGTATTTTGCGGAAGTGTTCTACGAGCCAAGTGCAACATAAATGCTGTTGGACTTTTTCTCGTGTTGGCAGTATTTACCGAGATATGTGCATATATAAAATCTCGGGAATTTAAAATTTTAGATATAAAATTAGGGTCTTGAGACCCCGACAGATATGCAGAGCTAGGCTATTCCATATTTTTCTTCGTAGTCTTTCTATTGAAAATTTCATCCGTTTCGCTCTATCTAGCTTAGTTTTCGAGATATCGCCATTTTGAATTTTTAACTAAATTCTAAGAAGTAATTTACTAAATTCTCAGAACTTATTAACTAAATTCTAAGAAGTACACTTCCTCAATTCAAAGAAGAGAAATGCGATGATGTCTTTTTTAGTAAATTTTAACTAAACTTGAACTAAATTGTTTTTTAAGAAATATGTCTTAAAATAAAGATACGTTTCTTATATTTGTGGAAAATTTCTTTGGCAGTAAGAATTTTTTTCTTAATATTAAAAAATTCCATTTAAAGAAAACTATGAACTTATTATAAGTAAATGAACTAAACTTTTTTCCTCAGTGTGGTTAGGTTTGTAAATGGTAAAAAATCCACCTTGAAGTACAAATCAAACCTCTAAAATCTGATTTTTTTACAGTTTTTTTATTTTTTTATTAGGTAATTGAAATATTTCTATGTCAGAAGAAGTTCAAATTAAAGTCCAAAACTTTGACCCAGGGAATGACAAAATTAAATTTTTTTGTTCCGTCCCCTTTTGAGGGCATGGATATATAAAAAAAAGCTTAAATAATGATCAAGTTTTACTACTTAAGTGTAAAAATCGTAAAAAATATGTTAACATTTATCGTGAGAAGGAAAAATATTTCCAACGGCGCCCCCACAAAAAAAGCCCATGCCAATTTTTTTATTTTTTTACATGTTGGAAGGTATAACAAATTTAGCATAGCGTTTATTCAGCGTTTGATTCAAATTTTTTTTTGAAAACGTCAAAAAGGTTTGAAGTTCAACCACGTTTTCCCAAAATTTAATCGCTTTACAAACTCCATGTAAAGTGATTCATGAAGACCTCTTTTTTGCTCGGTAAGTCCTAATCCAAGTGATTGATTTTTAGACTCCTCTAATATGAATGTAGCATCTCATATTTAAGTTTCAGTTCATGTATTCCATTTCATATTTTTGTTACATTCATGTGCAAATGTTTTGTATATCAATAGTATATTGTTAGTATTTATGATTTTCAAATACATAACAAAAGAATTGCATTGCATAGAAAACGAAACAAAAGAAAAAGAATCTTTCGTTGCGCGTGCTCAGACATTTAAGTTTTGTACGTGCGGGTGTCATATTTAAAATATCAAAATACATTCTACTACACTATTAGCAGGAATTGCAAAAATTATTAAATTAAGCGATTAAGTTCTCTAGGGACTAAATTAATATATATATTTTTTAAGGGAAAGAATCTAAAGTAAAAAACTAATTTATTACACAGTGCAATAAATTTAAGGTCATTGTGTATTTTGAATGAGACAAATATAATTTTAAAAGCCTGCCAGTAGATCAAGATCCTAACAGGGCTCTTGACATTTTTTTAAACACCGTTTAGAATGGTACTGCGCAATAACTCCCAAATGAAATAAGTCCCCATGAAAATCCTAAATAAATTCTCTTACAAGGGAACTATCCCAACCGATTTTCACCGATCTGCCTGTTAATTTGGGCACCGTAACATTACGTTTGGTTAATCCGACGGCGCCAGTTCTGCTAACTAAAAGTGGTCCACTGGGCACATTATATCACAACCACCCAGATTGCATACCAAATTTGGTGAGGCTAGCTTGTCGGGAAATATTTGTTGCCGGGACTTGGTGTCCTTCGGCCATAGTGCACTGATATGGACGATAAGCCGAGACACCCTAAACTTAAAATCGTCTCTTTCATATATATTTTAAGTTTCAGGCAATACTTCCCTTATTAGCATGTTATAGTTTAGATACTTCCCTTATTAGCATGTTATAGTATGAACATTTCTTTTTTCGTGTTTTCTATGTATGTATACTAGGGGTATAACCATTTACATTTTTTTGCAACTATCAAAAAGGATCTAAATATCAGCAAGACAGGTCATGAAAAATCATGAAGAAATGTGTGTTATTTTTTTCGCGAAAGGTTCGGCTTTGATAGCGATGAAGTTTCGGCACTGATAGCGATGAAGTTTTCGCTAATATTTTTTTTTAATTATTCAGGCACCCATATTTTTAATGTGGAAAACCATACCGTTATTTCGATCTTGTTTTATTTTTGTTGTAAAACAAGAAAAAAAAAAGAGTCTGAGAACTTTTCTGTAAGAAAATGTGAAATTTTTTTTAATAGCAAATTAAAAAAGTTTGCTCCATTTTCGTATAAGCGAATTTATTGGCATTTTGGGCCTCCTTAGGTCGGGGCCCAGGGCACGTGCCCCGTGTGCACTAATGGCTTAAACGTAACTGCCCTCTATCACGAACAGGAGGTTATAAAAAAAAATATTCTAAAGTTGGGGTGTTTCGGCCATATCGGGGATTTAGGGGTTCAAAAAAGGGGTAAAAAACTTCGAAAAAAACTTTTTTTTTAAAGATATTTCTTTTTAAGAAACTATAATTTTCTACATGGGAAGAAATGTTTTTTTATGCCTTTCCAACGGTGGCATGATTTTGTAAAAATTCGGCTTCGTTAAATATTTTTTTCATGAAAATGTGTAAATTTTGGAGGGTATTTATGTGAAGACATAGACCTACGATATCCATATGAATACGAAATAATCCTTATTAAATTTAAGTCGACACGTATTTTTGCTCTAGATGATATTTCTGTTAGTTTGGAAGTTATCGAAATTTTCCCGAGGGTCCACATTGTTACATAAGGGGACAACAAAGTTTTCAAACGCTGATATATTTTAAGTTTTAGGCAAATCGGTTCATAAGGGTTAAGATACTTCCCTTGAAAGTTCACTTACAAGGAAGGTCTTTCACAGGGCACCCACCGATTGTCCTGAAACTTGTATATAGGAAAGAGGGGAGCAAAATTAGAGTTGCCTGTTTTTTTTAGCTGCCCAATCTCACATTTAGCGGGTCAAAAGGGAGGGGGAAAATGGGATTTTTTTAGTTTTTGGAGGATTTTTCTTATTTCTTCAAAAAAAAAACTATAAGAACATTTTATACAGGAGGTTTCTGAAGGCCTATCCAATGATGTTTCGGTTGTGTCCAAATTCAGCATTGTTAAGTTCGTTATTGTCAAAAATTAATAATAGTTGGGGTAGTTTATGTGGAGATGTATATACGTACGACCGCCAAAATCATATATAATAATCTCTATCAAAATTAAACTGACCCGTATTTTTTCGTTTGGCGAAATTCTTACTTGTTCGGTTTTCATGCGGATTTTCCCGAAAGCCCTTATTTTTACATAAGCTGGCAACCCTTTTTTAAATTTGAGATTGGGCAGCTAAAAAAACAGGTAACTCTTACTTTCCACCCCCCCCCCCCCCCCCCCCCCCTCATTCCCATATTCAAGTTTCAAGACAATCGGTGGGTGCCCTGTGAAAGACCTTCCTTGTTAGCAGGTTTTTTCCCTACTTTAAAAACAAAATTTCGTAGTGTAAGAGCACATAACATTGTTTACTTTGAAACAAGTTGTCGTATGACTTTGTCACAGACTAATACAGACTCGACATAAGTGACAGGGGTCAAAAAAGTAGTTCTTAGGGTCATTCTTAGTGAAATCAATCAAAAATAGCTAAAAAATTTCGTGACCCCCTCCGATTTTGATGAAATTTGGTTTAGTTGTAACACTAAGTGATAAACTGACGCACACTTATTTTCAGCCCTCTAAGTAAACAGTGGGCGAAAATACGGAGGGTCAAAATTTCCCTCAAAATCTCCCAGTCGCGACAGTTTGCACCGTAAAAAGAAAGCCCATTTTTGGTTTGTTTTGAAGCTCATGAAATGAACTAGATGACCTACCATAACCAAAAAATTTTCGAAAAAAAATAAGGGTTACCTCCCTTTTTTTAAGGTCGTGATATAGGGAGGAGGAAATGGGGAGGATGGTATCCCCCGATTTATTTTTTTTTACTTGATAGTCATATAGAAAAAGTCCTAATGAATATATTGGCACCATGAAAAATGGCCCCAATGCAAAATGGCCCCAACGCCAAAAATGAAAAATGGCCCCAGTTTTGGGGTCTTTTTGAAAATGAAATTTCACCCCACTTTGAAATATGAAATATGGCCCCAATTCTGTGTGAAAAAATGCCCCAAAAAATTAGAACCATTTTTCTGAAAATGAAAAAAGGCCCCAAATTACAATATGAAAAATGACCCCACAAAAAAATATGTATTTTTCCCAAACCATTATAAATAAAATTTTCTTTCAGTCAATTTCATTTCGGTCAATAATTATAAATTGTAATTAATTATTATAAATTTTAAATAACTCCCAATGAAATTATTTTTTTTTATTTAAAACTTTTGAGTTGTATTAACGACCTGAAAGATATTATTAACGCTTTCGGGCTGCTGCTTATGCTGGGTATACATCATTGGATTTTCGGTATGATTTTATTTTGGCACCCATTATAGTTCTCATGAATATTAATATCTTAAAAGCACCCGTGTAAGAACTTCCATATAATTAAGTGAACTTAAACAAAGGTAAAAAATAAATTCTATTTTATCAACCCACTCGAAGAAGTAGGAATCAATTATATTATTTGATGACTTATCGTTTCTAGAATTACGAGAATAGAATGTCGTATGTTGACAGGTCTAATAACGGGACACTGTCTTGTCGGAAAACATGCCAGAACATGAATCTTATTACGGACGCAAGCTGTAAAAGGTGCGAGACACCAGACGTCGAGGAAACCATTGAACACATCCTGTGTCACTGCCCGGCTTTGGCACGAACTCGACTATCAATTATGGGAAGTTCACAGTTCGAGACTTTGGAGGAAATTACGAGGATAGACCTGAAGAGTTTGAAACAGTTCGCGATGAAGGTCAATGTATTTAGTTTACATCGATAAGCGGAAAGAGTTTTGTGGTATCGCTATGGACCAACTGGTCTATGCGGAGTGCCCATCTGGCACCGCCACCCTAACCTAACCTATCGTTTCTAGGATTCTGTATAATGGCAGTAGCAATAATACATATTTGTTTTGTTAAACTTTAAAAGCATAAAGGTGTGATGAAAGCGCCGCAGGCGAAAAATTTTTACAAGAGATTTTAACAAAAAATTAAAAAAAAAATCGCGCGATTTTTTTTTAATTTTTTGTTAAAATCTCTTGTAAAAATTTTTCGCCTGCGGCGCTTTCATCACATCTTTATGCTTTTAAAGTTTAACAAAAATAAAATAATTAACTTAAATAACGCGGAAATAAAATTTAAGTACGTTTTTATAATACCGAAATACCAACGGACCTCAGAGTCCATGTGTGCTGACGTAAATCGTAAGCAACTACTTAAAACCTATAACAAAATGAAATTTACATTTCAAATAATCTATCCAAGTTCCTTCCTAATTTTTGTTTTGTCACTTCAGATTTTTGTTTTTTTGTTTGAGAAATCACACAAAAAAATATTAAAACAAAAAGTGCTGCTGCCCAAAAAAAAACTTTATTTTGCGATGAGGGTGGGTTTAATGTTTGTTAACCCTAAGTCCGACCTAAGGCCGGCTACGCAGAAAAACTTTAAAACAAAAAAAAAATTTCACAGAGTTTTTGTACACATATTAATAAATACATTACAATTGTTAAAAGTCTTAATTTAAATACGACGGGGATTATGTGGAAATAATTTTACTTTTTTTATTAAATTTGGGGCCATTATTCATTCTGCAAAATAACCCCAAATCAAGAAATGAAAAATGGCCCTAGAAATTTTGGGGTCTTATTAAAATGAAAAATGGCCCCAAAATTAATATGAAAAATTACCCCAAATAACTAGGAAAAATGACCCCAAATTTTCGTGTTGTTGTACTCCATATAAAAATTTGGGGCCATTTTTCATTTTCGTTTTGGGGCCATTTTGCATTGGGGTCATTTTTCATGGTGCCGAATATATTCTAAAATTTTTAAGTTGGGACAACAATGGGATCGCTCAAAATCAAAATTTTTCACAATTTCCCCCAAAATCTCCAAATCGCAACACTCTTTAACCTTAAAAATTTAATATTATAAATGCTTGTGTAGCTACAGAGCCCATTTTTTTTGTTTTAAAGCTTATAATACGCTATACAAGACCTACCACTGGAATTTACCTACATAATTTTTTGAGTGTAGCCAATTCCAGTTAAATTTGGACTGTGTTTGTTTTTTACACTAATTAAAGATCTAACGAAAGATATAACCAATCGGTACATGTTTGAACTTGAGACCCATTTCCCGGAAAACACTGATGTAAAGTATCTTAAGGTCGGTCTGAATCAACTATAATTTTTCGTACTTGTTTTTTTTTAAATATTTTTATCATTTTGAAAGGTATAGGGATTCAGCACAGCCGAATTTTACACTCTTACTGGTTTTTGTTTAATTACCAGTAATAATAATGTAGCATAAAGAAGACTTTGATAATGTTTAATAATGAACAAATGTATTCAAAATAGTACATATCACAAATTTTGTCAACTTGAAGCCTGCATACTTAAGACTTTAAAAAAAGTCTTATGCACAATATTACATACATATATGGCTCGTCTTTACCAACTTTATACATATGTGTGTATAATTTTCTTGTTTTAATATGAATTTATTATTGTTGTGCTATTCAAGTTGTTGTATCTTCGCGCCTGCGCAACCTTTATGTTATTATTACCACAAAGTCAGCTAAAGCATGAAAACATGCGTTTTTTTTTTTTTTTTGCATCCATAGAGGTAGACAAATAAAGATATTATAACAGTTACTGATAAAAGTAAACGTATCTCCTCATAACACAGTGATACAAAATCAAAACTTTGCAAATCGGAATAGGATGATATCAAAAGCAAATAAAAGTTGACATTTTCCATAACAAAACACTCAAAGACTTTTTTTTAGTTTAGTCCTAGACTTTTTACACTCATTTGAAGTTAGTGATTTTCAAGCATTTAAAGTTTTTGTGTACTAAATATGTTCCACACTAATGTTTTAATGTTTTTCAATACATAATAAGTAAATATTCATTAGTTTTTTAATGTTTAGATTAGTCATTAAATTAACATTAAAAATTGACTTAATATGATTTTATTTTCAATGAAAAAAACAGCGGAATGGTTTTAAACTAAAATTTTATTTATTTTAAGTGAATATTCACTGGAAATTACCTAGATCATTTTTGGAGTATACTTTAGGGGCCCCTAGTGTTGCCCTTATCAGACATGTGGGGCACAGCGCCCAAACTTAAGCTCGAAATTATTTTAGCTAAAACCGGTATGAATTTTACTGAAATCGGTATAGTACTTACAGAATGGCTGAATTATTAAAAATAAACCAACCACCGTTGCGTATGACTGTTATTTTAAAGGCAATGACAAAATTAAGTATACGCCTCTTATACAGTTTTCAAGTAACTATAATTACTGTAATAGTTCACCAAATTCAATTGCGTGTACACTCAATAAATTATGTCATTAACTGTTTGTAGTTTATTTAAAAAGTTTTACGTTTTGTTGTTTTTTAAAGAAAATCATTTGTTTTATGTTTAGTTTTTTTAAATGACTGTTTCTGTTCATTGTTTCAAAAATAACACCATAACACCATAAAAACTAAAAACTTTCATTAATATTCAATTTTTAAAGTCATTTATTTTTGTTATCTAAGTAAAAATAAGTGATTCTTCTTAAATTTTTAATGATTTGTGTACGATATATTTTTTTTTTTAATTGTTGGCATTTAAAAAAAAAAAATCATTAGTTTTTACATACTTATGTGGGTTATTTTTTTGTAGAAAAAATTCCAAAAATATTTTATAAAAATATAAAAACTTGTTTGTATCAAGTGACTTTGGCACGATAGGTTGAGTGTCTGGCCAGAATGTAGTTGATTGCGGCATCGATTACCCAAAATTTTATTAAATTTTTTTTTTAAATATAATTCAATAGAAAAATTGTAAAAATACCCTACAAGATCATTAATTTTATATGTTTTCGTAGGTATTTTTTTTTTTTTGAGTTTGTTGGTAAAAATAACTTACTTTACTTTCCATGGCGCTACAGCTATAGTACAGCCTTGGCCTTCAAAACAATATTTCTCCATTCATTTTTATCCCTCGCAACGTTTTTCCAGTTTTGTACATTAAGTTTCTTTAAGTCCGCCAAAACACCATCTATCCAACGGGCTTTTGGACATCCTATTACTCTTCTACCTTCTAGTTTACCAAAGCAAATTCGCTTGATAGTGGAGTCTGAATTAAAGCGCGCTACATGGCCAGCCCATCTTAACCTGATTTTATAAGAGCTGACAAGGATGCGTCATTTAATGATTTATTTAGCTAATCGTTCGTTCTTATTCTGTATAAATCTGATGTTACTTTTACTGGTCCAAGAATTCGCCTTAGAAATTTTCTTCAGCAATATCTAACGCGTCTGCCTCTGATTTTCTTAGGGTCCATGCTTCGCAACCATATGGTAAAAATAACACACTAATCATTAATTTTTAATGTTTTCGTAGGTTATTTTTTTCGAATTTTTTGGTAAAAAAAATGAAAGTGACGTATAAAAAATAAATGATGATATTTGTTAAAACAAATGAATATTTACTGGGATTGTTTTATCAACTTGCTTTAAATGTGTTTTTCATTTGTTTTTGCCTACAAAATATTTTGAGTGTAAAAAAACAATCAAACACTAAACTAAAAAACCCCTTGAAGGTTTTATTGGGGTTTTATTTTGATTTTAGTTGTTGCTCTATGTAATTTAATAATTTTCTTTTTTTCGTTTGGTACACTCAAAAAATTATTTCATTCACTGTTGGTAGTTTATTTAAAAAGTTTTACGTTTTGTCGTTTTTAAAAGAAACAACATTTGTTTAATGTTCAAATTTTTTAAATTATTATTTCTGTTCTTTGTTTTAAAAATAAAGACTTTTATTAGCATTCAATTTTTAAAGTCTTTTTTTTTTTGTTCTATAAGTAAAAATAAGTGATTCTTCTTTTAATTTTTAATGATTTGTGTACGTTATTTTTTTTAAATTGTTGACATTTTTTAAAGGAGAAATCATTAGTTTTTACCCACTTGTGTGGGTTATTTTTTTTTAGAAAAAAATTCAACAAAATTATTTATAGAAATATAAAAACATTTTTGTATCAAATGGCTTTGGCACAATGGGTAGAGGGTCTGGCCAGAATGTAGTTGATTGCGGGATCGATTCCTCAAATTTTTATTTAAAAATTTTTAAAAAATAATTCAGTAGAAAAATTATAAAAAATGATATAGAATCATTAATTTTTAATGTTTTCATAGGTTATTTTTTTAATTTGTTGGTAAAAATAATAGAACAATCATTAATTTTTAATGTGTTCGTAGGTTATTTATTTAAAATTTGTTGGTTAAAATGAAAAAAACGTTTTTTTTAATGTTTAATGTTATTTGTTTTAGAAAATTTTATGATCAGTAAAAAATAACTGCTGATGTTTGTTAATTCAAATGAATAATTGGGTTTCAATTGTTTAGTTACTTGTTTTAAATGTGTTTTTCATTTATTTTTACCTATAAAATATTTTAAGTGTAGTCTATTAAAACGGCTTTTATGTATTAGGAAAAAAATATATTTTCTTTCGGAGACACTTTTTATTTTTGTATTTTTTTTACGTTTCAATTCCCCAAAAACATCAAAAGGAGCTAAAAACTCCTTTGAGACAAAGAAAAATTTTCTTTGGTACAAGTTAAAATCAGCTAATCGATTTTCAAAAATTACTTAACTCTTACAAACAGAACATTATTTTTTTTATTATCACTGTACTTTTCTGTATATATTTTTCTGCACATTCACATGTGTGATGATCCTCAAAGATTTCCATACAAGATAACCAGAAACTACAACAAAAAAAAAGCATCAGTATTGTCATTAAGAGAAATATGCTTAGAAGGTTAAAAACGCATTTAAAGAGTTGGAAAGAAAAAAATACGCTACTGTGAAAAAAAAATGTTTATAATTAATTTAATAAATAAATTTATAGACATTTAAAACGAGAAGTATCATATTTAAAGATAATTCTGAAATATTTTTATTAAAAAAAATTTTAGATTCTGAGAATTAAGAATAATAATTTTAAATGTTTAATAACTTTTCATTATAAAAAAAATATATTTTTAGCTTTTCCGATTCCAATTAATTTGTTATTCTTCTAAGGTTCATACATTATAAAAAAAAAATCTAGTACAGTTTGCATAGGCGAATGAAACTTAATTATTTTAATGAACATTTTTTATTTGTTTGTAATAATTTACACGGGTTATTAAACAAAATATAGCTTTCCGCTAATACATCTAAAATATTCAGAAAGATATTTCAAACTTTAATAAACAAAAATTTTGAATTGGATCGCATTGACCTCTTAGTAGATCTTAAAGTATAAACTCAGGTGAACGAGTCTTTCCAATAAAAAGGAAATGTATACAATTTAAGCCTTAAGGATTACATAACAAATAACCACTACACACTGTTTCCTATACTCCACTCGTTAGTATGTTATACTTTTATTATAATTGTATCCAGTTTTTTTTTTCTATAGTTTAATGCAGCGGTTACCAACCTATGGTACGCGTACCACTAGGGGGTACGCGAAATTTTTCGCGGGGGTACGCAAAATTTTAGTAATTTGGATATTCTTTTAGATTAACCTTTCAATACTGGTTCCGTATCTGACTTCCAAAATTTCCATAACATCAGGTTTTTAAGAAAGTAGAGGTCAAAGTTCACAAAAAAACGTATTTTTTTGCAATTTAAAGGCAATTTCTTGCGATATTTTTGGATGATATTTTAAGATCTGACTACTTGTTTTTGATTAACATTTCGATGCTGATTCCGAATATGGTTCCCAAATTTTTTTTATGATGTCAAGTTTTTGAGAAAATTTATGCCAAAGTTCTCAAAAACGTGGTTTTGGTGTTGTTATTATTTGAAATTTATTAAAGCGATCGATAAAAAATATGAAAAAATATTTTAACAAAAACATCAAACAATTCAAAGGTTTCTTTTCATAAATCAAAATATGATTTACAAAGTTGTTATTAGTACAGTATATCAACACCTCTCCTTACTAAAAACACAGAAATCAATCAAAACCAAGCTTCTTGATGTTTTCTTTAAATTTGGTCTTTGGAAGAATCTTTGTAAATACATCAGCTGCATTTTCAGTGGACGGCACATATTTTAAATCAATTTCACCTTTTTTGTAGACCTCTCTGACATGATGTACTTTAATATCGATGTGTTTGCTTCTAGCATGATACACAGGGTTGCGTACCAGTTGTTGTGCTCCAATATTGTCACCATATAATACAGTAGCATGTTTGACCATATGTTCAAAGCCCAATTCTCGCAATAAATTTCGAAGGTATATAGCTTCTTTGGTTGTTGCTGAAATTGCCATATATTCCGCCTCAGTTGAACTTAAGGCGACCGTTGGTTGTTTTTTCGATTCATACGAAATTGTACTGCCAGCCAAAATGAACACGTATCCTGTATAAGATTTTCTGTCATCACTTCCTCCTGCCCAATCAGCATCTGAAAAACATGTTAGAGGCTTCCCAGTAGGTCTGAAATTTAAAGAACTATTAGTTGTATTGCTTAAATATCTTAAAATATGCTTTGCTGCAGTTAAGTGTTCTTTATGTGGATTTTTATTAAACTGAGAAAGTTTGTTAACACTGTGAACAATATCAGGACGTGAGCAAATTGCAATATACATCAACGATCCAATCAAAGATTGATAAGTTTTTTCATCAACTTTATCACAGCTATCACAGTTTGTACAAATCTTGAATTTAGAACCTGGATCCAAGGGAGTACTGCAACTTTTACATTCCAACATATTATTTTCTTGCAATAGTTCTATTACCATTTTCCTTTGACATAATTTTATTGGTCCAGTGGCCTGTTTTCTCAAAATCTCCATCCCTAGAAAATAGTTTACTGGACCCTTGTCAACAATTTCAAGTCTTTCTGACACTAGTTGTTTTCTTTTACACATCGTCTCCATCCTCGAACAAACCACTAGAATATCATCAACATAAACTATTATTATGTTATATTCCTCAACAGAATTATTTGTATATGCACAAGTATCGACGGTACTTTGCTGAAATCCAATAGATTTTATTATTTCATCTAATTTAATGTTCCAATTACGTCCAGATTGTTTTAATCCATAAATAGATTTTCTAAGTTTGCATACCTTATCAGGATGATTTTCATCTTTAAATCCAACTGGCTGTTCCATATAGATTTCACTATCTATATCACCATATAAATAAGCCGTTGTAACATCTAGTTGATGTACAAATAACTTTGCCTCAGCAGCTAGTGCTAACACAGTGCGAACGGTTGAGTATCTTGTTACAGGAGAAAACGTTTCTGTAAAGTTCACTCCAAACTTCTGACTGCATCCTTTGGCAACCAGTCTTGACTTATACCGTTCAATTTCACCATTTTGATTGGTTTTTATTGTAAAAACCCACCTGTTTTTGATAACCGGTACACCTTCGGGTTTATCAACAAGAGTCCATGTTCCACGAGAACATAGTGAATCATATTCCGACTGCATTGAGTCTAACCATTTATCTTTATCATTCCTATTCTGTAGGTCTTCTATAGAAGTAGGAATATCTTGACCAGTTGTTTCAACGTTCAACAAATTGTTATAAACAATTCTACCAGACCTTAACACTTTATAGTCAATGTTTTCATTCAAATCGTCATTTGAACCAGATCTATCTATAGAATCAATATTAATTTGACTATTTGAATCACTTACATTTGATTCATCAACTGTGGAAAAATCTTGTTCTCTTTCTTCATTAGAAAGAGTATCAGTATCATTTTCGATGTTAAATGATATTACTTCTGGTTCGTCACATTCTCTAGATGCACACATAACACTATTAAATATGTTATACTCACTGTTACTTATTTGGGTACCTCCATCTTCGATGAATTTAACATCACGACTCTTGAATACCTGCTTTGTTTTTAGATCGACCATCAGGTAAGCTTTCGATTCATTACAATATCCAATAAATACGCATTCTTTCCCCCTTGGTTGAAATTTAGACTTTCCCGGACGCTTATCTAAAACGAAAGCCTTACATCCAAAAATTTTTAAATTTGATACCGTTGGTTTTATTTTAGTCCATTTTTCTACTGGAGTGATACCATCTAATGATCTGGAAGGACATCTGTTTCTTATGTAAACAGCAGTACTTACAGCATTTGACCACAGGAATTCTGGCAATCCTGATTCTATCAATAAACATCTTGACATTTCCACTATCGTTCTGTTTGCGCGTTCTGCGACGCCATTCTGTTGTGGAGTGTATTCCACAGAAAACTGTCGTTGAATACCAAGCCTTTCTAAACTCATGGAAAAATCGTTACTTAGATATTCTTTTCCATTATCACTCCGCAAGACTTTCAATTTTTTAGAGGTTTGTCTTTCAGCCATACTTATAAAACTCTGAAACGCACCAAAAACCTCACCTTTATTTTTTAAAAAATAAACAAAAACCATTCGAGAGTAATCATCTACGAATAAAACAAAATACCTTTCATCTCCCAGAGATGTCACCTTCATCGGACCGCAAATGTCCGTATGAACCAAATCAAGAACATCCTTACCTCTGTGACTTGCATTCTTTGGAAATGGTTTGGCTGTCATTTTCGCCTTTACCCGCTGTCTACACCTGGGAGAAATACTGAGATATTTGTATCAAGAAACGTCAAAATCAATCGCAAAGAAATTTCTCTCAGGTGTGGACTAAATATTAGTCTCAGTATTTGATCTCATCAGATAGTTGTTATGAGATATCTCATAACAACAATCTGATGAGATTGGATGAGATCAAGTGTCAAATTCACTTATATTTGTATGTTTACAATTGTTTTTTGGAGCAAATGGCGTCGAAAAAAGGAAAAATAAAATAAATCATTAAAAAATAAGTGTATAAACAAATGTATGTGCTTAAATAATAGATTGTACATATATTTATGATGAAAAACATACATAGTTATTCCACGGCTGATTGAAAATTATGAAATTTCATAAGAATAATTGCAGCTCGTTTTCCACACCATTTGATATTGAGATAAATATTGAAATTTCCCAACTGCTTCTCTGCCGACGTTATCTCAGCTTTCATGAAAAAATTCTCCCACGTGTAGATGGTGCGTTAAGCACGTATCACAAATAAAATCTTCGGGGATCTTATCAATTACCAAATCACGAACCATCCCTTTTTGTGACAATTCAAGCATACTATTTGGATTTAGGTGGCCTAATCGTTTATGCCAAAAATTAAAATCAGATTTATTTACCATAAAATTTTTTGCTTGTATTTGGTCAGGTTTCTTGTTGAAACATATGAATAATTGTTCTCTTCTAACGCCTTGTAACAAAACAGACCCATTGACATCAATTACCTTTACGCTTTCCTCATTAAAAATAACTGATAAGTTAGATTGTGTTAAATATTCAATAGAAATAAAATTATACTTTATACAAGGAACGTACAAAACATCTTTTAGTAAAAATTTATCACCAAAAGTATTATTTAATTCAATCTCACCAATTCCTTCTGAATATATTGTATAATCTGCTGCAAGATCAACTCTTTCTACATGATGTTGCCAAGATTTAAACAAGTTTCTTTCACCACTCATGTGGCACGTCGAACCGCTATCAAAAATCCACGTACCTTTTTGCAAACCACCAGTACTCATTCCATGTAACAATGCACTCAACCTTTTCGAACAGTTCTTTGCGATGTGTCCTATAATTCCACATTTGTAACATTTTATTTCACGTTTTTTCTGTGAATCATCCTTCTTGACAAATGGTTTTTTCGATTTTGACAAAAAATTCTGTTGAGCATCTACTGAATCCTGTTTACTAAATCTTCTTTCATGTTCTTCAGATAGTTTGTTTTTCAAAGAATCGATGTCAGGAAACCTATCACGGGATTCCATCGCCACAACAAAATTATCATAACTGTCAGGCAGGCTGTTCAACAATATTATAACAAGAAGCTCGTCGGGAATTTCATGTAACTTTATATAAGATCATATAAGATAATATATGATGCTTGGGGACCCCGAGTTCGATTCCCGGCTCAACCCAGAAAAAAACTATTTTTTTTTTAATTTTTAAAAAAGAAAATATGTTTTTAAAGCTTTTTGTTTTTTCTAAACTTAAAAATATTGAATAATTAAATTTTTATGATAAAATCGAAAAATAAATATTATTTATTTATAGTTATATAATTTTATATATTACATCATATAAGTTAATATATGGTTCCTAGGGACCCTGGGTTCGATCCCCGGCTGAGCTAAGAAAAAAAGTTGTTTTTTTTAATTTTTTTTTTTAAAGAAAATATGTTTTAGAAGCTTTAATTTTTTACTAAACTTAAAAATATTGATTAATTTATTTTTTATGATAATATTTAGAAATAAATATTATTTATATATAGTAATATAACTTTCTATATTGCATCATATATGATAATATATAATTCTTGAGGACCCTGAGTTCGATTCCCGACTAAGTCAAGAAAAAAATTATTTTTTTTTAAATTTTTTTTTAATCTTAATGATTTTTTAATGCGTTTTCGTTTTTCAAATTTAAAAAAAAATAAAATCCCTGAATTTTAACAAAACTATTTCAAAAATAATTATATTTTGATATAATTATATATTATTTAATCCGAAGAAAAAAATATTTTAAAACTTTAATGTTTAACCATCAATATCTCTGGTTTTAAGAGAGCTAAAGTCCTCAGATCAAGCTCAAATCAAAGCTTTATTTGTTGCCAATAATTAAAAGTGTATTTGGTTCGAACTTATGTTAGCAATATTTTCAGATAAAATTATTTTTGTCTGAAAAAACTTCCGAAAAAAACTTAAAACTCATTATTTGGCCGTTGGTGAGTAAAAAAGTTTATACATGTTTTATACCATTTTAAAGGTATTTTTATTAAATATACAACGGCAGAAAGAAAATTTGGATCCGATGAAAAATGTGAAGCTCATAAGCCAAAAACCGTTTTTACTTTAAAGCTTTATAACTTGGAAAATTAAGAGCATTGGAAGATGAAAATCATGTTGTTGAACTCAGTATTAAACCCCCTATTAGCTCAGCAAATAAACTAAAAAAAAAAAAAATCACAAATTTTAGCAAAAATTTTCTAAGTCTTTTTTAAAATTTTGTTCAAATTCAAGTCGAATATAATTTGATGCAATCATATACCCGATAAGATAAACTGGATTTAATTATATATAAGTTAAACTTGATATAATTATATATGATAAACTATTTTCAAAAATTTTCTAAGTTTTTTTAAAACATAGTCTTTTAAAGTTGTCATTTATTAACAACGTCCGCTGGGTCAGAGGGTAGAGATTGCGATTACAAAACAGTTGGTAGCTGTTCGATTCCCCCGCCGCTCGAAGTTTTTTTTTTTTTTTTTAAATAAATTTTAATTATATATATTTATATCTTAATATTGAAAAAAATTGTTTGGATAAAACTTTATCAGTTCTAAAAATAGATTTTATTGTTCGGATTAAATTATATATAGTTCTAAAAATAGATTTTTTTTCGGATAAAATTTTATCTAAAGTTTTTTGTAATATTTTTTTTTTTCTTTCGTATGAAATTTTATCTTTTTTTATCCAGCTAAAAAAATTTTTTTTTTGTCTTGGTCCAATAAGATCCAACCATTTTTCGGATGAAATTGTATCCCACCGATTAAAACTGATCTAATTAGATAAACCCACTTTTCGGATCAAATTGTATCCGTCCGGTTAAAACTGATCTAATCTTAGCGATCCATTTTTCGGATCAGTGCTGATCTTTCAAATCTCGGATCTATCAACAGATCTGGAATAATATAAAAACATATATTGCTCCATACAAAAATTTTTACTCGGGTAGGTTTATTCTAGATCGATAGATACGAGGGTGTTTCATTAGAAAAGTCACGGAATTATTGATCTGCCCTCGTATTAAATCTCTGATTAATTTTTACTAAAAATATAAATTGTTTTACTCGACCTTTAAAATATTATATTTTGAATAGGTTTATTCTAGATCGAGGTCATTATTTTCTTTACTAATTAAAATTATGAATAATTTCCACAGAATAATTTTCAAAAATTTTTTTTTTCTGTTTTAAATTTATTTATGTTGGTAATTTTTTGCAAGACTTAGGGGCCTATTCACAAAAAAAGTCATAACTCAATAATAACTTAATTTTTTCCATGTGGTTGTTGTAAACAATCATAAAAAATTCAAATTTTGTTTGAAAATTTCAAAAAAATGAAGACCTGCTACCCAGATCGTCTTAAAATTGACAAATAATTTTAAATTTTGAGACTTTTTATGATTTGTTCACAACAAACACAGGGAATATGAAGTATGAAAATAATAAAATTATTCATAACCAGTCATAACTGTGAATAGGCCTATTAATCGACACGTGTTTCAAAATTTGCCAGATCCCATTGTCAAGTTTATTTAGCAAAAATAAAAACCCTATACAACAAGTAGCAAATAGTTTTTATGACAAATCGTAAATGGTTAAACTAAAAAAAAAGAATTAAAATAATTGAAAAAATTGTACTTCCGCCCCTGGCGATGGGTTTTTCAAACTTTTTTTAAGAGTTCAAAAAATGTCCGTTTGTTTTAATTTTTTTGAATCTAATATTTTCAGCCGTTTTTGCTCTGCAGAAAAACCAGCTCAAAATCCGCGTTTTCAGATGCATTGAACCACCCCAAGGAGCGAATATTTTTGCAAAAAAATACCACCATTGTTTTGATCTCCCCTAAATCCTTCAAAACAAAAATGATAATACCCGCTGATCAAAAATTTCAAAATTAACTCTAACATTTATATGTGAAGTTTTTTAACGAAAACAAACAACTCGTTAAGGGGTACGCGGCTGATAAAATTTAAAATTAGGGGTACGCGAGCCAAAAAGGTTGGTAACCGCTGGTTTAATGGATACAAAGTGGACGACAATCTTAACACACACACACATACAAAACCATCCAAATAATTAACTCTCTAACGAGCCAATGGGTTTAAATTTGAATTAATTTAACGGACAAAGACAGTAATAAATCACATTGAGAAATAAGGCCATATATAAGGCATTCCACATCAAATGTCCAGTGTTGTGTAGCAGAGTTTGAGTTTCATTATTTTAAGTTATTCTTAGATTAGCACATAAGGGTTAAACAATTTTTGATTAGGTTTTAGTTATTTTATATTTATTTAGGTTATTTAAAATTGTTGTTTATTAATATTTTTTGTTTATTAATATTTTTGGTTTAATATGCAACTATTTTTTTATTAATTACTGCTAATGCAGCATTTACTTTATTGACCTAGTTTTAAGCTAGTATTAAGTTTTACTTTTAGGTATAAATAGAAGAAAAAAAATAAATAAAGATTGTCTAAGGTCTGATGATTGAGCGGGCGACAGAAGTGCTGTCGCCTCGCATCGAAAATGTAATTGGTTTCTTGATTTTGGAAATTATTGGTAAGTATGCAATTCCCTAGTCCCTTACAAAAGTCGGGTCCTTTGTTTTTATCTTAAAGGAGGCTCTTTAGCCTGACGGTTCAGGCGTCGTCCGCGCAGAACGGACAAACCATAGGTACACACCCGCACCAGAACAGAACAATAGGTAAACACTAACACATTTCTTAAAAGGATATTTTTCCTCACTACCTCACTTCTAAACTGATTATGGCTTTACTTTTATACTACTTGTATGATTTTGATTTTATTTTAAATAAATCAATAATATTGCCATATTTTTCTTGGAAAGTTTCCAAGATTTAACATTTTATTTTATTATATTCTAAAAAAAAAATGTTTTTTGTTCCCCCATAGAAAAATTCTCAGATTTTTTCTATAGAAAAATTAGCAAATTATTCCTTTAGAAAAGTTCTATATTTTTCCCCAAACAAAAATTCTCAAATTTTTCCAATTAAAAATTTTCAGATTTTTTCTTTTAAAAAAATTCTAAGGATTCGAAACATTTTGCCTTTAGAAAAATGTTTTTACAATTGTTGGAATTATGACATTATTTTTTTGAATCGTTTCTTTGTCAAGGTATTCTAGAACAGATTCCGCAGTAATGATACTCCATTCCTCTACTGTTTCCACGGAATCGGGAAAAAAATATAATTTTGGGGGCTTAAAAAGTTTTTAAATTTGTTTTGGGACTTGTAAAATTTTGATATGGCCTAAAATCCCTATCCCGGCCACGGGATAAGTAGTTTCGAGACTGTTTAGGGATAAGTCCAATTTTTAACTGTCACTTGATAGGAATTTTAAATGATTTTGGATTGAGAGATACACTTTTCCTGCTGGAAATTGTCATATATTTCTAAATTTTCTAATTATATTCAATATGTGTGTTATTTGACCTTTTTTAGTAATTTTAATGTAAGGGTCAGTCTTAGTGAAATCAATCAAAAATAGCTAAAAATTTTCGCGACCCCCTCCGATTTTGATGAAATTTGGTTTAGTTGTACCACTAAGTGATAAACTGACGCACACTTATTTTCAGCCCTCTAAGTAAACAGTGGGCGAAAACACGGAGGGTCAAAATTTCCCCCAAAATCTCCCAGTCGCCACACTTTGCACCGTAAAAACTTAATATCGTTGGTTCTATTATAGCTAGAAAGCCCATTTTTGGTTTGTTTTGAAGCTCATAATAAGCTCTACAAGACCTACCATAACCAAAAAATTTTCGAAAAAAATAAGGGTTACCTCCCTTATTTTAAGGTCGTGATAAAGGGAGGAGAAAATGGGGAGGATGGTGTCCCCTGATTTTTTTTTTACTTGATGCTCTTATAGAGAACGGGGCTCTTTGAGAATACCAAGTAAAAAAAAAATCGGGGGATACTTTCCCCCATTTCCTCCACCCTTTGCCACGACCTTCAAATAAGGGGGGCACCAATTCCTTTTTTTGGAAAATTTTTTGGTTTTGGTATGTCTTGTAGAGCGTATTATAAGCTTTAAAACAAAAAAAATGGGCTCTGTAGCTACAAAAGCACTTGATATTAAATTTTTAAGGTTAAAGAGTGTTGCGATTTGGATATTTTAAGGAAAATTGTGAAAAATTTTGATTTTGAGCGATCCCATTGTTGTCCCAACGGCCCCTGTTGACTTAGAGGGGTGAAAATTTGCATTTGTTAGTTTTTTACGTAGTGTAAGAACTTAACCAAATTTCATCAATATCGGAGGGGGTCAAAAATATTCATGATTGATTTCACTAATAATGACCCGTAAATAATTAGTTAAGCTCAAGATAAGTTTTTTAGTTTTTTTTATTTATTTAAAAGTTTTTTCCAATATTTCAAAAATTGCAATTTTAAATGTAAAACCGTGTGTGACGTGTTTTTTATTATTGTCCCTCTTTACCCTGAAGATCCAGTAGATTTCTAAATATTGAAAAAAAAATTTAAATAAATAAAAAAAATACAAAAAACTGACCTTGAGCTTAATCAATTATATACATGTTATAATTATAATTACCACAATAATATCTTGTCTCTTCGTGTATTCAAAAATTATTATTTAAAAATAAACAAGTAGAAAAGTTAGATTCGACTTGGCCGAATCTATGAATACCCTCCACAATGCCCTTTTTAGTGATAGTAAATTTTCTAACGTGAAACAAATAACATTTTTGATTAGAAATATTTTATTTTGTGTAAAAAAACTTTTTTTTAAACTAATTATTGAAAAAAAAAAAAAAAAAAAAAATAATTTACTAAATTTTTTTTTGAGTGTAAAATTTTTTTTGAGTGTAAAATTTTTTTCGAGTGTATTTTTTTTTTTCGTGTAAAAATATTTTTGAGTGACAACAATGCGTTGTAAAATATTTTTGTGACTTACCAATGTTTTTAAAACATGTTTAACGGGTTTTAAACACGTGAATTTAAGGTGAGGCGAATCTGAAATTTACGGTTTTGCTAATAACTTTTGAGCCACTGGACCGATTTGGTTGAAATTTAAATCTAATTGGACCAGGGGAACGGCAAATATATATGTTACACTTCAGCACCCTCAGAGTTGCCGTTCGAAAGTTACCGTGTGTTTTATCTCGTAAATTCCAGAAAAACCCTTGCCAAAATTCACTCATTTGCTTATAACTTTTGAACCACTGGACCGATTTCGCTGGATTGCAATACCAACCTGACCAGGTAAATGCCCAACATATGTGCCAAACTTCAGGAGCCTCCGTAAAGTCTTTCAAAAGTTAGCGTGTTTTCAACAGACAGACAGACAGACAGACAGACAGACGGACGGACGGACGGACATCGCTAGATCGTCTTAAAATCGATCGAGGATCATGAATATATATACTTCATGGGGTCCTAGACCAATATTTCGAGGTGTTACAAACGGAATGACAAACTTATATATACCCTCTATCACTAGAGTGGAGGGTATAATAAATAAAAAAGTATCCATTTAGAGGTTAATTTAAAAAAAACTTTGATTTCGCCAATTTAAAAACATAACAATTCACATTCTATCTAAATGTATCAGAGTAGAGAATTTAAGTATGGGTGTTTTTTTTTTTGTAAAAGGTGGGTAAGTTGCTCGGTTTTCACGTGAAAATCTGTCAAACTCCATATAAAAAAAACATAAATTTCACACTGGCTTTACAAAAGCGTAAAAATTTCGCTGAAGAGGTATTCTGTTCACTGGTGAAAAACCGGCAAAATAACCCGGTATATGTTGCATCAATACGCATCAACACTATCAACATTTAAAAAGCGGTGAAATTTAACATTCAGATCTAAAATGAAGTAATTATAAGTGTTTGGGACTGTAAACATTAATAATATCACATAACTTACCAAAAAATATTATTTAAAGTTATTTTATGTATTCTGACGCGCAAAACATGACCAAACATATGGCTGTCAAATTTTCGCTACAAATTAATTGATGTTTCGAAACATTTTTTTTCACCGGTGAACAACTTACTTAGCTAAACCAGCAACTTGCTTTTGAAATACAAATAATAAAAAAAAAGTCCAACAACTCAAATGCTGTGGAAGTAAGAAGAAGAGGTACGTGTTATTGAATTTATGAGCCATATATTGCAACATTTATCAAAGTGATAAATGGCACTGGACATAGTCAAGTCAAGTAGTATCACATACATCTCTCTTCTTTTCTTATTCGTCTTTGGCTAGTTTACACTTAAAAACTTATTTTCCAGCTCAGCTTTAGAAATCTTCTCAGCTAGATTTGTTCTTTCGTTTTAGTTAGTTTGGTGTTATTGCCTAGTTAAATTTAAGTTAAGAGGGGAAATATTATACTTGCGTTTTAATTAAAATCATTTACAGAAGTATTATTTACTTTAACTCTTATATTTTTTTTGGATGCTGGTGGACGAATGTTTGTATCATTCCTGTATACAAAACATTCGTCTTTTTTATTTGATTCTACGATTGTAGAATTGACTATTACGTTTTTATTTTGTAAATGTGTATTTGTGCGTGGCATGTTTGACCATGACTTTGTAGTTCAAGTTCCAAATAATGGTAAAAATGTTGGGTGGTCAATAAAAAATTTATATACACAAACAATGTAAAGTTTATTGGGATACACTACACATAGATTTGGGATTATATATAGGCTGACCATTCGTACTGATTTGGTCAGGGCATATACTGATTTTTGATCACGTGTACTGATCAAAATATGTTGTACTGATTTGTACTGATTTTTTGAAATATGTACTGATTGTACTGATTTTTGAACATTTCAACATAAAAAATATTTTAATTCGAAAATTTTTTACAAAAACTTTAATTTCTATAAAAATAAGTCGTCAAAGTAGTTTTATATAACTTAAGTCTAAAGGCTCCGACACAATGTCGGAGTACTCTGTACTATAGAGTACGATTTCTAAAAATAGAGACGACATTATACAAAAAATGTGTAAGTGCGAAAGAAAAAGTAACAAAATCTACTTTCTGGCACATACAGTAGTACGCATTCCATTAATCGCATTTAGTATTTTTTCAGATTTTGGATATATCTTTAACAAACAATTCTTGAATCCACTTGATGTCAGCCAAAATAATTAATTATGCCATGCACAATATGTGCTAAAAATATTAGAAAGTTAACCGCGTTATCAAAGTCAATTTAAATATTTTTAGATAAAATCTTCATATTTAAGTGTCGCATTCAATTAAACGCAGCACTTTAATTGAAAAAAATATATATAAGAACCATACATTTTTGGGGGGGGTGAAATAAAGCCATAGGCAATAAGGCCATATGGCCTTATTTCTCAATTTAATGGGAAATAAGGCCATATGGCTTTATTACCAAAACGATTGAGCAATAAAGTCATATTGATTTTGCAACCAAAGTGGAAATAAAGCCATATCAGTTGAAAATGTGGAAATATATTTCCCCGTAAATCCTGCTACCCAAAAAAAAATTATAAAAATATAATTAATTTATGGAGTTTGTAATCCCTAAGCCCGGCCGAAGGCCGCCTACGGAGAAAAAAAAAATTTTTTGACTATCTTTAAATTAAAAAACCACATAAACCAGGAACCTCGGAACTAGAGGCACCAATTTTTTATTGACAGGGTTTTTAATTTAAAAATTGTTTAACAAAAAAAGTTTTTCTGTGTAGACGGCCTTCGGCCGGGCTTAGGGGTTACAAAATCCATGCATTAAACCCACCCTCTCCGCAAAGTAAAGTTTTCTAGGGTAGCAGGCCTTTGCGCTATCAAATTTGTTATGCCTCAAAAAGGCCTGATAACCAAAATGGCTTTGGCTTGCAGAGAGGGTGGGTTTAATGCATGGAGTATATAATCCCTAAGCCCGGCCGAAGGCCGGCTACGCAGAAAACCTTTATTACAAAAACACAAATCATAGTAGTCGTAATTTCGACATTTCGCCCAAAAAAAATATTTTGGATTTTTTGACAATTTTTTTTGCGAGAAATAACATTTTAAGACCTATCATTTTGGGCTATATGTCGCAGCTTGAGCGATACGACATTTACGGTTTTGGGCGATAAGACCTTGGGCGCTATGTCCGTACGAGTTTGACTCCATAAATTAATTTAGCGACTTCGCTAAATAATTTTTTTTTGGGTAGCAGGATTTACATGGAAATATATTTCCACACTCTCCGCAAAATAATGATGAGCATTTTTAAAAAATATTTAAATGAGTAACAAAGCCATATATGGCTTTATTTCCAACAGTGGTTGGTAATAACGCCATATGGCCTTATTTCTCAACTCTTTAGGAAATAAGGCCATATGGCCTTATTGCCTATGGCTTTATTTCACCCCCCCCCCCCCCCCCACATTTTTGCAAATTTTTAGGTCAGAATCTTTGCTATGAGCTCTTCGCTTTGATTTGTAATACAATTTAATTTTTTTGTGCAGCCATGGATCGCAGAAAAACACTAAATGCTGTGTAAATCAAACAAATTGGCTTATTGGTCAGTTTGAAAGACAAAAAACTATCCAAAAAAGAAACTGCTAGACAAATAGGCAGATCTGAGTTTGTTATTCGCAACTTTTTTAAAAATAAAAAAAAAATATGGACAAAGAAAAAAAAACTAAGGTAAAAACGAAACTAATTGCGCTACAAAGAGGATTCATTTGCCATAAAGCGACCGTAAATCATCTCAAGTCAAACCAAATTAAGCAAAATCTTAAACTTATAGTCTCCAAGCAACAAATATGAAAGGTTACAAGGCAAGGTGGGAATATCAAATGGGAATAATTGCTCCGAAAACACTTGCAAGAAATCACAGGAATTAGACTGAAGAATGTCACATTGAATTTTTTCTAATGAGAACAAATCAAATCATGACAGGCCAGATCGTTATATTAATTATTAGCACAATTTATCAACACCATTGGCCTCAAATGTACGCAGTAAATTTGGTGGTGTTAAGTTATGATTTGGAGAGCATTCATGGACAACATTGTGCTTTATTACAACAAAAATGAATTCAGTTGCATACACGAATCAATTGGAGGATGTCCTGTTCACATTTTTTAATAAAAATATTGGTGATACTTTTTTATTTTAACAGGATAATGCTTAAAAGACAAAAAAGGAATGGTTTATTGTTAAAACTACTGCTGTTTTGGAGTGACCATCATGCAGTCCGAACTGCAATCCAATTGGAAACCTTCGGGACATACTCTCCTCAAAAGTTTGTTACAGCGGGCAACAATTTAGGACTTTAAATGATCAAAAACTAACAGTCTTAGGATGCTGGGGAGAAATCGAGCGAGATACTTTAAAAAAATTGTTGATTTGACGCCAAATCGTATTTTTGGCGTCATAAAAAATCTGGGAGGATCTACCATGTATTAAACTTATTTTTTTCTTTGTTATTGTTTTTAAATTAATTAAATAATATAGATGCGTTTAATTGAAAGCGACACCATTTTCCATTTGTTGGACCAATGTAAGGATCATAGGTGCTAATTGCGTTTTATTATACCCTCCACTTAGTGATAGAGGGTATATATAAGTTTGTCATTCCGTTTGTAACTCATCGAAATATAGATCTGGGACCCCATAAAGTACATATATTCATAATGCCCGATCGATTCTAAGACATTCTAGCGATGTCCGTCTGTCCGTCTGTCTGTCTGTGGAAAATGCTGTCACGGAAACAATATTGCACATATATGACTGAAACTTAACGTATTTATTGGAAGTTCTCCCGAGAAGCTTGGTATTGCATTTGAGCAATATCGGTTCAGCGGTTCAAAAGTTATGAACGAAAATGTAAGCACACGTCAAAAATTCCAGTACACTGAAAGAATTATTGTTCATTATATCTATGAACAAATTTCATAAAACCAAATTCATAGAATCTATGAAACAATTCATTTGCTGAATGAATATTCATTAGTATTCTGAAATATTTCATAGAATTTTAATCATAGATTTTATTAAATTCATAGAAAAAATTCATAGAATTAATGAATGTCATTCATAGAAGAAAATGCCATCAATATGCCATTTAATTTTTTAAATAATTAAAATAATGTTACAATAATTAAAACAGTTGAATAAATTTATTAAAAAAATAAAAAAAAATAAAAAAAACATTAAAAAAAAATTTTCATTGCTGCCCTGACCGGGGCTGAAGTGGTAATTGTCGACGCCTTAGCTATCAGCGCCACCAAAGAAGAAAAATCTCGCCAACTAAAGCTTGGTTTTATAACGCTTCATTTTTGTAAAAACACAAAATATTTGTTTTCTACAAACACACACACAGCTTTTGGCAGAGCATTGTGACAGAGCAAAAACACAAACTCAATATGTTAGCAGAATATTATTCAAATTTGATTTTAAGTGTTGTTACTTGTTTATATAAATTAGGTAAGTGGTTAGAGACTAAGCTTCACGAACAAGAGGTTCTATGTTTGAATCTCGGTGGGGATAAGTTTAAAAAAAATGTAAATTTTTAAAAATAGAAAATTGTAAATAAATAAAATAATAAAAATAAATAAAAATAAAACAAAAAAAAAATAAAATTTAAATAATAAAAATAAAATAAATAAAAATAGAATTGAATAATATTTTTTTTTTCCATAGCCTATGAACTTTTTCATAGGTTTCTGGTTTCTATGAATTTGTTTCATAGATTCTATGAAGGGCATCATTGGCTCACTTCTAATGATTTTTTTCATAGAATCAATGTACGTTTTCATAGCCGTAATGAACAAAATTCTTTCAGTGTACATTCAACATAACCTAAAAATACAAATGCTTTAATTCGGCTTCTGGTTGACATATGTGAACATAATTGAACACCAAATGGTATTTAAACAAGTACGAACATATTTTTGGACAAAAAAAGAAAAAAATCGCGGATTTTTTTTTAACAAATTTTTTTTTCGCGGAAATTTTTTTTTTTTTAAAAAAAAAATTTTTTCAAGAGTAATTTCCTTTTAAATTAAGTTTTTTTTTTCAAGAGTAATTTCCTTTTAAATTAAGTTTTTTGCAATAATCTTTTTGAAATTGTGGAGGGTATCACTACATTCGGCAAGGCCGAATTTAACTTTTTTACTTGTTTTTTATTATAGTAGTCCCAGTTCGAAGTGCTTACATTCAATATACACTTTTTATTAATAACTATTGTGTAATGTTAAATACTGCACAATAATAGTGTGCGATTAATCGAATGCATACCACTGTAGTACTCTGTCATTGTGAATTCAGCTTAACAATGTTATAATTTATAATGAATTAATTCTAAGGAGATTAAAGTTCGTGAATCAAGAGGTTCCTTAACGCAAAAATTAATATGAAAAGGTAATTGCATGAATCCAAATTATTCTGAAATGCTCGATCAGGTAATGTCATCAGAATTTTTTTGAAAAAACGCTATGAATATCAACAATTTAGAAAAAAATGTGCTTAATACCTGGGAAGTTTTAAAAAGGAAAAAATTCCTCAGAATCTTAAAACTTTGTTGGTTTTTGTTACACAAAGAAAACAAATCTTTAAATTTCCAACTGAAATTCAGTTGATGCAGCCAAAATTCATTTGATGCAGTTGCATATTTATTTATTCAGTTTAGTAATACAAAGCCTTCCGGGACAAATATATTCGTATTGCATAGTAAACACAAAAAAATCTGAGTTCTTAAAACTAAAAACTAAAATTAAAAATATTATAATAAAAATCACAAATCCTATTGTATAGGTTGTCACAATTGAATATCAGTAGTAACGACTGATTTCGGTTGATGTAACTGGTTGACACAGCTGAATATAATAAAAGCAACCAAATTTTGAGTTGATGAAACTGAAAAATTCAGTTAGAAATTTATTTTTCTGTATATATTTTTTTGCACTGAAACGATCAAAACATTCAAACGAAGTTATTTAAAGTCAACTAAATTTTATGAAATATAACGACAACAGTTTTTGACAGTTGTTTTTTAGCAGTTGTTTTCGTAGAAATACTTATAGACACCACGTTCGTTAGTTTGACCAAAATTGTTTGAGCTTTAGAAACTCGTCAATGTTTCCCATAGAAAAGAACTTTCAGAGAGTCATTTCTACACCATTTACAGATTTATTTCGAAAATTCTACTTGTAATTCGAATATTCCATTTGTAATTCAAAGATTCCATTTCTAATTCGAAGATTCAACTTGTAATTCGAAGATTCCATTTGAAATTCGAAAATTCCATATGTAATTCGAAAACTCCAATTCGAAATAGATCAATTGATAATCGAAAAAGATCAATTGTAATTCGAAAAAGGTCAATTGTAATTCGAAAAAGATCAATGGTAATTCGAAAAAGATCAGTTGTAATTCGAAAAAGATCATTGGAAATTCAGTTGATATTTTTCGAAACACAATTGGAATCTTTGAGTTATAATTGATCTTTTCGAATTACAATTGATCTTTTTAAAATAACAATTGATCTATTTCAAATTACAATTGATCTTTTTGAATTACAATTGATTTTTTTCGAATAACAACTAATCTTTTTTGAATCAACGATTGATCTTTTTCAAATTAAAATTGTTTTTTTTCGAATAATAATTGATCTTTATCGTATACCAACTGATTTATTTCGAATTACATCTGTAAATGGAGAAGAAAAAAAACACAAAAAACTTGTTAAGAAAAAAATGGTCAACCTAATTATATATAAAAGTTTGGTGCATCCAAATATATAACTTATTTCCTGCAAAGGTAAAATAACGTTCTGTATCGAATTAAGTTGGCATATGTTCAACAGGATTCAAAATCAAGCATTTTGCAGTATTTAATTATATGACATCTGATACCCCCTCCAATACCGCCACATTTCTAATACCGCCCACATTTTGCAAGATGGTTTTAAATGACAAAACGACATTCAGTATAAAATTTTGCAAGCATGTGGTTGTTCGTGTTTTTATACCCTCCACTTAGTGATAGAGGGTATATATAAGTTTGTCATTCCGTTTGTAACTCATCGAAATATCGGCCTGGGACCCTATAAAGTATATATATTCATGATGCCCGATCGATTTTAAGACATTCTAGCGATGTCCGTCTGTCCGTCTGTCCGTCTGTCCGTCTGTCCGTCTGTCCGTCTGTCCGTCTGTCTGTCTGTTGAAAATGCTCTCGCGGACAAAATATTGCACAGAGATGACTGAAACTTAACATATATATTGGAAGTTCTCCCGAGAAGTTTGGTATTGCATTTGAGCGATATCGGTTCAGCGGTTCAAAAGTTATGAACGAAAATGTAAGCACACCTCAAAAATTTCAGTACATTCAACATAACCTAAAAACACAAAATGCTTTAATTCGGCTTCTGGTTGACATATGTGAACATAATTGAGCACCAAATGGTATTTAAACAAGTACAAACATATTTTTTGACAAAAAAAGAAAAAAATCGCGGATTTTTTTTTTACCAAAATTTTTTTTTGCGGAAATTTTTTTTCAATTTTTTTTTTCAAAAGTATTTTCCTTTTAAATAAAGTTGTTTGCAATAATCTTTTTGAAATTGTGGAGGGTATCACTACATTCGGCAAGGCCGAATTTAACTTTTTTACTTGTTTAACTTATTTTCAGTGTTGGCTACCCTTTCAATACCGCTACCGAATATTAACTACCGTTACCAATACCGAAATAAAAAAATTTAAATACCGTTACCAATAAAAAACCATTACCTTTATTCAGATTTTTACCGGTATTAAATCGGTTTTGTTTTTGTGTTCTTGAATTTTTGAATTTCGAGGAGAGCGCAGCGGGATTTTGTGCCATTGGATGTTACAATAATTGTGTAAAAATTTGAGTTAAATCGGAGAAAATTATACCTAGGTGCACGGAGGTCAAAGTTTCGAGAAAAAGCCAAAATGGCCAAATTTTTTAAAAAACTTAAAAAAATGAAAATTTTGTAAAAATAAACAAAACAAAATATTTTTTATTTAACTTTTACCCAATAATACTCAGAAAAAATTATATTAACTTTTTATGACTTTCAAACAAATTTTTTTGAAACACAAAATTACCAAACACGGAAATAAGTATTTTCGATTTTTTGAAAATTTTATTAAACAAAAAAATTAAATCTTGCTATTCTACAGCAATGGATTATTAAATACATTCTAATAAGAGATATACATTAATATAAGAGATAGAGCAAAATAGACAAATTTTGGGGATCACTATGAAAATTTCAAAAAAAAATTTATAAAATCTTTATTTGCCAATATTTCCTTAAATATAAGAGATAGAGCAAAATAGACGAAATTTGAGGATCAAAAAATTTCAAAAAATATAGTTTTGAATGAAAATCTTAATTTGCCATTATTTCCTTAAATATAAGAGATAGAGCAAAATAGACAAAATTTGAGGATCAAAAAATTTCAAAAAATATATTTTTGAATGAAAATTTTTTATAAAATCTTTATTTACCATTATTTCCTTAAATATAAGAGATAGAGCATAATAGACAAAATTTGGGAATCATTAAAAAATTTCAAAAAATATAGTTTTGAATGAAAATTTTTTATAAAATCTTTATTTACCATTATTTCCTTAAATATAAGAGATAGAGCAAAATAGACAAAATTTGGGAATCATTAAAAAATTTCAAAAAATATATTTTTGTATGAAATTTTTTATAAAATCTTCATTTGGCATTATTTCCTTAAATATAAGAGATAATGCAAAATAGACAAAATTTGGGGATCACTAAAAAAAAATTAAAAAAATATATTTTTGAATGAAATTTTTTAAGTAATCTTTATTTACCATTATTTCCTTAAATATAAGAGATAGAGCAAAATAGGCAAATTTTGGGAATCATTAAAAAATTTCAAAAAATATAGTTTTGAATGAAATTTTTTATAAAATCTTATTTGCCATTATTTTCTTAAATATAAGAGATAGAGCAAAATAGACAAATTTTGGGGATCACTATTAAAATTTAAAAAAAAAATTTATAAAATCTTTATTTGCCAATATTTCCATAAATATAAGAGATATTGACGAAATTTTTGGATCACTATCAAAAATTTCCAAAAATATATATTTGAATGAAATTTTTTATAAAATCTTTATTTGCCATTATTTCCTTAAATATAAGAGATAGAGCAAAACAGACAAAATTTGGCGATCACTAAAAAAAATGTTAAAAAATATATTTTTGTATGAAATTTTTTATAAAATCTTTATTTGCAATTATTTCCTAAAAAAATAAGATAGAGCAAAATAGACAAAATTTGAGGATCAAAAAATTTCAAAAAATATATTTTTATATGAATTTTTTTATAAAATCTTTATTTGCCATTTTTTCCTTAAATATAAGAGATAGAGCAAAATAGACGAAATTTGGGGATCACTATCAAAAATTTTAAAAAATATATTTTTGAATGAAATTTTTTTTAAAAAATTTATTTGCCATTATTTCTTTAAATATAAGAGATTAAGCAAAATAGACGAAATTTGGGAAATTTTTTATAAAATCTTTATTTGGCATTATTTCCTTAAATATAAGAGATAGAGCAAAATAGACGAAATTTGGGGATCATTAAAAAAACTTCAAAAAATATATTTTTGTATGAAATTTTTATAAAATCTTTATTTGGCATTATTTCCTTAAATATAAGAGATAGAGCAAAATTGACTAAATTTGGGAATCACTAAAAAATTTCAAAAAATATAGTTTTAAATGAAATTGTTTATAAAATCTTTATTTGCCATTATTTCCTTAAAGTTATCACCTGTCCAGGAAACAGCATCACATGTTGGTTTAAAAATAAATATCGGCAAGACGAAAACAATGCGAATAAACGTTAATAATGTACAACTGTTATCCGTTCAGAATCAATCGTTTGATGAAGTAGAGTCCTTCTGTTACCTGGGGAGCTTACTGGACAAAAGCGGTGGCTCCAAAGCCGACATGAAATCGGTGTGGAACTCATCGTTTATGTCAAGAAGGACGAAGTTAAAAATTTTTAATTCTAACATAAAATCCACGCTGTTGTATGGTTGCGAGACGTGAAATGCAACACCAAATGATATACACTCTATACAAGTTTTTGTTAATAAATGCTAAAGAAAGATTTTGCATATATTCTGGCCTATAACAATCCCAAATCATCGTCTCTGGTTAGAAACTGGGCAACAACCAATCCAAATTGAAATCCGCAAACGTAAATGGAATTAGATTGGACACACACTGCGTAAACAACCCAACGATATTGCTAAACAAGCCATAGAATGGAACCCGCAAGGCAGTAGACGTATAGGTAGACCATCACACACATGGATACGGCAAATTGAAGTTGAAATATCCCAATTACACATGAGTTGGAATGAAATCAAATACCATGCATCAGATCGAACTTATTGGAACAACCTTGTAGCGGCCCTATGCTCCTTGTAGGAGTAAAAGGAACAAATATATATATTTCCTTAAATATAAGAGATAAAGCAAAATAGACCAATTTTGGGGATCACTATCAAAATTTCAAAAAAAAATTTATAAAATTTTTTTTTTGCCAATATTTCCATAAATATAAGAGATAGAGCAAAATTGACGAAATTTTTGGATCACTATAAAAATTTCAAAAAATATATATTTGAATGGAATGTTTTATAAAAATTTATTTGCCATTATTTCCTTAAATATAAGAGATAGAGCAAAATAGACGAAATTTAGGGATCACTAAAAAAAATTTCAAAAAATATGTTTTTGTATGAAATTTTTTATAAAATCTTTATTTGCCATTATTTCCTTAAATATAAGAGATAGAGCAAAATTGACAAAATTTGGGGATCACTATCAAAATTTCAAAAAATATAGTTTTGAATGAAATTTTTTATAAAATCTTTATTTGCCATTATTTCCATAAATATAAGAGATAGAGCAAAATAGATAAATTTTGAGGATCACTATAAAAAATTTCAAAAAATATTTTTTGTATGAAATTTTTTATAAAATCTTTATTTGCCATTTTTTCCTTAAATATAAAAGATAGAGCAAAATAGACGAAATTTGGGGATCACTATAAAAAAATTTAAAAAATATATTTTTTAATTGAAATTTTTTTTAAAAAATTTATTTGCCATTATTTCCTTAAATATAAGAGATTGTTGCTCAATAAAATAGACGAAATTTGGGAAATTTTTTATAAAATCTTTATTTGGCATTATTTCCTTAAATATAAGAGATAGAGCAAAATAGACAAAATTTGGGAATCATTAAAAAAATTTCAAAAAATATATTTTTGTAAGAAATTTTTTGTAAAATATTTATTAGCCATTATTTAAGTTGATGATTGCCAAAGGTGAGGGCTCACCAAGAGCCTGCATCTTGGCGAAAAATGGCTTAAATATATTCTTTTTATCAACTTTTAGTGATATGGATGTTACAGCGGCTAGCTTAGAGCTTCATGGGAAATCTATTTGGCTCGCCTCTGCGTATTTTCCTAATCCGGGGCCAATACCCCCGGAGAAGGTTGGCGGTCTGATTCGGGAGTCTGAATCTAGGGGACACCAGTTACTAGTGTGCTGTGATGCTAATGCACATCATTCGATATGGGGTAGTACAGACACAAATGATAGAGGCGAATCACTTTTGGAGTTTTTGTTAAGCACTAACCTGTATATTTGTAACAAGGGTAGTGAACCAACTTTCGTTACAAGTACGCGGCAAGAGGTTCTTGACGTAACACTTGTATCAGATACATTGTCTGACAGAATTGATGACTGGAGAGTTTTGGAAGAGCATTCTTTCTCAGATCATCGCTACATTGAGTTTTTACTCAGGGAGCGTGCCCCGGTTGAGACAGTCTCTAGAAATCTGAGAAGAACAAACTGGGTGAAATATAGGGAGACTTTTTCTTTGCTTTTGGATGAAGTACCCCTATCTGAACCGCATAGTTTAGCGGAAATTGACTGTCTGGTTGACCATATAACAAATGTTTGTAATAGGTGCCTGGATGCGTCTTGCCCTTCTGCAAAGCCTAGAGGGAAAAAAAAGCCACCTTTGTGGTCAAATGAGTTGCAGACGAGCAGAGATTCCTGCAGAAAGCTCTTTAATAAGGCTAAATTTTCAAGAGCGGACGAGGACTGGTCTGCATACAGGCTGCAACTTAAGAGTTATAAAAAGATGATCAGAAATGCAAAATGTGATTCTTGGAAAAACTTCTGTGGAAACATAGAAGACGTTTCTGAGTCATCCAGGCTGCGCAAGGTTCTGGCTTCTTCTCCTTGCACCCTAGGATACCTGAAAGATCCTAATGGGGTGTGGTCTTCCTCCAGTGGAGAGTCGCTGGATCTCCTTTTAAACACGCATTTTCCGGGCAATTCCATGACGCCGTTTCAAGCTTTGGAACGTTCTGACGCCCAAGCATCTGAAATTGCTTCGGAAATAATAAATATGCCAACATTAATCTGGGCGATAAAAAGCTTCAGGCCCTATAAATCCCCGGGACCTGATGGTATAATCCCGGCTGAGTTGCAGCAAGTGTTGGACTATATAGCCCCGTTGCTGTATAATCTATACACAGCATGCATCAACTGGTCGTATATTCCTTTAAAATGGAGGGATACCAGAGTCGTATTTATCCCGAAGGCTGGGAAAAGTTCCCACACAGCTCCGAAGGATTTCAGACCAATTAGTCTGTCTTCTTTTTTGTTAAAGACAATGGAACGAATGATAGACTCATATTTGCGTAGAGTGATTGACCCGAGGTTGCTTTCGACAAAGCAACATGCATACAGCAAGGGACGATCAACGGAAACAGCTCTTCATGAGCTCGTTGGTACCATCGAGAGATCCCTTTCGGTAAAGGAGTACACTATGGTGGCCTTTCTTGATATTGAGGGGGCTTTTAATAATGTCATTCCAGAATCGATAGTATTGGCATTGTCTGGTCTGGGAGTAAAGCGTGAAATCGTTTTAATGGTGGAAAACCTACTTGCCAATAGACGTATAACGTCTGAATTGGGAGCGTCCGTCATATCTCGATTTGTCAATAGGGGAACACCACAAGGAGGTGTTCTTTCGCCGCTTCTTTGGAACCTGGCACTGAATTCAATGCTACTATCTCTAGAAGCACGTGGTTGTCATGTTATCGCATATGCTGACGATGTCGCGATAGCGGTAAAGGGGAAGCATCTGCCAACATTGCGGGACATTCTTCAGGGTTCTCTGAAAGATCTGTCTAAATGGGCAAGAGACTGTGGTCTTGGAGTTAATCCCAGTAAAACAGAGCTTGTTTTGTTTACAAGGAAAAATAAGATTCCTGCTTTTGATCCTATTTCTCTGGACGGTACTGAAATCACCTTCTCAGATGGAGCCAAGTATCTTGGAGTATTTCTAGATAGGAAGCTGAATTTCAGGCGTAATATTGAGGAACGGGTGAGAAAAGCAACGATTGCTTTGTATTCCTGTAAAAGGGCCATTGGAAAACGATGGGGTTTTAGCCCTCAAGTCGTTCATTGGATCTATACAGCAGTGGTGCGTCCAATTTTGCTGTATGGAATCATTGTCTGGTGGCCTGCTTTGGAAACAAAAGCGAACTTTGTCTTTATCACGAAGGTACAGAGAATGGCGTCAATGTGCATCACTGGTGCTCTTCGTACTACACCTACGGCTGCATTAGAAATCCTCCTTCACCTGATACCCTTGGACATATTGGGTAGGCAGTATGCGGCTGCGTCGGCAATTCGACTTAATAGCACGCTGCAATGGAGAAGCAGTGATTGTGGCCATAGCGCGATCTTGAAAAAGATAACAATACCACAAAATGTGGACTGTGCTCCCTCTTTGAGCGTCTTTGAGCGCCACTTTACCACTATGATACCATCCAGGGAGTCTTGGATGGGGGATACTCCGGGTAGTGGAGCTACCATAAATTTTTACACAGATGGATCGAGGCTGCACGAACAAGTGGGCTTTGGGGTCTATTCGGAAGAGCTTGGATTGAGCCTGGCTCGTAGATTGCCAGATCATTGCAGTGTTTACCAGGCAGAGATGCTGGCGATAAAGGAAGTGGCTGACTGGTTGAGCTGCAATGTCTTGTCTACAACCGCAGTCAACATCTATACTGACAGTCAAGCCGCGGTCAAGTCCCTGGATTCAATGTTTCTGAAAACAAGATCTGCCCTTAACTGCCGCACGTCTTTAAATGAGATGGCCAAGCAGTTTAACATACGACTCATATGGGTCCCAGGGCACAGAGACATTCCAGGGAATTGCAAAGCCGATGAGCTTGCAAGACTAGGAACTACCTTACAGGTTCCAACAGAATTGGAATGTGTTGGTATGCCTCTAGAAACTTGCAAGCAAAACCTACGGCTTTGTTCTGCGACGGAGACTAATCAAAGATGGGCAAATGGATGGACGTGTGAGACAACACGACTGATTTGGCCTTCTCTTAATCAGGGGCGCACAAGTGAGCTGATATCGCTTCCAAGAGGAGATATTTCGACGGTGGTTTCTATAATTACCGGACACTGTCTTATAGGGAAGCACGCAGAGCGGTTAAATGTGCCGTCGAATGACTTTTGCCGAAGTTGCATGGATGAAGAGGAGTTGGAAACTATCGAACACTTTATTTGCCATTGCCCGACACTTTCTGGTCAGCGACTTGCTTCACTGGGATCTAGGGAGCTGTACGATCTTTCTGATTTGTCGGATGTCAAAATTCAACATCTAAGGAGTTTCATAAGAAGCTCAAACTGGTTTAACGACAGGGACTAGTAGGGAAACCTATTACGATCCCGTGGTATCACAATGGACCTCAGAGTCTACGTGTGTTGACGTAAAACGTCAGCAGCCACTTACAACCTAACCTAACCTAACCTTCCTTAAATATACGAGATAGAGCAAAATTAACCAAATTTGGGTATCACTATCAAAATTTCAAAAAATATAAATATAAGAGATAGAGCAAAATTGACGAAATTTTTGGATCACTATCAAAAATTTCAAAAAATATATTTTTGTATGAAATTTTTTATAAAATCTTTATTTGCTATTATTTCCTTAAATATAAGAGATAGAGCAAAATAGACAAAATTTTTTATAAATTCTATATTTGCCATTATTTACTTTAATATAAGAGATAGAGCAAAAGAGACGAAATTTGGGGATCACTACAAAAAATTTCAAAAAATATATTTTTGAATGAAATTTTTTATATAATCTTTCTTTGCCATTAGTTTCTTAAATATAAGAGATAGAGCAAAATAGACAAAATTTGGGGATCACTACAAAAATTTCAAAAAATATATTTTTGTATGAATTTTTTATAAAATCTTTATTTGCCATTATTTCCTTATATATAAGAGATAGAGCAAAATATACAAAATTTGGGGATCACTATAAAAAATTTCAAAAAATATATTTTTGAATGAAATTTTTTATATAATCTTTCTTTGCCATTAGTTTCTTGAATATAAGAGATAGAGCAAAATAGACAAAATTTGGGGATCACTAAAAAAAATTTACAAAATATATTTTTGAATGAAATTTTTTATAAAATCTTTATTTGCCATTATTTCCTTAAATATAAGAGATAGAGCAAAATAGACGAAATATGGAAATCGTTAAAAAAAATTTCAAAAAATATATTTTTGTATGAAATTTTTTATAAAATCTTTATTTGGCATTATTTCCTTAAATATAAGAGATAGACCAAAATAGACGAGATTTAAGGATCACTATCAAAAATTTCAAAAAATATATTTTTGAATGAAATTTTTTAAATAATCTTTATTTGCCATGAAAATTTTTATAAAATCTTTTTTTGCCATTATTTACAGCCAAACTTACGGTTCGGTCGTGTCTAATTAAGCTGCGGCCAAATATAAAAAAACAAATCGTTTCCATTGTGTATCCCACCTTTAGTTCACTGCTAAAGCGTAATTTCCATAACGCTTATCATTGCAAATCCTTCATTTTATGGATTACTGCATCGTGTTCAGTGATTTTTAAAATTGAAATTCTTATAAAATAAAAACTTTTGAGTAAAACAAAAAAAATATCTGATAGAGACAGAAAAAAAAACATAAAAAATTGTGTTGGTGAAATTTTAATTAATAAAATAAATAAACACCAGCTGACCGTGTCTTACAAAATAGTGGTATAGGGTTGCCAAATTTTATTTATATTATTCACTGTTGGCAATGCCATGAATGCAACGAACTGCATTACCGGCACTAGTAACCCAGTGAGAAATATTTAATAATGGATGATCTGAAAAATCAAACAATAAAAATACAAAAATTAGAACAAAATAATGCCGAACTCGTTGAAAAAAACAGTCAATATGAAATAATTTGTAGTCAGTTATGTAATGAAATTGATTTACTTAAATCGCAATATTCTGACCAGCGGCGTCTGCTTAACCAAAATCAAGAAAACCAACAACAATCAATAATTCAACAACAACTATACGAAACAGATGAGGATGACCTCGAAACTGAAATTGGGCGTTTTAACCGAAAACCAGAAATTGATTTTAATCCATCAACCAGCAAAAATCAACCAGAACTTAATTGGAACCTAGTCTCAAATAAGAAAAGAATCAGGGAAAGTCCAGAACATACTAAAGGTAGTGCTAAGCAATATAAGTCCCAATCTTATTGGCTCGAAACCGAAAAGACCTATACAAATCGATTTGCACCACTTCAAGATGAAATCGCTAAAGAAAATGAAGTCCCTTTTAATAAGCGTCCAACAAAACCTCCACCTTTATTTGTAGACAAAGTCGAAAATATTCAGCCATTATTTTCTCTTCTTAAAGAGCATGTCGATGGACAATATGACCTGAGAACTCTTAAGGATGACCAGGTCAAAATCTTACCCAAAACTCATGAGAGTTATCAAAAAATTGTCAAGGAACTTGAAATCAAGAAAACAGAATTTTACACTTATAAACCAAAAACTGAAAGAGGGTTTAAAGTCATATTAAGAGGTATGCATCCGTCTATAGATACTGAAGAACTTAAGCAGGAGCTTCTTGCTCTTGGTCACGAAGTAACTAATAACTGGAATGTTAAAAAAAGATGCTCAAACCAGCCACTTCCACTATTCGAAATTGAGCTGAAGACAAACCCAAATAATAAAACTATATACTCCGTAAAAACGCTAATGTGCAGTCAAATAAACTTTGAGCCTCCAAGAACAAAGAAGAATATTCCCCAATGTTCAAACTGTCAGCAATACGGACATACAAGATCATTCTGCAGGAGAAAACCAATATGTATCAAATGTGCTGGTAATCACCATTCTAAATCATGCGAACGAAAAAACTGGTCAGATCAAGTTAAATGTGCGCTCTGTAGTGGAAATCATCCAGCAAATTATAAAGGCTGCCAAATTTTTAAACAAATTCAAAAAATTCACAAACCACCCATGAGAAATCGTGAGTTACGCCCTTCAAATGACGCCGAACCTTCCCCCGAGAATCAGCAAGAACATCGGCCACAAAATACACATCTACCACGCCCAACAAACGCAACAGGTAATATATCTTATGCAAGTATAACTCGAAACCCTTCTAGCAATTTGCAACCGGAAAATACTTCTCATTCACAACAACAACCTACAATGCAAAATGCTCAGCCAATAAAAAAAACCTCAGCTCCAAATGAAATGAGTGAAATGCTAAATATGCTTAATCAATTGATGCAGCAGATGTCAAACCTTATAATGAATCTAACATCTAAGTTTATTCAAAATGGATTGCCTTAAAATAGCTTTTTGGAATGCAAATGGTCTAGCCCAACACACGCTAGAGGTAAAATCATTTTTAATAACAAATCAAATAGATATATTCCTTATATCTGAAACTCATTTCACTCAAAAAAACCACTTTTACATACCCCAATACAAGTTTTACCAAGTAATGCATCCTGATGAAACAGCTTATGGTGGATCAGCCATTTTAATAAAAAATACCATCAAACACCATGAAGGTATTCCTTTTCGTTCTAACGAATTCCAAGCTACAAATTTAATTGTTGAAGATTGGCATGGACCAGTAACCATATCCTCTGTTTACAGCCCACCTTAACACAACATCAAAAAAGATACGTATAAAGAATTTTTCAAAAAGTTAGGAAACAGGTTCTTAGCATGTGGCGACTACAACGCAAAACATACAGTCTGGGGATCTAGATTAATAACAACCAAAGGTAGACAACTATATTCCGCAATTAAAGATCTTAGCTTAAATGTTACATTTCCTGATTCACCCACATACTGGCCCACAGACCTAAACAAGATCCCTGACCTTATTGATTTCTGTGTATCAAAAGGAATGCCACCCAAATTTCAAAAATGCGAATCCTGCTTTGACTTATCATCAGATCATTCGCCGGTAATATTGCATATAAAACATAACTTTAGCAATGTTGAACAACCATGTAAACTTCATACCAAAAAAACTGATTGGAGTCGTTATCGTTTCCTTATAAGTAAAAATGTAGTCACACAACTTCCACTTAAAACCTATGAGGATATTACAGATGTTGTGGAACATCTTGTAAATACAATACAACAATCAGCTTGGAACTCCACTCCACAGTATAGCTACACGAACATTCCTAAGTGTTCCATCGAAATTCGAAATAAAATATCAAAAAAACGTAAAGCTAGAAAGCGTTGGCAAACAACAAAATCTCCAGGTGATAAAACTATTTTAAATAAACTAACTGCGGAATTAAAAATGCTACTTAAGGATGAAAAAGATAAAAAATTTGAAGCAGACATGCAAAATCTGGATTGTACAAAATCTACAGATTTTTCGTTATGGAAAATAACTAATAAAGTTAAACAGCAGCATAAAGTAAATCATCCTGTTCGCAAGACTGATAATAACTGGACTAAAAGCAACCAGGATAAGGCAAACACTTTTGCCAATTATTTGAAAGAAGTATTTACCCCAAATAAACTAGAAAATAATGATGAAGTCCCCGAACAAATCAAAAAATTTTTAAATGAAACCCATCAACTTGATTTACCGATTAAAAAATTTACAAAAACTGAAGTTTATAACGTAATCAGCAAATTAAAAATAAATAAAGCTCCAGGATATGATTTAATCACAGCAAAGGCATTAAAAGAACTGCCAGAAAAAGGTATAACGCTTTTAACTTATATATACAATGCTTGCATAACTTACTCCTTCGTACCAACCCAATGGAAAGTTGCACAAATAACAATGATACAGAAACCCGGAAAGCCAGCCGAGCAACTTACTTCCTACCGTCCAATAAGTTTGCTGCCTCTTCTTTCAAAGGTTCTCGAGTCTTTATTTCTTAAGAGACTGACACCCATTATTGAATCGAAAGGACTTATTCCAACGCACCAATTTGGATTTCGAAAACAACACGGAACCATAGAACAAGTTCATCGTTTAGTTGAAACCATTCATGAAACATTTGAGAAAAAACAGTACTGCACAGCAGTGTTTTTAGACATATCCCAAGCCTTCGATAAAGTGTGGCATGATGGTTTACTATTTAAAATCAAGAAAATCCTACCTATAAATTTCTATTTATTTACCAAATCATACCTACAAAACCGCTTGTTTTTTGTTAAAGAAGAAGGTGATATAAGCGATTTAAATACAATATCTGCAGGAGTTCCCCAAGGTAGCGTTATGGGACCCACACTTTATCTACTTTACACTTCCGACCTTCCCCAGTCTGAAGGTGTCATCATCGGAACTTTTGCAGATGATACAGCTGCATTAGCTGTAGACAAAAATCATGAACACGCATCATTAACTCTTCAAAAATGTCTTAATGATATATCATCATGGCTTAAAATTTGGCGTATAAAAGCAAACGAGTCGAAATCTGTCCAAGTTACATGTACACTTAATCGTCAGACATGCCCTCCTATCAAATTAAATGACACTGAAATTCCTCAAAAGGAAGAAGCGAAATATCTTGGAATTCACCTAGATAAAAAGTTAACGTGGAAAAAACACATTCAAACCAAACGTAAAGCTTTAGATATCCAACTAAGAAAATTCGGGTTTCTAATTGATTCCGGACTCTCCATTGAAAACAAGCTAACAATATATAAATGTATTCTCAAACCTATTTGGACCTATGGCATCCAGTTGTGGGGCACCGCCTGCACCTCAAACATTGAAATTCTTCAACGTTTTCAATCAAAAACAATTCGAAGAATTGTTGACGCACCTTGGTATGTAACAAATAATCAACTCCACAAAGATCTCAAAATACCTTCCATAAAAGACGAAATTAAAACTCATCTGGCATCATACAAAAATAGAATTGAACAACATCCAAACCCATTTGCATCCAACCTCATGAGAAATACCACAACTTTCTTAAGATTAAAGCGCAGAGCTCCTCAAGACTTAATAAGATGAAACTATTTCCATTCAAAATGGAGACATACAATTCTTTAAATAGCCATAGTAAAACCTTTTTAACATCATGGTATGATCACTGGATCATAACCATTTAGAAGAAAAAAAAAATATTATATTTATATATTTAACTCAAATCTAATGTTTAATATCAAAAAGTGATAGATTGCATTAATAAAGAAATTAAAAAAAAAAAAAAAAAAAAAAAAAAGTATTTACTTAAATATAAGAGATAGGCCAAAATAGACGAGATTTGGGGATCACTATCAAAAATTTCAAAAAATATATTTTTTAATGAAATTTTTTATAAAATCTTTAATTGCCATTATTTCCTTAAATATAAGAGATAGAGCAAAATAGACGAAATTTGGGAAATGTTTTATAAAATCTTTATTTGGCATTATTTCCTTAAATATAAACGAAATTTGGGGATCACTAAAAAAATTTCAAAAAATATATTTTTGTATGAAATTTTTCATTATATCTTTATTTGCCATTATTTCCTTAAATATAAGAGATAGAGCAAAATAGACGAAATTTGGGGATCATTAAAAAAATTTCAAAAAATATATTTTTGAATGAAATTTTTTATAAAATCTTTATTTGGCATTATTTCCTTAAATATAAGAGATAGAGCAAAATAGACGAAATCTGGGGATCACTATCAAAAATTTGAAAAAATATATTTTTGAAAATTTTTTATAAAATCTTTATTTGCCATTATTTCCTTAAATATAAGTGATAGAGCAAAATAGACAAAATTTAGGAATCACTTTCAAAAATTTCAAAAAACATATTTTTGAAAATTTTTTATAAAATCTTTATTTGCCATTATTTCTTTAAATATAAGAGATAGAGCAAAACAGACAAAATTTGGGGATCACTATCAAAAATTTCAAAAAATATAGTTTTGAATGAAATTTTTTATAAAATCTTTAATCTTTTTGCCATTATTTCCTTTGCCATTAGACGAAATTTGGGGATCATTAAAAAAATTTCAAAAAATATATTTTTGAATGAAATTTTTTATAAAATCTTTATTTGCCATTAGTTCCTTAAATATAAGAGATAGAGCAAAATAGACGAAATTTAGGGATCACTATCAAAATTTTTTATAAAATCTTTATTTGCCATTATTTCCTTTGCCATTAGACGAAATTTGGGGATCATTAAAAAAATTTCAAAAAATATATTTTTGAATGAAATTTTTTATAAAATGTTTATTTGGCATTATTTCCTTAAATATATGAGATAGAGCAAAATAGACGAAATCTGGGGATTTTTTTTTTTTTTTTTTTTTTTTTTATTATTATTTTTTGCAATATTTATACCTCGCTCAATTCATTCAATTTTAACATGTTAATTGGGCCTCAGCGCCACTTGGGCATTATTGAGGCTAAGCTGGCAATTCTATATTAAAATAAACTTATAAAAAAAGGTATAAATTCTTATATAAAAAAAATATAAATATATATATAGGTGATATATAATATAATACATATACTATAATAGGTATGAAAAAAAAAATGTGAATATAGCATAATAAACTAATTAAAAGTTGTTAAAAAGAAAAAAAGGGGTTTGTAACAAAAAATGTATTTGTTAATAAACAAATTAAACTTTTTTTTTAAAAAAAAGATACATAAAATTTGTATAATATTTTTAAAGATTCAACTTAATTCAAACAATAAAAATTTTTTTGCTCCGATAATTAAACTTTTAAACTTATAACTTCCTCTCTTAATAAAGTGTGTATTACACAGGCGACAAATATGGAATTTGCTCATCTTCTTCACTATCACTTGAATATTTTTGAAAATTTTTTATAAAATCTTTATTTGCCATTATTTCCTTAAATATAAGAGATTGAGCAAAATTGACGAATTAAAAATTTCAAAAAATATATTTTTGAATGAAATTTTTTTTGAAATCTTTATTTGTCATTATTTCCTTAAATATAAAAGATAGAGCAAAATAGACGAAATTTGGGGATCATTAAAAAAAATTTCAAAAAATATACTTTTGTATGAAATTTTTTATAAAATCTTTATTTGTTTTTATAAAATCTTTATTTGCCATCATTTCCTTAAATATAAGTGTTCAAGTATGAACATGGGTTTTATTTCATATTTTATTGTTTAAATAAACACATTATTGTATCTTTAGTTTCTAGTAAAAGGGATCGTTAAAATCCCAAAATACATTTTAATGAGTATGGATTTTCCTACAATTAGAAAACTCCGTATTCTAAGCATGTAGTTTGCTTAATGTATGTATATAGACTACCTGCTTACAACAGGCAGTCATTATGATAGTTCTAGTTTAGTTTTAAGATTTTATATTTTGTAAATAGGTTCTATTTTTATATTTAATAAATCAGTATTCAGTATTCCAGAAATACTCAACCGAGTATCATAAAGATATTCAGCGAGTGACTTACAACCACTCGTACAAAATAAAAAGGTTTTGTTTTAATTAGTACTCATTTCCTTTTTATACATTTTGGTCCTGTATTGTTTCCTCTAAATGAGATACAGGCGACGGTTACTGGTTTTCTGCAGCTCCCTGTATCTCATTTAGAGGAAACAATACAGGACCAAAATGTATAAAAAGGAAATGAGTACTAATTAAAACAAAACCTTTTTATTTTGTACGAGTGGTTGTAAGTCACTCGCTGAATATCTTTATGATACTCGGTTGAGTATTTCTGGAATACTGAATACTGATTTATTAAATATAAAAATAGAACCTATTTACAAAATATAAAATCTTAAAACTAAACTAGAACTATCATAATGACTGCCTGTTGTAAGCAGGTAGTCTATATACATACATTAAGCAAACTACATGCTTAGAATACGGAGTTTTCTAATTGTAGGAAAATCCATACTCATTAAAATGTATTTTGGGATTTTAACGATCCCTTTTACTAGAAACTAAAGATACAATAATGTGTTTATTTAAACAATAAAATATGAAATAAAACCCATGTTCATACTTGAACATTCTGCGGGAGGCCAAAAGATAAAGAATGATATGTAATAAAATAATTATGAAATTAGTATGCACAGTAATTATAAAAATTAAATGTTAAAAAACTGAATTATTATATAAACTTGATGTTACTTAATTGTCAAAATATGCTATGCCGGTGATATGGTGTATTTCTTTCTTGTCTTATACAATCGGGGAAATATAGACTGTAGAAGCAATTCTGATTTGATAAGTTCTTCAAGTATCTTGCGGTAACCGTAGACCCATTCTTGATTAAACACGTAGCTTTGTTGAATAGATGGCCTGGTTGTTTTTGGTGGTGATGAAGAATCAAATGGTGACATAACTACCGAAACAGCTTCACTTTCTTCTGTTGTGGTTTTTTGTAGCGTATGTTTTGAAGTTGTAGTTACCGAAGTTAATTGTAAATGTGAGGAGAGATTACACGTCCTTTCTTCTATAACATTAGTAATAATAAAATCTGTCATGAGTGAAGAAGCGTTGGCTATTTGCGGTTCCTCATTGACTGGAGTTTTGTTGATATCATCAATAACCAATTTTTCATTTTGTTGAGTTTGTGTGGGTTTATATGATATGGGGGTGGTATTCTCTTTAGCACCGGTATCAGATGTATTAGTTAAAACTTTGACATTCATTCTTGTAGTCTTTGCTGAGTTATCAACAATCTCCATAGTCATAGCAGAAGATCCATCTGAGCTGGTGTCTATAAATTCAACATCATCAATGTTTACTTCAGAAGTTTGTTGCACCCACTCTAGTTCCTCACTTTCAATAACTTCTGAATATAGTTGTGGATTACCATGATGAGCTTGGCGAAACCACTCATTAACCTCTTTGTATTCATGCATATAATTTTTGGCTTCTGTGATCTTAGCATGAAAGAGTTCTTTTAGCTGGAAGTTAACACTCTCGCCTCGAGAAAGAAGCTCATTATTGTTGCGTAAATATATATTCCAATTCACCTCGATGATGGCGAGAAGATCATCGATGTCACTTGCCTGGATTTTATCCGTCATCACTTTTTCGCAAATTTCGGAAATTTCTTCTTCGATTTGCCGTTGTACGGCATAAATTAAATCAGTGTGCTCCATTAGAGCACCTTCTTTGGTGTGGTCCGAGTTTGATTGAAACTCGCGTTGCAATTGCTCCTGCTTTTGTTGTTGCATTTGTTGCTGCATTTGTTGTTGCATAAGCAATATCTGTCGCTGCATTTTTTCTTCAAATTGAGATGCAGGCGACGTTTGCTGGGTTCCTGCAGCCCCCTGTGGTGCAGTACTTGCCAGTGAATGGGTTCCTGCAGCCCCCTGTGGTGCAGTACTTTCCAGTGATTGTTGCTGGGTTCCTGAGTCACCATGTGGTGCAGTACTTGCCAGTGACTGGGTTCCTGCAGCCCCCTGTGGTGCAGTACTTTCCAGTGATTTTTGCTGGGTTCCTGAATCACCATGTGGTGCAGTACTTGCCAGTGTATATTGATAATGGGTTCCTGAATCACCCTGTGGTGCAGTACTTGCCATTATTTTGGGCTGTGTTCCTACAGCTTCCGGGTGTGTAGATGGTTCCGCTATTTTGGGATGTGTTCCTACAGCTTCCTGGCGTGTAGTTGGTGCCGCTATTCTGGGCTGTTCTTCTGCAGCTTCGTCAAGTGCAGTATCAGCCAGTTAAAGATTTTTTATTTTCTTTTCCCGTTCGAGACGTGTGTCCAGGACATCCATACGTCACCGATCCGGTTCGAAGGACCAAAATGTATAAAAAGGAAATGAGTACTAATTAAAACAAAACCTTTTTATTTTGTACGAGTGGTTGTAAGTCACTCGCTGAATATCTTTATGATACTCGGTTGAGTATTTCTGGAATACTGAATACTGATTTATTAAATATAAAAATAGAACCTATTTACAAAATATAAAATCTTAAAACTAAACTAGAACTATCATAATGACTGCCTGTTGTAAGCAGGTAGTCTATATACATACATTAAGCAAACTACATGCTTAGAATACGGAGTTTTCTAATTGTAGGAAAATCCATACTCATTAAAATGTATTTTGGGATTTTAACGATCCCTTTTACTAGAAACTAAAGATACAATAATGTGTTTATTTAAACAATAAAATATGAAATAAAACCCATGTTCATACTTGAACAATAAGAGATAGAGCAAAATAGACGAAATTTGGGGATCACTATCAAAAATTTCAAAAAATATATTTTTGAATGAAATTTTTTATAAAATCTTTATTTGCCATTATTTCCTTAAATATAAGAGACAGAGCAAAATAGACGAAATTTGGGGATCACTTTCAAAAATTTCAAAAAATATATTTTTGTATGAAATTTTTCATAAAATCTTTATTTGCCATTATTTCCTTAAATATAAGAGATAGAGCAAAATAGACGCAATTTGAGGATCATTGAAAAAAATTCAAAAAATATATTTTTGAATGAAATTTTTTATAAATACTTTATTTGGCATTATTTCCTTAAATATAAGAGATAGAGCAAAATCTATTTTGCTCAAAATTTGAGGATCACTATAAAAAATTTCAAAAAATATATTTTTGTATGAATTTTTTTATAAAATCTTTAATTGCCATTATTTACTTAAATATAAGAGATAGACCAAAATAGACGAGATTTGGGGATCACTATCAAAAATTTCAAAAAATATATTTTTGAATGAAATTTTTTATAAAATCTTTAATTCCCATTATTTCCTTAAATATAAGAGATAGAGCAAAATAGACGAAATTTGGGAAATTTTTTATAAAATCTTTATTTGGCATTATTTCCTTAAATATAAGAGATAGAGCAAAATAGACGAAATTTGGGGATCACTAAAAAAATTTCAAAAAATATATTTTTGTATGAAATTTTTCATAAAATCTTTATTTGCCATTATTTCCTTAAATATAAGAGATACAGCAAAATAGACGAAATTTGGGGATCATTAAAAAAATTTCAAAAAATATATTTTTGAATGAATTTTTTTATAAAATCTTTATTTGGCATTATTTCCTTAAATATAAGAGATAGAGCAAAATAGGCGAAATCTGGGGATCACTATCAAAAATTTCAAAAAATATATTTTTGAAAATTTTTTATAAAATCTTTATTTGCCATTATTTCCTTAAATATAAGAGATAGAGCAAAATAGACAAAATTTGGGGATCACTTTCAAAAATTTCAAAAAACATGTTTTTGAAAATTTTTTATAAAATCTTTATTTGCCATTATTTCCTTAAATATAAGAGATAGAGCAAAATAGACAAAATTTGGGGATCACTTTCAAAACTTTCAAAAAATATATTTTTGAATGAAATTTTTTATAAAATCTTTATTTGCCATTAGTTCCTTAAATATAAGAGATAGAGCAAAATAGACGAAATTTAGGGATCACTATCAAAAATTTCAAAAAATATAGTTTTGAATGAAATTTTTTATAAAATCTTTATTTGCCATTATTTCCTTTGCCATTAGACGAAATTTGGGGATCATTAAAAAAATTTCAAAAAATATATTTTTGAATGAAATTTTTTATAAAATGTTTATTTGGCATTATTTCCTTAAATATATGAGATAAAGCAAAATAGACGAAATCTGGGGATTACTATCAAAAATTTCAAAAAAAATATTTTTGAAATTTTTTTTTAAAATCTTTATTTGCCATTATTTCTTTAAATATAAGAGATAGAGCAAAATAGACAAAATTTGGGGATCACTTTCAAATCTTTATTTGCCATTATTTCCTTAAATATAAGAGATAGATCAAAATTGACGAATTAAAAATTTCAAAAAATATATGAAATCTTTGTTTGTCATTATTTCCTTAAATATAAAAGATAGAGCAAAATAGACGAAATTTGGGGATCATTAAAAACAATTTCAAAAAATATATTTTTGTATGAAATTTTTTATAAAATCTTTATTTGCCATTATTTCCTTAAATATAAGAGATAGAGCAAAATGGACGAAATTTGGGAATCATTAAAAAAATTTCAAAAAATATATTTTTGAATGAAATTTTTTATAAAATCTTTATTTGCCATCATTTCCTTAAATATAAGAGATAGAGCAAAATAGACGAAATTTGGGGATCACTATCAAAAATTTCAAAAAATGTATTTTTGAATGAAATTTTTTATAAAATCTTTATTTGCCATTATTTCCTTAAATATAAGAGATAGAGCAAAATTGACGAAATTTGGGGATCACTTTCAAAAATTTAAAAAAATATATTTTTGAATGAAATTTTTTATAAAATCTTTATTTGCCATTATTTCCTTAAATATAAAAGATAGAGCAAAATAGACGAAATTTGGGGATCATTAAAAACAATTTCAAAAAATATATTTTTGTATGAAATTTTTTATAAAATCTCTATTTGCCATTATTTCCTTAAATATAAGAGATAGAGCAAAATGGACGAAATTTGGGAATCATTAAAAAAATTTCAAAAAATATATTTTTGAATGAATTTTTTATAAAATCTTTATTTGCCATTATTTACTTAAATATAAGAGATAGACCAAAATAGACGAGATTTGGGGATCACTATCAAAAATTTCAAAAAATATATTTTTGAATGAAATTTTTTATAAAATCTTTATTTGCCATGAAAATTTTTATAAAATCTTTTTTTGCCATTATTTACTTAAATATAAGAGATAGACCAAAATTGACCAAATTTGGGGATCACTATCAAAATTTCAAAAAATATAAATATAAGAGATAGAGCAAAATAGACAAAATTTGGTGATCACTACAAAAATTTCAAAAAATATATTTTTGTATGAATTTTTTATTTGCCATTATTTCCTTATATATAAGAGATAGAGCAAAATATACAAAATTTGGGGATCACTATAAAAAATTTCAAAAAATATATTTTTGAATGAAATTTTTTATATAATCTTTCTTTGCCATTAGTTTCTTGAATATAAGAGATAGAGCAAAATAGACAAAATTTGGGGATCACTAAAAAAAATTTAAAAAATATATTTTTGAATGAAATTTTTTATAAAATCTTTATTTGCCATTATTTACTTAAATATAAGAGATAGAGCAAAATAGACGAAATATGGGGATCGTTAAAAAAAATTTCAAAAAATATATTTTTGTATGAAATTTTTTATAAATTCTTTATTTGGCATTATTTCCTTTAATATGAGAGATAGACCAAAATAGACGAGATTTGGGGATCACTATCAAAAATTTCAAAAAATATATTTTTTAATGAAATTTTTTATAAAATCTTTAATTGCCATTATTTCCTTAAATATAAGAGATAGAGCAAAATAGACGAAATTTGGGGATCATTAAAAAAATTTCAAAAAATATATTTTTGAATGAAATTTTTTATAAAATCTTTATTTGGCATTATTTCCTTAAATATAAGAGATAGAGCAAAATAGACGAAATCTGGGGATCACTATCAAAAATTTCAAAAAATATTTTATAAAATCTTTATTTGCCATTATTTCCTTAAATATAAGAGATAGAGCAAAATAGACAAAATTTGGGGATCACTTTCAAAAATTTCAAAAAACATATTTTTGAAAATTTTTTATAAAATCTTTATTTGCCATTATTTCCTTAAATATAAGAGATAGAGCAAAATAGACAAAATTTGGGGATCACTTTCAAAAATTTCAAAAAATATATTTTTGAATGAAATTTTTTATAAAATCTTTATTTGCCATTATTTCCTTAAATATAAGAGATAGAGCAAAATAGACGCAATTTGAGGATCGTTGAAAAAATTTCAAAAAATATATTTTTGAATGAAATTTTTTATAAATACTTTATTTGGCATTATTTCCTTAAATATAAGAGATAGAGCAAAATCTATTTTGCTCAAAATTTGAGGATCACTATAAAAAATTTCAAAAAATATATATGTATGAATTTTTTTATAAAATCTTTATTTGCCATTATTTACTTAAATATAAGAGATAGACCAAAATAGACGAGATTTGGGGATCACTATCAAAAATTTCAAAAAATGTATTTTTGAATGAAATTTTTTATAAAATCTTTATTTGCCATTATTTCCTTAAATATAAGAGATAGAGCAAAATTGACGAAATTTGGGGATCACTTTCAAAAATTTCAAAATATATATTTTTGAATGAAATTTTTTATAAAATCTTTATTTGCCATGAAAATTTTTATAAAATCTTTTTTTGCCATTATTTACTTAAATATAAGAGATAGACCAAAATAGACGAGATTTGGGGATCACTATCAAAAGTTTCAAAAATATATTTTTGAATGAAATTTTTTATAAAATATTTATTTGCCATTAGTTCCTTAAATATAAGAGATGGAGCAAAATAGACAAAATTTAGGGATCACTATCAAAAATTTTAAAAAATATAGTTTTGAATGAAATTTTTTATAAAATCTTTATTTGCCATTATTTCCTTTGCCATTAGACGAAATTTGGGGATCATTAAAAAAATTTCAAAAAATATATTTTTGAATGAAATTTTTTATAAAATGTTTATTTGGCATTATTTCCTTAAATATATGAGATAGAGCAAAATAGACGAAATCTGGGGATTACTATCAAAAATTTCAAAAAAAATATTTTTGAAAATTTTTTATAAAATCTTTATTTGCCATTATTTCCTTAAATATAAGAGATAGAGCAAAATAGACACAATTTGAGGATCATTGAAAAAATTTCAAAAAATATATTTTTGAATGAAATTTTTTATAAATACTTTATTTGGCATTATTTCTTTAAATATAAGAGATAGAGCAAAATCTATTTTGCTCAAAATTTGAGGATCACTATAAAAAATTTCAAAAAATATATTTTTGTATGAATTTTTTATTAAATCTTTATTTGGCATTATTTCCTTAAATATAAGAGATAGAGCAAAATAGACGAAATCTGGGGATCACTATCAAAAATTTCAAAAAATATATTTTTGAAAATTTTTTATAAACCCAGCAGAAATAAATCGAGATTTTGGCGACACAGCATCTGTTTATAGCATACCGTAGCGCATCCAAAGAGCGCTCTTAGGGATGTAGTAAAAGGAAGGGGAAAAAATTAAAATTTTTTGTTAAGATTTTTTATATAAAACTCAAAAAATAAAATTATATTTTGATAAAATTTCATACATGCTTCCTAGGGTGGGTCGATGAAATGCATATTTGCGAATCTCGTTAACTAATAGCAAAAACTCGACTCGCATTTTCGAGCTGATAACGGGAAAAATCATGAAAAAAATTTCGGAAGGTACTTTTAGGCCTCTACAAGCGGTTTTAGTTCGCGGTTTTTGGAAAAAAATATTTTTTTTTATTTTTTAAAAATATTTTAAAAATTAAGTAAAATAATGCTTATTACAAAACAAGTTCCAAAAAAAGTTTATCTAGCCAATTTTAGCCCGTGGATGCATTTTTATATCCAGGAAAGTTCGATTTATTTTCGCAAATTACAAAAAAATTAAAAATGGGTATCAAAATTTTGGTAAAATAAAGCGTTTTAAGAAAATGATAAAAAAAAAAACAAAACAAATTGGTGGCTGTTTATAACAATCTGCAAGTGCAAAAAATTCGAAAGTACCAAAAAAAATTAAAAAATGGAAAAATGGGTATCAAATTTTTAGGTATATAAATGCATACACGGGCTTAAATTAGCGAGATAATTTTTTTTTGGAACTTGTTTCGTAATAAGCATTATTTTACTTAATTTTTAAAATAATTTTAAAAAATTAAAAAAAATATTTTTTTTCCAAAAACCGCGAACTAAAACCGCTTGTAGAGGCCTAAAAGTACCCTCCTAAAATTTTTTCATGATTTTTCCCGTTATCAGCTCGAAAATGCGCGTCGAGTTTTTGCTATTAGTTAACGAGATTCGCAAATATGCATTTCATCGACCCACCCTAATGCTTCCCTTTTGAATATATTTAACACTTTTTGAATAAAAAGCCATGAGTTTTGGACAAAGACACATGATTTAACTGCATCATTATTGCGCATTAATCAGCGCTGCAAAGAGCGCTTCAATCATAGCATCTTTGACCGCTGTTCCCAAAAAAAAACCCATAAAAAATGTGAAAATGAAAATTTCCGATATTTTTTGATGTTCACTTCCGATTTTTTTATTTTTCATTTTGTTTCACATAAATAAAGTTTTGTAAAGTTTTTTAAATTTTAGTTATTTGATTTCAACTTTGAAAAAATACGAATTTTATTTAAAATTCATAAGGTATTTGAAATAAAATTTTTGTTTAAATAAAATTCTCAAAAACATTTGAATTTTATTATTTCCAAAAATAAAACTCTCAAAAAAAAAAGAATTTTATTTTTGGTTTGAATTTTATTTTTTGTTTAATTTTATTTTACTTTTGGTTTGAATATTTATTTGTTCAGAATATATTTGTTATTATGGAAATAAAATTCTTTTTTTTTTATTAATAAAATTCTTTAAAGAATTTTAAATAAAATTTTTTTGAATTTTATTTCTTCTAAGAATTTAAAATAAAATTTTTAAGAATTATATTTAAAATTCTTTCTTGAATTTTTTGAAAAATTCAAAATTGAATTTTATCAATAACGAATTTTAAATTTTATTGTTTTTCCTTGTCTGACTTTGAATGAACCCGTAAACAAACACCAAACTCGATTTCATGTGATTCGGAAAATATCATGTGATTTGAAAAGTTTTAAAAGACATAACAGAGGCCTTTAACACATTTTAAATGATGATAAATAGGCCAACCAAAAAACAGCCAAAGCTTATTTGTTATTTCGATGAATAAACCGATTTGGATTAAACACAAACTCTAATCACGAAAAAACAGAAAAACTAAGATACATTTGTTATAACTTCTTTTGAATATTTTTTCATTTATTGGTAATTGTTTTGTTTTTTATCTCATTTTTACATTTTAATTTTAGAACTTTAATTTTAAAAAATACAAATTTTATTACAAAAAATGTCCAATCATATATTAGAAACTCCAATTATATTTAAAAAAATTCCAAATATAACTCAAAAATTTTAAATTATATTTCAAAAATTTCCATTGATAGTTCAAAAATTTCCAACTTTATTTTAGAAATTTCAATTTATATTTACAGAAATTTCAATTAATATTTTAGAAATTTCAAATTGTATTCAAGAAAATTTCTAAATGCTTTTCAGAAAATTATATTTGCATTTAAATATTTCCATTTGGATTTCAAAATCTTATAATCGCTATTAAGAAAATTCCATTGAAATTAAAAAAAAATCCATGTGTATTTTAAAAATTTCCAACTGTTTTTCAAAAACTTCCGTTTGTATTTAAAAATTTTCTAAATTCTTTGCAGAAAACTCATTTATATTTTCCAAAAAATCATTTAGAAAATTTGAAGTAAAAATGGAAATTTCTTAAATACAATTGGAAATTTCTCATACATAGAGTAGTCAGGACTTTTGAAGTTTTTTTTCACACAAACATTTAAATTTTTTAACAATACTACAAACTAAACTAAAAACATACGTTTTCAGCGGTTGGTTTACACCATTTTCAAATTCAGATTTTCCAATTTTATTTCAAAAATATTCAATTGTATTTCAGATTTTTCAATTGTATTTCCGAAATAGTCAAATGTATTTCACATTTTCCATCTGTATTTCAGTAAAAGTAAAAATGGAAATTTCTTAAATACAGTTGGAAATTTCTGAAACATGGAAATGGTGTAGTCAGGACTTTTATTCTGCTTAAATCAGCTCTACAAAGATACATGAATTCACTGCATCTTTAATCTGCTTAAATCAGCGCTAAAAAGATACATAAATTTACAGCATCTTTATTCTGCTTAAATCAGCGCTCTAAAGACACGTGATTTCAGTACATCTAAAGAGCGCTGTTTCTGTGTATCCAACTAGCGCTCTAAAGTGGGACATCGCCTTAGAGAATCATGCATGAATTCATCGCAATTGGATGCGCTCCTTTACTCAAGTTCCCCTTCCAAAAGCTGCTGAACGTTCAGCAAAATTTCTGCTGGGAAATCTTTATTTGCCATTATTTCCTTAAATATAAGAGATAGAGAAAAATTGACGAAATTTGGGGATCACTTTCAAAAATTTCAAAAAAAAATATTTTTGAATGAAATTTTTTATAAAATCTTTATTTGCCATTATTTCCTTAAATATAAGAGACAGAGCAAAATAGACGAAATCTGGAAATCATTAAAAAAAAGTTCAAAAAATTTTTATAAAATCTTTATTTGCCATTATTTACTTAAATATAAGAGATAGAGCAAAATAGACGAGATTTAGGGATCACTATCAAAAATTTCAAAAAATATATTTTTGAATGAAAATTTTTTTAAAATCTTTATTTGCCATTATTTCCTTAAATATAAGAGATAGAGCAAAATAGACGAAATTTGGGGATCACTATCAAAAATTTCAAAAAATATATTTTTGAATGAAATTTTTTAAGTAATTTTTATTTGCCATTATTTACTTAAATATAAGAGATAGAGCAAAATAGACGAAATTTGGGGATCACTATCAAAAATTTCAAAAAATATAGTTTTGAATGAAATTTTTTATTTTTTTCTTAAATAGAGATAGAGCAAAATAAACGAAAAATTTCAAAAAATATATTTTTAAATGAAATTTTTTATAAAATCTTTATTTGGCATTATTTCCTTAAATATAACGAAATTGGGGACGAAATTTGGGGATCACTAAAAAAATTTCAAAAAATATATTTTTGTATGAAATTTTTCATAAAATCTTTATTTGCCATTATTTCCTTAAATATAAGAGATAGAGCAAATCACTATTAAAAATTTCAAAAAATATATTTTTGAATGAAATTTTTTTTTATTTCCTTAAATATAAGAGATAGAGCAAAATAGACGCAATTTGGGGATCATTAAAAAAATTTCAAAAAATATATTTTTTAATGAAATTTTTTTATAAAATCTTTATTTGGCATTATTTCCTTAAATATAAGAGATGGAGCAAAATAGACGAAATTTGGGGATCATTAAAAAATTTCAAAAAATATATTTTTGTATGAAATTTTTTATAAAATCTTTATTTGGAACGAAATTAGGGGATCATTAAAAAATTTTTTTATAAAATCTTTATTTGCTATTATTTCCTTAAATATAAGAGATAGAGCAAAATAGACAAAATTTGGGGATCACTTTCAAAAATTTCAAAAAATATATTTTTGAAAATTTTTTATAAAATCTTTATTTGACATTATTTCCTTAAATATAAGAGATAGAGCAAAATAGACGAAATCTGGGGATCACTATCAAAAATTTCAAAAAATATATTTTTGAAAATTTTTTATAAAACCTTTATTTGCCATTATTTCCTAAGATATAAGAGATAGAGCAAAATAGACGAAATTTGGGGATCACTTTCAAAAATTTCAAAAAATATATAATATTTATAAAATCTTTATTTGCCATTATTTCCTTAAATATAAGAGACAGAGCAAAATAGACGAAATTTGGGGATCACTAAAAAAATTTCAAAAAATATATTTTTGTATGAAATTTTTCATAAAATCATTATTTGCCATTATTTCCTTAAATATAAGAGATAGAGCAAAATTGACGCAATTTGGGGATCATTAAAATAATTTCAAAAAATATATTTTTGAATGAAATTTTTTATAAAATCTTTATTTGGCATTATTTCCTTAAATATTAGAGATAGAGCAAAATAGACAAAATCTGGGGATCACTATCAAAAATTTCCAAAAATATATTTTTGAATGAAAATTTTTATAAAATCTTTATTTGCCATTATTTCCTTAAATATAAGAGATAGAGCAAAATAGACGAAATTTGGGGATCACTATCAAAAATTTCAATAAATATATATTTGTATGAAATTTTTCATAAAATCTTTATTTGCCATTATTTCCTTAAATATAAGAGATAGAGCAAAATAGACGAAATCTGGGGATCACTATCAAAAATTTCAAAATATATATATTTTTGAAAATTTTTTATAAAATCTTTATTTGCTATTATTTCCTTAAATATAAGAGATAGAGCAAAATAGACAAAATTTGGGGATCACTTTCAAAAAATATATTTTTAAATGAAATTTTTTATAAAATCTTTATTTGCCATTATTTACTTAAATATAAGAGATAGAGCAAAATATACAAAATTCGGGGATCACTAAAAAAAATTTCAAAAAATATATTTTTGAATTAAATTTTTTATAAAATCTTTATTTGTCATTATTTCCTTAAATATAAGAGATAGAGCAAAATAGACGAAATTTGGGGATCATTAAAAAATGATATAAATTTTTTATAAAATCTTTATTTGGAACGAAATTAGGGGATCATTAAAAAAATTTCAAAAAATATATTTTTGAATGAAATTTTTTATAAAATCTTTATTTGCCATTATTTCCTTAAATATAAGAGATAGAGCAAAATAGACGAAATTTGGGGATCACTATCAAAAATTTCAAAAAATGTATTTTTGAATGAAATTTTTTATAAAATCTTTATTTGCCATTATAGAGCAAAATTGACGAAATTTGGAGATCACTATCAAAAATTTCAAAAAACTTATTTTTGAATGAAATTTTTTATAAAATCTTTATTTGCCATTATTTCCCTAAATATAAGAGCTAAGCAAAATAGACGAAATTTTGGGATCACTATCAAAAATTTCAAAAAATATATTTTTGAATGAAATTTTTTAAAGTAATCTTTATTTGCCATTATTTACTTAAATATAAGAGATAGAGCAAAATAGACAAAATTCGGGGATCACTAAAAAAATTTCAAAAAATATGTTGTTGTATGAAATTTTATATAAAATCTTTATTTGCCATTATTTCTTTAAATATAAGAGATAGAGCTAAATAGACGAAGTTTGGGGATCACTAAAAAAATTTCAAAAAATATATTTTTGAATGAAATTTTTTATAAAATCTTTATTTCCATTATTTCCTTAAATATAAAAGATAGAGCAAAATAGACGAGATTAAGGAATCACTATCAAAAATTTCAAAAAATATATTTTTGAATGAAATTTTTTAATTAATCTTTATTTGCCATTATTTACTTAAATATAAAAGATAGAGCAAAATAGACAAAATTCGGGGATCACTAAAAAAATTTCAAAAAATATATTTTTGAATGAAACTTTTTATAAAATCTTAATTTGCCATTATTTCCTTAAATGTAAGAGATAGATCAAAATTGACAAAATTTGGGGATCACTTTCAAAAATTTCAAAAAATATATTTTTGAATGAAATTTTTTATAAAATCTTTATTTGCCATTATTTACTTAAATATAAGAGATAGAGCAAAATAGACGAGATTAAGGGATCACTATCAAAAATTTCAAAAAATATATTTTTGAATGAAATTTTTTAATTAATCTTTATTTGCCATTATTTACTTAAATATATATAAATATATAGAGATAGAGCAAAATAGACGAAATTTGGGGATCACTATCAAAAATTTCAAAAAATATATTTTTGAATGAAATTTTTTAATTAATCTTTATTTGCCATTATTTACATAAATATAAGAGATAGAGCAAAATAGACAAAATTCGGGGATCACTAAAAAAATTTCAAAAAATATATTTTTGAATGAAACTTTTTATAAAATCTTAATTTGCCATTATTTCCTTAAATATAAGAGATAGATCAAAATTGACGAAATTTGGGGATCACTATTAAAAATTTCAAAAAATATATTTTTGAATGAAATTTATTATAAAATCTTTATTTGCCAATATTTCCTTAAATATAAGAAATAGAGCTAAATAGACGAAATTTGGGGATCACTAAAAAAATTTCAAAAAATATATTTTTGTATGAAATTTTTTATAAAATCTTTATTTGCCATTATTTACTTAAATATAAGAGGTAGAGCAAAATAGACAAAATTCGGGGATCACTAAAAAAATGGCGCTATGAAATAGCCCCCAAATGAAATAGCCCCCAAACGAAAAAATGAAATAACACCCAAAAAAATGACAAAAAAATTTTGGGGTTTATTTCATTTTTTTGGGGGATTATTTCATATTTTTTTTGGGGTCTATTTCATTATGAAATAACACCCAAATGAAATAAACCCGAATATTTTGTATTTTGGGGGTTGTTTCATTTTATTTCTATTTTAGGCGCTATTTCATTTGTAATAAAGGTTTTCTGCGTAGCCGGCCTTCGGCCGGGCTTAGGGATTACAAAATCCACGCATTAAACCCACCCTCTCTGCAAACCAAATCTATTTTGGTTATCACGCATTTTTGATGCATAACAAATTTGATAGCGTAAAGGCCTGCTACCTTAGAAAACTTTACTTTGCGGAGAGGGTGGGTTTAATGCATGGAATTTGTAATCCCTAAGACTGGCCGAAGGCCGGCTACGCATAAAAACTTTAAAATATTGTGTTAAAAAAAACAATATTGATGAGTTTTATGATAATTTTTTTGGGTGCTATGACATTTTATAAATTCATCATTTCCACAATTTGGGGATTCTTTCATTTTATGCTTGGGTGTTTTTTCATTTTGTTTGGGAGTTATTTCATTTTTTACTCTTGGGTCTTATTTCAATTTTTTTGGGTGATATTTCATTGGGGGCTCTTTCATTTCTTGTTTGGGTGTTATTTCATTTGGGGGCTATTATCTTTATTTGCCATTATTTACTTAAATATAAGAGATAGAGCAAAATAGACGAAATTTGGGGATCACTATCAAAAATTTCAAAAAATATATTTTTGAATGAAATTTTTTAAATAATCTTTATTACAATAATCTTTATTATATTTCCTTAAATATAAGAGATAGAGCAAAATAGACAAAATTCGGGGATCACTAAAAAAATTTCAAAAAATATATTTTTGTATGAAATTTTTTATAAAATCTGGACAATGGACAATGGACAATGGACAATGGACAATGGACAATGGACAATGGACAATGGACAATGGACAATGGACAATGGACAATGGACAATGGACAATGGACAATGGACAATGGACAATGGACAATGGACAATGGACAATGGACAATGGACAATGGACAATGGACAATGGACAATGGACAATGGACAATGGACAATGGACAATGGACAATGGACAATGGACAATGGACAATGGACAATGGACAATGGACAATGGACAATGGACAATGGACAATGGACAATGGACAATGGACAATGGACAATGGACAATGGACAATGGACAACGGACAATGGACAATGGACAATGGACAATGGACAATGGACAATGGACAATGGACAATGGACAATGGACAATGGACAATGGACAATGGACAATGGACAATGGACAATGGACAATGGACAATGGACAATGGACAATGGACAATGGACAATGGACAATGGACAATGGACAATGGACAATGGACAATGGACAATGGACAATGGACAATGGACAATGGACAATGGACAATGGACAATGGACAATGGACAATGGACAATGGACAATGGACAATGGACAATGGACAATGGACAATGGACAATGGACAATGGACAATGGACAATGGACAATGGACAATGGACAATGGACAATGGACAATGGACAATGGACAATGGACAATGGACAATGGACAATGGACAATGGACAATGGACAATGGACAATGGACAATGGACAATGGACAATGGACAATGGACAATGGACAATGGACAATGGACAATGGACAATGGACAATGGACAATGGACAATGGACAATGGACAATGGACAATGGACAATGGACAATGGACAATGGACAATGGACAATGGACAATGGACAATGGACAATGGACAATGGACAATGGACAATGGACAATGGACAATGGACAATGGACAATGGACAATGGACAATGGACAATGGACAATGGACAATGGACAATGGACAATGGACAATGGACAATGGACAATGGACAATGGACAATGGACAATGGACAATGGACAATGGACAATGGACAATGGACAATGGACAATGGACAATGGACAATGGACAATGGACAATGGACAATGGACAATGGACAATGGACAATGGACAATGGACAATGGACAATGGACAATGGACAATGGACAATGGACAATGGACAATGGACAATGGACAATGGACAATGGACAATGGACAATGGACAATGGACAATGGACAATGGACAATGGACAATGGACAATGGACAATGGACAATGGACAATGGACAATGGACAATGGACAATGGACAATGGACAATGGACAATGGACAATGGACAATGGACAATGGACAATGGACAATGGACAATGGACAATGGACAATGGACAATGGACAATGGACAATGGACAATGGACAATGGACAATGGACAATGGACAATGGACAATGGACAATGGACAATGGACAATGGACAATGGACAATGGACAATGGACAATGGACAATGGACAATGGACAATGGACAATGGACAATGGACAATGGACTATGGACAATGGACAATGGACAATGGACAATGGACAATGGACAATGGACAATGGACAATGGACAATGGACAATAGACAATGGACAATGGACAATGGACAATGGACAATGGACAATTAACAATGGACAATGGACAATTAACAATGGACAATGGACAATTAACAATGGACAATGGACTATGGACAATGGACTATGGCCAATGGACAATTAACAATGGACAATTAACAATGGACAATGGACAATTAACAATGGACATTGGACATTGGACAATTAACAATGGACTATGGACAATGGACAATGGACAATGGACAATGGACAATGGACAATGGACAATGGACAATGGACAATGGACTATGGACAATGGACAATGGACAATGGACAATGGACAATGGACAATGGACAATGGACAATGGACAATGGACAATGGACAATGGACAATGGACAATGGACAATGGACTATGGACTATGGACAATGAACTATGGACAATGGAGAATGGACAATTAACAATGGACAATTAACAATGGACATTGGACAATTAACAATGGACTATGGACAATGGACAATTAACAATGGACTATGGACAATGGACAATGGACAATTAACAATGGACATTGGACAATTAACAATGAACTATGGACAATGGACAATTAACAATGGACAATGGACAATTAACAATGGACAATTAACAATGGACAATGGACAACGGACAGTTGACAATGGACAATGGACAATGGACAATGGACAATGGACAATGGACAATGGACAATGGACAATGGACAATGGACAATGGACAATGGACAATGGACAATGGACAATGGACAATGGACAATGGACAATGGACAATGGACAATGGACAATGGACAATGGACAATGGACAATGGACAATGGACAATGGACAATGGACAATGGACAATGGACAATGGACAATGGACAATGGACAATGGACAATGGACAATGGACAATGGACAATGGACAATGGACAATGGACAATGGACAATGGACAATGGACAATGGACAATGGACAATGGACAATGGACAATGGACAATGGACAATGGACAATGGACAATGGACAATGGACAATGGACAATGGACAATGGACAATGGACAATGGACAATGGACAATGGACAATGGACAATGGACAATGGACAATGGACAATGGACAATGGACAATGGACAATGGACAATGGACAATGGACAATGGACAATGGACAATGGACAATGGACAATGGACAATGGACAATGGACAATGGACAATGGACAATGGACAATGGACAATGGACAATGGACAATGGACAATGGACAATGGACAATGGACAATGGACAATGGACAATGGACAATGGACAATGGACAATGGACAATGGACAATGGACAATGGACAATGGACAATGGACAATGGACAATGGACAATGGACAATGGACAATGGACAATGGACAATGGACAATGGACAATGGACAATGGACAATGGACAATGGACAATGGACAATGGACAATGGACAATGGACAATGGACAATGGACAATGGACAATGGACAATGGACAATGGACAATGGACAATGGACAATGGACAATGGACAATGGACAATGGACAATGGACAATGGACAATGGACAATGGACAATGGACAATGGACAATGGACAATGGACAATGGACAATGGACAATGGACAATGGACAATGGACAATGGACAATGGACAATGGACAATGGACAATGGACAATGGACAATGGACAATGGACAATGGACAATGGACAATGGACAATGGACAATGGACAATGGACAATGGACAATGGACAATGGACAATGGACAATGGACAATGGACAATGGACAATGGACAATGGACAATGGACAATGGACAATGGACAATGGACAATGGACAATGGACAATGGACAATGGACAATGGACAATGGACAATGGACAATGGACAATGGACAATGGACAATGGACAATGGACAATGGACAATGGACAATGGACAATGGACAATGGACAATTGACTATGGACAATGGACAATTAACAATGGACAATTAACAATGGACAATGGACAATTAACAATGGACAATGGACAATGGACAATGGGCAATGGACAATGGACAATGGACAATGGACAATGGACAATGTACAATGGACAATGGACAATGGACAATGGACAATGGACAATGGACAATGGACAATGGACAATGGACAATGGACAATGGACAATGGACAATGGACAATGGACAATGGACAATGGACAATGGACAATGGACAATGGACAATGGACAATGGACAATGGACAATGGACAATGGACAATGGACAATGGACAATGGACAATGGACAATGGACAATGGACAATGTACAATGGACAATGGACAATGGACAATGGACAATGGACAATGGACAATGGACAATGGACAATGGACAATGGACAATGGACAATGGACAATGGACAATGGACAATGGACAATGGACAATGGACAATGGACAATGGACAATGGACAATGGACAATGGACAATGGACAATGGACAATGGACAATGGACAATGGACAATGGACAATGGACAATGGACAATGGACAATGGACAATGGACAATGGACAATGGACAATGGACAATGGACAATGGACAATGGACAATGGACAATGGACAATGGACAATGGACAATGGACAATGGACAATGGACAATGGACAATGGACAATGGACAATGGACAATGGACAATGGACAATGGACAATGGACAATGGACAATGGACAATGGACAATGGACAATGGACAATGGACAATGGACAATGGACAATGGACAATGGACAATGGACAATGGACAATGGACAATGGACAATGGACAATGGACAATGGACAATGGACAATGGACTATGGACAATGGACAATTAACAATGGACAATTAACAATGGACAATGGACAATTAACAATGGACAATGGACAATGGACAATGTACAATGGACAATGGACAATGGACAATGGACAATGGACAATGGACAATGGACAATGGACAATGGACAATGGACAATGGACAATGGACAATGGACAATGGACAATGGACAATGGACAATGGACAATGGACAATGGACAATGGACAATGGACAATGGACAATGGACAATGGACAATGGACAATGGACAATGGACAATGGACAATGGACAATGGACAATGGACAATGGACAATGGACAATGGACAATGGACAATGGACAATGGACAATGGACAATGGACAATGGACAATGGACAATGGACAATGGACAATGGACAATGGACAATGGACAATGGACAATGGACAATGGACAATGGACAATGGACAATGGACAATGGACAATGGACAATGGACAATGGACAATGGACAATGGACAATGGACAATGGACAATGGACAATGGACAATGGACAATGGACAATGGACAATGGACAATGGACAATGGACAATGGACAATGGACAATGAACAATGGACAATGGACAATGGACAATGGACAATGGACAATGGACAATGGACAATGGACAATGGACAGTGGACAATGTACAATGGACAATGGACAATGGACTATGGACAATGGACTATGGACAATTAACAATGGACAATGGACAATTAACAATGGACAATTAACAATGGACAGTGGACAATTAACAATGGACAATTAACAATGGACAATGGTCAATGGACAATGGACAATGGACAATGGACAATGGACAATGGACAATGGACAATGGACAACGGACAATGGACAATGGACAATGGACAATGGACAATGGACAATGGACAATGGACAATGGACAATGGACAATGGACAATGGACAATGGACAATGGACAATGGACAATGGACAGTGGACAATGTACAATGTACAATGTACAATGGACAATGGACAATGGACAATGGACAATGTACAATGGACAATGGACAATGGACAATGGACTATGGACAATGGACTATGGACAATTAACAATGGACAATTAACAATGGACAATTAACAATGGACAGTGGACAATTAACAATGGACAATTAACAATGGACAATGGACAATTAACAATGGACAATGGACAATGGACAATTAACAATGGACAATGGATAATGGGCAATGGACAATGGACAATGGACAATGGACAATGGACAATGGACAATGGACAATGGACAATGGACAATGGACAATGGACAATGGACAATGGACAATGTACAATGGACAATGGACAATGGACAATGGACAATGGACAATGGACAATGGACAATGGACAATGGAAAATGGACAATGGACAATGGGCAATGGACAATGGACAATGAACAATGGACAATATACAATGGACTATGGACAATGGATAACGGACTGTGGACAATTAACAATGGACAATTAACAATGGACAATGGACAATGGACAATTAACAATCGACAATGGACAATTAACAATGGACAATTAACAATGGACAATTAACAATGGACAATTAACAATGGACAATTAACAATGGACAAGGGACAATGGACAATGGACAATGGACAATGGACAATGGACAATGGACAATGGACAATGGACAATGGACAATGGACAATGGACAATGGACAATGGACAATGGACAATGGACAATGGACAATGGAAACTGGACAATAAACTTTGGACAATTAACAATGGACAATTAACAATGGACAATTATCAATGGAAAATGGACAATTAACAATGGACAATGGACTATGGACAATGGACAATGGACTATGGACTATGGACTATGGACTATGGACAATGGACAACGGACAATGGACAATTAACAATGGACAATTAACAATGGGCAATTGACAATGGACAAGGGACCATGGACAATGGACAAATGGACAATGGACAATGGACAATGGACAATGGACAATGGACAATGGACAATGGACAATGGACAATGGACAATGGACAATGGACAATGTACAATGGACAATGGACAATGGACAATGGACAATGGACAATGGACAATGGACAATGGACAATGGACAATGGACAATGGACAATGGACAATGGACAATGGACAATGGACAATGGACAATGGACAATGGACAATGGACAATGGACAATGGACAATGGACAATGGACAATGGACAATGGACAATGGACAATGGACAATGGACAATGGACAATGGACAATGGACAATGGACAATGGACAATGGACACTGGACAATGGACAATGGACAATGGACAATGGGCAATGGACAATGGACAATGGACAATGGACAATGGACAATTAACAATGGACAATTAACAATGGACAATGGACAATGGACAATGGACAATGGACAATGGACAATGGACAATGGACAATGGACAATGGACAATGGACAATGGACAATGGACAATGGACAATGGACAATGGACAATGGACAATGGACAATGGACAATGGACAATGGACAATGGACAATGGACAATGGACAATGGACAATGGACAATGGACAATGGACAATGGACAATGGACAATGGACAATGGACAATGGACAATGGACAATGGACAATGGACAATGGACAATGGACAATGGACAATGGACAATGGACAATGGACAATGGACAATGGACAATGGACAATGGACAATGGAAAATGGAAAATGGACAATGGACAATGGACAATGGACAATGGACAATGGACAATGGACAATGGACAATGGACAATGGACAATGGACAATGGACAATGGACAATGGACAATGGAAACTGGACAATGGACTATGGACAATTAACAATGGACAATTAACAATTATCAATGGAAAATGGACAATTAACAATGGACAATGGACTATGGACAATGGACAATGGACAATGGACAATGGACAATGGACAATGGACAATGGACAATGGACAATGGATAATGGACAATGGACAATGGACAATGGACAATGGACAATGGACAATGGACAATGGACAATGGACAATGGACAATGGACAATGGACAATGGACAATGGACAATGGACAATGGACAATGGACAATGGACAATGGACAATGGACAATGGACAATGGACAATGGACAATGGACAATGGACAATGGACAATGGACAATGGACAATGGACAATGGACAATGGACAATGGACAATGGACAATGGACAATGGACAATGGACAATGGACAATGGACAATGGACAATGGACAATGGACAATGGACAATGGACAATGGACAATGGACAATGGACAATGGACAATGGACAATGGACAATGGACAATGGACAATGGACAATGGACAATGGACAATGGACAATGGACAATGGACAATGGACAATGGACAATGGACAATGGACAATGGACAATGGACAATGGACAATGGACAATGGACAATGGACAATGGACAATGGACAATGGACAATGGACAATGGACAATGGACAATGGACAATGGACAATGGACAATGGACAATGGACAATGGACAATGGACAATGGACAATGGACAATGGACAATGGACAATGGACAATGGACAATGGACAATGGACAATGGACAATGGACAATGGACAATGGACAATGGACAATTGACAATGGACAATGGAAACTGGACAATGGACTATGGACAATTAACAATGGACAATTAACAATTATCAATGGAAAATGGACAAACAACAATGGACAATGGACAATGGACAATGGACTATGGACTATGGACTATGGACTATGGACAATGGAAAATGGACAATGGACAATGGAAAACGGACATTGGACAATTAACAATGGACAACGGACAATGGACAATTAACAATGGACAATTAACAATGGACAATTAACAGTTAACAATGGACAAGGGACAGTGGACAATGGACAATGGACAATGGACAATGGACAATGGACAATGGACAATGGACAATGGACAATGGACAATGGACAATGGACAATGGACAATGGACAATGGACAATGGACAATGGACAATGGACAATGGACAATGGACAATGGACAATGGACAATGGACAATGGACAATGGACAATGGACAATGGACAATGGACAATGGACAATGGATAATGGACAATGGACAATGGACAATGGACAATGGACAATGGACAATGGACAATGGACAATGGACAATGGACAATGGACAATGGACAATGGACAATGGACAATGGACAATGGACAATGGACAATGGACAATGGACAATGGACAATGGACAATGGACAATGGACAATGGACAATGGACAATGGACAATGGACAATGGACAATGGACAATGGACAATGGACAATGGACAATGGACAATGGACAATGGACAATGGACAATGGACAATGGACAATGGACAATGGACAATGGACAATGCACAATGGACAATGGACAATGGACAATGGACAATGGACAATGGACAATGGACAATGGACAATGGACAATGGACAATGGACAATGGACAATGGACAATGGACAATGGACAATGGACAATGGACAATGGACAATGGACAATGGACAATGGACAATGGACAATGGACAATGGACAATGGACAATGGACAATGGACAATGGACAATGGACAATGGACAATGGACAATGGACAATTAACAATGGACAATGGACAATGGACAATGGACAATTGACTATGGACAATGGACAATTAACAATGGACAATGGACAATGGACAATGGACAATGGACAATGGACAATTAACAATGGACAATGGACAATGGACAATGGACAATGGACAATGGACAGTGGACAATGTACAATGTACAATGGACAATGGACAATGGACAATGGACAATGGACAATTAACAATGGACAATGGACAATGGACAATTAACAATGGACAATGGACAAATAACAATGGACAATTAACAATGGACAATGGACAATGGACAATGGACAATGGACAATGAACAATGGACAATGGACAATGGACAATGGACAATGGACAATGGACAATGGACAATGGACAATGGACAATGGACAATGGACAATGGACAATGGACAATGGACAATGGACAATGGACAATGGACAATGGACAATGGACAATGGACAATGGACAATGGACAATGGACAATGGACAATGGACAATGGACAATGGACAATGGACAATGGACAATGGACAATGGACAATGGACAATGGACAATGGACAATGGACAATGGACAATGGACAATGGACAATGGACAATGGACAATGGACAATGGACAATGGACAATGGACAATGGACAATGGACAATGGACAATGGACAATGGACAATGGACAATGGACAATGGACAATGGACAATGGACAATGGACAATGGACAATGGACAATGGACAATGGACAATGGACAATGGACAATGGACAATGGACAATGGACAATGGACAATGGACAATGGACAATGGACAATGGACAATGGACAATGGACAATGGACAATGGACAATGGACAATGGACAATGGACAATGGACAATGGACAATGGACAATGGACAATGGACAATGGACAATGGACAATGGACAATGGACAATGGACAATGGACAATGGACAATGGACAATGGACAATGGACAATGGACAATGGACAATGGACAATGGACAATGGACAATGGACAGTGGACAATGGACAATGGACAGTGGACAATGTACAATGGACAATGGACTATGGACAATGGACAATGGACTATGGACAATGGACAATGGACAATGGACAATGGACAATGGACAATGGACAATGGACAATGGACAATGGACAATGGACAATGGACAATGGACAATGGACAATGGACAATGGACAATGGACAATGGACAATGGACAATGGACAATGGACAATGGACAATGGACAATGGACAATGGACAATGGACAATGGACAATTAACAATGGACAATGGACAATGGACAATGGACAATGGACAATGGACAATGTACAATGGACAATGGACAATGGACAATGGACAATTAACAATGGACAATGGACAATGGACAATGGACAATGGACAATGGACAATGGACAATGGACAATGGACAATGGACAATGGACAATGGACAATGGACAATGGACAATGGACAATGGACAATGGACAATGGACAATGGACAATGGACAATGGACAATGGACAATGGACAATGGACAATGGACAATGGACAATGGACAATGGACAATGGACAATGGACAATGGACAATTGACTATGGACAATGGACAATTAACAATGGACAATTAACAATGGACAATGGACAATGGACAATTAACAATGGACAATGGACAAATAACAATGGACAATTAACAGTGGACAATGGACAATGGACAATGGACAATGGACAATGGACAATGGACAATGGACAATGGACAATGGACAATGCACAATGGACAATGGACAATGGACAATGGACAATGGACAATGGACAATGGACAATGGACAATGGACAATGGACAATGGACAATGGACAATGGACAATGGACAATGGACAATGGACAATGGACAATGGACAATGGACAATGGACAATGGACAATGGACAATGGACAATGGACAATGGACAATGGACAATGGACAATGGACAATGGACAATGGACAATGGACAATGGACAATGGACAATGGACAATGGACAATGGACAATGGACAATGGACAATGGACAATGGACAATGGACAATGGACAATGGACAATGGACAATGGACAATGGACAATGGACAATGGACAATGGACAATGGACAATGGACAATGGACAATGGACAGTGGACAATGGACAATGGACAGTGGACAATGTACAATGGACAATGGACTATGGACAATGGACAATGGACTATGGACAATGGACAATGGACAATGGACAATGGACAATGGACAATGGACAATGGACAATGGACAATGGACAATGGACAATGGACAATGGACAATGGACAATGGACAATGGACAATGGACAATGGACAATGGACAATGGACAATGGACAATGGACAATGGACAATGGACAATGGACAATGGACAATTAACAATGGACAATGGACAATGGACAATGGACAATGGACAATGGACAATGTACAATGGACAATGGACAATGGACAATGGACAATTAACAATGGACAATGGACAATGGACAATGGACAATGGACAATGGACAATGGACAATGGACAATGGACAATGGACAATGGACAATGGACAATGGACAATGGACAATGGACAATGGACAATGGACAATGGACAATGGACAATGGACAATGGACAATGGACAATGGACAATGGACAATGGACAATGGACAATGGACAATGGACAATGGACAATGGACAATGGACAATTGACTATGGACAATGGACAATTAACAATGGACAATTAACAATGGACAATGGACAATGGACAATTAACAATGGACAATGGACAAATAACAATGGACAATTAACAGTGGACAATGGACAATGGACAATGGACAATGGACAATGGACAATGGACAATGGACAATGGACAATGGACAATGGACAATGGACAATGCACAATGGACAATGGACAATGGACAACGGACAATGGACAATGGACAATGGACAATGGACAATGGACAATGGACAATGGACAATGGACAATGGACAATGGACAATGGACAATGGACAATGGACAATGGACAATGGACAATGGACAATGGACAATGGACAATGGGCAATGGACAATGGACAATGGACTATGGACAATGGACTATGGACAATGGACTATGGACTATGGACTATGGACAATGGACTATGGACAATTAACAATGGACAATTAACAATGGACAATTTACAATGGACAGTGGACAATTAACAATGGACAATGGACAATGGACAATGGACAATGGACAATGGACAATGGACAATGGACAATGGACAATGGACAATGGACAATGGACAATGGACAATGGACAATGGACAATGGACAATGGACAATGGACAATGGACAATGGACAATGGACAATGGACAATGGACAATGGACAATGGACAATGGACAATGGACAATGGGCAATGGACAATGGACAATGGACTATGGACAATGGACTATGGACAATGGACTATGGACAATTAACAATGGACAATTAACAATGGACAATTAACAATGGACAGTGGACAATTAACAATGGACAATTAACAATGGACAATGGACAATGGACAATGGACAATGGACAATGGACAATGGACAATGGACAATGGACAATGGACAATGGACAATGGACAATGGACAATGGACAATGGACAATGGACAATGGACAATGGACAATGGACAATGGACAATGGACAATGGACAATGGACAATGGACAATGGACAATGGACAATGGACAATGGACAATGGACAATGGACAATGGACAATGGACAATGGACAATGGACAATGGACAATGGACAATGGACAATGGACAATGGACAATGGACAATGGACAATGGACAATGGACAATGGACAATGGACAATGGACAATGGACAATGGACAATGGACAATGGACAATGGACAATGGACAATGGACAATGGACAATGGACAATGGACAATGGACAATGGACAATGGACAATGGACAATGGACAATGGACAATGGACAATGGACAATGGACAATGGACAATGGACAATGGACAATGGACAATGGACAATGGACAATGGACAATGGACAATGGACAATGGACAATGGACAATGGACAATGGACAATGGACAATGGACAATGGACAATGGACAATGGACAATGGACAATGGACAATGGACAATGGACAATGGACAATGGACAATGGACAATGGACAATGGACAATGGACAATGGACAATGGACAATGGACAATGGACAATGGACAATGGACAATGGACAATGGACAATGGACAATGGACAATGGACAATGGACAATGGACAATGGACAATGGACAATGGACAATGGACAATGGACAATGGACAATGGACAATGGACAATGGACAATGGACAATGGACAATGGACAATGGACAATGGACAATGGACAATGGACAATGGACAATGGACAGTGGACAATGGACAATGGACTATGGACAATGGACTATGGACAATTAACAATGGACAATGGACAATTAACAATGGACAATTAACAATGGACAGTGGACAATTAACAATGGACAATTAACAATGGACAATTAACAATGGACAATGGACAATTAACAATGGACAATGGACAATGGGCAATGGACAATGGACAATGGACAATGGACAATGGACAATGGACAATGGACAATGGACAATGGACAATGGACAATGGACAATGGACAATGGACAATGGACAATGGACAATGGACAATGGACAATGGACAATGGACAATGGACAATGGGCAATGGACAATGGACAATGAACAATGGACAATATACAATGGACAATGGACTATGGACAATGGATAACGGACTGTGGACAATTAACAATGGACAATGGACAATTAACAATGGACAATTAACAATCGACAATGGACAATTAACAATGGACAATTAACAATGGACAATTAACAATGGACAATTAACAATGAACAAGGAACAATGGACAATGGACAATGGACAATGGACAATGGACAATGGACAATGGACAATGGACAATGGACAATGGACAATGGACAATGGACAATGGACAATGGACAATGGACAATGGACAATGGACAATGGACAATGGACAATGGACAATGGACAATGGACAATGGACAATGGACAATGGACAATGGACAATGGACAATGGACAATGGACAATGGACAATGGACAATGGACAATGGACAATGGACAATGGACAATGGACAATGGACAATGGACAATGGACAATGGACAATGGACAATGGACAATGGACAATGGACAATGGACAATGGACAATTGACAATGGAAACTGGACAATGGACTATGGACAATTAACAATGGACAATTAACAATGGACAATTATCAATGGAAAATGGACAATTAACAATGGACAATGGACTATGGACAATGGACAATGGACAATGGGCAATGGACTATGGACTATGGACAATGGACAACGGACAATTAACAATGGACAATTAACAATGGACAATTAACAATGGACAAGGGACAATGGACAATGGACAATTGACAATGGACAAATGGACAATGGACAATAGACAATTGACAATGGACAATTAACAATGGACAATGGACAATTAACAATGGACAATTAACAATGGACAATGGACAATGGACAATGGACTATGGACTATGGACTATGGACTATGGACAATGGACAATGGACTATGGACAATGGACAATGGACATTGACCAATGGACAATGGACAATGGGCAATGGACAATGGACAATGGACAATGGACAATAGACAATGGACAATTAACAATGGACAATTAACAATGGACAATTAACAATGGACAATGGACAATGGACAATGGACTATGGACTATGGACAATGGACTATGGACAATGGACAATGGACAATGGACAATTAACAATGGACAATTAACAATGGACAATGGACAATTAACAATGGACATTGGACAATTAACAATGGACTATGGACAATGGACAATTAACAATGGACAATTAACAATGGACAATGGACAATTAACAATGGACATTTGACAATTAACAATGGACTATGGACAATGGACAATGGACAATTAACAATGGACAATGGACAATGGACAATGGACAATGGACAATGGACAATGGACAAAGGACAATGGACAATGGACAATGGACAATGGACAATGGACAATGGACAATGGACAATGGGCAATGGACAATGGACAATGGACTATGGACAATGGACTATGGACAATGGACTATGGACAATGGACTATGGACAATTAACAATGGACAATTAACAATGGACAATTAACAATGGACAGTGGACAATTAACAATGGACAATTAACAATGGACAATGGACAATGGACAATGGACAATGGACAATGGACAATGGACAATGGACAATGGACAATGGACAATGGACAATGGACAATGGACAATGGACAATGGACAATGGACAATGGACAATGGACAATGGACAATGGACAATGGACAATGGACAATGGACAATGGACAATGGACAATGGACAATGGACAATGGACAATGGACAATGGACAATGGACAATGGACAATGGACAATGGACAATGGACAATGGACAATGGACAATGGACAATGGACAATGGACAATGGACAATGGACAATGGACAGTGGACAATGGACAATGGACTATGGACAATGGACTATGGACAATTAACAATGACAATGGACAATTAACAATGGACAATTAACAATGGACAGTGGACAATTAACAATGGACAATTAACAATGGACAATTAACAATGGACAATTAACAATGGACAATGGACAATGGACAATGGACAATGGACAATGGACAATGGACAATGGACAATGGACAATGGACAATGGACAATGGACAATGGACAATGGACAATGGACAATGGACAATGGACAATGGACAATGGACAATGGACAATGGACAATGGACAATGGACAATGGACAATGGACAATGGACAATGGACAATGGACAATGGACAATGGACAATGGACAATGGACAATGGACAATGGACAATGGACAATGGACAATGGACAATGGACAATGGACAATGGACAATGGACAATGGACAATGGACAATTAACAATGGACAATTAACAATGGACAATGGACAATGGACAATGGACAATGGACTATGGACTATGGACTATGGACAATGGACAATGGACTATGGACAATGGACAATGGACATTGACCAATGGACAATGGACAATGGGCAATGGACAATGGACAATGGACAATGGACAATAGACAATGGACAATTAACAATGGACAATTAACAATGGACAATTAACAATGGACAATGGACAATGGACAATGGACTATGGACTATGGACAATGGACAATGGACTATGGACAATGGACAATGGACAATGGACAATTAACAATGGACAATTAACAATGGACAATTAACAATGGACATTGGACAATTAACAATGGACTATGGACAATGGACAATTAACAATGGACAATGGACAATTAACAATGGACAATGGACAATGGACAATTAACAATGGACATTGGACAATTAACAATGGACTATGGACAATGGACAATTAACAATGGACAATGGACAATGGACAATGGACAATGGACAATGGACAATGGACAATGGACAATGGACAATGGACAATGGACAATGGACAATGGACAATGGACAATGGACAATGGACAATGGACAATGGACAATGGACAATGGACAATGGACAATGGACAATGGACAATGGACAATGGACAATGGACAATGGACAATGGACAATGGACAATGGACAATGGACAATGGACAATGGACAATGGACAATGGACAATGGACAATGGACAATGGACAATGGACAATGGACAATGGACAATGGACAATGGACAATGGACAATGGACAATGGACAATGGACAATGGACAATGGACAATGGACAATGGACAATGGACAATGGACAATGGACAATGGACAATGGACAATGGACAATGGACAATGGACAATGGACACTGGACAATGGACAATGGACAATGGACAATGGACAATGGACAATGGACAATGGTCAATGGACAATTGACTATGGACAATGGACAAGTAACAATGGACAAATAACAATGGACAATGGACAATGGACAATGGACAATGGACAATGGACAATGGACAATGGACAATGGACAATGGACAATGGACAATGGACAATGGACAATGGACAATGGACAATGGACAATGGACAATGGACAATGGACAATGGACAATGGACAATGGACAATGGACAATGGACAATGGACAATGGACAATGGACAATGGACAATGGACAATGGACAATGGACAATGGACAATGGACAATGGACAATGGACAATGGACAATGGACAATGGACAATGGACAATGGACAATGGACAATGGACAATGGACAATGGACAATGGACAATGGACAATGGACAATGGACAATGGACAATGGACAATGGACAATGGACAATGGAATATGGACAATGGACAATGGACAATGGACTATGGGCAATTAACAATGGACTATGGACTATGGACAATGGACAATGGACAATGGACAATGGACAATGGACAATGGACAATGGACAATGGACAATGGACAATGGACAATGGACAATGGACAATGGACAATGGACAATGGACAATGGACAATGGACAATGGACAATGGACAATGGACAATGGACAATGGACAATGGACAATGGACAATGGACAATGGACAATGGACAATGGACAATGGACAATGGACAATGGACAATGGACAATGGACAATGGACAATGGACAATGGACAATGGACAATGGACAATGGACAATGGACAATGGACAATGGACAATGGACAATGGACAATGGACAATGGACAATGGACAATGGACAATGGACAATGGACAATGGACAATGGACAATGGACAATGGACAATGGACAATGGACAATGGACAATGGACAATGGACAATGGACAATGGACAATGGACAATGGACAATGGACAATGGACAGTGGACAATGGACAATGGACAATTAACAATGGACAATGGACAATTAACAATGGACAATTAATAATGGACAATGGACAATTAACAATGGACAATGGACAATGGAAAATGGACAATGGACAATGGACAATGGACAATTAACAATGGACAATTAACAATGGACAATGGACAATGGACAATGGACAATGTACAATGGACAATGGACAATGGAAAATGGACAATGGACAATGGAAAATGGACAATGGACAATGGACAATTAACAATGGACAATTAACAATGGACAATGGACAATGGACAATGGACAATGGACTATGGACAATGGACTATGGACAATTAACAATGGACTATGGACAATGGACAATTAACAATGGACAATGGACAATTAACAATGGACAATTAACAATGGACAATGGACAATTAACAATGGACAATGGACAATTAACAATGGACAATGGACAATTAACAATGGACAATGGACAATGGACAATGGACAATGGACAATGGACAATGGACAATGGGCAATGGACAATGGACAATGGACAATGGACAATGGACAATGGACAATGGACAATGGACAATGGACAATGGACAATGGACAATGGACAATGGACAATGGACAATGGACAATGGACAATGGACAATGGACAATGGACAATGGACAATGGACAATGGACAATGGACAATGGACAATGGACAATGGACAATGGACAATGGACAATGGACAATGGACAATGGACAATGGACAATGGACAATGGACAATGGACAATGGACAATGGACAATGGACAATGGACAATGGACAATGGACAATGGACAATGGACAATGGACAATGGACAATGGACAATGGACAATGGACAATGGACAATGGACAATGGACAATGGACAATGGACAATGGACAATGGACAATGGACAATGGACAATGGACAATGGACAATGGACAATGGACAATGGACAATGGACAATGGACAATGGACAATGGACAATGGACAATGGACAATGGACAATGGACAATGGACAATGGACAATGGACAATGGACAATGGACAATGGACAATGGACAATGGACAATGGACAATGGACAATGGACAATGGACAATGGACAATGGACAATGGACAATGGACAATGGACAATGGACAATGGACAATGGACAATGGACAATGGACAATGGACAATGGACAATGGACAATGGACAATGGACAATGGACAATGGACAATGGACAATGGACAATGGACAATGGACAATGGACAATGGACAATGGACAATGGACAATGGACAATGGACAATGGACAATGGACAATGGACAATGGACAATGGACAATGGACAATGGACAATGGACAATGGACAATGGACAATGGACAATGGACAATGGACAATGGACAATGGACAATGGACAATGGACAATGGACAATGGACAATGGACAATGGACAATGGACAATGGACAATGGACAATGGACAATGGACAATGGACAATGGACAATGGACAATGGACAATGGACAATGGACAATGGACAATGGACAATGGGCAATGGACAATGGACAATGGACAACGGACAACGGACAACGGACAATGGACAATGGACAATGGAAAATGGACTATGGACAATGGACAATGGACTATGGACAATGGACTATGGACAATGTATAATGGACAATGGACAATGGACAATGGACAATGGACAATGGACAATGGACAATGGACAATGGACAATGGACAATGGACAATGGACAATGGACAATGGACAATGGACAATGGACAATGGACAATGGACAATGGACAATGGACAATGGAAACTGGACAATGGACTATGGACAATTAACAATGGACAATTAACAATTATAAATGGAAAATGGACAATTAACAATGGACAATGGACTATGGACAATGGACAATGGACAATGGACAATGGACAATGGACAATGGACAATGGACAATGGACAATGGACAATGGACAATGGACAATGGACAATGGACAATGGACAATGGACAATGGACAATGGACAATGGACAATGGACAATGGACAATGGACAATGGACAATGGACAATGGACAATGGACAATGGACAATGGACAATGGACAATGGACAATGGACAATGGACAATGGACAATGGACAATGGACAATGGACAATGGACAATGGACAATGGACAATGGACAATGGACAATGGACAATGGACAATGGACAATGGACAATGGACAATGGACAATGGACAATGGACAATGGACAATGGACAATGGACAATGGACAATGGACAATGGACAATGGACAATGGACAATGGACAATGGACAATGGACAATGGACAATGGACAATGGACAATGGACAATGGACAATGGACAATGGACAATGGACAATGGACAATGGACAATGGACAATGGACAATGGACAATGGACAATGGACAATGGACAATGGACAATGGACAATGGACAATGGACAATGGACAATGGACAATGGACAATGGACAATGGACAATGGACAATGGACAATGGACAATGGACAATGGACAATGGACAATGGACAATGGACAATGGACAATGGACAATGGACAATGGACAATGGACAATGGACAATGGACAATGGGCAATGGACAATGAACAATGGACAATATACAATGGATAACGGACTGTGGACAATTAACAATGGACAATGGACAATTAACAATGGACAATGGACAATTAACAATCGACAATGGACAATTAACAATGGACAATTAACAATGGACAATTAACAATGGACAAGGGACAATGGACAATGGACAATGGACTATGGGCAATGGACAATGGACAATAGACAATTGACAATTGACAATGGACAATGGAAACTGGACAATGGACTATGGACAATTAACAATGGACAATTAACAATTATAAATGGAAAATGGACAATTAACAATGGACAATGGACTATGGACAATGGACAATGGACAATGGACAATGGACAATGGACAATGGACAATGGACAATGGACAATGGACAATGGACAATGGACAATGGACAATGGACAATGGACAATGGACAATGGACAATGGACAATGGACAATGGACAATGGACAATGGACAATGGACAATGGACAATGGGCAATGGGCAATGGACAATGGACAATGGACAACGGACAACGGACAATGGAAAATGGACAATGGACTATGGACAATGGACAATGGACTATGGACAATGGACTATGGACAATGTATAATGGACAATGGACAATGGACAATGGACAATGGACAATAGACAATGGACAATGGACAATGGACAATGGACAATGGACAATGGACAATGGACAATGGACAATGGACAAAGGACAATGGACAAGGGACAATGGACAATGGGTGTTTTGCGCCCGGCGTTGCCCGGGTAAAAAAAATATTATACAATGAATTCGTTTTTTTATTAGCGAGTTTATCTACTGCTAAATGACTTTTCACTGGTGAACAATTTTTTTTTTTATTTCGCTTAGAGCCGGGTTTGGGACAGTTGCCTTTTAGGGTCAATATTAACACAGCAAAATATTGGACTTGTGGGGAACATTTTTTGGGTTCCTGTTTTGACTTGAAAATCGGGAAGCTCCGAACAAAGAGAAAATATTTTTAATTTTGTACTAAAAATATATTTAAATATTAGGACATTATTATTTATGTTTTGGTTTTTTCTGACGCATTGTATTTTTTTCACTTTAAAACGTAGATAAATTCTGTTTCAAATAAAATTTAGTACTGGTAAACATTTTAATAACATCGGGTTTGCGTTTCAGTTTGATTACGGAACACCCACCCAAATTTGCATATTTTTGTTCGCTCCACCGGCAGTTTCTGAAAGATTGGCCATAAAAAATAATATCTGTGTAAGAACTGTATCTCTCGGTTGCATACAGGCCAGTCGATTTGGACTTTTGACCCCAAAAGTGACTTAAAAGCACTACAAAGCTTTTAAGAGCCATAACTCTTAAAATATGCGATTTTCCAAAAAATACTATATAAGTTTTATTTTGCAGAATAAGAAAGCAAACATTTCCTTCATACAAATTTTTAGCCTAAGTCTAAGACATCGTGGTGTTTTTCGCGGTTAAAATAAAAATTTATGTGAAGACTTCATTTAAAACGACCCTCTTTACAATTTGGACGGAGACTCAAATAGTCGGTATCCATTATTTTGTAGAGTAAGATATGTAGTTTTCATAAACCAATTACATTTGGAATTTATATGGGTAATTTCATTACAGAAGAGCCCAAAGCTGACTTTGAAGTTTCGATTATCCAAATGCTGTATACAAATTTGTAAAATTACTTTATTTTAAAGGACCCTCGTTAAAATTTTAATGGATTACAATCGGTTTCCATGATTTTGAAGAGTTAAAAATGCAGATTTCAAAAAGTGCAGGCGTTTTTAGCATTGATTGAAAACATGTTAGCATAATACTATATGAAAAATACTTGGCATCTTATTACATTTGAACTTGAAGAATAAAAAAATGTTATTACAGCAGAAAATTTCAATGAATTTCATGATTCGGATTGTATTCAAGTGGTCTTCCACACGTTAGATGCCTGGGGAAGTTTTAATAACTTGGCTGATTTTCAACCGATTTTAGTTTTTAGTTCGTTATTAGAGAGGCATTTTACTCCAAATCAAAATTCTTTAACCACCTGAATTCAAATTTAACTTAAATACAAAAAAAAATAGAAAACAGAAATAAAAAATATTTTTCCTTGTAATCCGTTTTTTAAAATTCAAGGCCTATGCGGCCGCCTTACCCATGTCCAATAAACCTAAATTTTTATGAGACATATTTTTACCAACAAATGGGTAAGTTATGGTTAATTTAATGTCTTCCAATTTAATTATTTTAGAGCCCCATATAAAATATACCAGAGTCTAAAAAAACTGAATTTTTTAAATTTGAAAAAATAGAACTAATTGTGCTCACATCTCGAATTATGGATTAAAAATTGTGTAATTTAGAGTAGAATTTTTAGACTTTTTAAAAAAAATCGAACGTTTCGGACTTTTTCAAAAATTCGATTTTAATTTTATACGTTAAAAAATAAGTGATAATTAATTCGAATAATTTTTAAATATTTTTTTTTCTAAATATTTTTTTTCTAGACGACGTTTTGTTGGTATTTAAATCCAACAAAACGTCGTCTAACTTATTGTAAGATATCTATATTTTTTACTGGTCAAAATTAATGAAAAATTTCAATTTTTTATTTTTTTTTTTTTAAAACGCCATTTTAAAAAATTGATTACTCAACACCAACTTGGTATAAAAGTCTGAAAATTTGAGTGAAAGTTGCATTTAATACGTACTAAAATATATAAAAAAAATTAATCGAAGGGGGTCGGGTCTAAAAGTGAGTGATTTGGCCTGGAATTCCCCAAATATTTTCCAAAAAGTACTCATCTAACTCTTCAAAATCATTGAAACCGATTGTATCCACTAAAATTTTAACGAGGGTCGTTTAAAATAAAGTAATTTCACAAATTTGTATACAGCATTTCAAAAATCTAAACTTCAAAGTCAGCTTTGGCCTCTTCTGTAATGAAATTACCCATATAAATTCCAAATGTAATTGGTTTATGAAACTACATATCTTACTCTACAAAATAATGGATACCGACTATTTGAGTCTCCGTCCAAATCTTAACGAGGGTCGTTTTAAATGAAGTCTTCACATAAATTTTTATTTTAACCGCCAAAAACACCACGATGTCTTAGACTTAGGCTAAAAATTTGTATTAAGGAAATGTTTGCTTTCTTGTTTTGCAAATTAAAACTTATGTAGTATTTTTTGGAAAAACGCACATTTTAAGAGTTATGGCACTTAAAAGCTTTGTAGTGCTTTTAGGTCACTTTTGGGGTCAAAAGTTCAAATCGACTGGCCTGTATGATACCGAGAGATGCAGTTCTTGCACAGATATTATTTTGTATGGCCAATCTATCAGAAACTGCCGGTGGAGCGAACAAAAATATACTTTTGCAAATCCCATACATTTTTTGGGTGGTCTACGGAACAGGTTGAAAAAAGTTCAGTATATTGCAAAAGGTGTGGAAATTTACACCTCTTTGTGCATTTGCCTGTTGATACAGACTAAAGTTCCCGCCTCGTTTAGTACTATATGTGGAGAAAGATTTGTTCAAACCGGTTAGTCGTTTACCTGTAATTAAGGAACAGGCAGAAAAAACTTTCAGTATAGCAAAAAGGCGCAAATCAATTTATGCCACTGTGTCCAAACACACTCTATTTTAATCTTTAGTTCCCGTCTTGGTTAGTACTATCTGTGGTAAAAGTTTCATTTAAATCGGTTCTGCCGTTTATGATAGATTGCGGAACAGGCAGAAATAGCGTTCAATAAAAGAAAAAGGATCGTGCTATTTTACGCCCTTTTGACGGAGTGGAATTTTTCGCCCCTATGCCCAAACGCGCTTTAATATAAAAATTTACGCCCCTTTGACCGATCGCACTTTTTGATAGCCTATAGTTTCCGCCTCGGTTAGTACTATCTGTGGTGAAAATTTCATGAAAATCGGTTCAGCCGTTCTCCCCTGATTGCGGAACAGACAGACAGACGGACAGACTGACAGACAGACAAACCAACACTCAGATTTATAATATAGCTGAAGCGCCCGGCGTTGCCCGGGTCGACTTCGATTTGAGTATCTGGATAGCTTCTTCCCAGCGCCACCTATCGGGTCCGTAATAATACATAATTTCTCATGGCGAAACATATCGTCACCTAAAATGTAAACGCCCTAACTAATAAAAAATTAAAAATCGGTATTTTGATATGTGAATTGCGAAATCGCCAATGAACGCAAATAGAACTACATTTTTTACTAATTTTGTGATTAATTTTGATACATATTAACAAAACGTACGTCCTCACAAAATGTTAGCCCAATTCAATCAAACCAACAAAGTTATTTACAAATTAAAAATTTTACTATTTTACTAAATATAAACTTATTTTTGTTTCATAAATATATCATGTGAATTTGAGCCAACTTGTAATATAAATTATAATTAAAACGACAACAGCGCCACCTATCAATTTCAAATTTATCCGGAAACTTATCCAGCGGTTCTTGAGTTTTAGTAACACGTATCCGACACAAACATTTTTTATATAAAGATAATTCCCGCCTCGGTTATTACTACCTGTGGTAAAAATTTCATTAAAATCGGTTCAGCCGTTTATGCGTGATTACAGAACATGCAGAAATAACGTTCAATAAAATGAAAAGGGCGTGGAATTTTACGCTCCTTTGTCCCATTGCTCTCTTTTATAACCTATAGTTCCCGCCTCAGTTATTACTATCTGTGATAAAGATATTATTAAAATCTGTTCAGCCCTTTATGCGTGATTAAGGAACAGGCGAAAATACCGTTCAATAAAATAAAAAGGCGCGTGGCATCTAATGCCCCATTGTCTAATTGCTATATTTTATGGCCTATAGTTCTCGAGTCGGTTGGTAGGATCTGTGGTGAAAATTTCATGGAAATCGGTAGAGCCGTTGTCAATAGTTAACGCCTCGGTTAGTACTATCTGTTGTAAAAATTTCATGAAAATCGGTTCAACAGTTTAAGTGTGATTACGGAAATGGCAGAAATGATTTTCAATGCAATAAAAAGGGGCTTGGTATTTGACGCCCCCTTTTTCGATCGCCCTCTATTGTGGGTCATAGTTTCCGCCTCGGTTAGTACTATCTGTGTTAAAAATTTCATTAAAATCGGTTAAGCCGTTTACGCGTTATTACGGAAAAGGCAGAATAACGTTTCATAAAATAAAAAGGGGCGAGGCATTTTACGCCCCTTTGTCGGATCGCTTTCTCGCTTTCTCTTATATAGTTCCCGCCTCGGTTAGTACTATCTGTGGTGAAAATTTCATGAAAATCGGGTTAGCCGTTCTCCCCAGATTTATAATATTAATAGGGATTATTTCCTTAAATATAAGAGATAGAGCAAAATAGACGAAATTTGGGGATCACTATCAAAAATTTTAAAAAATATATTTTTGAATGAAATTTTTTTTAAAAAATGTATTTGCCACTATTTCCTTAAATATAAGAGATAGAGCAAAATAGACTAATTTGGGAAATCTTTATTTGGCATTATTTCCTTAAATATAAGAGATAGAGCAAAATAGACGAAATTTGGGGGTCGCTAAATAAATTTCAAAAAATATATTGATGTATGAAATTTTTTATAAAATTTTTATTTGCCATTATTTCCTTAAATATAAGAGATAGAGCAAAATAGAAGAAATTTGGGGATCATTAAAAAAAAATTCAAAAAATATATTTTTGAATGAAATTTTTTATAAAATCTTTATTTGCAATTATTTCCTTAAATATAAGAGATAGAGCAAAATAGACGAAATTAGGGTATCATTAAAAAAAATTTCCAAAAATATATTTTTGTATGAAATTTTTTATAAAATCTTTATTTGCCATTATTTCTTTAAATATAAGAGATAGAGCAAAATTTACGAAATTTGGGGATCACTATCAAAATTTCAAAAAATACTGTTTTGAATGAAATTTTTTATAAAATCTTTATTTGCCATTATTTCCTTAAATATAACAGATAGAGCAAAATAGACGAAATTTGGGGATCATTAAAAATAATTTCAAAAAATATATTTTTGAATGAAATTTTTTTATAAAATCTTTATTTGCCATTATTTCCTTAAATATAAGAAATAGAGCAAAATAGACGAAATTTGGGGATCACTACCAAAAATTTCAAAAAATATATATTTGAAGGGCTTATTGTAAAAACTCTATAAGCAACATTTAATTTTATGGTGGTTTTTGCCTTAAAACTTTAAAAATAATGTAGAAAATAGAACTTTTGCAGAAATTTTATTATCAATATACTTGTACGAAGGGTTAAAGCAAGACTTCTGCCAAAAATCTGTCAATGGAACATCAGCAGAAGTCGAAAAACACGAAAAAATAAAATGCTGCTTATCAAGTTCTTGCAGTAAGCCCTTCATTTGTAAATTTTTTATAAAATCTTTATTTGCCATTATTTCCTTTAATATAAGAAATAGAGCAAAATAGACGAAATTTGGGGATCACTACCAAAAATTTCAAAAAATATATATTTGAAGGGCTTATTGTAAAAACTCTATAAGCAACATTTAATTTTATGGTGGTTTTTGCCTTAAAACTTTAAAAATAATGTAGAAAATAGAACTTTTGCAGAAATTTTATTATCAATATACTTGTACGAAGGGTTAAAGCAAGACTTCTGCCAAAAATCTGTCAATGGAACATCAGCAGAAGTCGAAAAACACGAAAAAATAAAATGCTGCTTATCAAGTTCTTGCAGTAAGCCCTTCATTTGTAAATTTTTTATAAAATCTTTATTTGCCATTATTTCCTTAAATATAAGAGATAGAACAAAATAGACAAAATTTGGGGATCATTAAAAAAAATTTCAAAAAATATATTTTCGTATGAAATTTTTTATAAAATTTTTATTTGCCATTATTTCCTTAAATATAAGAGATAGAGCAAAATAGACAAAATTTGGGGATCACTATCAAAAATTTTAAAAAATATATTTTTTAAAGAAATTTTTTATAAAATCTTTTTTTGCCATTATTTCCGTAAATATAAGAGATAGAGCAAAATAGACGAAATTTGGGGATTTGGAAAATTTCAAAAAATATATTTTTGAAATTTTTTATAAAATCTTTATTTGCCATTATTTCCTTAAATATAACAGATAGAGCAAAATAGACGAAGTTTGGGGGTCATTAAAAAAAAATTCAAAAAATATATTTTTGAATGAAATTTTTTATAAAATCTTTATTTGCCATTATTTCCTTAAATATAAGAAATAGAGTAAAATAGACGAAATTTGGGGATCCCTATCAAAAATATCAAAAAATATATATTTGTATGAAATTTTTTATAAAATCTTTATTTGCCATTATTTCCTTAAATATGAGAGATAGAGCAAAATAGACGATTTGGGGATCATTAAAAAAAATTTCAAGAAATATGTTTTTGAATGAAATTTTTTATAAAATCTTTATTTGCCATTATTTCCTTAAGTATAAGAGATCGAGCAAAATAGACGAGATTTGGGGATCACTATCAAAAATTTCAAAAATTTTAATGAAATTTTTTATAAAATCTTTATTTGCCATTATTTCTATAAATATAAGAGATAGAGCAAAATAAAAAAAATTTGGGGATCACTACCAAAATTTCGAAAAATATATTTTTGTATGAAATTTTTTATAAAATCTTTATTTGCCATTATTTCCTTAAATATAAGAGATAGACAAAATTTGAGGATCACTATCAAGAAATATGTTTTTGAATGAAATTTTTTATAAAATCTTTATTTGCCATTATTTCCTTAAATATAAGATATAGAGCAAAATAGAAAAAATTTGGGGATCACTACCAAAAATTTAAAAAAATATATTTTTGTATGAAACTTTTTATAAAATCTTTATTTGCCATTTCTTTAAATATAAGAGATAGAGCAAAATAGACAAAATTTGGGGTTCACTATCAAAAATTATATTTTTGTATGAAATTTTTTAAAAAATCTTTATTTGCCATTATTTCCTTAAATATAAGGGATAGAGCAAAATATACGAAATTTGGGGATCACTATCAGAAATTTCAAAAAAAGAATATATTTTTGCATGAAATTTTTTATAAAATCTTTATTTGCCATTATTTCCTTAAATATAAGAGATAGAGCAAAATAGACAAAATTTGGGGATCATTAAAAAAAAATTCAAAAAATATATTTTTGAATGAAATTTTTTATAAAATCTTTATTTGCCATTATTTCCTTAAATATAAGAGATAGAGCAAAATAGACGAAATTTGAGGATCACTATCAAAAATTTCAAAAAATATAGTTTTGAATGAAATTTTTCTTAAAATCTTTATTTGCCATTATTTCCTTAAATATAAGAGATAGAGCAAAATAGACAAAATTTGGGGATCACTATCAAAATTTCGAAAAATATATTTTTTTATGAAATTTTTTATAAAATCTTTATTTGCCATTATTTCCTTAAATATAAGAGATAGAGCAAAATAGAAAAAATTTGGGGATCACTACCAAAATTTCGAAAAATATATTTTTGTATGAAATTTTTTATAAAATCTTTATTTGCCATTATTTCCTTAAATATAAGAGATAGAGCAAAATAGACAATATTTGAGGATCACTATCAAGAAATATGTTTTTGAATGAAATTTTTTATAAAATCTTTATTTGCCATTATTTCCTTAAATATAAGAGATAGAGCAAAATAGAAAAAACTTGGGGATCACTACCAAAAATTTTAAAAAATATATTTTTGTATGAAACTTTTTATAAAATCTTTATTTGCCATTTCTTTAAATATAAGAGATAGAGCAAAATAGACAAAATTTGGGGTTCACTATCAAAAATTATATTTTTGTATGAAATTTTTTATAAAATCTTTATTTGCCATTATTTCCTTAAATATAAGGGATAGAGCAAAATATACGAAATTTGGGGATCACTATCAGAAATTTCAAAAAAATCAAAAATTATATATTTTTGAAATTTTTTATAAAATCTTTATTTGCCATTATTTCCTTAAATATAACAGATAGAGCAAAATAGACGAAGTTTGGGGGTCATTAAAAAAAAATTCAAAAAATATATTTTTGAATGAAATTTTTTATAAAATCTTTATTTGCCATTATTTCCTTAAATATAAGAAATAGAGCAAAATAGACGTAATTTGGGGATCACTATCAAAAATAATCACTATCAAAAAATATATATTTGTATGAAATTTTTTATAAAATCTTTATTTGCCCTTATTTCCTTAAATATGAGAGATAGAGCAAAATAGACGATTTGGGGATCATTAAAAAAAATTTCAAGAAATATGTTTTTGAATGAAATTTTTTATAAAATCTTTATTTGCCATTATTTCCTTAAGTATAAGAGATCGAGCAAAATAGACGAGATTTGGGGATCACTATCAAAAATTTCAAAAATTTTAATGAAATTTTTTATAAAATCTTTATTTGCCATTATTTCCTTAAATATAAGAGATAGAGCAAAATAGAAAAAATTTGGGGATCACTACCAAAATTTCGAAAAATTTATTTTTGTATGAAATTTTTTATAAAATCTTTATTTGCCATTATTTCCTTAAATATAAGAGATAGAGCAAAATAGACAAAATTTGAGGATCACTATCAAGAAATATGTTTTTGAATGAAATTTTTTATAAAATCTTTATTTGCCATTATTTCCTTAAATATAAGAGATAGAGCAAAATAGAAAAAATTTGGGGATCACTACCAAAAATTTTAAAAAATATATTTTTGTATGAAACTTTTTATAAAATCTTTATTTGCCATTTCTTTAAATATAAGAGATAGAGCAAAATAGACAAAATTTGGGGTTCACTATCAAAAATTATATTTTTGTATGAAATTTTTTATAAAATCTTTATTTGCCATTATTTCCTTAAATATAAGGGATAGAGCAAAATATACGAAATTTGGGGATCACTATCAGAAATTTCAAATAAATCAAAAATTATATTTTTGTATGAAATTTTTTATAAAATCTTTATTTGCCATTATTTCCTTAAATATAAGGGATAGAGCAAAATATACGAAATTTGGGGATCACTATCAGAAATTTCAAAAAAAGAATATATTTTTGTATGAAATTTTTTATAAAATCTTTATTTGCCATTATTTCCTTAAATATAAGAGATAAAGCAAAATAGACGAAATTTGGGGATCATTAAAAAAAAAATTCAAAAAATATATTTTTGAATGAAATTTTTTATAAAATCTTTATTTGCCATTATTTCCTTAAATATAAGAAATAGAGCAAAATAGACGAAATTTGGGGATCACTATCAAAAATTTCAAAAAATATATTTTTGTATGAAATTTTTTATAAAATCTTTGTTTGGCATTATTTCCTTAAATATAAGAGATAAAGCAAAATAGACGAAATTTGGGAATCATTAAAAAAAATTTCAAAAAATATATTTTTGTAAGAAATTTTTTACAAAATCTTTATTTGCCATTATTTCCTTAAATATAAGAGATAGAGCAAAATAGACGAAATTTGGGGATCATTAAAAAAAAATTTAAAAAAATATAGTTTTGAATGCAAAATTTTTTATAAAATCTTTATTTGCCATTATTTACTTAAATATAAGAGATAGAGCAAAATAGACAAAATTTGGGGATCATTAAAAAAATTTCAAAAAATATATTTTTGAATGAAATTTTTTATAAAGCAAAATATTTATTTGCCATTATTTCCTTAAATATAAGAAATAGAGCAAAATAGACGAAATTTGGGGATCACTATCAAAAATTTCAAATTTTTTTATAAAATCTTTATTTGCCATTATTTCCTTAAATATAAGAGATAGAGCAAAATAGACGAAATTTATAGAGAGATAGAGCAAAATAGACAAAAATAGAGATAGAGCAAAATAGACAAAATTTGGGGATCATTAAAAAAATTTCAAAAAATATATTTTTGAATGAAATTTTTTATAAAATCTTTATTTGCCATTATTTCCTTAAATATAAGAAATAGAGCAAAATAGACGAAATTTGGGGATCACTATCAAAAATTTCAAATTTTTTTATAAAATCTTTATTTGCCATTATTTCCTTAAATATAAGAGATAGAGCAAAATAGACGAAATTTGGGGATCACTAAAAAAAATTTCAAAAAATATATATTTTAATGAAATTTTGTATAAAATCTTTATTTGCCATTATTTCCTTAAATATAAGAGATAGAGCAAAATAGACAAAATTTGAGGATCACTATAAAAAATTTCAAAAAATATTTTTTTGTATGAAATTTTTTATAAAATCTTTATTTGCCATTTTTCCTTAAATATTTACTTAAATATAATATCTATATGGGGGGGGTGAAATAAAGCCATAGGCAATAAGGCCATATGGCCTTATTTCCCAATGAGTTGAGAAATAAAGCCATATGGCCTTATTACCAACCACTGTTGGAAATAAAGCCATATATGGCTTTATTACTCATTTGAAAATTTATAAAAGTATTCATCATTAATTTCCGGAGAGTGTAGGGGAAAATGTGGAATAATTTTTCCACTAAAATCCTGCTACGACTTCTATGATTTGTTTTTTTTTTTGTAATAAAGTTTTTCTGTGTAGCCGGCCTTCGGCCGGGCTTAGGGATTACAAACTCCATGCATTAAACCCACCCTCTCTGTAAACCAAAGCTATTTTGGTTATCAGGCCTTTTTGAATTATAACAAATTTGATACCGCAAAGGCCTGCAGGACTAGAAAACTTTACTTTGCGGAGAGGGTGGGTTTAATGCATGGATTTTGTAATCCCTAAGCCCGGCCGAAGGCCGTCAACACAGAAAAACTTTTTTGGTTAAACAATCTTTATATTAAAAAACCCTGCCAATAAAAAATTGGTGCCTCTAGACCCCTCTAAGTTCCGATGTTCGTGGTATATGTAGTTTTTAAATTTAAAGATACTCAAAAAAAAAAAAATTTTCTGCATTGCCGGCCTTCGGCCGGGCTTAGGGATTACAAACTCAATAAATTAATTTAACCGCTTCGCTAAATATTTTTTTTTTGGGTAGCAGGATTTACGGGGAAATATATTTCACCATTTTCAACTGATATGGGTTTATTCCCACTTTGGTTGCAAAATCAATATGACTTTATTGCTCAATCGTGTTGGTAATAAAGCCATATGGCCTTATTTCCCATTGAATTGAGAAATAAGGCCATATGGCCTTGTTGCCTATGGCTTTATTTCACCCCCCCTATCTAGGGGGGGGTGAAATAAAGCCATAGGCAATAAGGCCATATGGCCTTATTTCCCAATGAGTTGAGAAATAAAGCCATATGGCCTTATTACCAACCACTGTTGGAAATAAAGCCATATATGGCTTTATTACTCATTTGAAAATTTATAAAAGTATTCATCATTAATTTCCGGAGAGTGTAGGGGAAAATGTGGAAAAAATTTTCCACTAAAATCCTGATACCCAAAAAAAAATTTATTTCGAAATTACAACTTCTATGATTGGTTTTTTTGTAATAAAGGTTTTTTGCGTAGCCGGCCTTCGGCCGGGCTTAGGGATTACAAACTCCATGCATTAAACCCACCCTCTCTGCAAACCAAAGCTATTTTGGTTATCAGGCCCTTTTGAGGCATAAAAAAATAGATAGCGCAAAGGCCTGATACCCTAGAAAACTTTACTTTGCGGAGAGGGTGGGATTAATGCATGAATTTTGTAATCCCTAAGCCCGGCCGAAGGCCGGCTACACAAAAAAACCTTTTTTTGTTAAACAATCTTTAAATTAGAAACCCTGCCAATAAAAATTGGTGCATCTAGACCCCTCTAAGTTCCGAGGTTCGTGGTATATGTGGTTTTTTAATTTAAAAATAGTTAAACTATTTTTTTCTGCGTAGACGGCCTTCGGCCGGGCTAGGGATTACAAAATCCATAAATTAATTTAGCGGCATGCTAATTTTTTTTTTTGGGCAGCAGGATTTACGGGGAAATATATATCCACATTTTTAACTGATATGACTTTATTTCCACTTTGGTTGCAAAATCAATATGACTTTATTGCTCAATCGTATTGGTAATAAAGCCATATGGCCTTATTTCCCATTAAATTGAGAAATAAGGCCATATGGCCTTATTGCCTATGGCTTTATTTCACCCCCCCATTTAAAATTTCTCGACTGTGGACGGAGAATTAAAAGAGAAATGGGGCGTGGAAAAATCGTGTTTTTTTATATTTAACTAATTTGAAGACCCCCAATGACATAGGAAGATGAAAATTGGCATGTATATTAGAGCGGAGTGAATTGTTCGGAGCAAAATTTTTGACATAATCGTCTAGGATATTTGGATTCTGCATAAAATTCTAAGAAAAAATGCCGAACAAACCATGTCTCAAAAATCAGTTTTGACCCCCCAATTTTCAAAAATAGTTTTGTACGATATACGCCTTTTCCATTAATCATCACGCGAAAATGGGTATTTTTTGATCTGGTATCTTTAGATTGTGTACATAGATACACTATGGAGCCATTTAGACATTCCCATTTACAGTTTTATTAAATTCTAAAATCTCGCGATTTTAATTTTTTAAAAATCACAAAATATGAAAAATTGTTGTAGTTTGATGAGCGATAACTTCTTAAGTAAAGATCCGATTTTTAAAATCAAAATTGAAATTAAAAGCTTAAGTCCTCTACATTAAACTTGAAAGTTAAAAAAATTGTGTTATTAAAAAAAATGCATTTTAAATGCAAATGCATTTTTTTAGTGCATTTTCGTCAACTTTCACCTCTTTGGATTTTTTTAATTAACACATTATGAAAGTATGACATTTTTACAAAAAAAAACAGTCATCATTTTAATAGGACACAAAAGTCTTCTATTTTTAATAACTTTTATTAAATTATGCCGATATAAAAAGAAAATTTTTTTTTTTTTTTTAATTTTGTTAATAAATGATTTAAGGATTTTCAAATTGTTTATCGATGTACTTTGAAGATCTATAACTCCTTAAGAAAACATCGGATTTTAATAATCAAAATTGAAATTGAAAGCTAAAATCCTCTACTTTAAACAAAAAAATTGTGGCAAAAAAATAATGGTGTAGTTTACCACTTTTTAATTTTTTGTGGATTTTTAAAAAATTAAAATCGCGAATAAAATCGCGAGTTTTTGGAATTTAATTAAACTGTAAATGGGAATGTCTAAATGGCTACTTAGAGTATCTGGCTTCATAATAAAAAAAAAAAAAACTGAAGACCCAAGTCCAGATTTTTGTTTTTTAGCGCCCTCTAGCGGCGGTTTAGAGAAAAATAAATATCAAATATGGATTCCCCGTACCCAAAAATACCAGGTATACCTCATAATACAAAATAAAACTAAAATTTATTAGTAAAACATAATATTCCAAATATTAAGCCCAGCTAAAAAAGTCGTATATCGTGCAAAACTATTTTTGAAAATTGGGGGGGTCAAAACTGAATTTTGAGACATGGTTTGTTCAGCATTTTTTCTTAGAATTTTATGCAGAATCCGAATATGCTAGACGATTTTGTCGAAAAAAAATTTATCCGCCCTAATGTATATAGTAGGTTTCATGGGGAAGATAAACACTGACCTGGATTTTTGATATCCAGTTTATGGGTGGAGAATAAGAAGGCCAAAGTGGCGTGGTAAATTTATTTCCATATATTTTCTGTATATATTTATTTTTTGTGTTTCTCTTATTTTTTGTGTATCCAGCGCCTTTTGAATCCCATTGATGGGCTTAAAAGCTTAAAATTGGCATGAATATAGTAAAACACCAGGGACAGATTCTTACGAATCCGGATTTTTTGCCTTTGGGCAGCGAATCACGTGAAAATGACTTGGCAAAATTATTTTTTTTTTTAAGATTTAAGAGTATTTTTAAGCTCTGTCCCAATGAATAAGGATGCTGAAAATTCCCTAACATGTAGTCATAACTATGAAGCATATTCTAAAGTAGTCCGATTTAACATTTTTGTAATGTAGACGGAGGATTAAGAGAAAAAAGGGGCAAGGCGATATTGTGTTTTATTTTTTTAATTTAACTAGATTTAAAGTCCTAATGACCTACGCAGCCTGAAGCATATTCTAAAGTAGTCAGACTTAAAATTTTTGGACTGTGGACGGAGAATTATGAGGAAAAAGGGGCGTGGATACGAGTATAGTACTAACGATGGAGCTTATCCTAAAGTAGCCAGATTTAAAATTTTTGGATTGTGGACATAGAATTAAGAGAAGAATTGGGCGGGGAAAAATTATATTTTTATATTTTAACTAATTTTGAAGACACCTTAGATCTAGGAAGATGAAAATTGGGATGCATATGGTACGGACTACGGCAAAGATCAACACTGACCAGGATATCCAGTGAAAGGGCGGAGATACATAAAAAAGCCGTTGTGACTTTTGTTCAGTTTATATATAATCTGTAACGTAGCCCGATTTTCGGCGTTTAAGAAAGGGGAAGTGGCGGAAGACGGCGAAATTTAGTTTTTAAACATTTAAACTATTTCTAAAACCCATAATGACGAAGGAAGCTGAAAATTGTAAAGCATAAAGTATTGACAATGGATCATATCTTTATGAAGTCAGATTTAATATTTAAACTATGTACGGAAAATTATAAGGAACAATTTAAGTGAAAAAATTGTGTTTTTTAACATTTTAGCTTATTTTAAAACCCTTCATGACTAATAAAAATAAAAATTGCCATTTATATAGGAGTGACCATGGGACAGACCTACACGACTTACTTTTGATATCCGGTTTCAAGATGGAGACACGATATGGGTGTGCTAAATTTAGTTCTAAAATTTATCAATAAAACCTTTTAAACTCATTAAAGTTGTTCCAGTTTGGGCAATATATTGATGTAACTTAATCTAGCAATATTAAATTTTTGAAGCACAAACATAATTTTTTATAGAGTTTGGTAAACAATTAGAATTATTGAGAAAAGTGAATTGGTGTTCTGCCTGGCAAATATAAGAGATAGAGCAAAATAGACGCAGTTTGGGGATCATTAAAAAAATTTCAAAAAATATATTTTTGTATGAAATTTTTTATAAAATATTAATTTGCCATTATTTCCTTAAATATAAGAGATAGAGCAAAATAGACAAAATTTGGGGATCATTAAAAAAATTTCAAAAAATATATTTTTGAATGAAATTTTTTATAAAATCTTTATTTGCCATTATTTCCTTAAATATAACAGATAGAGCAAAATAGACGAAATTTGGGGATCATTAAAAAAATTTAAAAAAATATATTTTTGAATGAAATTTTTTATAAAATCTTTATTTGCCATTATTTCCTTAAATATAACAGATAGAGCAAAATAGACGAAATTTGGGGATCATTAAAAAAATTTCAAAAAATATATTTTTGTATGAAATTTTTTATAAAATCTTTATTTGCCATTATTTCCTTAAATATAACGGATAGAGCAAAATAGACGAAATTTGGGGATCATTAAAAAAATTTAAAAAAAATATATTTTTGAATGAAATTTTTTATAAAATCTTTATTTGCCATTATTTCCTTAAATATAAAGGATAGAGCAAAATATACGAAATTTTGGGATCACTATCAAAAATTTCAAAAAAAGAATATATTTTTGTATGAAATTTTTTATAAAATCTTTATTTGCCATTATTTCCTTAAATATAAGAGATAGAGCAAAATAGACAAAATTTGAGGATCACTATAAAAAATTTCAAAAAATATTTTTTTGTATGAAATTTTTTATAAAATCTTTATTTGCCATTTTTTCTTAAATATAAGAGATAGAGCAAAATAGACAAAATTTGGGGATCACTATCAAAAATTTCAAAAAATATATTTTTGAATGAAATTTTTTTAAAATCTCTATTTGCCATTATTTACTTAAATATAAGAAATAGAGCAAAATATACGAAATTTGGGAAATTTTTTATAAAATCTTTATTTGCCATTATTTCCTTAAATATAAGAGATATAGCAAAATAGACGAAATTTGGGAATCACTATCAAAAATTTCGAAAAATATATTTTTGAATGAAATTTTTTATAAAATCTTTATTTGCCATTATTAACTTAAATATAATATACTAGTCGAATAGCCTGTAAACTACACCATTATTTTTTTGCCACAATTTTTTTGTTTAAAGTAGAGGATTTTAGCTTTCAATTTCAATTTTGATTATTAAAATCCGATGTTTTCTTAAGGAGTTATAGATCTTCAAAGTACATCGATAAACAATTTGAAAATCCTTAAATCATTTATTAACAAAATTAAAAAAAAAAAAAAAAATTTTCTTTTTATATCGGCATAATTTAATAAAAGTTATTAAAAATAGAAGACTTTTGTGTCCTATTAAAATGATGTCTGTTTTTTTTTGTAAAAATGTCATACTTTCATAATGTGTTAATTAAAAAAATCCAAAGAGGTGAAAGTTGACGAAAATGCACTAAAAAAATGCGTTTTTTTAATAACACAATTTTTTTAACTTTCAAGTTTAATGTAGAGGACTTAAGCTTTTAATTTCAATTTTGATTTTAAAAATCTGATATTTACTTAATAAGTAATCGCTCATCAAACTACAACAATTTTTCATATTTTGTGATTTTTAAAAAATTAAAATCGCGAGATTTTAGAATTTAATAAAACTGTAAATGGGAATGTCTAAATGGCTCCATAGTGTATCTATGTACACAATCTAAAGATACCAGATCAAAAAATACCCATTTTCGCGTGATGATTAATGGAAAAGGCGTATATCGTACAAAACTATTTTTGAAAATTGGGGGGTCAAAACTGATTTTTGAGACATGGTTTGTTCGGCATTTTTTCTTAGAATTTTATGCAGAATCCAAATATCCTAGACGATTATGTCAAAAATTTTGCTCCGAACAATTCACTCCGCTCTAATATACATGCCAATTTTCATCTTCCTATGTCATTGGGGGTCTTCAAATTAGTTAAATATAAAAAAACACGATTTTTCCACGCCCCATTTCTCTTTTAATTCTCCGTCCACAGTCGAGAAATTTTAAATCCGATTACTTGAGCATATACTACATCGTTAGGACTACATGCTGTGCATTTTTTTTTGATTCCTTTGGGGCTTCAAAAGTAATTAAAATATTAAAAATCCCAATTTTTTCATTCCCCTTTTTCATTTCAAATTTCCAACCACAGTCTAAAAATTTGAAATTCGACTACTTCAGGATATGCCTCATCGATAGGACTATATTGTCAGCTTCCTGAGTCATTAGAGGACTTTAAAAAAAGGAAAAATGTAAATTTTCATCTTCATAGATCATTGGGGGCCTTCAAATAAGTTAAAATATTAAAAAACACAATTTTGCCACGCCCCTTTTTTCTTTTAATTCTCCTTCCTTAGCATATACTCCATTGTTAGAACTATATGCTATGCAATTTTCAGCTTCCTTAGTCATTTGGGGGCTTCAAAAGAAGTAAAAATTTTAAAAAATCCCAATTTTGACACGCCCCTTTTTCGTCTCAATTTTCCATCTACAGTCCAAAAATTTTAAATCCGACTAACCCAGGATATGCGCTATCGTTAGGACTATATTCTAGGAAGTTTTCAGCTTCCTAAGTCATTAGGGGGCTTTAAATTAAGCAAAAATGTCAAAAAATTGAATTTTGCCACGCCCACTTTTCCGCTTATTTCTCCGCCCACTGGCCAAAAATCGAAAATCCGGCTACGTTAGGATCTGCCGCAGGTGTTTTACTATATGCATGCCAATTTTCAGCTTTGTAGCTTATCAGATGGCTTCAAAAACCTCTGGATAGACAAAAAAAGAGGAACACACAAATAGGGAAATTATATATATAGATAGATAGAGCAAAATATACGAAATTTGGGGATCACTAAAAAAATTTCAAAAAATATATTTTTGTATGAAATTTTTTATAAAATCTTTATTTGCCATTATTTCCTTAAATATAAGAGATAGAGCAAAATAGACAAAATTTGGGGATCATTAAAAAAATTTCAAAAAATATATTTTTGAATGAAATTTTTTATAAAATCTTTATTTGCCATTATTTCCTTAAATATAACAGATAGAGCAAAATAGACGAAATTTGGGGATCATTAAAAAATCATTTCAAGAAATATGTTTTTGAATGAAATTTTTTATAAAATCTTTATTTGCCATTATTTCCTTAAGTATAAGAGATCGAGCAAAATAGACGAAATTTAAGAGATCGAGCAAAATAGACGAGATTTGGGGATCACTATCAAAAATTTCAAAAATTTTAATGAAATTTTTAATAAAATCTTTATTTGCCCTTATTTCCTTAAATATAAGAAATAGAGCAAAATAGACGAAATTTGGGGATCACTATCAAAAATTTCAAAAAATATAGTTTTGAATGAAATTTTTCTTAAAATCTTTATTTGCCTTTATTTCCTTAAATATAAGAGATAGAGCAAAATAGACAAAATTTGGGGATCACTATCAAAATTTCGAAAAATATATTTTTTAATGAAATTTTTTATAAAATCTTTATTTGCCATTATTTCCTTAAATACAAGAGATAGAGCAAAATAGACAAAATTTGAGGATCACTATCAAAAATTTCAAAAAATATATTTTTTAATGAAATTTTTTATAAAATCTTTATTTGCCATTATTTCCTTAAATACAAGAGATAGAGCAAAATTTGAGGATCACTATCAAAAATTTCAAAAAATATATTTTTTAATGAAATTTTTTATAAAATCTTTATTTGCCATTATTTCCTTAAATATAAGAGATAGAGCAAAATAGACAAAATTTGGGGATCACTATCAAAATTTCGAAAAATATATTTTTTAATGAAATTTTTTATAAAATCTTTATTTGCCATTATTTCCTTAAATACAAGAGATAGAGCAAAATAGAAAAAATTTGGGGATCACTATCAAAAATTTTAAAAAAATATATTTTTGAATGAAATTTTTTATAAAATCTTTATTTGCCATTATTTCCTTAAATATAAGAGATAGAGCAAAATAGACGAAATTTGGGGATCATTAAAAAAAATTTCGAAAAATCTTTATTTGCCATTATTTCCTTCAATATAAGAGATAGAGCAAAATAGACGAAATTTGGGGATCATTAAAAAAAATTTCGAAAAATATATTTTTGTATAAAATCTTTATTTGCCATTATTTCCTTAAATATAAGAGATAGAGAAGAGATTTCCTTAAATATAAGAAATAGAGCAAAATAGACGAAATTTGGGGATCAGTATAAAAATTTCAATTTTTTTTTTTTTTTTTTTTTGTAAGAAATTTTTTACAAAATCTTTATTTGCCATTATTTCCTTAAATATAAGAGATAGAGCAAAATAGACGAAATTTGGGGATCATTAAAAAAAATTTCAAAAAATATATTTTTGAATGAAATTTTTTATAAAATCTTTATTTGCCATTATTTACTTAAATATAAGAGATGGAGCAAAATAGACGAAATTTTATATAAAAAAAACTGTCTCAGGATCTGAGAATTTTTCTACATAGAAAAAATGTCCCAAAATCTAAAAATTTTGTAAATTCTTCGAATCTGAGAATTTTTCTATTTAGAAAAAATGACACAGAATCCGTTAATTTTTTTGTATAGAAAAAAATCTTAGAATCTGAAAATTTTTCTATACAAAAAACAATCTCAGAATCTGATAAAAAAAAAGTGTCTAGGAAAATTTTAAATAAATTTTTTTTTTAGCTTGTGCCATGGTTTTTGGATTGTTATCAATTATCGTGAAGCCTAAGTATAATATGTTTGCCTGTAATGGTATCTTATTCAATCATGAATCTCCACGTCGTGGAGAAAAATTTGTAACACGTAAAATTACTCGTTCTGTGGCAAAAATCTACATAAATCAATTAGAGAATTTCGAATTGAGTAATTTAGATTCAAAACGTGATTGGGGTCATGCCATGGACTATGTACTTAGAAGCTATGTGGATGATGTTACAACGTGAAACACCATCTGATTATGTGATTGCCACGGGAGAGACACACAGTGTGCCTCATTTCGGTATATCGGATGTCAAATTGTCTGGCAGGGCGACGGTGTTAATGAAGTTGGCATAGAACAGGATAGTGGCATTGTAATATGGAGTTCACACTAGCCACCTTAAACAAGTTGTTCAACAAAATACCAGTAGCAGAATAAAAACGTAATGGACACAGAACAAAGACTTTTTTAAACATCTCACTCTTGAACACTTCAAAACAGCAAGTGTGAACGCCGATCTTTTGTTGGGTGATGCTTCGAAAGCAAAACGTGAATTAAATTGGACACCTAAGGTGACTTTTATGGAATTTGTTAATGATATGATGGCTGCCGATATTGAGCTAATGAAAAAGAATCCTATAGCGTAGGAAATGAGTAAAGGGTAATAGCATTTGAACATTTTTACGTTTTTTATGTGATTTTCTAAATGACTTGCTGTTTTAAAGCACAAATTATGTTTTTATTTTTCTAATTCTTTAAGATTTACAGTCTTCATTTGGATTTTTATTAATTTAATTCATTAAATATTAATTGATTTATAAACATAGAGCATTCCTTGATAAACTAACATTTCAGCAATATTATTTTATAATTATTATTGATAATAATAATAATTTCTTTTGTATTATTTAAAAAACTAAAAAACTATATATAATTTTAAATTTATAATGATCATACTACGATCTTATGTTTATAAATAATATTTATACAAAAATATGTATTGGTTATTGTCCTTAAAATATAAAAACTTATTGATGGTTAGAGATGCCGGCAATAATGAAATTGACCTCAACCAGTTTTGTCTACAACCGCATTCAACATTTATCCTGACAGTACAGCAGCGATCAAGTCTTTAAGAGTTAATGTCTCTGAAAACAAGAACTGCCCTTTACTGACACACGTCTTTAAATAAGGTTACTAAGCAGAAATACATGTAGTTCATATTGGTCCCAGGACGAAGGGACATTCCATTGTAAAGCCAATGAGCTAGCAAGACTGGGAACTACCTTACATGTTCTTCGGAATTAGAATGTGTTGGTATGCCTCTAGAACAGCGACAGGCAAAAGCACTACGCGGCGTTTTTGCTCTCACACCTACATGCTCTCACTCATTAAACAAAATCAAAAAAACACAATTTTCTCCTCTCTTCTTGCTTAAAATATACTTAGAGAAATAATCAATAAAGAATTTTAATGTCAAATTCTTGTTTAAGGAACATTTTTTTGGTAAACCAGAATGCTGAGTTTGTCACTATTCACTAAATATTACATTGCTAGACATTTTAACCAATGTCATTTATTATCTTTTTTATTTTTTAAATGGTTAAATGTATTATTATTTTTACTCTAAGTTTCTTTAAGTGCATTGAGTATGAGAGTGCTACATGTTACACACACAAAGACAAAATATAATAGTATGTGTTTGCCTGTCGTTGCTCTAGAAAGTTGCCATCAAAATCTACGGCTTTGTTTCTTGAGGGAGACTAATCATGGATGGACGTGTGAGACTATACGACAAATTTGACTTTCTTTTAATCAAAAACACACATCTGAGTTGTTACCGCTACCAACAGAAAAGATTAATTACTGAACACTGTCTTATAAGAAAACAAGGTGAGGTCAAATGAATTGTACAGGAGTTTCATGGAACGGACCAAGTTGGAAAATATCAAACACTTTATCTGTCCCGCGCTTTCTGTACAGATTTATGCTTCATTAGGATCTAGGCAGCTCATTTCTCCATCGTGTCCTAAGGCGGACTTTAGATGTTAAATTTAAATGGTTCCCAAATTCCGCTATATTTGCTTAAGCGCTTCTACTTAAGCCACAAAATGGAATTACATTTTTTAGAAAAAATTCATGTAAAAATGGATTTTTGGAAATTTTTAGGGATGATCCCTAAATTTAGCTATTTTTGCTCTAGTTTACGGCATAACTCCAAACTTCTAAAAATTAAATTAAAAAATTTTAACGAAACAAAAATCAAGGATTGGCGTAAAATATTTCGCTGGATATATCGCTTTAAAGTTAAAAGCGAAATCATTTATATCTCGACTTGTAATGATCCGATCGGTGATTGGCTTGATACTATTTATGCGTTGTTTTTAAATAAAAAGATTTTTAAATTTCTTTTGTTTAGAAAAACAATTACTTTTTCAACGGTACCCTATTTATTGCGATCATTACAAGTCGGGATACAAGCGGTTTCGTTTTAAATTTTAAAGCGATATAGGTATTTTGCGAAATATTTATCGTTAGTACTTGATTTTTGTTTCGTAGGATTCTGTTCGAAAAGGGCTTTTTTCCAAAAAAAAAAATGCAAAATGCCAGTGAAATAGAGTTGTTCCCAAAATGCAAATATTTTTTTTTCATTTAAGATAAAATTGAATTTTTGGAAATTCAGCTACTTCTGCTTTAGCAGCCCTAGTTAAGCTCTAAAGTGCAATTAATTTTTTTTTTAAATTCATATTACAATGGATTTTTGGAATGTATAGGGATGATCCCCAAATTTATATATTTTTGCTTCTAGCATCTAGATTTAAAAAAAAAATAAAATTTAAATTCTATGTAAAAAAATCTACACTGCGAATCACATCAAAAAGGAATCGAGTTTTTCACTTTTTAATCGAATATATCTTTGTAACGAATAAGCGGAAAAATATAAAAAAATGCACCGATAAAGACCATTATCCAGCCAATAATGTAAAATAATAACAATAATCAAAAGACTGAAAAAAGTGCTTTAAAAAAATATTTTTCCGCAACTTGTTAAAAAATCACTAGTTTTTTTGAATCACTTGAATAAGGAATTTTGGAATACAGACCAAGTAGGACCTGAATCCAATTTATAATGAATAGCAATCCCTCTAACAATAAAGACAAAATAGTTTTGTTTCGAATTTCAATAAAAATGGGACTCACAAAGCTCTTATCTCTTCCCAAAAGGAAAAAGTGCTGAAAAAGTGTTAAAGGCCGTTGAAATCGCGTGAATAATAGAGAGGGAAAAAACTGCTGTATGCAATTATTTAAATAACATTCAGAACTATGGAAAAAACATGAATGGGCGAACTAAAATGGCAACAACAGAACGATATCGACAAAAATTTTAAGTATGCCCCCAAATTCTACGCCGACATCTTTCAAAATTTTAAAAGAAAGTGGCGTTACCGCGAGTATTTGTACAGTGCGTCGCGTTTAAAAGTCAAGTGAGATCAGTGCTCGTCGAAAATTATGCAAAAATTAATAGCTGAATGCCCAACGTTAGCAGCGCCTTAATCTCGCCAGGAATACAATGACAGTGTCATTATGACACTGTCTCAGAAATTTTTCAAAGTAATTTATTCCGACGAAAAAAAATAATACTGTTGCATTAGACCTGTGGTCGACATCCATTGCACATGGATCCCGAACACATTCGGCTATACACATGTATTCAACACGAATGCCAACAAAACTCATAACTAAGAGCATAAAAATTCAACAACAAGCTGGTTGAGAGAATAATCACAATTGGAGCGGGAAGCGTTTTTCCGCAACTGTTCACATACGTTTTATATGACAGCAAAATTTCGCCGCGTTTTTCCGCCAAACTAGATTCAATTCTATTTTTATGAGGACAATTGCGTTTTTCCGCTTCCCGCTCCAATTGTGTACTCTCTGATGTTGCTTTGTTTAAGAAATATACTAACACATGCATATTTATATTCATACAACAATGCATTCATATACTCTCTTTCTGCCGACCACTGCATTAGACCAGTGGTCGACAGAAAGAGAGTATATGAATGCATTGTTGTATGAATATAAATATGCATGTTAGTATATTTCTTAAACAAAGCGACATCAACAGTGTTGCCATTTCCAAAATGAAGAAAAGCGCCAAAATTTTGGAAAAAAGGGTAAAAAAGCGCCAAGACAAAAAGTCAAAATTTAAAAATTTATTTTGACAATGTACTCTTTTACTACGAAAAGAACATTTAAAAAAAGGGTAAAAGGGGTAAAACTGGTGCATAAAAAGGGTAAAAGGCGCCACATACATAAAATTAAAAAAAATATATGATTTTTTTTCTTGAATTTACTAAATTTATTGAGACAAAACTAAAAAGAAAATTGCAATTTAAATTACTAAAATATTATGATAACAATTAACACAAAATTAAAAAAAATATTTGTCTTTATAGAAAAATAAACAATTTGCAAATAAATCTGTTCCATTGTCGCACTCATCACGCCACAAAATATTTCTTTATATGTATAATACCTTTTTTGTGAATGATATTTGATAGCTTTAATTTCAAAAAATTTGACTTTAAATCAAGGTTGGCAATCGAAACGAATAACGGTATCGATATCGGTATTGGTATCGTTTTATTATTTATTTCGGTATCGGTATCGGTTACGGTATTTGAGTTGAATCGGTTACGGTATTACCGATACCGAAACGTCGATACCGGTACGTACCGGTATTATCGAAAAAAATGCTAAAAATATAAAAAACGCATAAAAACTAAAAAAAAAAAAAATTTCAATTAAAATAGCGTTTTTTAGGGGGTCAGGGGAAACGTTGCCGGACCACACCTACAAAAAGGGGGGGGCGAGAAAGCTGTACTTTTCTTATCCCCTTGATCAAAGTGCAGGACTTTTAAGTTATTCTGACATAAAAATGTTTCATTTGTTTAAGAAAAGTTAAAAAAATATATAAAAACAAGTGAGAGTTTTAAATTCGGCTGTGCCGAATCTTGTATACCCTCCAACGTTTAAAAAAAAATAAAAATTGCATTGGCGTTTTTTTTAGGAGGCTGCTTGTCGGGGGTCCTTGGGTCCTTCTCTCTGGTCAAAAATGTTTACAAATTTAATTAATATGTTTTTTGTACAAAAGATATACAATTTCATCGTTATATAAATTATTTGCTAATATCCACGCCCTCAAAAGGGGGCGGACCAAAAAAAAAGTAATTTTAAAATTCCCTGGGTCCAAGTCCAAGACTTTGAACTTTTTTAAGCATAAAAATGTTTCATTTGATTAGCAAAAATACAAAAAAAAAAAAACTATAAAAAGTTACCTTTTTTCATTGGTTGGTTTACTTTGTCAAGGGGTCCGATTTGGCTCATCACCGAACTTAACCAGCCTATGAACATAAGACATATATGTGCCAAATTTCAGGAGTCTATCACTTTTATTTTGGACTGTATCGTGTCTTCCACAGACGGACGGACAGACGAAGGGACGGACATCGGTATAATGTCTTAAACTCAAGCACTGATCAATAAAATATATACTTTATGGGGTCTTAGACCGATATTTCGATGCGTTACACACGGAATGCCAAGTGAGTATACCCCCATACTGTAGTTGGAGGATATAAAAAGTATAAAAGTTAAATTCGACTTATTGTTAGCCGAATCCATGAATACCCTCCACAGTGCCCTTTTAAAGTGATAGTTAGTTTTCTAACGTGAAAAAAAATTAAATTAAAATTAATTTTGATTAGAAATATTTTATTTTGAGTAAAAATTTTTTCCATTTTTGAAAAAAAAAAAATACACAATTTTTTTTGAGTGTAAAACTTTTTTCGAGTGAAAGTTTTGTTGCTTAATTGTAAAAATATTTGTGAGTGACAAAAATACTTTGCAAGATATTTTTCTGACTCTTCAATGTTTTTAAGGCTGGTTTAACTGGTTTTTCAACACGTGAACTAAAGGTGAAACCAATTCGAAATTCACGGTTTTGCTAATAATTTTTGAACCACGAAGTCCTTTAAATATCAAAAAAAAAATCCTTGGGCACCCACATCGCGGATTAAAAAAAAATCTCCAAAAAATTAAATTATACTGAGGGATTCAGAAAGTTTCTATTGAGAATCTAAATGATTTCAAAAAAATTTCGTAAAAATCAATAATTTTCTTCTGCTCCCGCATAGCGGTTAAAATATGACTTTTTTTGGAAACTTTTACAAAGATTTTTTTGATTTTTATGAGACGATTTTTCATTTACAAAAACCAAAAAAATTACAAATTTTCTATTACATGGTTTTTTAGGAAAAACCTTTTCAATACCGGTACGTACCGGTACCGAAGGAAAAGGTTTTTGGATACCGGTATCCGATACCAAAACTGAGTTTCGGTATTGGTATTGGTACCGGTATTCAATTTAAAGGGTTTTGAAACGGATAACGGTATTGAAAAGGTATCGATTGCCAACATTGCTTTAAATACTTGAATGCAGTTCATAATTTTGCAAATTTCAGAATTGAAAGCTATATTTTTGTTACAAAAACTTCAGTAAATATTTTTTGAAAGACCTTGACATAAAAATTATCAACAAAAAGAAATAATAACAAAATCACAAATTTTTTATAAAAAGCACCAAAAGCGTCACGAAAAAATAAAGCGCCATGAATTCCCGTATTTTTAAAAAAGGGTATTCGAAAAAAACTCCGGGTGAAAAGACAAAAAAAGCACCATTAAATACCCGAAAAGCGTCAAAATGGCAACACTGCTCACAACTAAGAGCATAAAAATACAACAAAAGCTGGTTGATGTGACATCAACCAGCTTGTTGTTGTATTTTTATGCTCTTAGTTGTGAGTTTTGTTGACATTCGTGTTGAATACATGTGTATAGCCGAATGTGTTCGGGATCCATGTGCAATGGATGCCGACCACTGCATTAGTGTGCAATTACAATTCTGGCGTTGGCTTTGAATTTTGTGTAAAGAGAGGGCTTTTGATTTAAACAAAGGCTTTGGCTTTGAATTTTGTTCTGGCGTTTGTTTGTATACACACACACAAAGAAGAACAGAAATATAATTATTTGGTGGAAGAAAAATACATTTTTCCTGAAAATTATTTTTTTTCGGTGAAATATAAAACTCCTTTGGTATTTTTTATTGATATTTTTTTGATACTTGTTTTTTTTTTATAATAATTGGCGGTAAATTATATTTTCACTTTCTTTTATATGTACTTTTCTTCTAATTTTCCAATACACAGATGTGTTTCATAAACAAGATATGAAACACATCACAAAATCAACCCTTTTTTTGTAAAAGACTGGCAACGCCAAAGCAAGAAAAAAATACTCACGAGAGAGCAAAGCCAAGAAAATAGAATTGATTCTATTCTGGCTTTGAAACGCTAGCGTTGGCTTTGAATTTTGTTCTACATACAAAATGTATGGGAACGAGCAAAATTCAAGGCCAACGCCAGAATTGTAATTGCACACTTAGACGGATACAATTGTTTTCGGTGATTTGAGACAATAAAAACAGTTTTTGCATAGCAGACAGATCATAGAAGGTGTTGTTATGGTATGGGGTGCGCTTTTCTACTGTGGCAACATTACTGTTCCTTACGTTACCATCGAAGCTTCTCAAGTTCGGAACTAAGGGGGTGGCTTTTTTTCCAATTTGCAACAGACTATGAACTCATTTAATTTTTAATCGTGATAGACTGTACAAATACCCATTAAATCACCACTTTCTTTGAGAATTTTGCAACCTGTCAACGTGGAATTCAAGGGAATTCTTAAAAATTTTGTCGATTTCGTTCTGTTGTTGCCATTTAAGTTCGCCCATTCGTGTTTTTTCCATAGTTCTTAATGTTATTTAAATAATTGCATTCAAAAGGTTTGCCCCTCTGTATAATTTTCGCAATTTCAACGGCCTTTAACACTTTGGACTTTAAATACAGTACTTTTTTCTTTTCGGAAGATCTAAGAGCTGTTGTGAGTCTCATTTTTATTGAAATTCCAAACAAAACTGTTTTGTTTTTATTCTTTAAGGAATTGCTATCCATAACAAATTGGATTTAGGTCCTACTTGGTCTGTATTACAAAATTCCTTATTCAAGTGATTCATAAAAAACTAGTAATTTTTTTAACAAGTTGCCGAAAAATATTTTTTTAAAGAACTTCTTTCAGCCTTTTGATTATTGTTATTATTTGACATTATTAGCTAGGTAATGGTCTCTATCACTGGTCTAAACCAGTGGTCGGCAGAAAGAGACATATGAAAGTATTAAGGCGTAATTACTTGAGCGAATACGGTTCGGAGACGTGTCAGCTGATACGTTAGCTTGTATTAAAATAAATAGAAATAGGTACTTAAACGAATACGTGACGGTGCTGTAGCGGCCGAACCTAGAAAATTTAGATTTTCCGTATGTTTTACGTATCAGCTGATTTAATTTTTTATTTTGTGTTGATTTTTTTTTTATTTGTGTGGCAGAATTAACAAATAAATATAAATAAACGAAAAAAAAATGTTTTTCTGTAAATGTTAAATAAAAAAAATAACAAATAACCACTTTTTAAAATAAAATTTGTAAATTAATATGACACGTTGAAACGGAATCAGTAATTGCTAAAACGATACAACAGCCCGTCACGCTACAGCACCGCTACAGCACCGCTACAGTAGCGCTCAAGTGCCTAGGCCTTTAGTGTTTTAATAAAAATAAGCATGTGTTGGTGTATTTCTTCAACAAAGCGACATCAACCTGCTTTGAAGAAAGTAAGCTTGCTACTAATAAAATATTTGTTTTTTTTATGCTCTTTGTTGATTTTTTGTTGACATTCGTGTTGTATATATGTGAATTACCGATTGTGTTCGGCTCCAGCGTGCAATGGGTGCCGACCACTGGTCTAAACTTAATATAAACAAAATGGCACTTACCTTACCTTACCTGATGGATGCTTCAAAGAACTCCCAAATGAATACCATACATTAATTTCCATAATTTACTAGCACACATATAAATATAATATTACTATAGTAATACAGTAGAATCTCACAAATTAGAACTCTCACAAATTAGATCTGTCCAGAAATTAGAACTGGCAATTTTAATGTATTGAACGCTCTAAAATTAGAACCTGGGGTTCTAATTTCTGGAAGTTTTTTTTTTTTTGTTTTTATTTACACTACAAAATATTTTTTTTATAGTTTTTTTTAAACTAAATTGGGGAAAACCCGAATTGTATGTAGTAACCGCTCTAAAATTAGAACCAGTGGTTCTTATTTCTGGAATTTTTTTTTTGTTTTTATTTTCACAATTCCATTAGTGTAAGAGAAATCGAAAAATTGAATGAAGATGGGTTTAATGACGGATCAAGTAGCAGTGACGATGATATAATCGATGTAACGCCTATTATTTCTCATTTCAAAGCCCTTAAAAGTGTTTTCTACAAATTTAATGTGTTATAGTAATTTAATATTAACAAAAAAATGGTTTTGTGTTAAAATAAAGCAGTCGTAACTGTTTTTATTATTATTAATTTATAATTTTCTTTGAAAAAAAAAAATGTCCAGAAATTAGAACTTTTCAGAAATTAGAACAACCCGAGGAACAAAGTGGTTCTAATTTGCGAGATTCTACTGTATTACTATTTCACAACATTTATTAAAAAATGATTTTTAGATTAAATAACTTCCTGTTTTTATTATTTCACAACTTATTTTCTATTAATTCACTAAATTGGACCTTGTGTGACCTGCTTTTTCACATAGTAGCAATCAATTACGTGCTGCATATTAAAATACTGCTTAAAATATATTTTTTTATTACTTTTCTTACTAAAAACTTTTCATTTTAATTTATAACATTTTTTTTATAATTTTATTGAAATTTAACACTTTTTTTACTTTACCGGCGAATAAGTCAACCCGAGGTTGTAACGAGTAGACATGGCGACATTTTCATTTTTTTTTACAACAACGACGAAATTAGCAATCAATTACGTGCTGCATGTTAAAATACTGCTTAATATAATTTTTTTTTTTGATTTATCTATTACTTAACTAAATTGGACCTTGTAGGACCTTCTTTTTCACATTGAATTTAGATTTTATAAACACGAAAAGGTTTTCCGGCGAACCCTTTTTTAAAAACGAAATTACCGAAAAATTACCGAGGTTGTAACGAGTAGACATGGCGACATTTGCTTTTTTTTACAACAACGACGAAATTTGCAATTATTTATGTGCTGCATGTTAAAATACTGCTTAATATATATTTTTTATGATTTTTCTTACTAAAAACTTTTCATTTTAATTTATAACAACATATTTTTTTTTAATTTTATTGAAATTTAACACTTTTTACCACTTTTATGTGATTTTCTCACTTCCTAAAATGGTGGCTTATTGGATTTTTTTTCACGTCAACAACAAATTAGAATGCACTTTTTTCTAATAAGATTTTACACTTTTGTGCTGTTGGTTTCATACCAAAAAACACTTGCACTTTATTAATGGCACATTAAATTTCAATTTGTTTTAATAATATTATAGTTTTATTAACATTTATTAACATTTTTTTATAATTTGTTTTATGTAATTTACTCACTAACAAACCGAACCGCATGCAAATGACGATAGAAGAGAACTAAATCATTCGATTCAGTAACTTGCAAAATATGAGTAGATCCCAGTATTGCCAGTTAAGATAAAACAGTACTGCCAGCTGCGACAACAATGCCGTCAGGTGTTTAATGAAGCTAATTCACAAACCCTCGGAAATTACTTGGTGTTACCACTGCTGCCAATTTGCAGTTAAATGTATCGTTTTTATTTGTGTTTAGAACACAGTGGGAGAAATAGATTATTTTGTTGAAATAATTGAGCTATTTAGTAAGTACTGGACCGATAGCCATGAAATTTGAAAATGTCATAGTTAACGTATTTTCGAACTTAAGTTTGGAAGTTGGCGCCCAGCAGGTAAACGGTGGAGGTAGCAGAACCCCCCGAATTAGGGCGCCTTTTACATACAGACACTTTAAACACTTGCCATTGTTTTGTTTGTTATAAGATTTTTTAAAAAATTAAATGTGGAAAATGTGCTAGTTTTATTAAACTTTATTAAATTAAAACCAAGTTTAACCAAAAATTCTGTTTTTCAGTTCAAGTTTAGCAAATGTCGATTTGCAGTTTTAACTCAGTTTACACCTTAAGCAAATAAATTCGACAACTCAAAAACTTGCCCTAAGAGATAACACTCACTAGCATATTGATGTGTCTCTCTAAGGCTGAGTTTTTGAAATGTAAAATTTATTGGTTTTAGGTTTAATCTGAGTTTAAACCAAAAATTCTGTTTTTGAGATGTGGTTTAATTTAAGTTTAACTCACCAATGATGGAGAGTTAAACTAAGGTACAAAATTGTCAAAAAAACACCTCTGATTTTCAAATATACTGGTTAGTGTTGCCATGTTGTGGTATTTTAATGGAAAAAATGTGCGATGATGGCAACTATTCTAATTGGAAATGCGATATTTGGTATGGCAATACCGCGTTAATCGACATTTGCTAAACTTGAACTGAAAAACAGAATGCTTGGTTAAACTTGGTTTTAATTTAATAAAGTTTAATAAAATTTCCGTTTAGACTAAGTTTAAGCGATATGTCAAAAACTCAGCCTAAATGGAGGGCAAACAAATCCCGCTTTTTAAAACAAAATCCAGTTTTTTTAACCTTTTTAGCCAACCAGACAAAAGCAGTTGGTCTGGTTGTATACACCCTAATCACTAAGGCTGCGTTTTTGACATATCGCTTTAACTTAGTTTAACCGGGAGTTTTATTAAACTTTATAAAAATAAAACCAAGTTTAACCAAGCATTCTGTTTTTCAGTTCAAGTTTAGCAAATGTTGATTAACGCGGTATTGCAATTAGAATAGTTGTCATCATCGCACATTTTTTCGAATAAAATACCACAACATGGCAATACTAACCAGTATATTTGAAAATCAGAGGTGTTTTTTTGACATTTTTGTACCTTAGTTTAACTCTCCATCATTGGTGAGTTAAACTTAAAATAAACCACATCTCAAAAACAGAATTTTTGGTTTAAACTCAGATTAAACCTAAAACCAATCAATTTTACAACTCAAAAACTCAGCCCAAGTCTGACTTTTTGACATATTGCTTAAACGTAGTTTAAACGGTATTTTTATTAAACTTTATTAAATTAAAACCAAGTTTAATCAGTTAGGCTGAGTTTTTGAGTTGTAAAATTTATTGGTTTTAGGTTTAAACTGAGTTAAAACCACAAATTGTGTTTTTGAGATGTGGTTTATTTTAAGTTTAACTCACCAATGATGGAGAGTTAAACTAAGGTACAAAAATGTCAAAAAAACACCTCTGATTTTCAAATATACTGGTTAGTATTGACATGTTGTGGTATTTTATTAGAAAAAATGTGCGACGATGGCAACTATTCTAATTGGAAATGTGGCATTTGGTATGGCAATACCGCGTTAATCGACATTTGCTAAACTTGAACTGAAAAACAGAATGCTTGGTTAAACTTGGTTTTATTTTTATAAAATTTAATAAAACTCCCGGTTAAACTAAGTTAAAGCGATATGTCAAAAACGCAGCCTTAAAGTTTGGCAAATGTCGATTAACGCGTAATCCAATTAGAATAGTTGCCATCATCACACATTTTTTTGACATTTTTGTACCTTATTTTAACTCTCCAACAATGGTGAGTTAAACTTAAAATAAACCACATCTCAAAAACTGAATTTGAAGTACTAACTCAGTTTAAACCTAAAACAAATAAATTCGACAACTCAAAAACTCGCTAAGCTGACTTTTTTTAGGTCTCTACTAGCACATTTTCCATACATAATTTTTTAAAAAATCTTATAACAAACAAAACAATGGGTACGTTCAGCAGAGAAAGCTGCTACTCAGCTGCTCCCCAACATTCTGCTGAACGGTTTAATTTTTGACTTTTCAGTCAACATGTTGAGTGAGCGCTTCTCATCACTGGTAGCGTACAAAAATTATGCTACATTTGATCACAAACTCATAAATAATCTGTTTTATTGAAATTATTTATTTTTTTTGAAAAAAAAAGTATTTTCCACAGAAAAAAATAAATGAAAATATAAAAAAATAATAATTTATTCTAAAATTTTAAAAAATTCATTAAAAAATGCGTTCAGCAGAGTCAACTAATCAAAACATGCTACATCTCAACTGTTGAGTAGCAGGTTTCTCTGCTGAACACGCTCAATGGCAAGTTTTTAAAGTGTCTGTATGCCCTATTTCAGGGGGTTCTGCTGCCTCCACCGTTTACCCGCTGGGACCCAACTTCCAAACTTAAGTTCGAAAATACGTAAACTATGACCTTTTCAAATTTCATGGCTATCGGTCCAGTACTTACTAAATAGCTCAATTATTTCAACAAAATGATCTATTTCTCCCACTGTGTTCTAAACACAAATAAAAACGCTACATTTAACTGCAAATTGGCAGCAGTGGTAACACCAAGTAATTTCCGAGGGTTTGTGAATTAGCTTCATTTGACACCTGACGGCATTGTTGTCGCAGCTGGCAGTACTGTTTTATCTTAACTGGCAATACTGGGATCTACTCATATTTTGCAAGTTACTGCATCGAATGATTTAGTTCTTTTCTATCGTCATTTGCATGCGGTTCGGTTTGTTAGTGAAGTAAATTACATAAAACAAATTATAAAAAAAATTTTAATAAATGTTAATAAAACAATAATATTATTAAAACAAATTGAAATTTAATGTCCCTTTAATAAAGTGCAAGTGTTTTTTGGTATGAAACCAACAGCACAAAAGTGTAAAATCTTATTAGAAAAAGTGCATTCTAATTTGTTGTTGTCGTGAAAAAAATCCAATAAGCCACCATTTTAGGAAGTGAGAAAATCACATAAAAGTGGTAAAAAGTGTTAAATTTCAATCAAATTTAAAAAATATATATTGTTATAAATTAAAATGAAAAGTTTTTAGTAAGAAAAATCATAAAAAATATATATTAAGCAGTATTTTAACATGCAGCACATAAATAATTACAAATTTCGTCGTTGTTGTAAAAAAATGCAAATGTTACCATGTCTACTCGTTATAACCTCGGTAATTTTTCGGTAATTTCGTTTTTAATAAAGGGTTCGCCGGAAAACCTTTTCGTGTTTATAAAATCTAAATTCAATGTGAAAAAGAAGGTTGTAGGTCCAATTTAGTTAAGTAATAGATAAATCAAAAAAAAATTATATTAAGCAGTATTTTAACATGCAGCACATAATTGATTACTAATTTCGTCGTTGTTGTAAAAAAAATGCAAATGTCGCCATGTCTACTCGTTACAACCTCGGGTTGACTTATTCGTCGGTAAAGTAAAAAAAGTGTTAAATTTTAATAAAATTATAAAAAAAATTTTATAAATTAAAATGAAAAGTTTTTAGTAAGAAAAGTAATAAAAAAATATATTTTAAGCAGTATTTTAATATGCAGCACGTAATTGATTGCTAATATGTGAAAAAGCAGGTCCAACAAGGTCCAATTTAGTGAAGTAATAGAAAATAAGTTGTGAAATAATAAAAAAGGAAGTTATTTAATCTAAAAATCATTTTTTAATAAATGTTGTGAAATAGTAATATATGTGTGCTAGTAAATTATGGAAATTAATGTATCGTATTCATTTGGGAGTTCTTTGAAGCATCCATCAGGTAAGGTAAGTGCCATTTTGTTTATATTAATTTAAGACAAAGCAGTTTTATATACACTGCGAATCACATCAATAAGGAATCGAGTTTTTCGCTTTTTAATCTATACTCTATACTTACTCTATACTAATATTATAAAGAGGTAATGTTTGTTTTTTTGTTTGTTTGTTTGTAGAAAGTAATCTCCGGAACTTCTCATCCGATTTCAAAAAAGTTTTCACCAATATTTAGAGTGTTCCTCCGGGACGGACATAGGCTAGGTTTCATCGACCACGCCCACTTATACGCCCACTTTGTGCCAAAAAACGTAAAATTAAAAAAACCCCAAAACTGATTAACCGATTTCAACAAATTTTTCACCTACACTCAAAAAAAAACGTGGGTATTCAATACTAAAAATTTAGCTACGAGTACTAATGTTTTAGTCCAAAAGGACCTAGTGCAGGAATTGGTAATCAATACTAAAATTTGTTACTAATATGTAGTACATGAAAAATACTAAAAAAACAGTAAATATTACTGCAATTTACTACAGTTTTAGTAAATATAATTACTAAAAAAACCATAAATATTTTAAATTTGTGTCCTATTTAGTAAAAAAAATTACTAATTTTAGTAAATAAAATTGCTAATTTTAGTGAATAAAATTACTACCTATATCAATTTTAGTAAATAAAAATCAGAAAAAAATTATATATATGTAAATGATTTTTATTTCACTTCGGGTTTAAGATATACTTAATTACATGTCTTCTTAAGCTGTTAAAAAAAAAAATTTAGCGTTGATTGTACCACATTTGAAAAAATAAATGATTGATGTCGCCATACCATTGAAATCTACTTTGCAAACGATCGCTAAAAATATAAAAAAGAAATAATATCAATACATGTTCAAATGTATGTACAAACATTTTACCACAGAGGGTGCTTTTTTTACATACATTTTTTTGTATTCGTGTGTGTATCCATAATATTCTCTTCATCTTGAGTTTTTTTCACACAGCCATTGAAATAAAAAACGATTAAACAAAAAAACTGACATAGAAATGTTATTTTATTTAATGAACATATTGAAATAAATAAAAAAACATATATTCAATTACTTTAACACAATTTAATTTAATAAATTTATAATATATATTTTTTTACAAACACTCCGTGACCGGGTATCGCGTTGTTTCGGTTTTAATTCTTTTTCGCACTAAACAAACAGAAAAATCTGTTGGTAGCACTGCAGTTAAATGCGAGAAAACGTGGTGGTCGCACACACTGCAGCAGCAAGCAGCAGACGGCAAGAAATATAAAGAACTGTGTTTAATTATAAATTATACATTTAAAAAATAAGTACTTTTTGTATTTGCAGCTAGGGGTATGCACTTTTAATGTTAAGAAATAAAAAATGCGTCATTTTAGTGAAATTATAATTAAATAGAGTACACATCATTTTTTCTGTCTGCTGCTTGCTGCTAAACTGTGAAGAAGCATTTTGTGGCTATTACAGACAGTGTTGCCATTACCAATATAATAAAAAAACGCAAAAATCGTAAGAAAAGGGTAAAAATTTACAAAAAAAAATCAGCTACAAGAAAAAAAAGAGAAAATTAAAAAAAAAATGGCAAATGTGCTTTTTAAGGTTAAAAGGATAAAAGAGGAAAAAACGATAATAAAAGTATTTGTTTTTATCATAAATTAAATAAATAAGCTGATACAATCACGAGTAAAAATAATATTACATTCATATTACTTAAAAAACAATAAATTTAATATAAACTTTTGTATTACATTCAATCAACACTCCACAGATCTTTTTTAATGAAATGTTTGGATTTTATCAGTTTAATTTTTATGCATTTTACTTCATTTTGACAGTAAACAAAATTGTTTCAAAAAAACACAGTCATTAAATATTTTAAAAAATACGTAGTTGTAAAAAAATGTAGAAAATATGTACCAAAAAGTTTATAATACATTTTTATTAAAAAATATTATATAATATAATACATTTTCTTTAAAAAATATTGTTAGTATTTCCAATCCGTATGAAGTGATATTATACAGGTAGTTTAGTAAAATATTTTACTCATATCTTTCGTGGGGAATCCCAATATTTAAATGTTATAATCCAAAAACTAAATGGTCTTGATGAAGCAAAAAAATTATAATCCAAAAACTAAATTTGCTAAATGAAACAAAAAAAAATAAATTGCGAAAAATTTTAATTTTTGTACGACCGGTACAAAACTGATTTAAGTTTTGAATCAAATAACAACCAAAAACAGCGATGCCAATTCAGCGCGTTTCGTGTTGGATTGAAAGCTATCCGACCAGAGATGCCAACTATTTGAGAGCAAAACGCGCACAAAAATTTTATAAACGGGTAAAAACGCGTAAATTTGCTTAAAAAAAAGGGTAAAAAAGCACTGTACTGTTTTATTTTCAAATAGATGAAAAAAGTAAAAAAAAAATATAATTTTTACTCCAATTTTTTTTTTTGATAAGTTTGTTGGTTAAACCTTTGAGCAACCGATATAAATCGTTGTACAATTTTGCATGGTCTGCATTTTCCGCTTAAAAAGCCAAATTTAGTCTTTGAACTTCACCCAGATCAGAATTCAAATATTAAACCAAAATACAAAAAAACCTACAAAAAATGGCGTTTTTATAGAGGTTGGTTTAGTTCTTCAAGGGAAAACATTTTCCCCTTAGTCCGATTTGGCCCTTTTTTCTGAACTTAATATAACCAATGGTCATTGACCAAAATCGTGCCATATTTCAGGCGTCTAGCTCTTGGTTTGAACTGCAAACTGCTTTCTACAAACAGACGGACAGTCAAAAATGTCTTAGAATCGATCATAAATCAATAAAATATATATTTTGTGGCGTCTCCGACTAATATTTCGATGGGTTACAGTCGGAATAACAAAGTAAGTACACCCCCATACTCTGCTTAAGGTACCTACCAGTGGCGGGTACAGCTTTTGGGTTTGGGGGGGGAAAATTTTTTTTTTTTGCTTCCAAAAAAAAAAAAAATCATAAATTCACCTTTGTCGGACGAGCAAAATCAGGGATCCGTTTTTTTTTTTGCAAAACAATCTACAATTTATTTATTTTGTGTTTCACGATCATATTTCGTTTTGATCAATTTTTTTTAATTTGTTTTAAAAGAAAATTGTACATTTTCGTATATATAGAAAAAGTCTCAGTTCTTACACATTTGACGTATAGAAAAGTCGAAATCTGTGAATTTTTTAACAGAAGAAATTATTCCTACATATAAAATATCAGATGTTGAGACATTTTTCGTGAAGAAATTATTTTTTATAGTGCAAATAACTCAGAATCTAAGACTCCTTACTTCCGAAAAATGTCTCAGAATCTGAGACTTTTTTCGTACAGAAAAATTTTCAGATTCTAAGTACTTTTTTCACAGAAAAAGTCTCAGATTCCGAAACCTATGACACTAAAGTCTCATATTTTAAAACATTTTTGAGAAATTTTTCCTAGAAAAGGTCATAGATTATTATATTTTTTTCGTACAGAACAATTTTTAGATTCTAAGAATTTTTCCAGAGAAAAAGTCTCAGATTCTGAGATTTTTTACTATAGAAAAAGGCTTATATTTTAAAACATTTTTGAGATATTTTTGCTATAGACAAGGTCTCAGATTATTATATTTATTTCGTATTGAAAAAATTTTAGATTCTGAGACCTATTTTTCTTTTAAAAAAGTCTCAGATTTTTAGACCTTTTTCCTGCAGAAAAAGTCTCACAATCAGATTCTAAGACCCTTTTTCTAAGAAATTTCTCACATTCTCAGACCTTTTTCCTATAGAAAAAGTCTGAGATTCTTAGACCGTTTTTTTTTTTTGTAGAAAAAGTCTCAGATTCGTATATCTTTTTCCTATTAAAAGTTTCAGATTCTGAGACCATATTCCTAAAGAAAAGTCTCTGATTGTCAGACCTTTTTCGAATAGAATAAGTCTAAAATTCTAAGTTTCTCGAAATTCTGAGACCTTTTTCCTTAAAAATATCTTAAATTCAGAGATTCTGAGACCGTTCAACTATAGAAAATGTCTTTGATTCTTAGACCGTTTTCCTATCAAAAAGTCTCAGATTTTGTGACCTTTTTCCTATAATAAGTCTCAAATTTTTTGAACTTTTTCCCATATTTTTTTTAAATTCTGGGACCTTTTTCCTTTACAAAAAGTCTTAGGTTCCAAGACTTTTAGAATTTTTGAATTCTTCTAAAAAAAATGTGAAAAATTAAATGTTTGGCGATGTTAAAAGTTCTAGAGTTTTGTACCTTTTTCTATAAAAAAGTCTCAAATTCTGTGACCTTTATATTATTATATAGGAATAAGTCTCAAATTCCAAGACTTTTTGCTATGAAAAAAGTCTCAGATTTTTCACAAAGAAAAATTTTTCACTCCTCAAACATTTTCTATTATGTATTTTTGTAGAATTCCCAAATCCAAAATAAAAATTATAAGTACTAATAACGCTTAAGTCACATTTTTCATAAAATTCATAATAAAATTGACAGATATTTTTCCTCAGAAAATCTTCAGATTTTCCTTATGAAAATTTTCAGATTTTTTTCTTTTAAAAATTTTCGGATTTCGAGATTTTTTCCTTCGGAAAATTTTTTTACAAATTTTCTTCTTCCTTATTTCCTTTTTTCTTCTTTTTCTTTTTTTTTTCTTTTTTTTTTTCTTTTTTTTTTCTTTTTTTCCTCTTTTTTTTCTTTTTGAAATTTGGTCTGGGGGGGGAAATTTCCCCTTTTTCCCCCCCCTTGTACCCGCGCATGGTACCTACAGACTACGCAATATTATGTACAATATTCAATTATATTGAAGGTGTGTGGGTAATATTGACGATTGTACAATGGTCAATCTTACCCACACACCATCAATATAATTGAATATTGTACATTATATTGCGTCGTCTGTATGCACCTTTAGAGGCTAAAAAAAATCATTTTAAAAAGCACTAAAAGCACCAAGTGAAAATTTAAAAAGCACCAAGTTGGTGCGTTTTTCTAATTTGGCACTAGGTCCAAAATTTTCGCGTTTTGACACATCAAAAAGCACTAGATATAGCGCGAAAAGCACTAAGTTGGCATCCCTGTATCCGACCACCCAAAAAGCGCATTTTTTTAAATCTAAGAAGTGGAAAACTTTGTTGAAAATTTTTAAAAAAAGATATTTCACAATTTTTAGACTTATTCTGTGAATAGGCCTGATGATTTTCTAATTTTTTTAATCTTGAATTGAAATTATTTTTTTTATCGCTTTTTACTTTATTCAAATTTAGCGCTTTTTGAGTCACTGTTTTGCGCGTTTTGCCTGTTACACAATTTTCGAAAATAAACCCAAATTTTCTGTCTAAAATACATATTTTAATTGCATCATTAGAAAAATACAACTCCATAAGAAATCCGCCGTCGGCAAGCAAAATGGGCCAGTGGCCAGCGGCCCGCCACCGCAAAAAATTCCTAGTCGGCTTGGTAACCTGCTCACGCATACTAATAAAGTATAAATCAATTATTTTTTATTTTCATGAATTTTGAAAGAACATTTGGGATCTTGATTTGTGAACACAAAACACGTTTACCTGCAATTTTGAAAGGATACCTTGAGTCAAATTTAAAGGGGACTGTTTTTTTCCAATTACATTAGGTCTAAGGCGTAAGTATAATATAAAAATTGATAATATAAAAATCACAAATTAAAAAAAAAATGTCGCGAAAAAATAAAAAAACACCATAAATACCTTATCTTTAAAAACGCGTATTTAAAAAACGGCAAGACCAAAAAAGCACCAGCAAATACCCGAAATGTAACATTGTGACAACACTAAATTCAAATTTACCGATTTTGCAAAAAAAACAGTTGGTAGCTCTGCTTGTAAACAAGCGCCCCCTTACGGAATTATTACTAACAAAAATAAATTAAAAACCTAATAAATTACTATATATTAGTACCTTTATGAACTAAAAATAGTAAAAAAATTAGTAAAACCAACTACCAACAAAAATTACTCATAAACAGTAAGAAATACTAATTTTAGCACTTTGAAGATACTAAAAAAACTACTGTAATACTGGTAATTGGTAACTTATTAGTAGATTTGGGTTACCAACGCACTTACTAATTTTTTTACTGTAGAATTATTTTGAGTGTATATATACTTGGAATGGTCCTTCATGATGAAAATATGCTCGGTTTCGTCGACCACGCCCACTTCTACGCCCACTTTTAGCAAAAAAAAATTGAAATCGAAATATCTATGAAAATCCCCATCCGATTTCAAAAATGTTTTCACCAATATTTAGAGTGTTCCTCCAGGGTGGATATGGGCTAGGATTCATCGACCACGCCCACTTCTACGCCCATTTTTTTTCAGAAAAACTTAAAATTTTAAAATCTCTAAAACGACTAAACCGATTTCAAAAATTTTTCCACCAATATATACTTGGAATAGTCTTTCATGATGGAAATGTGCTTGGTTTCATCGACCCTCGCCCACTTCAACGCCCACTTTTGGCAAAAAACTTAAAATCTAAATATCTATGAAACTACTCATCCGATTTCAAAAATGTTTTCACCAATATTTGGAGTGTTCCTCCAGGGTGGATATAGGCTAGGATTAATCGAAAACGCCCACTTTTTGGCCAAAAATCTTCAAAATTACTCATCCGATTTCCAAGATGTTTCCATCAATGCTTGGAATGGTTATTTAGAGTGGAAATATGCTAGGTTTCATTGACCACGCCCATTTCTACGCCAACTTTTGGCAAGAAAAACGTAAAATTTATGTATGATGAAACTACTCATCCGATTTCAAAAATTTTATCACCAATACATATTAAGAAATGGTCCTTTAGGGTGGACATGGGCTAGCTTTCATCGACCACACCCATTCTACTCCCAGTTTTGGTCAGAAAAACGTAAAATTTCAAAATCTCCGAAACTGCTCATTCGATTTTAAAAAATGTTTGCTCCAGTATTAAGAATGGTCCTTCATGTTCGACATAGGCTACGGTTTATTGACGTAAAATTTTAAAATATACGAAACTTTTTATGAGGTTTCAAAAATGATTTCACCAATATTTAGAATTCTCCTTCAGGGTGAGTTAGTGCAAGTTTTATCTTTATCAAAAGACATACAATTTTAAAACCTCTGAAACTACTCATCCGGTTTCAAAACATTTTGAAAAATGCCCTTTTTGCAAATTCCGATTTTAATGGAGCAAATAGGTGCAAAGTAGCGAACTTTTTAACCTTTTCTATCTCTTAAAATATTGGTCATAGAAACTTGAAACTTCAAATGTGGGATCCTTCAGCCAAAAAAATCATTCTAAGAAAGTACCTTCCGGAAATTTAGATTTTAATGGTAAATTATTGTACTTTGGTACATTTACTATCCCCTGAAATCCTCCAGCAGAATGAATAATGAAGGGAAGAACATATTTTGAAATTTAAATTTTTAAGGGTTAAAAGGAGTAAACAATTGGTAAATGTAAGGTTATATGGTACTTTTTATATCAATAGAGATAACGACCCTAAAATGTTTTTATTTCTTTAACGAAGTGAATTGAAATCAATAGAACAGGGAACAAAATGGAATAGAACGGGAAACGAAATGGAATGAAACGGGGAATGAAATGATTTCAATAATTACGATTTAGGGCTCGAAAATTTTCAGATAGTTTTATTACCAAAACGAACATGATTCCGGGCTAAACGGGGCTGTTTTAATTTTATAATAAAAATTTAATAATGTAGGGGAGAATTTAAGAAGTGGGGACTCTAATCCTGATCCTTCTTTAATACTGTATTTAATATTACCGGTAACAAAATTCCGGACGGGCCTGCTAGTCGAATATATCTTTGTAACGAATAAGCGGAAAAATATAAAAAAATGCACTAATAGAGACCATTACCTAGCTAATAATGTCAAATAATAACAATAATCAAAAGGCTGAAAGAAGTTCTTTAAAAAAATATTTTTCGACAACTTGTTAAAAAATTACTAGTTTTTTATGAATCACTTGAATAAGGAATTTTGTAATACAGACCAAGTAGGACCTAAATCCAATTTGTTATGGATAGCAATTCCTTAAAGAATAAAAACAAAACAGTTCGTTTGGAATTTCAATAAAAATGAGACTCACAACAGCTCTTAGATCTTCCGAAAAGAAAAAAGTACTGTATTTAAAGTCCAAAGTCCAAATATTTACATAAAAAACAACTATTAACAAAAAATTTCGATAAATTATTTTAAAATATAGCGTAAATTAATTAATTGAGTGTTTTTAAAGCCTATATAATCCGAATTTTGTTCGGTAAATTTCGAAAAAGTGATAAGTGTCAAATTTTTCGGGTGTGAACGGTTAAGTTTTTAAAATTAAAATACGTATTTTCAACGAGTTTTCAAGGTCAGTCTGAATGTGCTATAAAGGCATTTCAATAAGCTTTCGAATGCTTTTTATTTCATTAAAATCGGACCATTAATAAAAAAGTTATAGCAAAAATAAATTTTCCGATTTTCGGACTTTGAAACCCAATATCTCGAAAACTATAGGCATGTGTACCAAAAAAATAGGTTTACTAGATTCAGCTCAACGAGTACTATAAATGATGTAAAAATCGTTTTGATCTGAACAGTCGGCGTATAAAACTAAACTCAAGAAAAATTGTTTGCTGGTATATGTTTCAAACTGGTGTCAATAAAAAATCAACTCGAAAATATTTTCAGTATCTATCATTGTAAAACAATTATTATTGTACCATGAGTATCTATTTTGAATTTGAAGTGAATGGTAAGAAAAAATAAAAAATAAATAAAAAATAAAAAAAAAAGTGAAAAAAAGTGAAAAAAGTGAAAAAAAAGTGAAAAATAGTGAAAATAATTGTGAAAAATAAAAATAAAATAATAAAAGTGCAAAAAATGTGCAAAAATTAAAAATGATAAAAAGTGACAATAATGGAAAAAAATTTCAAAAATGTCGTTTTGAAAATTTTTGAAAATATTGTTATTTTCAAATTTAAATAAATTTTATGCATATCGCGTATTAAAATGAAACAAAATAAATTTAAAAAGTGTGTGTAAAAAATAAAAATAGTGCAAAAAGTGAAAAAAAAATTAAGAAAAAAGTGACATTTGGATTTTTTTTTTCTTTAACAATTTGGTTATTATTTTTTTGATTATCTTGAAAAAAAAATTATAAAAGTTAAAAAATAATTGTGTTTGTGAAAAATATTAAGTGTGTTTTGTGAAAATAATAATTGCGAAAAAATGTGCAAAAAAAAATGAAAAAAGAAATGGAAAAAAAATTATATAATTTTTTTTTGTTAATTTGACAATTGAGTTTTTTTTTTTTTTAATATTGTTAAAAAATAATTGTGTTTGTGAAAAATATTAAGTGTATTTTGTGAAAAATTAAAATTGCGAAAAATATGTGCAAAAAAATTTAAAAGAAATGGAAAAAAAATTATGTAATTTTTTTTTTTGTTAATTTGACAATAGAATTTTTTTTTCTGAATATTGTTATTTTTGCTTATCTTGAAAAAAAAAATAATTAAAAATGTTAAATATTAATTGATTTTGTAAAAAATAGTAATTGTGTGTGTGAAAAATAATAAAAGTGCAAAAAATGTGCAAAAAATAAATTAAAAAAAGTTATATAATTTTTTTTATTATTGTTAAAATTTTGTTATTTTTTTAATTTTTATACATAAAATGGTTTAATATAAATATTTTTTGGTTTTTCTTTGCAGAAAAATTTATTAAAACTTCAAAAGAATTGGAAAAACATCAAAACAATAAAACTGAACTTTAAAGAGAATTGGAAAACAGTAAGTTGATAAATATTATTTATTTTTTATTTATTTTTTTTTTTTTTGGTTTTGATAAAAAAAAGTGCTAAATTAATATTATAAAAAATTTTGTAAAAAAATTCGTATTAAAAATTACAAAATAGATTTTATAACAAAAAGTGGAAAATGTTTAAAAATATTAAAATAAATTAAAAAAATGCAAAAATTTAATTTTTTTTATTTCTTTAATTTAAGTTATTTTTTTTGTAAATTTAAATCAATAATTTTATGTATTTCAGAAGAATTATTTGTCTTGAAAATAAAAGAGTTTTTAGAAAATCCAAAAAAAATATACAAACACTTAATTCTCTTAATATAAAAAATCTATTGATATATAATCTTTTAATATGTTTTCCAATACTACCCCATTTAAAGCAAATAATAGGTACGAAATAATTAATTTTTAATATTTTTTTTTTAAGCTTAGAAAAAAATATGGGGTGTTAATTGAAAAAAAAAGAAATAACTCAAAATTTATTTTGGAATTATTTGTTTTTTTTTAGTTTTTATATATATATTTGAACAAAACTAATTATTTTTTTATTATTTTTTTTTTTGCAGCTATGAAATTTATACTGGTTTTATGCAAGATACCATAAACTGGTATTACCAAACTGTTCAAAACCCTATAAAAGATCCAGTTGATCAATTAGTAAAAACAGATAATGCATGTTATGACTTGTCAGCAGAAGTTAAACCTAATTTTATACAGAATTGCTGCTGTAGAAATTGTATAAATGCAATTTTGTCTGTCAAAGCCGATGATTTTCAATTTATTCAAGATGAATTATCAACCGGGTGTACTGATTGTTTAAATGAAATGCTTTCAGTACTTCCTGATGGGCTACAATTTATACAAGAAAAAGAATTTTAGTTATTTTTTAATTTATTATTTTGTTTGTTTTTTTCGTTACAGGAACTTTTAACTAAAAAACCATAAATAACAAAAAAAAATCCTTATTACGAATATTTTGTAACATGTTGACTTTATATATTTTTTTAATAACATATTTAGTTTTTTTTTAGTATCGTTATAGGTTAATTAAACAAAATAAGAAAAATAACAACAAAAAAAATGTTATTTTATATTTTTTTGTAATTTCCCCCCTTTTTTTATTTGTTAATAATATCTTATTTTGTTTTTATCGTTACAGGATCTTTTTTACAAAAACAAAAAAATAACAAAAAAAATAATCTATATTATATTTTTATTAATATTTTATAAATATGTACGATTTTTTTCTAAAAAATATTTTTTCCTTAATTTGTATGTATCAAATAGATTTTAAACATACCAATACTTTTGAGATGTTTGTCAAACCCGGAATTGGGTTGGGTTGAATATATTTCGATGACATCTGCAGATATGGCTTGGTGAAAAATATTTAAAAAAAAAATTGGTTAGTTTATAAATAATTTAGCAAAATTAAATTGATTTCTAATTCTGTATATGTTATTTGTATCTTTTCAGGTTTGTTAAAACTTCTTACGATTGTTGAAATCTATTGAATAGCATATTGACAATTTTTTTATCAAGTTTTAATTTGTTATAAGATTTTTAATAGTTTTAAATTTTTATATAAAAAAAAATGTTTGTTTAGTTTTGCATTTAAGTTGTTAATTTTCTTCAATTAATGATTCCTTTTTTAACAATTAAATTAGTTATAAATAAATTAAATATATTAAACTTTGAGAAATGTAATGGAACAACCAGATTAATTTTTTAAATTAGGATTTTTTTTTCAGATTCTTAAAATGATATTAAACATTTCCGTACCGTATCTTTGTAAACTTTGTAAACTAAAAACTACTTTACTTATCTTCACTTATTAGGTAGTTACTATTCTTACGGCCGTATTCAAAATTAAATTCTAGATACTGTTTAAGGATTTCTTATTCAAAACACATTTTCTTAAACTATGAACATACGCTGAGCATCTCTTGCCTTACTGGCGCCATATTGATTTTATGAAATATCAACAACAAATTAAATGCCAAAGAGTTAAAGTTATTTTAAAAGCTCGCTTTTATTAAAAACAATTTTCACAACTTGCTTTCTTAATTAAAGTAATTTTTAGTAAACAATTTAGACATTTTGTGTGGTTTTTCATCATCTTTTCCTGTTTTTTTCTTATGTAATTTACTTAAACAGGGATGGTTAACTTTATGTTAGCCAGACTAAACTAAAATCATTTTGAATAGTCTCTAGAAATACTATTCATATTTGAGAAATTATCTATTGTTTTTCAGAAATTATCAATTGTATTTCAGAAATTATCAATTGTATTTCAGAATTTATCAGTTGTATTTCAAAAATTACACAGGGCAACACTTTTTTTTGCCCGGGTTCTGATAACTAATTTTGGGTAATAGGGCTACGCTGATTTCAAATCTGGCTACCGTTTTTTGGGTCAGCTCTAGTTTTTGAGATATAGCCTAAGGAAACTTTGAAAATAGGCTATTTTTGGCATGTTTGTGAGTCTATATTTACCAACACTAGTCTTACATCCAAAAAGTGAATGACGATTTTAGGTATGTTGGATATGCTGATTTCAAAAATGCTCTTACTTTTGTTGAGTCATCTTTAGTTTTTGAGAAATCGCTAAAATAAAATTTTTAAATATATGACCTCTGTAATTTTGTCTGAATATTTATGCCCTTTTCAATAACTCGAAAACTAAAGCTGTCAGAAAAAACCTAATACCAGTTTTGGAATCCTGGCATTAGGGTTGCCGGATACTAGAAGTCAAATAACTGGATAATGGAAAATTTTCAGCTGGATTTTGAAAAAGTAACTGGACCCATACATATTTTTTTTTTTAATAATTTGAAAAAAAAAAAAATCAAATTCATATGTGAGACACACATTTTTATTTTGGTCTCAATGGCCGTCCCTATTTGCCACGGCAAAGTGTGCCTATTTTTAAGCATTTCTATTACTTTTTCGTCATAGGCCTGAGGATTGTTAGAGTATATTTTTTTCTTTAAATAACCCCACAAAATTAAGTCCAAGGTGGTCAAATGTGGAAACCTAGGAGGACAGTTAAAATTTCCGGGACTTGCGAAGTCAAAAAAGAGCGACAACAACTGACCATTATTTGCAGATTTGACCCATCCATATATATCTTTGTGGGGTTATTTTAAAAGCAAAATGTACGCCAAGAATCCTTTAATCATCGACGAGCCAAAGGAAAACATTCGTGCCGAATCATTTCAACGCTAGACTGGCCGAAATGCTCGAAAAAGTTGTAAAAAAATTGTGAAAATGCCGTATACAAAAGATGCATATAACATTCGTGCCGAATCATTTCAACGCTAGACTGGCCGAAATGCTCGAAAAAGTTGTAAAAAAAATGTGAAAATGCAGTATACAAAAGATGCATATACTTATGTTATATTTATGATTATTGTTTTATTCAAAAAGTAGTCCCAAAAAATTATAAAAAATATTTAATAAAAGAAAATAATTGTTAAAATAAAAGAAATCCTTTTTCAACTGGATAAATTATGTTTTAACTGGAAACTGGACCAGACCTCTAATAACTGGAAAATCCAGGCCATTCCAGGCCGTCTGGCAACCCTACCTGGCATCCATTATAGTTAAAATCGTGTTTAAAACTGATGCACTTATTTTTTTTTTTTGGAAATTATAGCCAAGCAAAATTGGTAAAAAACGCACTTTTTCGACTCTTTAACAGCGATTTGCTCGCGAACGCGAGCTGATGGAAACAATTGGATAACAGATTCGGAATCAGCACACTAAAATCCATATAAATCAGGTGTCAAAGGTCAGGCAAATTGAAAAAGTTCAAATTTTGTGAACCTGTGTTATCAATTGTTTTTTAGAAGTTATCAATTATATTTCAGAACTTATCAAATTTATTTCAGAAATTACTACACCATTTCCAGAATTTATCAATTGTATTTCAGAAATTATCAATTGTAACTAAAAACTGGGAAACCATTTCCGACCTAGACGTTTAACGAAATTAAAAATTGTACTAAATTTTTAAACTTTTTACTAATTTTAATCCACTGATTTTATTAGAGGATGTTTCCTAATCTTAATCTTTTTTATGTTAGTCGAATCAGCTGAAAAAAACTTAGCTGACTTCAGCAGATTTAAATTGGAAAGCTCTGTTGCTTTACAGAAAAATTTGCTTTAATTATATCGAGACCATTCCAAAAATATTTCAGAATCTGAAAATTTTTCTGTAGAATAAATGTCTCAGATTCTACGACAGTTTCTAATGAAAATATGCCTCGTGAGTCTAAATAATGTGGTACATGGTATAATGAGTTTGTGCTGAAATTTGTAACTACCCGAAATACCCCACTTTCAAGTATACCGATCGGCTCAGAATCACTTTTTGCGTCGATTTAGCGATGTCCGTCCAGTGGCGTATAAAGGGGGGGCCGGGGGCCCGTGCCCCCCCTCCCCCCCGAAATGTTTTCACAAATTTCAGTATTCGGTATTAAATATTATGTACAAAAAACTTCTTAACAAAAATTTAAAAACTTAAAATTCTAACGGAAAATTGTCTCAGAAACTGAAGCTTTATGTATACAAAAAAGGGATCTAATTGTAAGTAATTTGTAGTAATAACTTAAAAATTTATTACTAGTTCATATAACAATCTTCTCAGAATCTGGTATTTATTCTGACATTTTCTACAGAAAAATTTTTTTAGAATCTGAGACTTTGCCTTTGAAAAAATGTTCCAGATTCTGAGACTTTTAGGTATAGTATCTATGTATTTAATGTCTCAAAAAATTTTACTTTTACTCTGAATCTAATACATTTTCTTCAAGAAAAGTCTCAGAATCAGAGATTTTTTCAATATAAAAATATCTCAGAATCGGAGGCCTTTTTTTTGGGAAAAATATCTCAAAATCAGACATTTATGCTATCTAAAACTTTTTTTATTATAAAATGTCTTAGAATATGAGACTTTCTTAGGAAAAATGTCTCAGAATCTGAGAATTTTTTTAATAGAAAAGATGTTTTATAATCTTGAATTTTTTTATAGAAAAAATGTCTGAGAATCTGAGAATTTTTCTGTAGGAAAAAGTGTGTCAGGATCAGAAAATTTTTCAATAGAAAAAATGTCTCAGAATCTTAGAATTTTTCTTTAGTAAAAATGTCTCAGAAGCTGAGCATTTAAAAAAAAAAACTGTCAGAATATGAGACTTTTTTAATAGGAAAAATGTCTGGGAATCTGATACTTTTTCTTTAGAACCTGATGGGTTTTCTTTAGGAAAAATGTATCAGAATCTGATTCTTTTTATAGGAATAAGAATGTATTAGAATCACAGAATTTTTCTTAGTAAAAAATGCTTTTTCGATAGGAAAAATGTATCAGAATCTGAAACTTTTTCTATAGGAAAAATGTCTCAGAATCTAAGACTTTTTCTATGTGGAAAATATCTCAGAATCTGAAACTTTTTTGTAGGCAAAATGTCTCAAAATCTAAGACTTTTTCTATAGAATAAATGTCTCAGAACCTGAGACTTTTTCTTAAGGAAAAATGTCTCAGAACCTGAAATTTTTTCTTTAGAAAAAATGTTTCAGAATCTGTTACTTTTTCTTTAGCAAAAATGCCTCAATTCAGAATCTGAGACTTTTTGTAAAGTAAAAATGTATCAAAATCTGAGACTTTTTCTATAAAAAAATGTTTCAGAATCTGAGACTTTTTCTAACGAAAAAATGTCTCAGAATCAGAGACTTTTTTTATATCATAAATATCTTGGAATCTAAGACTATTTGTACTTGAAAAGTGTATCAGATTCTCAGACTTGTTCCATAGAAAAAATGTCCCGGAAACTGCGATTTATATAGGAAAAATGTATCAGAAGCTGGGACTTTTTCTATAGGAAAAATGTCTTTGAATCTGAGATTTTTTCTATTGAAAAAAGGTCTGAAAATCGGCGACTTTTTATAGAAAAAATTTCTTCGAATCTGGCACTTTTTCTATAGAAAAATGTCTTAAGTATGTACATATCTTAAAAAATTTTAAATTTTTGGGAGAAAAATTATCAGAATTTATTTTCTCTTAATCAGTTACATTTTGTTCTAAGGGAAAGACGGCGGGAGAAAAAGTTTTTTTAACAAAAAATCTTGTACTTTGCTCAAACGAGAACTACAGTTTTATTTGTAATTTTACAAATTTATTTTCGTAATTGTATTTTACCCATTTGAAAGGTTATTTTACAAAAAAAAAACTGTTATTTTACAACAAAGTTTTTATTACGAGGATTCTAGTTGATTTACAAAAAAAAAGTTTTTGTTTGTATTTTACAAACAAAAAACAGTAATTTTCAAAAAATACAGTTTTATTTGTAATTTTACAAATTTATTTTCGTAATTGTATTTTACCATTTTGAAAGGTTATTTTACAAAAAAAAACTGTTATTTTACAACAAAGTTTTTATTACGCGGATTCTAGTTGATTTACAAAAAAACTGTTATTTTACAAAAATTATGTTATACGAGGATTTATGTTGTTTAACAAAAAAAACAATTTTATTGAAAAATATTTTTAAAAAAAAGTTGACAAAATTTTGAAAAATTTATTACGAGGATTCTAGTTAATTTTCCAAAAAAAACAATTATTTTACAAAAATGATTTTATTGCGAGGATTTATTTTGTTTAACAAAATTTTTTTTTTTTGTAAATTTACCATTTTGGTTTGTAAATTTACCATTTTTTTAAACTTTTTACCATTTTTTCTTGTAAGTTTACCATTTTTTTTTCCGGTTTTAAAACAACATCTTTACAAAGTTTACCATTTTTTTCCGGTTTTAAAACAACATCTCTACCAATAAAATTGGTTATGGAAATCCTCGTTATTTTACGAGAATTTTACCTACCTCTTATTTTACGAGAACAGCCTCGTAAAACACGAGATTTTTTGGTAACTTTACAAGGTTTTTTTTTTGAGTATAAATGAAAAAAAAAATGTGTCCGTCAGTCCGTCCGTCTGTCCATTTCGGGTGCACGATACGCAATTTTTAACCGATTTGACTGAAATTTGAAACTTACGCTTCTTTTGACGAACGCTTTTGAAATTGGAAAAAATCGGTCCATATTTTGACCTTGCCCCCACACACAAAAAAAAATCGAGGTAATATTACCTAAAATTATAGTATAAAAATACCTTAGCGCCAGGCAAACGGGGCATTTGCTAAGTTAAAAGGTAATGTTACTTAAAAGCTAAGGTAATTCCATGTTCGAAAATTTATTATGGTTGACAGAAATCTACCTTAGCTTTTTAGGTAAAATAGCATTGATAAATAGGTGATATTACGTAAATAATTTGGTAGTATTACCTTGCATTAGTAAAGGCATTTTTACACCATTTCCTTTCAAATTTTAAATAAAAAATACGAAAAGCTTATTATTTTCAATTTATTTTATTTTATTAATTTTTTAATGTCTTAAATTTTAAAGAAAAGTTATTTATATAGAAAAAATTATCTATTCTGAGACAGAGAATTTTTCTATAGAAAATCTCTCAGATTCTGAGACATTTTTTTATATAAAAAAACTCTCAGATTCTGAGAAATTTTTGCTATATAAAAATTCTCAGATTTTTATAATTTTTTCTATAAAAAAATTCTCAGATCCTGAGACAATTTTTCTATAGAAAAACTCAGATTCTGAGACATTTTTGTACAGAAAAAATGACAGATTTTGAGAAATTTTTTCTATAGAAAAATTCTCGACACTTAAGAAGATTCTGAGACATTTTTTATACAGAGAAATTCTCAGATTCTGAGACATTTTTTATAATAGTACAAAAAGTTCTCAAATTCCAAGACACTTTTTCTAAATCTGAGAACTTTTTTTTAGCAAAATATCTCAGAATCTGATAATTTTTCTAAAAAAAAAAAATCTCAGAATTTGCGAATTTTTCTATAGAAAAAATATCTAAGAATCTGAGAGTTTTTCTATAAAAAAAATATCTCAGAATCTGAGAATTTTTTAAAAGGAAGAATATCTGAGAATCAGAATTTTTCTATAGAAAAATGTCATAGAATCTGAGAGTTTTTCTAAAGAAAAATGTCTTAGCATCTGAAATTTTTTCTATAGAAAAAATATCTTAGGATCTGAGATTTTTTCTATAGAAAAATGTGTCAGAATCTGAGATTTTTCTATAGCAAAATATCTTAGAATCTGAGATTTTTTCTATAGAAAAATGTCTCAGAATCTGGGATTTGTTCTATAGAAAAATGTCTCCGAATCTGAAACTTTTTCTATATAAAACTGTCTCAGAATCTGAGATTTTTTCTATAGAAAAATGTCTCAGAATCTGAGATTTTTTCTATAGAAAAATGTCTCAGAATCTGAGATTTTTTCTATAGAAAAATGTCTCAGAATCTGAGATTTTTTCTATAGAAAAATGTCTCAGAATCTGAGATTTTTTCTATAGAAAAATGTCTCAGAATCTGAGATTTTTTCTATAGAAAAATGTCTCAGAATCTGAGATTTTTTCTATAGAAAAATGTCTCAGAGTCTGAGATTTTTTCTATAGAAAAATGTCTCAGAATCTGAGATTTTTTCTATAGAAAAATGTCTCAGAATCTGAGATTTTTTCTATAGAAAAATGTCTCAGAATCTGAGATTTTTTCTATAGAAAAATGTCTCAGAATCTGAGATTTTTTCTATAGAAAAATGTCTCAGAATCTGAGATTTTTTCTATAGAAAAATGTCTCAGAATCTGAGATTTTTTCTATAGAAAAATGTCTCAGAATCTGAGATTTTTTTTATAGAAAAATGTCTCAGAATCTGAGATTTTTTCTATAGAAAAATGTCTCAGAATCTGAGATTTTTTCTATAGAAAAATGTCTCAGAATCTGAGATTTTTTCTATAGAAAAATGTCTCAGAATCTGAAATTTTTTCTATAGAAAAATGTCTCAGAATCTGAGATTTTTTCTATAGAAAAATGTCTCAGAATCTGAGATTTTTTCTATAGAAAAATGTCTCAGAATCTGAGATTTTTTCTATAGAAAAATGTCTCAGAATCTGAGATTTTTTCTATAGAAAAATGTCTCAGAATCTGAGATTTTTTCTATAGAAAAATGTCTCAGAATCTGAGATTTTTTCTATAGAAAAATGTCTCAGAATCTGAGATTTTTTCTATAGAAAAATGTCTCAGAATCTGAGATTTTTTCTATAGAAAAATGTCTCAGAATCTGAGATTTTTTCTATAGAAAAATGTCTCAGAATCTGAGATTTTTTCTATAGAAAAATGTCTCAGAATCTGAGATTTTTTCTATAGAAAAATGTCTCAGAATCTGAGATTTTTTCTATAGAAAAATGTCTCAGAATCTGAGATTTTTTCTATAGAAAAATGTCTCAGAATCTGAGATTTTTTCTATAGAAAAATGTCTCAGAATCTGAGATTTTTTCTATAGAAAAATGTATCAGAATCTGAGATTTTTTCTATAGAAAAATGTCTCAGAATCTGAGATTTTTTCTATAGAAAATGTCTCAGAATCTGAGATTTTTTCTATAGAAAAATGTCTCAGAATCTGAGATTTTTTCTACAGAAAAATGTCTCAGAATCTGAGGTTTTTTCTATAAAAAAATGTCTCAGAATCTGAGTTTTTTCTATAGAAAAATGTCTTAAGAGTCTGAGATATGTACTATTCAAAAATGTCTCAGAATCTGAGAGTTTCCCTATAGAAAAAATGTTTCAGAATCTGGGAATTTTTCTGCAGAATAAATGTGTCAGATTCTGAGACATTTTTCCATAGAAAAAATCACAGATTTTGAGGTATTTTTGCTATAAAAAAATTCTCAGATTCTGAGATGTTTTTAAAAAAAAAATATTATCAGATTCTGAGATATTTTGCTAAAGAAAAGGTCTCAGATTTAGAGAAAGTGTCTTTGAATTTGATAACTTCTCTATAAATAAATGTCTCAGATTCTAAGAAATTTTGTACCATTATACATATCATTATAATTTAGAAACAAGCGAATTTAGAAAATTCCGAGTAAAAACTTAGACATTCCATGTTAGCACTTGTTTACATTTTTAAAGCTGCTTAAAGATTCCTTTTTCTCTAATTCTTGATGACTTTTTCCCCATCATAATTTTCCTAGAATTGCAAAAATTCGCGTTATCTAAAAAAAAAACATTTAAAATAATTGAATTTACTATTTTTACGAATAAATTAAATAATAAAATTAATTTGCTTACATATTTTGTTGCGAATTGTTAATTTCCATCAGATTTACTGTGTTGAAAAATTATGAAAATATATGTTGAAAAATTTTGATGTTTGTTTTATTTTTATTTAATTTCAAATTATTGTCAACAAATTTTTCGAAGTTCTACCTAAATTGAAAAGTAAAAACTGCATAGCTAATAGGTATTTAAATTACATAGTGCTAAGGTAATATGCCTTATATTTTTAAATTCATAGAAAAAATAAATACCTATGCCAGCTAAGGCATTGTTACCTCGATTATTTTTTTGTGTGCATACAAACGTTTCCTTAAAATATGATTCAAATGACCCTACACAGAAAAAAAACGTCGAGGTAATGTTATCTAAGCTGGCATAGGTAAATTATTTTTGTATGAAATTTAAAAGCCACGACTTATTACCTATGCCACCAGTATAATTTTACTTTGCATTTTCACCTAATGGCCATGTAAGATTTACTAATGAATATAGGTAAAATTTCGAATTTAATTTCTTTATTTTTTATTGACATTTTCAATTTTAATATTTTGAAAAGGTATGTCCAAAATTTAAATTAATTAATAAATAATAAAATTATGTACATAATAATAATTTGCATATTCAATTTTTAGAAACTAAATACATATTTAATCCGAATTAATCTGGAACTGGCAGCGATTTTGAAGAACATGGATTATATTTTACATTTGCAAGCTCAGAAACAGAAGCGAAAAATTTCCCTTGAAACTGGGACACAAGAAGAAAAAACAAAATTAAATATGGAGACGGGAAAAAAGGAATCTGTTATAAATATTTGAAGCTACTTAAAGGTAAAAATATAACGATTATTTCTATATGCTGTCTTTTAATATAGATCATATTTTGCTACCAGTTTCAGCTCAAGAACATTCCACGCCCAAAAATGTGCCAATTGAATGGTGACATTGTTAAAATGTAAATTGATTGTAAGGCTATCAAAACAACCTAATTGGAAAATGAATCCCATTTGATCCCCGAAAAGTTAACACCAACATGTATAAAATGGACCGGTTTCAGCTTCTGCTACAGAAATGTCGAATTAATACCCTTGAGGAGAGAGAAAATAAAAGAAATGCCACTGCTCTTTGCACTTGCATTGTACTGAGCGTTTTTCTATATAAAAAATTTCTCAGAAATTGAGAATTTTTCTGCAAAAAGAGTTCCTGAGAATCTGAGAATTTTTATATAGAAATGATATTTCAGAATCTGAGAATTTTTCTATAGAAAAATATTTCAGAATCTGAGAATTTTTCTATAGAAAAATATTTTAGAATCTGAGAATTTTTTATAGAAAAAATGTCTCAGAATCTGAGATTTTTTTTATAGAAAAAATGTCTCAGAATCTAAGAATTTTTCTTTAGAGAAAATGTCTCAGAATCTGAGAATTTTTCTATGAAAAAAATGTCTCATAATCTGAGAATTTTTCTATAGAAAAAAAGTCTCAGAATCTGAGAATTTTTCTATAGAAAAAATGTATCAGAATCTGAGAATTTTTCTATAGAAAAAATGTCTCAGAATCTGAGAATTTTTCTATAGAAAAAATGTCTCAGAATCTGAGAATTTTTCTATAGCAAAAATGTCTCAGAATCTGAGAATTTTTCTATAGAAAAAAATTTTCTATAGAAAAAATGTCTCAGAATATGAGAATTTTTCTATAGAAAAAATGTCTCAGAATGTGAGTTTTTCTTTAGCAAAAATTTCTCAGAATCTGAGAATTTTTCTATATTTTCTCAGATTCTGAGACATTTTTCTGAAGAAAAATTCTCAGATTCTGAGACATTTTTTCTATAGAAAAATTTTCAGATTCTGATACATTTTTACTATAGAAAAATTCTCAGATTCTGAGATATTTTTTCTATAGAAAAATTCTAAGATTCTGAGACATTTTTGTATAAAAAATTCTCAGATTCTAAGACATTTTTTCTATAGAAAAATTCTCAGATTCTGAGACATTTTTTTATAGAAAAATTCTCAGATTCTGAGACATATTTTCTAATAAAAATTCTCTTTTTATAGAAAAAATGTCTCAGAATCTGAGAATTTTTCTATAGAAAAAATGTCTCAGAATCTGAGAATTTTTCTTTAGAAAAAATGTCTCAGAATCTGAGAATTTTTCTATAGAATAAATGTCTCAGAATCTAAGAATTTTTCTATAGAAAAAATGTCTCAGAATCTTAAAATTTTTTTATATAGAAAAACTGTTTCAGAATCTGAGAATTTTTCTATAGAAAAAATGTCTCAGAATCTAAGAATTTTTTTATGGAAAAAATGTCTCAGAATCTAAGAATTTTTCTATAGAAAAAATGTCTCAGAATCTGAGAATGAAAAAATATTTCAGAATCTATGAAGATTTCTACAGAAAAAATGTATCAGAATCTTATAATTTTTCTACAGAAAAATTTTTTTAGAATCAGAATTTTTCTATAGAAAAATGTTTCAGAATCTGAGGAATTTCTTAAATATATAAAAAATTTTAAAAATCTGAGAATTATCTATAAAAAAAAAAAAAAAACAATTTTCTATAGAAAAAATGTCACAGAATCTGATAATTTATTGTATCGAAAATATGTCTCAAAATCGGAGAATATTTCTATAAAAAAATTATCTCAGAGACTGAGAATTTTTCTATAGGAAAAATGTCTCAGAATCTGAGAATTTATTTTTTGAAAAATATTTCTCAAAATCTTTCTATAACAACAATAATTGTAATTCATGATTAAATTTATTTATAAAAACATAATAAAATCAAATAACTTTTTAATTTATTTAATTTAGTAAAGTGTGTAATTATTTATACCTAGCGTATTAACAAAATAATTTAGATAAATTACCAAAATTTATATATAAATTTTTATTCTGCTAAACTTTGAAAAGTTTACAAAGTTTCCTAGGAATATTTCCTAAAAGCATAGATAATTTTTCGAACATATCATTTTTTAAAAATCACCTTGGCTTTTTAGTAATATTGTCTAAAAACTTTGTACACTGAAAAGAAAAGTTCATACTTGGAATAAATTTATTCATAAATAGTATGAATCCAGCATGACTTTTTTTTCCCAAACTTTTTTAATACTATTTATGAATTTGGTCATACATAGTATGCACAAATTCCCGTTGGATTTTTTTCAGATTTGCTTTAATTTTTTTGCTTCAAATGTACATTTTAACCAATAAGAGAATAATCCGTGGATACTTTAAGGTATACATGCGATTTTATTAATAAATAAACATTTTTTGTAACTAAAGCTACATATATAAAATTTACACAATTTTTAGCATAAGACACACAATAATTGCAATATTCTTGATTAATTCATTCTGTTACCATGGTTTTGATGGATAAAAGACACTGCTTCTTTTTATTCCGCGCTGCTAAGTGATGAATCTTTGAAGACTTGAATTCCACAATCAATATACTTGTATTCAAAATTTCTGGAAAAAAAATATATATGTATGGATCAAAAAGATGTTGAATTTTTTAAATATATTATCACACACATGTTACATACCTTTCTTTCGCCAAAAAATTCAATTTTCTTTCCAAATTCTTTTTTTCCACAAAAAAAGTAAAAAAATTCTGACAATTTTTATTTCAAAATAACTTTGATTTATTTCCATTTTTTAGAAATTGAAATGTTATTAACAAATTCATAAATATTATTAATTTAATCATTTATAGTATGAATCGAAATCAATGATAGCCATTCATACTATTTATGTACAAAATTTGTTCTGTGTAGGCTCCATGTTATCTTGGCACTTAGATAAAGTTATACTATAAATTTAGGTAATATTACCTCGATTTTTTTTTGTGTGTAACAACCGTATTTTAATAGATATCCTTTCGATCTTTGTATTCACAAATCACCATTCCAAAATCTAAAGTAATCGGACCAGTTCTTCTTGTAGCCCCCATACAAACCACCCTCCCTATATTCACATAAATCGCTAAAATTTCATGAAAATAGAAAATATTTTATTAAAATTTTGTGTGTATGTATTAAACACGTACTTTAATAACCTTATCAAATCTGATTATAATCGGACCATTTTTGGACTTAGGCTCCAAATGAAAATTTCGCCAGATATTCACTTAAAGCGGTTTATTGGCAACAAATAGAGGCCAATATCACTTAAATTTGTTTTGTTAGTGTTTTCTACACTTATTAAAGATTTGACTAAAGATAGATCCAATCGGTCCATGTTTGGACGTGGGACCCATTTTCCGGGAAACACTGGTGTAGGGTATTATATGGTCGGTCTTGACCGACTATAATTTTGTTGTTAAATACTTGTTAAATTAGTTTTTTTAGCAATTTTCGGTTCCATTGTTTTTTCACAAAAATAAAAAATCAAATAACTGTTTCGAAAAAACGTAAAAATAATCATTGTTCTGTATTGTTAACCTGTTGTTAACCTGAATAAAAAAACACTAAAAAACGTAAAAATTTTACTCGAAAAAATGATTACCAACTTTTTTTTTAATTTGCAAAATAATCTACTAAAATTTTTCACTAAAATAATTTTTAAATTCAACAGAATCAAATCAGTAAAATTACAGAAAAAATTGAGTTGTTTTCTAAAACTGAATGACGGTAATGCTATGTTCAGATTGGCCTCGAAACCCCGTTGAAAGCTCGTATTTTCAATTTAAAAACTCATCTGTTCACACACAACAATTTTGACACTTATTTAGGTTTCGGAAAATATCACACAAAAAATATATTTTTTTAACCAATTTAATTATGCGGAAATTATTTTTTGCACGTTTTAATTTTATTTTTATTTCAAATTAATAAATATTTTAAAGAAATTTTGTAAATAAATTGATTTATTTATTTTTTTATTTTTGTCATTTTCCCATTTTCTCTATTTCTCATTGTCGCACAGTGGTAAAAATATGAAATTTATAAGGTTTCGATCGTACTTTCGTTGAAACCTCACTACAAAAAGGTTTAAATTTGTGAGGGAAAATACGTATTTTCAAATGAGGTTTGGCTCGAAACCTCGTTAAACGGGGTTTCGAGGTCAATCTGAACGTACTATAAATTTAGTTAAAATATTAGAGTCCGACCGAATATTCGGTCTCGGTTTCGGCCGAATAATGGGGTTTCGGCCTCTATTCGGTATTCGGCAAAATTTTGGCCGAATATTAGCCGAAACCGAAACTTTTTGGTATTTTAAAAAATATATAATAAAAGTCGCTAAATTTTTTAATTTCGTGTTCCAAATTACTTATTTCAGTTCACTTGAACAAAACGAAGCAAGGTTATCCAATAAATGTACTACGGTTACAGTTTAAATATTTTTTTCCTCTCAATCCACTAAGAAATTTACAATTTTTTTGCAAGTTTTTTAAAAAATATATTTTTTTTTATAAATACAACAATTCCTATGGGTTCAAAACATTAAGTCCTGTATATTTATCTATATTTTTTTTTTTTAATGATTTTATTCATGTTAGGTGGCAATTTTTTAAGTTTCGGTTTGCAACATTTTTTAAACATTCAAAAAAGAAATATTGCTTAAAAGTACCGCGAAAGATCAAAATTAAGCTAATTTGTAAGCCTTTTAAAAAAGTGTTGTAAACCACATAGCAGTTCTGGTTGGCGCACGCTTTCATTAAAGTATTATTGACGAAACACAGTTTTATATGAAAAGCATTTCAATAAGCTTTCGAATGCATTTTATTTCATTAAAATCGGACCATTAATAAAAAAGTTATAGCAAAAATAAATTTGAAACCCAATATCTCGAAAACTATAGTCATGTGTACCAAAAAAATAGGTTTACTAGATTCAGCTCAACGAGTACTATAAATGATGTAAAAATCGTTTTGATCTGAACAGTCGGCGTATAAAACTAAACTCAAGAAAAATTGTTTGCTGGTATATGTTTCAAACTGGTGTCAATAAAAAATCAACTCGAAAATATTTTCAGTATCTATTTTGAATTTGAAGTGAATGGTAAGAAAAAATAAAAAATAAATAAAAAATAAAAAAAAAAAAAAAGTGAAAAAAAGTGAAAAAAAGTGAAAAAAGTGAAAAAAAAGTGAAAAAATAGTGAAAATAATTGTGAAAAATAAAAATAAAATAATAAAAGTGCCAAAAATGTGCAAAAATTAAAAATGATAAAAAGTGACAATAATGGAAAAAAATTTCAAAAATGTCGTTTTGAAAATTTTTGAAAATATTGTTATTTTTAAATTTAAATAAATTTTATGCATATCGCGTATTAAAATGAAACAAAATAAATTTAAAAAGTGTGTGTAAAAAATAAAAATAGTGCAAAAAGTGAAAAAAAAAAAATAAGAAAAAAGTGACATTTGGATTTTTTTTTTCTTTGACAATTAGGTTATTTTTTTTATTATCTTGATAAAAAAAATTATAAAAGTTAAAAAATAATTGTGTTTGTGAAATATATTAAGTGTGTTTTGTGAAAATAATAATTGCGAAAAAATGTGCAAAAAAATTAAAAAAGAAATGGAAAAAAATTATATATTTTATTTTGTTAATTTGACAATTGAGTTTTTTTTAATATTGTTAAAAAATAATTGTGTATGTGAAAAATATTAAGTGTATTTTGTGAAAAATTAAAATTGCGAAAAATATGTGCAAAAAAAATTTAAAAGAAATGGAAAAAAATTATATAATTTTTTTTTTTTGTTAATTTGACAATAGAATTTTTTTTTTCTGAATATTGTTATTTTTGCTTATCTTGAAAAAAAAATAATTAAAAATGTTAAATATTAATTAATTTTGTAAAAAATAGTAATTGTGTGTGTTTGAAAAATAATAAAAGTGCAAAAAATGTGCAAAAAATAAATTAAAAAAAGTTACAATTATGAAAAAAAAATTATATAATTTCTTTTATTATTGTTAAAATTTTGTTATTTTTTTAATTTTTATACATAAAATGGTTTAATATAAATATTTTTTGGTTTTTCTTTGCAGAAAAATTTATTAAAACTTTAAAAGAATTGGAAAAACATCAAAACAATAAAACTGAACTTTAAAGAGAATTGGAAAACAGTAAGTTTATAAATATTATTTATTTTTTTATTTATTTTTTTTATTTTTTTTTTGGTTTTGATAAAAAAAAAGTGCTAAATTAATATTATAAAAAATTTTGTAAAAAAATTCTCATTAAAAATTACAAAATAGATTTTATAACAAAAAGTGGAAAATGTTTAAAAATATTAAAATAAATTAAAAAAAAGCAAAAATTTAATTTATTTTTATTTCTTTAATTTAAGTTATTTTTTTTTGTAAATTTAAATCAATATTTTTATGTATTTCAGAAGAATTATTTGTCTTGAAAATAAAAGAGTTTTTAGAAAATCCAAAAAAAAATATACAAACCACTTAATTCTCTTAATATAAAAAATCTATTGATATATAATCTTTTAATATGTTTTCCAATACTACCCCATTTAAAGCAAATAATAGGTACGAAATAATTAATTTTTAATATTTTTTTTTTTTTAAGCTTAGAAAAAAATATGGGGTGTTAATTGAAAAAAAAAGAAATAACTCAAAATTTATTTTGGAATTATTTGTTTTTTTTAGTTTTTATATATATATTTGAACAAAACTAATTATTTTTTTATTATTTTTTTTTTGCAGCTATGAAATTTATACTGGTTTTATGCAAGATACCATAAACTGGTATTACCAAACTGTTCAAAACCCTATAAAAGATCCAGTTGATCAATTAGTAAAAACATGTTATGACTTGTCAGCAGAAGTTAAACCTAATTTTATACAGAATTGCTGCTGTAGAAATTGTATAAATGCAATTTTGTCTGTCAAAGCCGATGATTTTCAATTCATTCAAGATGAATTATCAACCGGGTGTACTGATTGTTTAAATGAAATGCTTTCAGTACTTCCTGATGGGTTACAATTTATACAAGAAAAAGAATTTTAATTATTTTTTAATTTATTATTTTGTTTGTTTTTTTCGTTACAGGAACTTTTAACTAAAAAACCATAAATAACAAAAAAAAATCCTTATTACGAATATTTTGTAACATGTTGACTTTATATATTTTTTTAATAACATATTTAGTTTTTTTTTAGTATCTTTACAGGTTAATTAAACAAAATAAGAAAAATAACAACAAAAAAAATTTTATTTTATATTTTTTTGTAATTTCCCCCCTTTTTTTATTTGTTAATAATATCTTATTTTTTTTTTTATCGTTACAGGATCTTTTTTACAAAAACAAAAAAATAACAAAAAAAAATAATCTATATTATATTTTTATTAATATTTTATAAATATGTACGATTTTTTTCTAAAAAATATTTTTTTCTTAATTTGTATGTATCAAATAGATTTTAAACATACCAATACTTTTGAGATGTTTGTCAAACCCGGAATTGGGTTGAGCTGAATATATTTCGATGACATCTGCAGATATGGCTTGGTGAAAAATATTTAAAAAAAAAAATTGGTTAGTTTATAAATAACTTAGCAAATTTAAATTGATTTCTAATTCTGTTTATGTTATTTGTATCTTTTCAGGTTTGATAAAACTTCTTACGATTGTTGAAATCTATTGAATAGCATATTGAAAATTTTTTATCAAGTTTTAATTTTTTATAAGATTTTTAATAGTTTTAAAATTTTATATAAAAAAATATGTTTGTTTAGTTTTGCATTTAAGTTGTTAATTTTCTTCAATTAATGATTCCTTTTTTAACAATTAAATTAATTATAAATAAATATAATATATTAAACTTTGAGAAATGTAATGGAACAACCAGTTTAATTTTTTAAATTAGGATTTTTTTTCAGATTCTTAAAATGATATTAAATTCCGTACCGTATCTTTGTAAACTTTGTAAACTAAAAACTACTTTACTTATCTTCACTTATTAGGTAGTTACTATTCCTACGGCCGTATTCAAAATTAAATTCTAGATACTGTTTAAGGATTTCTTATTCAAAACACATTTTCTTAAACTATGAACATACGCTGAACATCTCTTGCCTAACTGGCGCCATATTGATTTTGTGGAATGTCAACAACAAATTAAATGCCAAAAAGTTAAAGTTATTTTAAAACTCTCGCTTTTATTAAAAACAATTTTCACAACTTGCTTTCTTAATTAAAGTAATTTTTAGTAAACAATTTAGACATTTTGTGTGGTTTTTCATCATCTTTTCCTGTTTTTTTCTTATGTGATTTACTTAAACAGGGGTGGTAAACTTTATGTAAGCCAGGCTTAACTAAACTCATTTTGAATAGTCTATTGAAATACTATTCATATTTCAGAAATTATTAATTGTATTTCAGAATTCATCAATTGTATTTCAGAAATTATCAAATGAATGTGTGTGTGGAAGAAGGTGCTAAAATCCAATTTTTGGAAATCGCGTTTTTTTGCAAAATCGTATCTCCCTTCAATAGTTCGATCTATTTGCAAACAAATTTGTTAGAAACTTTATCGTTTTCTGTCATAAAATTGACCTTAAAAGTTCAATTTTAACGATTTTTGGAAATATTTTATATTTTCCCCCGAATACTAACATGTATTTTGCAGTTAAACTAAAGGTGGTATATCAAAATTCTTGCATGTGAAATGGTTAACGTGTAGAAAACATCCAAGGCTTTAACATGTGCCCATTGGTTTGGCAAAAAACGCTTTCATATCAAATCTATCTATAGTTAAAGTGTGAATATGGAAAAAGGTGCTATATCCATACAAAAACACAATATTGTTTTACGAAATACTGAGGGCGGATTTAGATAATCTATCCAATTTTTGAGTTAAAACTATAAAATTGAATGGTTAGTAATTATATTATAAATTGCGCAAATTTTTTTTAACCCATTACGCGAAAATCTGTTCAAAATAAACCATAAACCACTTGTTTTTTGTTAAATTAACTACCTTTTATTATTCTTATATAAAAATGAGTAGTGCTGGACCCCGTCTAAATTTTGAAGAATTCATCATGCAAAATTTTAATTTTTAAAAAATAACACGAAAACTACTTGGCAAATGTATTGAAATTCCTAGTAGAAATTGTAACATAGCACCTTATTCCACTAGAACAAAATTTCACATGCAATTTTTTGCTACTTCCGCTCATTCTATTTTTATGAAATTTTGTACGTAGATGCAAATGGTCAATCTTTGTAGATCTGCAAAAAGAAAATTAAGAAATTAATTTTTTTTCGCGACTTATTCAGTTTTTTGCTTCTCCTATACAATTTGGTTTTTGGATTTTAGCACCTTGTTCCACACCCACATTCAAATGTATTTCAGAAATTATCAATTGTTTTTCAGAAGTTATCAATTATATTTCAGAACTTATCAAATGTATTTCAGAAATAACTACACCATTTCCAATTGTATTTCAGAAATTAACAGAATTTATCAATTGAAGGGCTTATTGTAAAAACTCGATAAGCAACATTTCATTTTATGGTGGTTTTTGCCTTAAAACTTTCGAAATAATGTAAAAAATAGAACTTTGCAAAACTTTCATTCTCAAGATACTTGTACAAAGGTTTTAAGCAAGACTTCTGCCAATAATTTGTCAATGTAATATCAGTAGAAGGCGAAAAACAACAAAATATAAAATGTTGCTTATCAAGTTTTTGCAGTAAGCCCTTCAATTGTATATCAGAAATTATCAGAATTTATCAATTGTATTTCAGAAATTATCAATTGTAACTAAAAACTGGGAAACCATTTCCGACCTAGACGTTTAACGAAATCAAAAGTTTTACTAAATTTTTAAACTATTTACTTATTTTAATGCGCTGATTTAAGCAGAGGGGGTTTCCTAATTTTTATCTTGTTTATGTTAGTCGAATCAGCCGAAAAAACTTAGCTGAAATCAGCAGACTTAAATTGGAAAGCTCTGTCGCATCACAGAAAAATTTGCTTTAATTATATCGTGATCATCACGTGGGACCTGAGAATTGAAGCGTTAGTTTGTAAAATGCCAATGAAATTAGTAACAGCGGGTAACCGCACTATTAAACTATTTTAAATACAAAAAATGGCCCAGAAAATAAAACTCTCCATTTCAAAAATATTTCAGAATCTGAAAATTTTTCTGTAGAATAAATGTCTCAGATTCTACGACAGTTTGAAAATATGCCTCTGAGTCTAAATAATGTGGTATAATGAGTTTGTGCTGATGTTTGTTACTACTCGAAATACCCCACTACCTAGAGCTGCAAAACTATCGATAGTCATCCCATTCGATATTTTCGATAATTTGTTTTTAAACTATCGATACTATCGATAGTATCGGATATTTTAAGGAATTGTAAGATTTTGCGTAAAATTAAGATTTTTTTCATTACAACTTGGTACTTCTGAACACAAAAATGACATTTTTTGGCGTTCACTGCCATTCCAGTCTATTTTAGCTCACTACGGCGATATTCCAACATGCCGTGCTTGTTCTATTCGTGCCTAAAATTTTGCAATAACATTAACACGAGATTACTATCATCGCATTAATACTTTAAAAAGTAGAATTATTCCAAAATGATATAAAGATTTTTAAAACGGTTCACTTTTTGATTAAGTTTTTAGCAAGTATCAATCTTTTTGAAGCTAATATTTTTTCGGCGATAGTATCGCTATCGGGTAAAAACTATCGATAGTCCTTTTAAAATAAAACTATCGATACTATCGATAGTACCATCGATAGTTTTGCAGCTCTACCACTACCCCACTTTCAAGTATACCGATCGACTCAGAATCACTTTATGAGTCGATTTAGCTATGTCCGTCCATCCGTCTGTCCATTTTGGGTGCACGCTACGCAATTTTTAACCGATTTGACTGAAATCGAAAAAAAAATCGATCCATATTTTGACCTTGCCCCCATACAAACGTTTCCTTAAAATATGATTCAAATGACCCTAACAACCGTATTTTAATAGGTATCCTTTCGAACTTTGTATTCACAAATCACCACTCCAAAATTTAAAATAATCGGACCAGTTCTTCTTGTAGCCCCCATACAAACCTCCCTCCCTATATTCACATAAATCGCTAAAATTTCATCAAAATAGAAAATATTTTATTAAAATTTTGTGTGTATGTATTAAACACGTACTTTAATAACCTTATCAAATCTGATTGTAATCGGACCATTTTTGGACTTAGGCTCCAAATGAAAATTTCGCCCGATATTTACTTAAAGCGGTTTATTGGCAACAAAGAGAAGCTAATATCACTTAAATTTGTTTTGTTAGTGTTTTCTACACTTATTAAAGATTTGACTAAAGATAGATTTAATCGGTCCATGTTTGGACGTGGGACCCATTTTCCGGGAAACACTGGTGTAGGGTATTATATGGTCGGTCTTGACCGACTATAATTTTTTTGTTAAATAAGTTTTGTTAACAATTTTTCGGTTCCATCGTTTAAATTTGGAAAATCGTTAAAATTTTACTGGAAAAAATGATTACCAAATTTTTTTTTTAATTTGCAAAATAATCTCCTAAAATTTTTCACTAAAATACTTTTTAAATTCAACAGAATCAAATCAGTACAATTACAGAAAAAATTGAGTGGTTTTCTAAAACTGAATGACGGAAAATTTAGTTAAAATATCCGTTAGACCAATTTTTTTAATCGACATCGCAAAAATCTCCCCCGTAGACATTTATTTGAATTTTGCGAAGACAAAAAAATTGTCGAAAATATAACACAACACATTTTTTTTATATTTTTTAGAGCAAAATAAATATTTTTATTTAATATTGTAAACAAGGCAAAATGCGATTTCTAAATATAAAAAAGAATTAAACTTACAAACTAAAAAATACTAAAATTAGTATTGGAGTTTAATAACTAATAAATAATTATTATTAATAATACAAAACGATTAACCCATATACCAAAAAAGAAAAATAAATTAATAGCAGAATTAAAAAACAATAAAAATGGATCTATACTTTAAAAGTACGTAGCAATAAATTACTTAAATTCGAAGAAAAATAATACTATGATTAAAATGATGATTTAAAGAGGTGAGCCAATAATTCCGGCTCAGACAAATCCATTTTATATTTTTGTACAATATCCTGAACTTTTAGGCGACGTCGCACATGTGGTGGTTGAAATCTAAAAAAAAGAGAACAAGAATAATTAGAAAAAAATAGAAGAAAAAAATTTAAAACTAAGGATTTAAAGTTAGAGATAACAGTTTGTCCTTTAAAAGAATTAAAGGCAAATTTTTCTAATAGTCTAATTTTTTAGGCAATATTGAAGACGATTTTGAATGCCCAAGCTAAGCAAGGCATTTTAAGGCCCATTAGTTTAAAATAATGACAATGCCAAAAAAAGCATTAGCATTTTTTGCCAATGAAATTTTTTGGCTTCGGCATTATTTGTACTAATGCCAATGAAACCGCACCAATGCCTAAAAAAATATTTACAATTGATAAAAAAAGCAAAACTTAAAATGGCGATATCTCGAAAACTAAGCCAGATAGAGCAAAATGGAGGGCATTTTTGGTTCTTAAAATCGCCATAGTCTCGCCAGGCTCCAACCTTACCTAACCTACACTCGTTCACGAACTCTTACGTAAGTAACTAACATTTTTCTCACGCTCACAAAGACTCACGAACTTAAAATAAACAAATTTTTACTTTTTTCAATTTCTTGCACAAAAAAAAATTTCTTGCACAAAAAAAATAAATTTTCTAAACACAATCATAAACATTTATTTAAATCACAATTTGGTATTAATTACCCTCTAAATTCAATATGATGACAATTTTCTTACTTGTTTTCTGTTTCAGACAGCACAAAACAATCACGCAAACTCACGAGAAAAAAATTACTCACGCACGAAACAATTTTTTCAAAATTACGCGCATCTCTACTTCAGAGTCATAGGCTTACTCAGTTTCCAAAATTCTCAAGACCCTATTGGGCCCCTAAATTGCAGTACCTGGAAAACTAAGCAAGATAATGCTGACCAACATTTTAAATCTATGGCGAACCTTTAGGGACCTAGGGGACTGGACCTAGGTTAGGTTAGGGTGGCGGTGCCAGATGGGCACTCCGCATAGACCAATTGGTCCATAGCGATACCACAAAACTTTTTCCGCTTATCGATGTAAACTAAATACATTGACCTTCATTGCGAATTGTTTCAAGCTCTTCAGGTCTATCCTCGTAATTTCCTCCAAAGTCTCGAACTGTGAACTTCCTATAATTGATAGTCGAGTTCGTGCCAAAGCCGGGCAGTGACACAGGATGTGTTCAATGGCTGGACCTAATGGGGTCTGGACCCAATGGGAGAAATGGACCAAAAACTTTTCTTTTATGACGAGAGTATTTAACGAGTTATTTGAGTTTTGTCCACATATGTGAAGAGGACCGACGAAACTAAAAACAAAAATGTCCTCAATTTTGCTCTATCTGGCTTAGTTTTCAAGATAAAAGCATTTTAAGCTTTAACCAAAAAAATATTTTTCACAGAGTAAGCACCACACCGCGGCTAAAATTTAAAATTTAAGCTTCGTCCAAATTTTTTCTTTAAATTTGGATCAAATGACTCTGTATTCATAAATCATCATTAAACATTTTATGGAAATCGGATCAGTTCAGAATGTAGTCCCCATACATACCACATTCCCAATGTTTTCATGTTGTATCACAGTGTTTCATTAACTCACCCTTCATTATCCAAACGTCTTCTTTTAGCCATATTATGAGCAGTTTGTCTAACCAGATTGCCGACAACTCTTCTACTTAAGACCATACCATCCACCAATGGTGTAGCAAAACTCATACGTCCGGGCGGACCTTGCAATTTAACTCTCAATAGGCCAGACTGTAAAGCGTGTATGAAAATTACATGAACATCACAGGCTCGAGGTATTTGTAATATATTAGCTTCTTCTCCTGTCTTTGTGTAGGGCAACAAATCCTCTGGAACAGAAGTTAAATTCAAAATATATATTCATAAGTATAAGACAAAACGAAATAAATTCAATTACTTACCTAAAGGAAAATTCAATAAGTCCTCGAAAGATTCTAACCAAACTAAATATATTTTAGCTGGTGGCTGAGCCAATAATGAAGGTTTCATAGCATTAGCTTTACGTCTCGTAGGTGGCACAGGATCTTTATTTTTATCCAATTCCAAAGACATATTTCTTGATCTTTGAATGTTACTTCTATGTGCTTCCGATGAACTTGACTCAGAGCTGCGTGACCAAATATTAGCAGAATTTTGTTGTGGATCTGCAGACAGACAACCACCATCTATTTCAGAACGCAAATTCCAATCAGTGGGAACGACAAAAGCAATTTCAGAAGCAACATCAGCCCAATATAAAACTTTAGATTCACCATTGAATTTCATATCTAAAGGTAGTGAACGATTTTGTGATTTTTCTTCAGACTTTTGTGTAGCGGTTTTTAAAGACCACGAAGTAGAAACCATACCAGACCAACCCGAATGTTCGGCTATATCTACCGGCCAACCTTCAACAACAAGATATCGAATGATATTAAAAATCTTTCCATAATAAAAATGAAAACCTACCTAAAGTTAATAACATATTGCCAAAATGTGGATCCAATGTACGTATATTGTCATCACTCATATTACCCACAATTTCCTCAGCCGTATTCTGTCCAGCTTTGACATAAAATACATGCACTGTGTCATAAGTTCGTGCACTTAGTTTATCCAAAGCATTTAGTTCCATGGCGAAATTTGTACGTTTTGTATCTAATACTATCAACGGCCTTTGTGGGGGTGATCCTAAAGATTCAGCCGGATTATTTGGATTTCTCTCCTCAAAGGTAAGAAAACCAAAGTGTGATAAAAACAAACGGGCCGCCTGAAACTCATGACACACAGTTGGTGGACAACTTTCTTGAGCATGCGACAAAGAATCCGCACTGTTGTCTGTTTCTGCCCAAGCCAATTTCTCATGTATAGTTTGATTTTCAAGCATTGTCTCCAACTGTTCAATACTCTCTTGACCATATTGTTCACGTATTTGTTCAAAGGTGGGTATTGAAAAATCCGCCACACAAGGTGTAACTTTTTCAACACCTTCGGGAAAATGTTTTTGATCGAACTCAATACGTTGTGGTACTTCGTTCATTGGTATGGGACGTCCAGGATTAACAGCATGATATTTTGTACCTGATTTGCTGCGGGGCAAATGACGCAACTGCATAGTCCAAGCGTGACGACCAAAGGGACCCCGGATAAGTACTAAAGAGAAAATCAATAGGAGTAATATTTAAAGATGTCATTATTTTACCATTAGTATCGCATTGAAAATGAAAATACCACCCATTTTTTAGAAAATTTAAAACTTGCTATATGGAATGTTTTCGAAAGAGTTTTTGATAGAAATGTGTTCACTGAATTAGTTGTCATCTATCAAATTAATTTTTAACAGAAATTTTATTTCAAAAACAATTGAAGGGCTTACTGCAAAAACTTGATAAGCAACATTTTATTTTTTGTCGTTTTTTGCATTCTACCGATGATCCATTGACAAATTTTTTCATATGGAAAATTTTGTCTGTCTAAATGTTTTATCATACAGAACATTTTGTCAAAGACAATTTGGTTTATATAGAAAACTGAATCTGTCAGCCATTTTTTTCCAGACTTTTTTTTGTCAGACAATTTTTTCATACACATAATTTTGTCTGTTTAATAATTTGTTTGACAAATTGTCTGACCCGCAATGTTTTCATACAGATAATTTCGTCTATTTATTTACAGCAATGTTTTCATACAGATAATTTCGTCTATTTAATTACAGTAATACAAAATCGAATTTTCCAAATCAGAATGGGATGAAATCAAAAGCAAATAAAACTTGACATTTACCATAACAAAACACTCAAGGCTTCTTTTTAGTTTAGTGCTTGAATTTCTTTTTTTTACAAAGTCCCCATTTACACAAGGCAATTTTTCTTGCCACAAGTCTTAGTTTATTTTATTTCGACAGAACAGAATTGCCGTGTGTAAACAAAAAAGGCAAGTTAAAAAAATAAATAAAAAAGTTGCTGCAAAAAAATTTACTTGTTTAAATTAGGACAAAATTTTATTAACCAATTTTGTATACAAAATATTGTCCTTATCATTTTATTTTAAATTTTATGAATAAAATTACTTACATGTCACAGTAGGCTGCGGATCTTGATCATTACCCAATGGTTCCTCCAACAAAGCTAGTATTGTAGAATTTTCCGTTACAAAATATTTAAACTTCGATATAGCCTGTTCGGTGGTTATTGAAGAACCATTAGTTAAGTCCAACGTATTACAATGTTTCATTAAAGCCACTTCATCTAGCAACGATGATATAGATTCTGGACCACATTCACTGGGGAAATAACCAACCTGCTCCAATATAATAGTTAGCAAAGCTTCGGCGGCATCACGAACACGCATAGAAGCCGGTTTCAATTCCTTTTCATCTTTAAATTTAGGTATATCACCCGATTTGCCAATACTTTTTGTGCCCGATATACCCAATTCCACAACTTCTAAAACAGTTTGTAAACAATCTTTGTCCTGTAGCAAATAGGGATGTTGCATTAACCACGCCGAAGTGCATTGAAAAGCCGCCACGATGGTACTATGAAGATCTTTGCTATGAGCCGGCGGCGGACGAGAGCATTGATAACAGATGTAGTCACAAATCCATTTAACGGCTCGCTTACATTCCAAGGCGTCTGTGGAAATTATCGTAAGATTTTGACTTGGTTCTTCAATTTTTACTAATGATTCTAGTTTGTGTTTTTTTTTTTATATATTTTATATATGGTTTGAGTTTTGAATTCAATTCGATTATTATGATATTGAATTGAATTTGATATACATTTTTATTGAGGTTGAAATGTGAATTTGTATGTATGTTTGGTTTGAATTGGTTTGATTTGATTTGAAAATAAATGTACAAAGAAAAAGAAAAACATGAAAATGTTTTATGATATAAACCCAATTATGACCCGATTTTAAAACAATCGTTTTTATTAACATATGTAAGTGTTAGAAGGAAATTAGTTTTGTTTAAAATTTTTTAATTCAAATTTTTTTTTGGGACCAAGTGTTATTTAAAAACATATGTAGCATGAGAGTAAGAAAGAGAAAGAAAAAAAAAACAAAAAAGAGAACCAGTGTTAGTAATTATAGTTAAATTATTAATTACCGTTAGCAAATTTCCTGGCTGCAGCAGTTTAATTTATTGGCAAAGTGTTTAAATTTTTTTATACAAATGGAAAAAATGGATTTTTTTTTTAAGGATAAACAAAACCAAAGGAATGATAACAGAAAAACATCACAATATTACAACATAAAAGTTAAAGTTTTATTGTGTTTTTAAAATGATACAAATAAAATTATGAAATTTTTTTTAAGAAAATAATGTATAAAAATGTTTATTTGTGTGCAAAATCGTAAAATGATAACAATAAATTTTTGTCCAAGAATTAGTAGTAAAAAAAGAGAATAAAACAACAAGAAAAAACATTTTGTTAGGGTAAAATTTTTTGTAAAAAAAATAATTTACAAAATTCAAAAAATAATAATAAGTGTAAAAAGCTATTTTAAAGTCATTTTATAAAATTGCATTGCCCATCATATGTTTGATATAAAAAACTTGTGCAATTGTCACAACATTTTTTGTATAGATTTTTTTTTTCCTCCCATTACTTTTTCCCATGAATCAGAATAACCTCCTGTTCCAAGTCTGCATTTTAAATTGTTCTATTACGTACCGTTTTTTAAATATTCGCATTTGAATATTAACAAGTGAGAGTGTTAAATTCTTCTGTGAAGATTTTTTTATATCCTCCAACATGTTAAAAAAATAAAAAAAATGCAGTGGCGTTTTTTGGGGAAGGCGGAGTTGGCGGGTGCAGTGGGTGACACCCTTGCCTTCGAAATAAATGTTTACCAATTCATTTATTACGCATTTTGCACTTCTTTTATTCACACCCACAAAAGGTTGTGGACCAAATAAATGACATTTTCTAGTCCCCTGGATCCAACTGCAGGACTTTGAACTTCTTGTGACATAAAACTGTTTTATTTGCTTAGTAAAATTATAAGAAAGACCTGTGAAAAATTCCGTTTTTCAGAGATAAGTTAAGTTCAAAAAAGGGGATATTTTTCCCCTTGATCCGATTTTGACCATTTCCGAACTTAACCAGCCAAAGGCCATAAGACATATTCGTACCAAATTTGGACTGTATCGTGTCTTCCACTGACGTGTCCATCCGTCATTTTTACATTTTTTTTTGCCATTTTTGTTAGAAAAATGAAACCTTTTAATGTCAGAAGGAGTTTAAACTCCTGCATTTAGACCTAGGGGGCTAGGAAATTTTTTTCTGCCCGCCCCGTTTTGTGGGCGTGGATTTAAAAAATCATTAAAATAATGAGAAAATAGTATTACTAAAGTGCAAAAAGCATAATAAATAAATTAGTTAACATTTATCACGATGGCTAAAAACAACTGATTGTTGGTATGAGCCTACAGTGGATGGTAAACTGAATGTTTTTCTATCCTCAGTGCAAGATGTTTATAATCGGAATGTTCCCGTGCGTAGCTTTCAAATTAGGAACAGCTCATGTCCATGGTATACTTCTCATGTAAGGCAATCAATTCAGGAACGTAATCGGTGTTATAATGTATGGAAAAAGCGCCGTACTACTTTTAATCGGGTCCTGTATACAAGAGCTAGAAATCGTGCCAGTCTAGTAACCCGAGAAGCCAAGAAAACGTACTTTGCTCGGAAATTGAATACGTCCCTGACTTCTGGGCAGTTATGGAAGAATATTAGGAGTTTAGGTGTTCATTCTCGTCAAGTATCTAACTGCTGTTTAGATCCTAACGCGCTAATCGAATTTTTTTGTGGAGAAGGGATGGCAAACTCAGATTTACCTAGCCTCCAGCCTTCGGCTGTCTGTCGTAGTACCTTTCAGTTTTGCGCAGTTTCTGAAGTTGATGTATCTTTGGCTGTGATGAATATTCGATCAAATGCTGTAGGTGAGGATGGTGTCTGTATAAAATTTTTGAAAATAGTATTGCCATATTTAATTGGTCCTCTTACACATATTTTTAATCATTGTATTACTACATCTACCTTTCCGAAACTATGGAAAGTTGGGAGGATTACACCGATAGCCAAAATAACTAATGCGTCTGTCCCTGAAGATTTTAGGCCGATTAGTATTCTTTCTGTTTTATCAAAAGTATTTGAGTGTTTGATGTCCCGTCAAATAACGGATTATCTTAGTGAGAATAATTTACTATCTCCGCTACAATCAGGGTTTCGATTGGGTCACAGCTGCTCAACTGCAGCGTTGAAGGTGCTCGATGACATTAGACCAGAGTATGACATGGGAAACTTGTCATTAATGTGCTTATTGGATTTTTCAAAAGCCTTTGATAAGGTGGATCACTCAATACTGTGTTGGAAACTAAGAAATTTGTTTGGGTTTGAACTAGCATCTGCTGGTCTTGTTAGGGATTACTTATCTGAACGTCTTCAGAAGGTCATAGTTGATGGAAGAGAGTCTTATCTTAAAGAAGTAACTTCTGGTGTTCCGCAAGGTTCTGTACTTGGTCCTCTTTTATTTAGTATTTTTGTAAATGATGTGTTCAGTGTATGTAATTATGTTAAGATGCATGCATACGCAGATGACATTCAACTGTATATATCAAATCGGATTGGTCTTTTAGAAGATACGTGCTATAGACTAAACGAGGACTTAAGATCGATTAGCAGATGGGCTGAGGTAAATAATCTGACACTGAATCCCTGTAAATCTTTAGTTTTGCCTATTACTTAGTAAGTATGAATATGATTTTATACATTTTCCTACTATAAGCCTGGGGAATACTTCTCTTAACTATGTTAAGAAAGCTAAATATTTAGGCTTTTATATAAACTCCTCGTTATCCTGTGGTGACCATATCAATAATGTAATTCGTAAAGTCTACCTGACATTACGTAATCTACGAATGTCGTCAAACTTTACACCGATTGAGTTAAAAAGGCGTCTTGTTGTCCAACTGATTCTTCCACTGATAACCTACTCTGCGGAGGTCTACAGTAAACTTGATTCACACTCCCTTCATAAATTGGAGGTCTCTTTTAATAACGCAACTCGCTATGTCTATGGTCTGCGCCGTTTTAGTAGTATGACTACGTGGAGAACTATGATTCTTGGCTGTGACATTGTTAATTACCTTGACATGAGAAATTTGCTATTCTTACATAGACTTATATACCAAAAAACCCCACCCTACCTTTATGAGAAAATTACCTTTGGTCAATCAACAAGAAACATGACTCTAATTGTGCCCAGACATAATTTTTTAAACACTACTAGACTTTTTTTCATTAACGCCATAAAACTCTGGAATGATTTGCCCAACGATACTAAATTCATTTCATCAAAAAATTTGTTTAAAAATGAACTCTTTAATCATCTGACAAATACAAATAGAAATGCATAAACTTATAATTGTTTTGATAAATAAACTATTATGTTAAAAAAAAAAAAAAATAAAAAATATATAGTATATATTTGCATATTATAAACTATAGCTTCTTTACCTTATTTTGTCTTGACTTAATATATTGTTATTGCAATCATTTTATATTTTAATTATTGTTTTATTATTATTGCTATTTTACTGCTTTTTTTTATTTATTTATTGTACTAATTAATTATGTCAATCTTTATGTAATACCAGTTGAACTATAAAAGAATTTATTCTTATTGTTCTAATAATGAAAAAACTAAATAAATCTAAATCTAAAAAAAAATACTTTTTAAAAGTTTAAAAAGATCGAAATAGTAAGTCGAAAAAAGTCGAAATAAGTAGAAAAAAGCCGAAAAATCGAAAAAAGTCGTAATAAGTCGAAAAAAGTCGAAATAAATCGAAAAAAGTCGAAAAGTCGAAAAAAGTCAAAGTCGAAAAAAGTCGAAGTCAAAAAAAGTCGAAAGGTCGAAAAGTTGATTTTTTAAAATTTTAAAAAAGTTGAAAACTCGAAAAATCTACTTTTTGAATTTAAAAAAAGTCGAAAAGTCGACTTTTTAGAAATTGAAAACAGTCAAAAAGTCGACTTTTTGTTGCGACTATATAATCCTAGTACCTTCTACCGCTAACAATAAGTAGAGGATAAAAGGCAAATTTCAGGAAGTGTAAATTTTTAAGAAAAATATGGGTCTGATAATAAGACACATTTTTCTTATAGAAAAACTTTAAATAAAAATATTTGCAATTGCAATTTTATAAATAACCTTAAAATCAAAATACATAGTATTTACAAAAACAAGGTAAACATTTATAAAAAAAGTTCTAAAAGTATAAATATTTGGTACAAAAAAAATGTTCCATTATTTTATTTAAGAAAAGCATGTGTATATGGAAATTTTTACATACACATGGGATTTAAATGAAAAAACAAAAGAAATGAGAAAAACATAAACCATTCAACCCAAAATCAAAAAATATAAGAATCAAAGTATACTCAAATTATTTGCAAAACAATTCAGAAGTAATTAAGATGAAGTCAAGTTAGAGAAAAAATAACTTACCAGAGTCTCTAATAAACAGCCGAGCCAAACCGGATAGTAACTCCAAGGCCGCCAAAGAAACATTTAAATCTGTACGCCATGACGAAATTAAACGATGACAAACCAGATAAGTGGCATGAACGAATAAAGCATGAGCATTGTCTGTTGAATTGGAGAAAATACAACGTTTTAAAAAGTTTTTCTTTTTTTCTTTAGTTTACTCGATATTTAATATAAAAAATATTGCTAAAGAAAATAAAAAAAAATAAAAAAATCATAAAAATTTACCATAACCAGTAGCTGTTTCATATTCATGTAATTCCAGTGGTATATCATCAAATATGGTTAAGCTGGGATATTCATGTTGTGATGTATTATCACGGGCATTTATTGTTGCCGAACCATGATATGAATCTGCTGCCGTTGAACTACCAGCAGCTACTGAATTGCCAATAGTGACGGTACTATGAGCACCTAAACTACTATTACCAACACTAGCTATTGAAGCAGAACGTTCAGAACAAGCTACTCGTACAAATTATAATGTTAATTTTACAAAAAAAAAAAAAAAACAGGCAAAATGTATACAAATAATGAAACGGTATAAAAGCAAAAAATAAACATGAAATAAAATATGAAAAAGAAAAAAATAAATTAAAAGAATTTTAACAATCGATATAAATATTTTGCAAAAGGTTTTTTTCTGAAAATTAACAATTTTGCTGATTCTGGAAATTTCCTATTGCAGATTTTGACAAATATTCTATACGAAATATATTGCAGATTCTGCAAAATTTTCTATATTTCAAATTCTGCATAATTTTTTGTACGAAAAATATTTCGGGTTTTGCAAAATGTTCTACGCCATTTTCAATTGTTTTTAAATATCTTTTAAAATTGTCTAAATGTATTTTTAAATTGTCCAAATGTATTTTAAAATTGTCCAAATATCCCAGCCAGAAAAATACGGTGGGGCCTACATTGGCAAAACGTTGTAACCGGTACAACAAACGTTGGCAAAACATATGTTCTACAACGACTACCGTATTGGCCCAATATCTAAATGATAACGCCAGTTGTACGTGTGCCCACGGTTCTAGCCAATGTTGGCAAACTGTGGTCAAAACAAAAAATACTGTACTGGCATAATATCTAAATGATAACGCCTGTTGTACGTGTGCCCACGGTTCTAGCCAATGTTGGCAAACCGTATTAAAAACAAAAAATACTGTACTGGCACAATATCTAAATGATAACGCCAGTTGTACGTGTGCCCACGGTTCTAGCAAATGTTGGCAAACAGTGGTCATAACAAAAAATGCTATGCGTAAACATATTTTTAAAGGGAAACATTTTTCTTAAAATTTCTGATTATTTTGATTATCCAATGCCTTCAAGTGAAATTGGTTTGTAACGTGTTAAAAATTTAGATGAAATTTGTACTGAAATTAATATAAGCATGGTTGAATTTAAATGTATTCTTACAACATCTTAGGGTTATATAGTCGCAACAAAAAGTCGACTTTTCGACTTTTTTCAATTTCTAAAAAGTCGATTTTTCGACTTTTCGACTTTTTAAAAAGTCGATTTTTTTCGACTTTCTTCGACTTTCTTCGATTTTTAACTTTTTTCGACCTTTTTCAGTTAGTTTTGACTTGTAATCGTTTAGGTGCTATTTTTTCGGTTGTATTTTATTTATCAATGTTGGGTACCAAAATAATGAAGGTTAAAAAAAGTCGAAGAAATCGAAAATGTGGAAAAGGTTGAAAAGATCGAAAGCGAAAGGGTCGACTTTCGATAGAACGCTATCAATGAGGTGTTTACAATAATCAAAAATATTGGTAAATATTACACTTAAGTCGATTTCGACTTTTTCATACAAAAAGTCGATTAATCGACTTTTCGACTATAGAACCCTACATCTCATAACGAAAAAATTTCAATGACTCTTACATGCGTAATTTTAATAATATTTATCAGTTCTATTATTCATTTCTTAAATGTTAAGATAATCATTAAAACATTATTTAATAATAAGTTTTTAAAAAAAAATTTAATAAAAAAAAATATTTTATTTTGTTCTGTATATAATGAGAAAATTTCGACAAAGTGTAATATTTTGTGTAAAAACTGCGCTTTGCCAGTACATTTCTTTTATACTATTCGATATTTCTGCAAAGCGTAGTATTTTTTGTGTAGCCAATGTTTTGCCAGTACATTTTTTTATACCCTACACCACACTGTGGTACAGGGTATAATGAGTTTGTGCTGATGTTTGTAACTACCCGAAATATTGGTCCTAGACCCACTTTTAAGTATACCGATCGACTTAGAATCACTTTTTGAGTCGATTTAGCGATGTCCGTCCGTCCGTCCGTCCGTCCGTCCGTCTGTCTGTCCATGTAAACGGTGTAAACACGATACAGGTCGCAATTCTCGATCAATTGACTTGAAATTTAAAACTTAAGCCTCTTTTGGCCCAAGGACGAAGCCTATTGAAATTGGAAAAAATCGGTCCATATTTAGACCTAGCCCCCATACAAAGGTCCTCTTTAGTTTAGGCTCAAATGACTCTAATAGTCGCATTTTAATAGGTATCTTTTCAAAATTTGGCAGGAATTAATGTTTTATACACACAAATCACCATTCTGAATTTTAAGGAAATCGAACCAGTTCTTCTAGTAGCCCCCATACAAACCACCTTCCCGATTTTAACATAAATCTCTCAATTTTCATGAAAATAGAAAATATTTAATTAAAATTCTGTTTGTGTATGTTAAACGCGTACTTTAATAACCTTATCAAATCTAATTATCATCGGACCATTTTGGACTTAGGTCCCATGTGGAAATTTCGCCCGATATTCAGTTGAAGCGATTTATTGTCAACAAAAAGAAGCCTATTCCACTCAAATTTGATTAGTGATTGCTTTTTACACTTATTAAAGATTTGACAAAATATAGATCTAATCAGTCTATGTTTGAACTTGGGACCCATGGTCCGGGAAACTCTGGTCGGTCTTGGCCGACTATAATTTTCTTACTTGTTTTGTACTGTATATGTAATGAGAAATTTTGACAGAGCGTAGTATTTTTTGTGTAGCCAATGTTTTGCCAGTACATGTTTTTTTGTACTTTACGATATTTCTGCAAAGCGTAGTATTTTTTGTGTAGCCAATGTTCTACCAGTACATTTTTTTTGTACCGTTGGCAATTTCTGGCTGGGATACTTTAAAATCGTTATCGAATTATCGAAATTTGTTTTAAAATTGTCCAAATGTATTTTAATTTTGAATTTAATTTTAAAATACATTTGGACAGACGCAGTGGAGTAAAGCCATTGGCTATAGGAAACAAAAACGAAGAAAAACTTTGAAGGTATAAACAATAAAAATACATTTGGACATTTCTGAAAAGCTTTTAATTATTTTAAAATACGTTTGGGGATTTTTAAAATTAGTTTGGATAATTTTAAAATACGTGTGGACAAAATTAAAATTCTATTGGACATTTTTAAAAAATTTCTATAATTTCAAAACACATCTAAACAATTTAAAAATACATTTAGACAATTTTAAAATACATTTGGACAATTTAAAAAATTTGTAGACAAATTTAAACATTTATATACAGCTGGAAATGGTGTAGTCGTAAAGTATTGCAGATTCTGGAAAATTTTGCAACGAAAAATATAGCAGGTACTGCAAAACTGTCTTTTCAAATCAATAAATTTAATTTCTATTCGAAAAATACTGAAAATTCTGCGCAAAATTTTCTATACAAAAAGTATTGCAGTTTTAGAGAAATTTTCTGTACAAATATATTAAACATTTTTTAAAATTTTTTTAACAAAAGAATTTAACGAAATTTGTGGGATTCGGTGTAATTTTCTATAAAAAAAAAATACTTAAAATTCTGCAAATTTTACTATAGATTTTTTTTTAAATTCAGTTGTTCAATAGAAAATTGTAGAATCTTTAAATTTTCTACAACGTTAAATTCACATTCTAAATTATTTTTTTTTACGAAAAAATATTGAAAATTTTGATTTCTAAGTTTTTTGCAGAATCTGTATAATTTGCCAGACGTAAAACAAAATATATTAGATTTCGTATAGAATTTTGTTTGTAATGGTAATCATACTTTATGTTAAAGCATTATTTAAAAAAATATATATAAATCTACTTACCTGAACTTAACGGATTTGTTTCCGTATTACCCTGTCCCGGAGAGGATAAGCCATGATGTGAATTATGATGATCTAAACTTTCGGAATCTTCAAATGTAACAGCATCCTGTACGGTTAATAAAAGACCACCCAATAGCATATGAGTATTTTGTGCATCAGTTTCGACTTGTAAAGCATTCATAAGAATATTAATCAATCTAGGTTTTAGCTGAATAAATGTAACGATTCTAAAAAAAAAAAAAAAAATATTGTGTAAAATATTAGTAGTAATTGTTTTTTAAGCTAAATCCACTAACTTTTCTGACGCCTCATTTCTCAAATCCCTTATTGGTAGTGTTTGAAAATGTAATGGTAAAGTTAATATCGATAACAAAATTTGTATGGCTGATCGTCTCAGCTCAGTTTTATTAAATTGCATAGCCTGAGTTTTAATTTTCAAATCCTTTGCTGGTAAAACAATTTCTAGAGCCGCTATAAATGATGGTAATAGCACATGAATACCATCTAAATCTAAACGAAATAGATCAGCAGAATTAAGCAAAATGCTGGCTAAAGTTTCATCGCATTCTTTGGCTTCGGTTATTTTCAGACATTGTTGTAGAGCCATATAAAAACGAGCCAAATAAACGGGTAAAATTTCTTCACCCGTCTTTTTGGCACAGAAAATTTTACAAAGTGTACCAATGGCCTCAGCACGTCCCGATTCATATTTGTCAATAGTTAAAGTTGGTGGCAAACTTGAAGGATCGTTTAAAGAATTTGGTTGAGAAAGTGAAATGCTACCCTTGCGATTTTCCATAATCATAGAAGAAGGACGTTTACTGGCTTCGGAAGCTTGTTCTAAAAAACAACAACACATATGTTAAAAATAATTACAAATTATATTCGTTTTCAGAATTCAGGTTTATGATAGGTCATGTGAAATGTTACAGGGACTAAAATGTCCTATCACAAACTTGGCACTTTCATAAAAAAAACACCTGCCACTTTGTTCTTAAGGGTCGAACCAGAATCAAATTGTGTCGTACAACACGTAAAAAACAAAAACAAACACATCAAATTTGAAATTTGTACGTCCGTTTGATTTAGTTACCTCACATTTAAATGTTAAAAACGAAAAATTATTGGGCGTTACGAATTACGCGATGTAATTTGATTCAGGTTCGACGCTTAAATGTAAAAAAAATCTAAAATTATTTTTAATCAAATTTGTTACTCACAAACCAAAAAAAAATTGTCTTTGAGACTTTTTTTGAAAATATTTTTTGGGAAAATTTTGATAAGTCCTATTGTCTCCGGACAAGCGATAAATATTTTTGAAACAGTTTAGTAATAAGTCCAATTTTCACCTGTTACGTGCTAATCATTATAAGACATTTAATTAGTGTCCAACGAAATACATATTTTTGGCCGTAGTCGAAGACGAATATTCGGAAAAATTTTCACTATTCAGCTGAAACCAAAGCGAGAGCCGAATATTAAAAAAAAAAATTATGTGTGTAGTAAAAACAAGAAAAAAAAATGAAATTTAACTTGGCAGAATTCACAAATCTATAAAAATGTCTACAATAATATTATTTTGATTAATAATAGCTTTAGTGGCTTATTAATGTCGTTTAAAGTATGTTAAGTCCGTTTTTCAACACGTGGATACAAATTTTATACAATTATTCGGTGTTCGGCCAAAAATATGGCCGAAGCCGAATAGTGCTTTTTAGCTATGTATTTAGTCGGACACTATATTTAAGTGATATTTCCGGTTTCCACCAAAAAAATGATTTCAGATCACCGGTACCCTTTCTCCGGCGGGGTTAATATGAAAATTTGTGAATTTGTAAATTTTTACTTACTTTTTGTATTTATTAACCAAGCATAGTGCTTTTTAGCTATGTATTTAGTCGGACACTATATTTAAGTGATATTTCCGGTTTCCACCAAAAAAATGATTTCAGATCACCGGTATACCCTTTCTCCGTCAGGGTTAATATGAAAATTTGTGAATTTGTAAATTTTTACTTACTTTTTGTATTTATTAACCAAGCATCTCCTCCAATGTGAGCCGCTTCAAATAACCATTCTCCAAATAAATGTAAAATACTATTACATTTAGGTCTAGCAGCAGCTAATGGTGGGCGTTGTTCTAATCCCAAAGAAGGTAAAGCTAAAAATAATAAAATTATAAATTATTAATACGTTTTAGATTTAAATTATTTTTAAATACTTACAACTCAAACTACTACTGGATGGTGGTCCCGATGTTGGTGTTAACGGCGCTGGGCCCGCAGCAGTTGATGATCGCGAACTAGTTAAACCAATAAGTGCAGATTTGCTTAAGCCTAAAATTTATGAATTTATAAATAATATATTACATGTATATTTGTTAAAATAACGATAAGAATTTATGTGGTTAAATGTTTTTTTATTATTTAATATTATTTTGAAGAGAGAAGGTAACCACATTATCAGAATGCAATAGTTTACTACTAAAGCTCATTGCGATATGTTTAAATTATTTTCTATGTGCAATATTATGTTTAATTTAAAATCACTTGTGAGAGAATAATAAAAAAGAATTGACATTAACAAACTTAATAGCCAAACAATAGCATCAAATTGCACACAATACAAAATTTGTTTAACAAAACAATTATTTAACATTCAAATTGTACATATCTATAAAAAAAACGACAGCTAATGTTCTACTACTGCCCATACCATTAAATCATTTTTTGAGTGTTCCCACTGATCACTTAAACAGTGAATACCCTTCACAATGCCGAACATATTTTGAATACAAATAAAAAACTTTGACTAGAAAAATGTTATTTTCAGTAAAATACAGTTTTAATCATGTTTGTAAAAAAATGTCGAGTGTAGATTTCTTTTTTAATGTGTAAAACTTATTTTTAATTTAAAAATATTTTTGATTGACAATTTTTTTGTGGTTTACTAATATCTTTCAGAGAGTATTTGGCGGGATTTTAATACGTGAATTGACAAAAAGTCGACTATGTGATTTTTGTCAATTTCTAAAAAAATTGACTTTTCGACTTAATTAATTTTGTAAGTAAAAGTGGGTTTTTGACTTGTTGTAAGCTAAATGGTGATATTTGTTGTTGCATTATTTCTATCAAGGTTGGGTTCGAAAGAAATAAAGGTTAAGCAAGTAAAAAAGTTAAATTCGGCCTTGCCGAATGTAGTGATACCCTCCTAAATTTCAAAAACATTATTGCAAAAAACTTTTTTTAAAAGGAAATTACTTTTGAAAAAAAAAAAATTTTTGAAAAAAAAATTTCCGCGAAAAAAAATTTTGGTAAAAAAAATCCGCGATTTTTTTCTTTTTTTGTCAAAAAATATGTTCGTACTTGTTTAAATACCATTTTGTGTTCAATTATGTTCACATATGTCAACCAGCAGCCGAATTTAAGCATTTTGTATTTTCAGGTTATGTAGAATGTACTAAAATTGTTGAGGTGTCCTTACATTTTCGTTCATAACTTTTAAACCGCAGAACCGATATTGCTCAAATGCAATACCAAACTTCTCGGGAGAACTTCCAATAAATATGTCAAGTTTCAGTCATATCCGTGTAGTATTTTGGTCGTGATCACCATTTCCACAGACAGACAGACGGACAGACGGACATCGCTAGAATGTCTTAAAATCGATCGGGTATCATGAAAATATATACCAGACCAATATTTCGATGAGTTACAAACGGAATGACAAACTTATATATACCCTCTATCACTAAGTGGAGGGTATAAAAGGTCGAAGAAATCGGAAAAAGAAAAGTTTGAAAAATCGAAAGCAAAAGTCAACTTTCGATTTATAGAACCCCATCACTGAGGTTTTCTCAATAATCGAAAATATTGGTAAGGTCTCGAAAAAAATCAAAAAAAGTCCACAGCAAAATGCAACTTTTCGACTTACTAACAATAAAAAGTTGATTTCGACTTTTCCTACAAAAAGTCGATTAATTGACTTTTCGACTATAGAAATCTAATTTTGAATCTAAAAAGTTTAAAATTTTTTTTCCTAAAAATTTTTAATAAAATTTTTTGTTATTTAAAAAAAAAAATCCCAAAAAGTTTTTGTGTCGAGGACTTAGAAAAATTTTCGAGACTTAGCTCAAACATGTTTTTTGTGAACTTTTAACTCAATTTTCTCAAAAACCTGACGTGATGGAAAAATGTTAATACCAGATTCGGAATCAGCATCGAAAAGTTAATCGAAGAAATTTAACAAATGTTGACCAGTGTAATTTAAATAAACATTTCATGGACAATTAATTTGCATGACTTAATATGTTAATGATATTTGATCTCTCTTTAACTAAAGTGGTACATCCAATAAACACCAAAAAATATTTAGTATATTTTTTCGTAATTCAAGTGTATTTTTATTGTTGAGAGTTGAGTTGATGGTGGGTTGTACAAGCCTAAAATAAGTTAATTTTTAGCCAAGTCCACGGCGCTCAGACTTAAAATAGTCCATTGTACCGTAATTTTATTAGTTGTTTATGTTTTTGATTGAAAAAGAAAATTGTGTTTCCTAACATTGTTTCTGTAACCATTGCCTACGTCATCAGTAGGTAATTACAATTAATTAAATCTTTGATATTTGCTAAAAAGTTCTTTATAAGTTTTTTTATCAACAGCCTAGCCTGCCATGGGATTTGACCCTGTGCTTCCAAATCACTTATGGTTTGTAACACCGATGCTAACTACTTAGGCTACTGTCGTTAAAAAAACATCAGTGGCGAAACGTAGTTTTTTTTTCAACTCACAGAAGGTTTGTATGTGACGTATGAAAAAAATCTTTTTATACCCTCCAACCACAGTATGGGGTAAAAAAAACCTGAAAAACACAATGGCCCTTACCACAAGAAAACAAAAAGTCCATTTTAACAAAAGTTTTATTTTAAATTTAAAATTTTCAATACATTTTTTGAAAGTCGATTTTAAAAACAACAAGTAGAAAAATTAAATTCGACTTGGTCGAATCTATGAATACCCTCCACAATGTTATCTGATAGTAATTTTCTAAAAAAAAATTCAAAAAATTGCATTACAAATTTTTTATTAGAAATATGTATATTATTTTGAGTCAAACTTTCTTTTAATCAATCAAATTTTTTGAGTGTAAAATTTTTTGGACTGTCAACATTTTTTTGAGTCTGACATTTCATTAAAAAAAAAAAATTAATGGGTACATATTTTTTGAGTGTAACATTTTTTTTTTTTTATTGTAAATATTTTTTTTAGTGTACAATTTCTTTGAGTAACAAAATTACTTTGTAAAATATTTTTGTTGTTTTATACCTATATGTAATACAAAAAAAGAAACTATTTCACATATTTTCCTCTTTTTATATTACCATCCTCTTCTTTAAAAACCAAAAACAAATTAACATTCAATCATACACATACTTTATTTGATTTTTTCCCAAAAATACTTACTATACACCGTTACATACAGTTACACTAACAATAACAAAACAAGAACAAATATTTACTTGTCTAACAACTAAACTGCACCCCACGGCAGGAAAACAAACAACAACAAGTTTAAAAAAAACTGGTATTTCACCATGCCTTTAAAACTTGTTTAACAAGTTTTCAACAGTTTAAGGTGAAACCAATCCGAAATTCAGGGCTTTGCTTATAACTTTTGAACCACTGAACCGATTTTGCTGAAATTCAAAACCAAACAGACTTGGGGAACGACAAATATATATGCTAAGCTTCGGCACCCACAGAATTGTCTTTCGAAAGTTAGAGTGGTTTTAATCTCGTTAATTCGCAAAATACCCTTGCCGAAATTTACTCTTTTGCTCATAACTTTTGAACCACTGGACCGATTTCGCACTTTAGGAGCCTCCGTAAAGTCTTTCAAAAGTTAGCGTGTTTTCAACGGACAGACAGACAGACAGACAGACAGACAGACAGACAGACAGACGGACGGACGGACATCGCTAGATCGATTTAAAATCGATCAAGGATCATAAATATATATTAGGGCGGGTCGATTTTTTTTGTCAAAAATCGTATAGCAAAAACATAATCTACAAGAAATTCTAAGAACATTTCCCAAAGAAACCATGTTTCTAAAATCAAACCCTATACCGCGCCTAACGACATAAAGATTTGTCCGTCCGTCCTTTTTTCATAAGCAAAACATAAAACTTGACTCTTTTTTGGTGTTTGTGTTAATTTTTGGGCTTTGGTGTGCTCTGAGATATATAGTAAAATTTTATTGGCAACATTTTTGTAGAACATTTTATTCCCACCCTCCCCCTCTTTCGGGGTGTTTTTTGCGATTTGTTAATATGTTTCACAAAAATATTTGCCATAATATTTTCTACAAAGTTGCTAAACATACCCTACATCTCAGATGTAAAGAAAACATAGTTTTATACACCGATATGCTGCAAGAACATATCCAGCGACAATGTTTTACTAATTGCCGCTGTATATAATTCGAACAATTTTTGGTATTATGACCGGCAAGTATATTAGACATTATGCCTGAAATGGAGAAATAAATAATTAGATTGATTTGTAATGAAAACACCACAGACGAAAAATTATAATAAGAAATTTTAACAATAAATCGCTGCTTTGATCGTTTATCAATGATAATTTTACTCCATTATTTATTTTATATTGGGCTGCATTATATTAACATGTAGCGTGATACTCTGAAAGTAAGTGCAGGGGTTGTGGGTTCGATTCCCTCCAAAGCCTTTGTATGTTAATTACAAAGGGAAGCTGGTGCAGCGGATTTTTCTTAGTAAATAAAAGTATGTAATTGAGGATCATAATGATATTTCGTCAAAAAAAAATAAAAAACACATACTTTTGTGGGATGAAATTGGAGAGTTGCACATCGGAGAGGAAAAAAGCTGTGTTCGATAAAAATTTTTGATGACTGAATATTTTTTTACATCAGTATTTAATTTATTTTGAGTAAAATTGTTTTTTTTTTGTAATTTTTGTAAAAAAGAAATTTCGAGTGTAAATTTTTTTGAGTGTAATTTTTTTTTTTTTGAGTGTAATATTTTTTTTTTAGTTTTGTTGAGTGACAAAAATAGTTTCTAAAATATTTTTTTTTGGCTTACCATTCCTTTTCAAAGCGTGTTTACCGTTTTTTTTTCAGCACGGGAGTTCGGGTAAAACCGATCTGAAATTCCCCATTTTGCTAATAACTTATGAACCACTGCACAGATTTCGCTTAAATTTAGTATTAATCTGGCCGGAAGTATACCAAATATATACGCCACGCTTCAGCAGCTTGCGTATATATTTTTCATTCTTCCGCTAACATTTGAAAGTTAGCGTGTTTCACACAGACAGAAAGACGGACGGACGGATTTTCATGTCGTTTGGCGCGGTATAGGGATTGATTTTAGACCAATGGTTTCTTTGGAAAAGTTTCTTAGAATTTCTTATAGATTTTGTTTTTGCTATACGATTTTTCAGTTTTTTCGATCCATACAAATCGACCCGCCCTAATATATATACTTTATGGGGTCCTAGACCAATATTTCGATGTGTTACAAACGGAATGACAAACTTATATATACCCTCTATCACTAGAGTGGAGGGTATAAAAACAATTTGTATGGAAATAAAATTAAAAGCTCATTTTAAATTTATTTTATTTTCTTGTGGTAAGGCTGAATTTTTTTACAAGTTTTTTTTTTAGTTTTTGCTCAACAAATGTAACATTTTTATGCGATATTATGGTCATAGACCTGCACTTGGACCAAGGGGAAACTCTATTTTTTCCGGCCGCCCCCCGTTTGGGTCGTGGTTATAATAATTTAAAATAACGATAAAAATGTATTATTTAATCGTAAATATCATAAACAAATAATTTGTAAACATTTATAGCATGGGGAATGGTGACCGAATCCGCCGACCCCCCCACCCTCCCCCCTCGCAAAAAAAGACGTCTCTGCCATTTTTTTTTTTAATTTTTTAACATGTTGGAGGGTATAAAAAGAATTTAACGCTCTTACTTGTTTCTTACTCAAACAATGCATTTAATCTTGAGACCAGCGACAATTTCTTAATCTTTCATTTACTTTTTTATCCAAATTTTTTGTTCAACACAGTACAGTAACGCATAGTTAAAGTAAATGCTCACACGAGCGACATTTGTCAGCATTTATATTTGGTATATTTTTCGGAGTAAGCCAAGTGTATTTTTATTAGTTTGTTTTTTGATTGAAGAAGAAAATTGTGTAAAAATTAATTAAATGTGGGTTTTCCCTAATTTTTACTTATGTACAAATCTAATAATATGGTTACCTTCCTTTAAATATGATCATTAACTGACAAATACATTAAAAATTAAGTGCACTTGATAAATAACTCTATGATGCTGTGTTACAAAACAATCAAAACAAAATTAAATCAAAATTGGTGGGCGTAAATTTTTAAACGATAAGTGATATACAAAAAATATATGTATAATAAACAAAAATTTTAAAGTAGAATATAAAAACTTAAAACTAAATTTTTTACAAATAAAGCAATTGCGAAAATTTTTACACGCATAAGGTTATTTACAAAAAAAAAATTTATATAAAAATTTCAAAAGAGATGCTAAAGCAAAAAAATACATTTATATCTAAAAAATATTTAGTGAAATTAATAAAAAAAAACATCAAAAGCAATGGAAATTTTTTAACTCTCTAATGTTCTTATAATTTTTGAAAACAAGTTTTTTAAATAGTTTTTGTAAACGTTTGAATTTTAAGAAAAGGGAGTTTCAAAAATGTTGTGGATGTGTTCCGGAAACTACTTAGACCTAAAAAAACAAAAACTAACTAACCGGAAAAAACGTTGGGATTAACCTTTAACTTACGAGGTGGTGGTAAATTTTACCCCAGAGCTGTTTTAATTTAATTTTCTAAGTATCTTCTCATACCGTAATCGTTATTATTCAGTTGAATTTTGAAAAAAAAAATGTTGAATTTTATTTTAAATAAACAAAAAATAATAAAAAAAGAAGTTTTATTATATTTTTTTAGTGCAATTTTAGGGGGTACAATTTCACCTCGTTAGTTAAAGGTTAATACTAGACGAAAATTATAGATGTCAAATTTATATGGAACTAACTGCATGTTACGTTAACCTTCAGATAACTTGATAAGTTTAAAAGAAAATGCAACAATGTAAAAGAAAGTGGGCAATTCAGTCATTGTTAATACAACCTCAATAAGTAAAAATAATATTTTTAATGAAAATTGCAGAAAACTTGTGCCTAAACAGCGATTGTCTAACTATTTTTATTATAGTTTTTAAAAGAGAAAAGTAAATTTGAAATTTAAGCTACTTTTAGTCGGTTTATGTTTAGACAAACTTTGTAAGACGTTTTATTTTAGGGAAGGTACAAAATTCAAAATTTTCTTTCGCGATATCGAATATGTTTTGGAGGAGATATGGAAAAAACCCCTTCAGCGAGCCTGAAAATACATATCATAAACAAATTTTAAAAAATCTTTTTCTTAGCTTCTTTAATCTTAAATAGAGATTTTTTTGTATATCTGTAAAATTTTTGTATTGAAAAATTTTCAAGATCAAGATTTTTTTCCGCTTAGAAAATAAATTTCTTCAAATTAACAATTTATTTGTTAGAGAGTTAAGTTAAATAAAACAAAAAGTTAGCCATAAAGAAAATCACATAGAAAAAAATGAAAATTAGTGGAAATCCAAATAGCGCACCCTTTTGTTGTGTTAAATTCGGAGCCACACTAAAACTTTTAGCCAGACGTCTTTGTAATGGCGGGGTCGGCGAATTCGGTAAATTCTGCTGCTGTAATTGCTCTTGTCCAGCACTAGTAGTTGCTGATGGTAAACCAAATGATATGGAACCTAAAACACCAGCAGATTGACTACCACTAGCAGCAGTAGACGCAGACGAAGAAGTATTTCCAATATTAGCCCCAGACAATGCCCCCGTAGATGGTGATGGTACATTAGTGGTGCCAGTTGCAACACTACTGCCATGACTATGATGATGGTGGTGTCCCATTATAGCATTAAATGCTGAACTAGCCGAACCACTTATAAAATTGTGTATATGAGAATGTTGTTGTGCAGATTGATTATGAGATGACGACATTTGACTATTGTTAGATGAATTAGTATTATTATTATTCATATGAATACTAATGCTGCCGTGATGATGATGAAAGAAACTATGGTGATGATGATGTTGATGAGATGTTGCTGAAGTTGTGGTTGTGATACCATTATTAGTGGCTTCATTTAAGGCTAATCTTATATCCATTAAATTGGTAATACCATCTTCAGCTGAACGTACAGTTGGTATATAAATACCTAGTAGTAGTATTTTTTTTTTTTTTTGGGTTTTAATATATTTTTTTTAATACAAATTTTTGATAAAAAAAAGTAATAGATGAAAAGAAATAGTTATGTTCAAATAAATAAATGTACAATTTTATAGTCTATTGCATTTTATAAAAAAATAGTTAAAGCCAGAAGTAAAGTTTTTAAAAAAGATAATTGCACTAAAGAATATAATTAAAAAATAATCTTTAAAGAAAATTGTCTTTCATTTTAAAGATCAAAAATTCAGTTAATTTAAAAGCACTAACAATCATTCTTAAAATTTATTTTCTGGTTGATTCTGCGATTACGGGAAAATTTCGTCATCATTTTTGGCATTTAAGTTTTTTTTTGCAAAATTTAGTAGAGTTGTCAAAACCGATTTCCGAAGTATTCGAAAAATCGATTTTTTTCTATTTTTCCGGTTTTTTAAAACCGGTTTTTTTAAAAAGGCCGGTTTTCGAAGTATTCGAGAAACCGATTTTTTGGTCTCGAATAATCGACTTTTTCATATATTTATTTTTTTCGTTATTTTGCATTCAATGAAATTTTTTAGTAAACATCTCTAAGTTGAGAAATCGGATGTCGCCAAATCATTTGAAATGTATCCTTTTTTTGCCTTACTTACGAGCATATTTTTTTCTACTCACAATCACGTGAGTAAATTTATGACAACTCATACTCACGTTCATTCACACTCACGTTCACTCACGAAACTTTTTATACAAAAAAAACTTTTAAAAATTAAGATTTCAAAAATGTAAGAAAATTTTTAGCAAAATTTAAATTTTAGCCAAATTCTACAATTTTTTTTGTCTTTTTCGGGATTTTTAAATTTGTTTGCTTTTTTTGGGACGAAAGGAAATATGAAGAACAAATTAATCACGCAAACTCACGCAAAAAAATCGTCTCATGCATACTCACTCACGCAAAAATCTTGCTCACACACACTCACTCACGCAATTTTTTTCCTCTAACACCCACTTACAATCACGTGAGTTACTTAAATCACGCACTAAACTGCTCATGTGCCAATCTCTATTCTAAAGTATGTACAAATAGCTTGTTTTGCTTTCCTTTTTTATTGTTTTGTTTTACTTTTTTATTAAATAAATAATTAAAAAAACAAAAACCGATTATTCGAAACCGGTTTTTAGTTACAAAACCGAAAAACCGATTTTTTAAAAGGCGGTTTTCGAAGTATTCGAAAATCGGTTTTTGAAATTGACGAATATTTGACAGTTCTAAGAATTTAGTATTTCAAATATGTAACTTTTATCCTTTTAAGAATAGCTACTCAATTATCAAATCCATATCCTAATTCTTAACCGATTTATACGAAATTTTGGTAAAGTACATAACATCAAAAGTACATAACATCAAAATAACTAAAAATTTGTTATTTTTGGATTACAATACATAAAGATTAAGGTTAATTTCTGTGTAATTTTTTTTGTGGGTCAATCGTCATTTGCCTGTGCAAAAATATGCACAGGCAAATGACGAATTTGAGCAAAAACTCTCTAAAATGACCATTTAAGTACTATCTTTAAAAAAAATTATAAACACAAAATTATAAAAAAATAATGAACTTTTTAAAAAAAAAACAGCACATGCAAATGACGATTGTAGTTGTGAAAGGTCATTACGAAAGACAAAACGCGACAGATTTCATTAAATTAAAATTTTTGGCTCAGCAAATATAATGTACTTTTAAATCTGAATTGTTTGAAAAATTTCAATGGTTTGGAATTTTTAATTTTAACGAATTTAAGAATTTACATGGGAATGATGTATAAATTCAGGGACAAACAATAATCATCCATAAAAATAAAAATTCATCAACAATTATTAACATTATTAAAATAAAGAAATCCTTCACTATTTTGTTTTACTTTGCACTAGTTTTAATAAATATTTATGTCAAAATTTAGAAAAAAAAAAAAAAACTTAGTGAAAGCAGTATTAGGGACATACCATCGTACTGATTTGATCAGTACATGTACTGATCATTGGACACGAGTACTGATCAAAAATCGATGTACTGATTTGTACTGATTTTTTTAAATATGTACTGATTGTACTGATTTTTGAACATTTCAACATGAAAAAAAAAAAAATTTATTCGGAAGTTCTATAAAAAATTTTAATTTCCGTAAAATAATTCGTCACACTGAAAAAAGGCATAACTTAAATTTAGGAAAATATTTCTTCGAAAATAGTTCATGAGTTTTCCTAAAATTTAGTTAAATTTAACTAAAAAATGAGATATATATACTTTGGTTTATTTACTTAAAAATAGTTCATAATTTTCTTACTTTTAACGTTCATAATTTTCTTTTAAAAATTTAGTTAAAAATTCAAAACAGCGATATATCGAAAACTAAGCGAGATAGTGGGAAACAGATGAAAATACTACAAAGAACAACACGGCAAAAAAGTCCAAGGGCATTTTTGTACCTCTTGATTCCTAGAACACTTCCGCAAAATACTCGAAAGCCATCCGATTAGTAGTTTTTGAGTAATCCAGTTTTTAGGATTCTCAAGGTTTTAAATTACTTCGTCTTTCTTATTTATGAAATAAATATGAACTAAAACGTATCAAAAAATCTTTGGTGCCAAATTATTCCCGTTTTTTTTTTTAAATTTAGTCAATTTTCCTAAATTTAGTTCACTTTTTTTGAGTGTAGGAAAGAGTTTAAAAAGTTAAAAAAAAGTTTTTTTATAGGGAAAAAAAACTTTGGCGTACTGATTTGAGTTCAGAAAAAAATGGTCACCCAAGACATACAGGCAAATGACGTTTGAGCACTTTAATATCAATTTTTCAAAAATAAAAACAATTTTTGCAAAAAAAATATTTTTGTGACTGCAAAGGATCTATAAAGTTTTATTGTAATGAAAATAAAAAAAAAAGTGTAATATTTTTATTTTTATTTTCCAATTTTAACACACAAGGACAGCATATTAGCCGGTAATCTCAGAATCAACCATATAGGCTTTAAAAATTTTACGAAAACATTTTACTAAAAGCTTGGCTACTTGATTAATTTTCATTTATTTTTGCCTTTAATATTTAAACTATGCAAATGTTTTCTACAAGAATTGCTTAGATTTATGATTAAAAATAGATTGATAAATTTACAGAAAACTTCAATTACCTAAATTACCTAAAATTTAACCAATTTGAACTATTGACTGTTACTTAAGTAATAATTATAACAACATTTATAACTTTAACCATAACCTACGAATAATATTTCCTAATATGAAACTTAACAAAAAATATATTATTGCATTATACAGAAAATTTACTTACCTAAAAATGCATCAACTTGACTTGAAATACCCTTTATAGCTTTCAGAAATATTAAAGGTAAAGCCTGAAGACAAGGATGTTGATAAGTTTCGGCACCCTTATCATGCGTTAAAGCCCATTGAACAAAATGTGATGATTTACTAATAATGTGAGGAGAACATAAGGCTGTGGGATTACCAATAGTACGTAAAAAACGATACCAAGTTTGAGCAACACAATCATTAGTCATGCCCGAAGGTATCAATTGAGCATCTTCATCAGCTGGAATTTAATAACAAAAAGTAAGCACATTTTTCCATAGATAAATGAATTTTGAAAATATTATTTAAAATTAAAAAAATATGGAAAACATTTTAAATTCCACAGAATATACTGAACATATATTTGGATAATTTTAAAATATATTTGGATAACTTTATAATAATGGAATTCACGTCAGAAATTTTAGTCTTGCAAAATTGCGCAATGTCAAAATTGCAACTTTTTCGCTTGTATCTTTGTGAATAAAAACAATTGTATTTATATTAAAATAAATTGCAAATCTTTTTTGCAACTACGCAATATATAAAAGGTAATAGAAAAATAAATATTTTTAAATTTTTTTTTTTTTTTAAAAGTTGCAATATTGCACTGTTGCAAGGGTCAAAAAATTCTGAAGTGAATACCCTGAATACATTTGGACACTTTTAAATAACATTTTCATAATTTTTAAATACATTTAGAAAATGTTGTTCATTTGCACAATTTTGAAATCGATTTCGAATTACAATTGTTCTTTTTCGAATTACAATTGATCTTTTTCGGACTGTTTTTAAATATATTTGGACAATTTTGAAATCTGTTTAGACAATTTTAAATTATATTTGGACAATTTTTTTAAAACATTTGCACAATTTTAATACATATTTGGATTTTTTTTTTTTTAATATGTATGTATATTTGGACAACTTGAGAAATTTTAAAGCAGTGCAATTTTAAAATACATTTAGACTATTGTGGACAATGGTGTAAAGCTATAAAGTAATCAAAATATGAAGATATCTTCCATGCCATTAGTTTTTTAAACGATTTTGAATTTCCAAACAAAATTTACATTTTTTTTTTTTAATTTTTTAATTTATTTAAATCAGAGACCATAACAGTTATGAGATTTATTGAAAAAAATCAAATTTAAATAAGTCTTATTTTTTTCCTGGGCACCAAAAATTTTAGCTATTTGTAAGAAGATGCATATTTTTGCACAATTTTAAAGGGTGTCTCATATATTTTGTGACCATAATAATTTGCAATTTTAACCGTTTAATATTTGAAAATTATATTGCATTTATTAGCTAAAAATAATTAAAAACTTACATATTTTTAATTCTGGAAAAGCAGGACCATATGTAAATTCCAATAGTCTGGCTGTTAAGGCTAAATTAACACGATTCCATTGATCTACTAATGCCACCCGATGACGCCACATAGCACATGACTCTTGTAATGTTTTCCATAAGGATGGTGATGGAAAACATCGAACACATGCTAAAAGCCAAACCTCAAAAAGTACCTGTAAAACTCTTTCACACAATTGATCGCCCACATCATCTTTTATGGTCGGAGGTGCTAATAATGTTTCATTTATAGCTAAGAGAAAAAGTAACAACGATTCCCATGTCTGACGATCCATAGTTTGTGAAATTTGTGCAGTCTGTTGTAAAGTTCGCAAAACACGATGACATAACACTGCCTGGCGATTTATAGTATCAATACCTTAAACATAAAATAAAAAGTAATTAAAATATTATAAAAAGGCAGAAATTGCCAATGGTACACAAAAAAAGTGAACGGACAAAACACTGGCTTTACAAAAAATAATATACATACTAGGGATAAATAGCGAATAATGCAAGAAATGTACTAGCAAAGCACTGGGTATACAAAAAATACTATGCTTTGTCGAAATTTCTTACTCCAACCGAAAAATTAAAATTTTTTCCAAAAAAGTGGTAATAAATGTGCACTAAAATAAAAGCACTATAAAAGAACAATTTTTAATAAGCTTTGAAAATCGTTACTACTATTTTAAATAAAAAAGTTTTTTTATGAGTTTGTCATTTCGTTTAAAACTCATGTAACTAGGACTCTATAAAGTATAGAAATATATATTACACAGGGCAACACTTTTTTTTGCCCGGGTTCCGATAGATAATTTTGGATAATTGGGGTACGCTGATTTCAAATCTAGCTACAGTTTATTTGGGTCAGCTTTAGTTTTCGAGATATAGCCCAAATAAACTTTGTCTATTTTTGTTATGTTTTTGAGTCCATATTTAATTTAAAAGTAAAAAATCAGAATCTCGTGAGTTCAAACCTCAATAACTTTTAACAGTTAAATACGTTAGATAGATCTTCGAAATAGAAATATAAATAAAACTAAGACAAACTCATTTTTTATCCCATTTTATCGAAAATTAAAGGGGTATTATTTAATTTTTTTTAATACCTTTTTTTGATTGCAATTAGTGTGGTTTTAAAGTAATTGGCTTTAAATGAAAGGTGGTTTGAATACCTATTTAACGAATTCAACATACAATACTTATTTCTTGAGTTATAGAGGTTTGAAATCGGCAAATTCTGAATTTTAAATTTTAAGGTCATCTTAGTGACTCTTAAATTTGTTATTTTTACCGCGGATTATTTACCTAATGTCGGTCTGTCTGTTGTTTGTTAAAATTGCGAACACGTCCATAATATTACACAGAGAAGCCTGCAACTATGTTTTAATATATTTACTTGTTGTTCTTCATAAAGTTTGTTAATTCATTTGATCGATATAGGTTTAGCAGTTAAAAAGTTATGAACGAAATTTTAAGGTCAGCTTAGATATATTTTAATACATTTCACATAACCTAAAAATAAAAAATGCTTTAATTCGGCTGATGGTGGGCATATGCAAACGGGATGAAATACCAAATGGTACCAAAACAAGTACAAACATTTTATTTTTACAAGAAAATAGAATTTTTGGTGGAAATTATTTTTTTAACAACATTTGTTCACAACATTGAGGTGGAAAGGGTATGTATTCAGCAAGGCCGAATTAAACTTTTTTATTTGTTTGTTTTGCTAGAAGTTTGTCAACATTGGCCCACGTACAATTTAAGTTATATTCTGTCCTTACAAAAGTACATTATTTTTTGTAAACCGGATGTTTTGCAAACTTTTTCCAAGATTTTGTCAACAGCATATGCTTTTCTATATGTATCTAGCATTATACACCTACCAAGCTCTTTTTGATATATAAATGGTAAGACTTGAAATGAGAATGATGAGGGGGAAAATTTTGTTAGTAATTTTCGAAATTTAATGTTAAATTTTGTTTTACTTGCAGAGCTTTACTTTCTACGGTGTAACGAATTTACTTTTGAATGAATAATACTTACTTTCTCCTTGTCGCGGCACAAACAGATTATGAAAATGATTAACAATTTTACGACCAAACATATTTGCATCTTCACATATTGGTTTGGGTACACTTATTTTTGGTTGCGGATGCAATGCTGTCATCCATTCACAATAGACATTAACACAATCTTTAATGGTTTCATGTTCTTGTAGTGGTAAGGATAAACCAAAGCAAATAACATCCATACACCAATTTACCTGTAAGTTAAGAAATAGTTTAATTAAATAAAATGATCAAGTTTTAAAGTAAAAAAACAAGAGTTTTAGGTCAAGATAAAATGGTTTAACCAAATTACACTTTATTCCTAGATCTCGTCAAGGAAATTCTAACGAAACAAAAATCGTGAATGGTCGAATTAAATAAAATCCTTGTTTTCTTGGATTTAACTTATTCTTGCTTAATTTAAATATCCAAGAAAATTTTCGCTTAACCGAAAAAAATTATACCGTACTATTTTTTTAGGTCCATCCTTCTTTTCTTAAAAAAAAAACAGCTGGCAAAAGTGCACTTTACGGGGCACCAATATGGGAATGGGAAAAAACTGGATCCCCTTTGGAATTAAAAATAAAAAAACAAAATTAAAATCTAAGGGGGCTGGGAATGGGGGGACCCCTGAAGCCAAAAAACCGTCTCATCCACCTACAGGTTTGCGTGGGTACTTAAATTAAAGGTATTTAAAGCTTAGAGTCAGTTTACACACTGCGTTTGTTCTTGCACGCCTTTTTTATTTTGATTTTTTTTAATGGCAATCGGGGGTGAGGATCAAGGTGGAAAACAGAATTCGTGATTTTTTCTACCCCGTTTTCTTTTCACCCCCGTTTGCTACAAAAAAAGTTTCAAGACTTCATAGCAAGCAAAAAAAGGCAGTGTGTAAATACCGTCTTAGATATTAAGATTTAATTTGAGCTTTCATTTGACCATTTAATGCATATATAACCGGTGTTATTAACGGTTAAACATTGGAAAACATATTTAAATATGAATACCAGACCTCTGTGCAGTTTATTTTTTTGCCTTGAAATTTTGTCTACGTAACCGGCCTTCGGCCGGGCTTAGAGATTTCAGACTACATGTATAAAGCCCACCCTCTCCGTCTAAAAAGTTTTTTGGGAAGCAGGTTTTGTGCGTTAAATTTTGAATGCGTCAATTTTTATTTGTTGCTTTTAAAGTTTTTCTATGTAGCCGGACTTTGACCAGGCTTAAGGATTTCAAACTCCATGCATTAAACCCATCCTCTTCGCCTTATAAAGATTTTTGGGTGGCAGGCATGTACGCGTTATATTTTGTATACATTACAAATATAAGCGCGGTCAATGGTTAACAGTCAACCGGTTCCGGCTCTATAAGGGTTAAAAGGTCCAATGAAAGCTCAAATTAAGGCTTAAAAAAAAAAAGTAAATACATGTCGAACTTTGGAGACCCGTAACTCGGGAACCATGGGCCGCCGAAATTTTTTTTGGATACAGCAATATTTGGATCAGATAAATTTATACCACATACAATTAAGCCTTTTTTATTAAGTTTTTAGCAAGTTTGGCAATCTTTATCTGAATAATGCCCCTGAATAATATTAAAATTTAAAAATAAATAAAATACACTTACCTCTTCGTCTTTAACCAAATGACTGGGTTCAGCATTCTGAGTAATTCCCAAGTTTGTAGCCAATTGTTTAACCACAGATACTGCTACCTCACGACCAGCGCTAGCAGGAAATTTATTTAGAACACTGTAGCTTTGTGCACCGCAGCTATTTGCTGATATTTGTGCTGACAAAGAAACCCATTCGCCATACATATCTTCGCTAATTATCACTTATTGTAATTATCAAGGTAGTTTACAACAATAAAAAAGTACTGAATTCCTTTTGCAGTTTGTTTACTTTATGTTTTAAAAAACACCTGTCTCCGCTTTGTATATTACCAAAATAGCGGTAGTTTTTTATATAAAACAAACAACAAACACGTCAACGAAAAAATCTTTTAAGGTGCGTACAGACGACGCAATATAATGCACAATATGCAATTATATTGATCGTGTGTGGGTAATATTGACGATTGTACAATGGTCAATCTTACCCACACACCATCAATATAATTAAATATTGTATATAATATTGCGTCGTCTGTAGGTACCTTTAATCATCAGACTCTGAATTAACAAAACTTCATTTTTATTTTTTTTTTCTCAAGAGAAATTTTTGGACATTTTTATATATTTAATTTTTCCTACTAAAGTTAATATTTTTTTAAAAAACTTTGTGTTTTTAATGTAATTTGTACACCATATTTTATTTTTTAATAGTTTTTTTAAAGATCCTTTATCATTTTAAACATTTTTTATCAAAATTAAAAACTGTCTGCAAAAATTACGCACAATTCTGGTTTTTCATTTTTCTACACCTATTTGAGAACGTCAAATTTTTTCCAGTTTTTTACACGGCTGTGTTTTTGTGTAGTAAGCACTGTTGCCAATTTGGTGTTTTTCCCGCTAAAACTAGCGTTTTTATTTTGCGTCTAGTGTAGTGTTTGGGGTCCGGGAATTCCCGGGTCGTATTTCCCGGGAATTCCCGGGAAAAGACTGGCGGGAATTCCCGGGAATTTTTTTAATTTTTCCCGGGAAATCCGGGAATTTTATAAAATAAACCATTTTACATAAAAAAGGTTTATTTTAATTTAATTTTTAATATCTTTTTTACATACACACCGAACCAAATATGGCAGTAATATTGACGAAAAAGCATGTTGATTTGACGAAAGAACAATCATTATACAGCTAACAAAACCGAGGTGTTGAATTGAATAAAATTCGTTGATTTTTTTATTTGACATTAGTTTGACGAAATTTCGTCAAATCAACAGAATTATTTTCGTTAATTTGAATAAAATATTTTATTCAATTTGAATAAATATCATCAATTTAACAAAATGATTTTCGTTAATTTTATAATATTTTATCCATTTTTCTAACTTTTTCTACCCTTAAAAAAAAAAAAAATATCCATAAATACAATTTTGTAATTATTTTTTTTATTTAATTAAAGTTGTTAATATTTTAAAAAATGTTTACTATTATTAACAAAAAAATTAATAATTAAAAAAAATAAATAATAATTTAAATATAAACTTACACAAAGGGAAACGAATGAATTTATTAAATCGAATGTGACAAACCTTTTAGTTGGGTTAACGGAGGTGGCACGCTTGTCTAAGCTGCGGCATTAGCTCGCCGGATGGGGGGGTTTTTTCCGTTAAAGGTTGCACATTTGAAAATTCGTGCCGACAGATAGGTATAAAAAAAAACAGAAGTATACAAAAAAAAGAAACAGAAAAAGACAAAAAAAAAACAAACCGGAAACAGGAAACAAAAAGACCGACAAAAGCAAATTCAAGTTTTACCCTGATATGTATTTGAATCTATTAGAGGGATTCACGAGTAAGAGCTGGATGGTAGTCTTACACAGGCTGCCCGCCCCTTATGACATATTTCAGTCATCCTTGACATTATATGAGGCCTAAAAAGTAATTTTTATAATGTCCCAATAATCGACTCACCAATCTTCCACTTTGCTACCTACACGCAAAAAAAAAATCTGTGTAAGATTGAGCAATCCTACTTGGTAAAACTTTTTTCATACCAAAAAAAAATTTTTACCAAATTTTTGCTAATATTATGCTTGTCGATGTTAAAGTAACGTAATTCATTTTTTATGTAAAATAACCAAGTAGCTTGCTCAATAACGCAAATTACCTGCACAAAAATTTATCGAAAGAAAACAACAAAAAAACAAAACAAATGCAGACCGCCATTTTCGTTTTGTATTTTTGTGTGCGTGCGTTGTTCGTTTATTTTTTGTGTTATAAAAACGTAAAAAGGAAATTGATATATAAAGTAAAAATAAATTAATACATAAATAAAAATAAATAATTAGTTTTCTAAAAGATAAATAAATGTAAGATAAAAGAATGTTAAAGTTAATTTTGCTTTCATCACTTAAAACACCATTCAATAAGAAAAACCAATGGAGTCCCAGACGTATGTTTCGATGAATAACAAATGGAATGATAAAGTGAGTATACCCGCATTCCGAAGACACCAATAAGGTTTAATAGATTTTTAGTTAAAAATGAGTGTTTGGTAATAATTTTATATTTTTACAGGGTACTGCTAAATAAATTTTTGAAGCTATGGAGAATCCTTCACTACAATAAAGAGCGTGGACACCAATCCTGCCTTTAGTTATAAAATTAAAACCTAAAAACCCAAAGCCAAGGGAGTCCATACCTGTTTTGATGAGTTACAAATGGAACGACAAAGTAAGTGTTCCTCCTTACCAAGAGACCAATGGGGTTAACCAATTTTTTAAATTAAAAATTTATGTTTTGTAATAATTTTCTATTTTTACAGGATGCTTTTAAATAAATTCGTGAAGCTATAGCGGATCCTTTACTTCAAGAAGAAGCGTAGGCAGCAGTCACTCGAGAAAATTGAACAAAAAGGGTCAGTTGGTCGGTGGTAAATTAAATCCTACACAACATTTATTATATTAATATGGATTTATTCTGTGAAAATATTAAATTCAACAAATATACAAATTTTTACAAAAAATTATTGAAAATTTATTTTAGCATAAATGTGGTAATTTTTAGCATTATTTTTAGTCAGCTTTTCAAATAATTTTGGTATATTTCAACATATTTCTTTTGGTATATTTTACCAAGTTTTTGCTTAAATAGCATTAGCATTTTCTTCAAAATTTTTTACATAAGTGTTTTGGCTAAATTACGAAAACTACTTCGTCGGTTGTAGTTTTAGCATATTCTTGGTAAAATTATGCCAGATTTTTGCTCACTCCGACACAAGTTTTTTTTTGCGTGTATCAACCAAATAAAAAAAATTAGCACATCATGTTAATTTTTAAAACATTAACAAATTATTTTATTAACAAAAATTATAAAAAGATAACAATATTTATAAATCATGAAATTTTAATAAAGAACATGGTATAAATAAATTAGTAAATACAAAAAAAAGGTAACAACCGCTAATCAAAAAAAAAAGTAAAATTTTAATAAATTTTCTTCATGTACATATACATGGATTTTCAAATATTAAGCAAAATAATTCAATAAAAAAAATGAATATCTAAATGGAAATTTTAAATTATTTTTAAATTTCTGTTTAGCGATTATTTTCAAAAGGTAAATTATATTAATGGTATTTTGGGTTATTCGTACTCTATAACCATAACAGTTTCAATCAGTTACAATCATAAAAAAAATAAATAGTTTTTCAAATTGTAAGTGATTGAAAGATTATGAAGTTAGAAAATTTTTTTTGTTTTATATTTATTATTTTAGTTTTAGATTATTTCAAAAATTTTTTTAACGGTCTCAATCGCTCATGATTCGGAATTAACCTTTACAAGGTCATATTTCGACTCACGTGCGCCTGAAAGGGTTAATAAATTTTTTTGTAGGTTAGGTTATTTTAGATTTTAGTGGCTTTAATATTTATTTATTTATATATTATAAAAATGATTATTTATCAGAAAAATATATTCTTTTTTATATATATTTAAAAAAATTATTTCATTTTGACTATTTTTAGAAAATTATTTCTAGGTTATTTATTATTAAAATTTATTTTATTTTTATTATATCATTTATTTTATTTATTTATACAATAATCATTTCAAACACCCATATATGACATGAACCATGCACGTTCATACCCAGGTTTCATATACGTGGGCTTGAAAGGATTATTAAGGTTAGAATTTTAATTAGTTTTAGTTTAATTTATTAATATATGAATTTTAGTTATTTATACAAAATTTATTTTTTTCAATAATCATGTCAAACAATCATATATGATATGAACTGTGCACTTTCATATCGGGGTTTATGACTGCTTGAGATGTCTATTTAGGTTAGGTTTTAAATTTTTTTTTTATATTTTTATTTTAGGCCAATTTTATAATTTTAGTTTTTAAGTGTTAATATTTTATAGATTTTTATTATTTATTTTTTTATATTTTTAGGTTTTTAGTTATTTTATATATAAGTAGGGTTAAACATAAAATATAGATTAGTTAATATACAAAAAATATAGGGTTAGGGTTAAATTAAATTTTAAATAATAATTTTTTTATTTTTTTTAGGTTATATCTATTTTTTTCTGTGGGTTGACTGAGGGTCAACACAAAAATAAAAAAAATCTTTTTATATAATTTCTAATTTTTCTTTAGGGTCTTTTTTAATTTTCTTACCCCTCAACGGGTTATACGTTTTTTGAGTTTTGTGGTGTATTTGCTGAGTCGCTATAATCCCAACTATAAAACTGCCATAAAAATAATTTTGGTTTTTGTCTTGGGTTGAATTCGGCGTTATTCGTTATTTCGTGGTGGACATCAAAGAAAACCTTATTACCACGTTTTTTGTCGGTAATTGCAGATTATGGTAAAAAAATTACCCTTAACTTCCTCTTTATGTTGGTGGTATATCTGTTTGTTTCCTAACAAACTGTTTAACTATATAATAAACAAAAGAAATATTTTGTTTAAATAGAATTGAAATCAACATGCATAATTAAGAATTACGTTCTTATTTGTGCCAATGTCAATTCTTACCTTTTTTTATAAAAAAAACTAATTTTGAGAAATTATTTTTATTAAAATTAACAAATTTCAATAAATTGATACACACACCGCGATGACAACTATTTTATTTTTAAGTTTAATGTATTTTAAACTTATTCTAAAAAAAATTCGAACAAACAATTATTATTAATATGTTAAAACAAACTTTAAAAAAAAATCTTTAAAAAAAATTACTTTTTATGTAACAAAACACTCCTGCGTTATAAAATTGTATAGACGTTCACTGTGCGACTGCTCTTTATATATTAAGTACATTCTTTTGGGTTAACATATGCGCAATGTCAAACGATCATATACACATTTGTTAATTCATTTTTGTTGGTGTTTTTAACACTGTCCAAATACAAAAGAACGATTTGACCGCCACCTTTATCTCAATGTCAACGTTTTTCTATTGGTCAATTCCAATAAGAACATACGACAAAGGAATAGATCTGGCAAGGTCAAATTTTTATAGGATCTTCTTTGATCTGGCAGTTCGGTCAACTGACAGGGACATCAATGATGGATGACAAAAATCAAGAAGAAGCAAAATAAATAAACAAGTGAAAATCGCCAGAAATAATAAACGGATTTAAAGTTAAAATTTAAAAGATAAAAATTAATAAAAACAACCACAGGTGACCGTCACACGAACGACGACGAAAATGCTGGCGTGTGCACATATTTCGAATGTGTTAATCCCAATTCCAGACATTAACTTATTTATTTTTGATGTATATCAGGAGAAGTCACCATCAATATAATATGTATGTAGAATACCTATAACAAATTAATAAAAATTAGTTGTTTGTTAATTTAATTATTAAATAAAGTATACTTACATGTTTGAAGTTTGCAGAATTTGAAGACGTTTTTACAATTCCAAAAAATGACATAAAAACTATTAGCTTTAGGCAATTAAACAAAATTGCATGAAAAAATAAATTAATTTTCTCGGAAAATACATTTTTTGGTGACGCTGAACATTTAAAACAATAATGGCGTCCAAACTAATAATATTAGTCAATTTGACGAAATTTTGTCAATTTTACTTCTTCAGAGGATGTAAACTTGACGAAATTTCGTTGATTTGAATAAAATTTGTTGAATCTTAAAAAAAAAATTGACAAAATTTTGTCAAAGATCTACGAAAATTTTTTGTTGATTTTACCTACGAGATTTGGTTCGGTGCAGGTATAATTACATTTGCCATTTTTTGTATTTTTTTTATTTGGAAGAACAGTGCTAATATATATTCATAGGAATGCTGACCAAGTGTAAAAAGTATGACAATATCATGAAATATCAAAAAGTCAAAAAAAAAATACGTCGGTTAATGATAATTTTGCTAAGACTGTCAAAAAAAGAAAAAAATTTTGAACCTAGAATTTACATTTCCAGACACTGTTGCCAAGTTGGAGGTTTTCCCGCTAAATCTAGCGCTTTTTGTTTGGATTTAGCGGGGAAAAATTGGGTTTAGCGGGAACGGTGCTTTAGCGGGAAAATCTAGCGCTTTTTATTTGGATTTAGTGGGACAAATTTAAGGTACCTACATACGACGCAATATTATGTACAATATTCAATTATATTGAAGGTGTGTGGGTAATATTGACGATTGTACAATGGTCAATCTTACCCATACACCATCAATATAATTGAATATTGTACATAATATTGCGTCGTCTGTATGTACCTTTAGAGGTTTTTTCCAATTTTTCAATCGAAAACGCCAGGTTTGTCTAATTTTAGCGCTTTTTTTGAAATTTAGCGGGAGAATTTTGTATTTTCCCGCTAAAATTTTTTCGACCGTTTCTTGCGCATTTTTAATGAAAAGTAAATTTTCGTAGAAAAAATAATTTGGAGGTTTTTTTTTAATTTTTCTTTTTTGTCAATCAAAAATGCCAAGTTTTTCGGTTTTCAGCGCTTTTTTTTTTGTAATTTAGCGGGAAATTTTTAAATTTTCCCCGCTAAATTAATTTTTGGCGGTTTCTAGCGCTTTTTTCGTGAAATTTAGAGGTTTTTGGTTAAAAATAGTTGGCAACAGTGTTTCCAGAACAAATGTTAAAAGTGCTGTCAACTTTATTAGTTTTTGCTCGAATAACGCAGTTTTAAATTTTTTTGCGATTTTTAGCTTTTTTTTGTGGGGAAAAAATTTGCAATATTGTTTTTGTTTTGTTTTATTGTATTTCACGATTTTTAACTTTTATTTTTTGATTTTTAATGTTTTAATTAATTGTTTATCTCTAATAAAATGGTTTTTAATAGAAAGTTGGTAAAATTTTAATGTTTTTTTATGATTTATATTAATAATGAATATTTCCCGGGATTCCCGGGAATCCCGGGAAATAAATTATTTTTTTCCCGTTTCCCGGGAAATTGATAAGTCCGGGAATTCCCAAACACTAGTCTAGTGGGAAAAAAGTGATTTAGCGGGCAGCGGGAAATCTAGCGATTTTTACCAGCCACAACTTAACAAAGAAAAAAAACTTAAAATTTTGACACTTTTAATTTTTTGTTTTTATTAAAGAGCAGTTTAGATGAGCGGACTTGTCAAAAATTACTTTAACATGGACAAACAGAATTTTAACAAAAATTTGGTAAAAAATTTTTTTTGGTATGAAAAAACTTTTACCAAGTAGGATTGCTCAATCTGACACAGTTTTTTTTTGCGTGTATATTTAAGTTTTGTTTTTACGACTATCAAATATGTCGCGTCTGTTTATTCTGTGTCGTTAGGTGAACTTAAAAATCGCTAGTTTTGACGATAAACTAGCTCAGTTAACAACAGTGCATTTTTGTAGTTTGTTTACAATTTGTTTTTAATGAAAAATTTGTGAAAAGTTAAAAGCATTTATTACAAGTTCTAAAAAAAAGTATAAAAGATAAAAAAATCCTTAAGTTAACATTATGACAAGAAAAGCATTAAGTAGAACCAGTAAATACTATAAAAAAGTTCCATTTTCAAGACGACATCCTGCAGATATTGATATACTAAAATTGATAAACCAATATAGAAAATATGAATGCCTATGGAACATTAACCATCAACACTATAAAAATCATACTATTAAACAGGAAGCTTGGATGCGAATAGCATCTATCTTCAATCAAGAACCACAAATGATTAAAAGAAAAGTTAAAAATTTACGTACAGCATATGTTTCTGAAAAAAAGAAAGTCGAGTTTTCTAAGCATTCGGGCGAAGATCCTCCACGTGAATCAGTGCTTTTCTACTATAGATATTTCTCATTTTTGGATGATGTTGTTTTTCGGCGTAAACATTATAATGAAATGGATTTTGTAAGTTTTTAATATACAACACACAATGACATGGATGGTACTTTGACCATATAACCTAGGAATTAGATAACACTAGTTTACAAATTAAAACAAATTTTGTAATCCACGATATTTAGCATTAATTTTCTATGTAAAATCTTGCGCTGAATACTAAAACAAAGGGATATAGTTTAGTTTACTGGCATTACTTCAAATTTCTAAAAATAAACATAATTGATAGATCACATCAAGCAGATTCCAACGAAATAAAAATCGAGGATCGGCGAGAAATATTTCGCGAGATATATCGCTTTAAAGTTAAAAGCGAAATCGCTTATATCTCGCCTTGTAATAGTTCAATCGGAATAAATAGTTTATGTTTGGAATTTTTTAATTTTATTAAACTATCCAACTTTTATTAAAATCGGTTAACCCGTTGCGAGCTAAATCAAATTTTTCTAAAAAAAAAAATTTTAAATTTATGTATCTAAAACCAACGCATATATAGTCCCGTGTAAGAAAATAATTATATCAAAACATATCTTCTTTGATAAAAACATATATGGATCATATCAAAATGGATGTAATTAGATCTAGTCCATATATACTCATATCTGCTTCAGATATGTTTTGATCCGTAAATTGAGTCTATCTGTCATATATGCATATATGATCAGCCATTTTCAGATGTGTTCATATATGTAAAATTGTCAGATAGACTCAATTTACGGATCAAAAAATATCTGAAGCAGATATGAGTATATATGGACTAGATCTAATTACATCCGTTTTGATATGATCCATATATGTTTTTATCAAAGGAGATATGTTTTGATATAATTATTTTTTTACACGGGGTACCATAGTTTTTTTATACCCTCCACTTAGTGATAGAGGGTATATATAAGTTTGTCATTCCGTTTGTAACTCATTGAAATATCGATCTGAGATCCCATAAAGTATATATATATTATTGATCAGTGATCGATTCTAAGACATTCTAGCGATGTCCGTCGGTCTGTCCGCCTGTGGAAATGGTGATCACGGCCAAAGTATTAAACATATATAACTTAGACTTAGCACATTTACTTGTTGTTCTAAGTTGTTTGGTATTGCACTTAAGCGAAATCGGTTCAGCGGTTCAGAAGTTATGAACGAAAATATAAGAACAGCTCGAAAATTTTAGTGCATTCTACATAACCTAAAAATACAAAATGCTTTAAATTGGCTGCAAAAAATCTTTTTTTAGATTGTGGAGGGTATCTTTACATTCGGCAAGGCCGAATTTAACTATTTAAAAAATTCTTTATAATACAGTGGCTCAAACTAATAATGGAACAATATATGTTTGACAAGAGTTCTTTAAAGGAAAAGTTATCAATACTTAACCGGATTATTATCAATCAACTATTTTTGAAAAAATTAGTATATATAAAATTTTCTCAGCTTAAATTTAAGCTTGATTGCGTCCAAATTGAGCAAATTTTAAATGATATACGAGGGTCGCAATGGAAAATTAAATTATATATGGCTACTTTGTAGAAAATTTTAAAAATATTTCTAAGTCAATTTTTTCCAAGTTCAAATACTCAAAATTTAAAAAATGATCCAGTAATTTTTATTCAGTTATCACCTAGTATTTTCAAAAACCCAAACAAAAAATTAAATTTTTTAAATACAATAGAAAAAATCCGTATTTTTTGACCTCCAACTCTATTGACCATCATTTTTTTCTAAACAAAGAAAAATTTTAAATATTCTAATATCTCATTACTATACACTTAGGTGTACTAAAATTAATTAACAACTTTGAACCTTAATAACTTCGGTCCTATAAGAGCTAAGGGGTCGAGACTGGTTCCAAATGAAAGCTTTCATAGGCGTTTATACTATGTAAAAAACTATGGTTCCATACTATGTTGTTTTTAGATACACAAATTTTTAAGAAAAACTTGATTTGGCTCCCAACAAGTTAACCGGTATTAATGAAATCATGATAGTTTACCTGGTATTAAAATTACCTTTCTAACGATACCCTATTTATTTCGATCGGACCAAGGCCGAGATATGTCTCTACGATCCTTGATTTCTTCGTTGGATTCTCCTCAAAAAGGGCTACTTCAAAAAAAAAATAAAATTTTGGAGCAATGCCAGCCAAATAGATTTGTGCCAAAAGTGGCATTTCTCATTTTTTTTAAACCCAACCAAACCAAAATCTATGATCGAAGATATATTGAGACTAGTGTCCGACCGAACGTTCGGGTTCGGTTACGGAGTTCGGCAAAAAGTGACATTCGGCCACTGTTCGGTGTTCGGTAAAATTTTTGCCGAACTTTACCGAACACCGAACTTTTGTATGTATTGCATTTTATCGTCTTTAAATTAAGCCATATTACCAGTGCAACTACTTTACACCTAGAATCGGGCTATTATTAAAAAGAAATATATTTTTTTTTCCAAAAAAATCAACTTGAGATATATTTTTCCAGTTTTTTAAGTATACAACTAATAAAAAAACACATCTTTTAGTTGTTTTTTTCATAATTATTTGCAAAAACAACTTTTTTTTAAATAAAAAAAAGTTCGGGTACGGGTTCGGGTTCGGCCGAACTTTGCAAAATTTACCGAAGTTCGGGTTCGGTTACGGGTTCGGTCTGAAAAAGTGCGTTCGGTCGGACACTAATTGAGACCTTAGGACAAGGTTTTATTTCCTTAAAGAAATAGGCACAAATAAAACCTTGTTGTCCTAAGGTCGCGATATATTTCTCATAAAAATTTTAAAAGGAATCGCAAACATCTGAGTTGAATTCGGCAGTCCTAAGCCTGCTCAGAACAACACCAAGTAAATATGCTAAACTTTAGAGTACTAATACTGAAATTGCCGATTATTTCTTTTTTTTTTTAACTTTTAACCTTTGATCTCACAGATTAAAAATGTGGAGTCACGTAAAAAAAACTTTTTAAGACAGAGTGGATGGATTTAATGCATGGCCAAAGAAAAATTTTAACAAAAAAAAAATTTTTTTTTGGATGGACGTAAACTTGACTTGTTCCGAAATTAGTACACGCAAAAAAAAACTTGTGTCGGAGTGAGCAAAAATCTGGCATAATTTTACCAAAAATATGCTAAAACTACAACCGACGAAGTAGTTTTCGTAATTTAGCCAAAACACTTATGTAAAAAATTTTGAAGAAAATGCTAATGCTATTTAAGTAAAAACTTGGTAAAATATACCAAAAGAGATATGGTGAAATATTCCAAAATTATTAGAAAAGGTGACTAAAAATAATGCTAAAAATTACCACATTTATGCTAAAATAAATTTTCAATAAATTTTTGTAAAAATTTGTATATTTGTTGAATTTAAAATGTTCACAGAATAAATCCATATTAATGTAATAAATGTTGTGTAGGATTTAATTTACCACCGACCAACTGACCCTTTTTGTACAATTTTCTCGAGTGACTGCTGCCTACGCTTCTTCTTGAAGTAAAGGATCCGCTATAGCTTCACGAATTTATTTAAAAGCATCCTGTAAAAATAGAAAATTATTACAAAACATAAATTTTTAATTTAAAAAATTGGTAAACCCCATTGGTCTCTTGGTAAGGAGGAACACTTACTTTGTCATTCCATTTGTAACTCAAAACAGGTATGGACTCCCTTGGTTTTGGGTTTTTAGGTTTTAATTTTATACCTAAAGGCAGGATTGGTGTCCACGCTCTTTATTGTAGCGAATGATTCGCCATAGCTTCAAAAATTTATTTAGCAGTACCCTGTAAAAATAGAAAATTATTACCAAACACTAATTTTTAACTAAAAATCTATTAAACCTTATTGGTGTCTTCGGAATGCGGGTATACTCACTTTATCATTCCATTTGTTATTCATCGAAACATACGTCTGGGACTCCATTGGTTTTTCTTAATGAATGGTGTTTTAAGTGATGAAAGCAAAATTAACTTTAACATTCTTTTATCTTACATTTATTTATCTTTTAGAAAACTAATTATTTATTTTTATTTATTAATTTATTTTTATTTTATTTATCAATTTCCTTTTTACGTTTTTATAACACAAAAAATACTTAAACAAACAACGCACACAAAAAAAAAAATGAAAATGGCGGTCTGTATTTGTTTTTTTGTTGTTTTCTTTCGATAAATTTTTGTGCAGGTAATTTGCGTTATTGTGTAAGCTACTTGGTTATTTTACATAAAAAATGAATTATGTTACTTTAACATCGACAAGCATAATATTAGCAAAAATTTGGTAAAAATTTTTTTTTGGTATGAAAAAAGTTTTACCAAGTAGGATTGCTCAATCTTACACAGATTTTTTTTTTGCGTGTACCATTCGAAATCTTAAAAAAGTCTTTTCGAACATTGCTTTACATGCAAAAATTTTATTAACCCCTTTGCCGAAGCGCCATTTTTTTTTAAATACTGGTGGTAAAAGAGCACATTTTCAAAATACATATCGAGGGCCTCTGTTAAAAATTATAAAATATTCCCAAAAATAGTTAAAATTGAACCTTTTGATTTAGTCATAACAGTGACCTTTTATGACTAAAAACTATCAACACGCAAAAAACACTTGGTAAAAATACAAATCACCAAAAGATCACAACTCTAAAAAATTAGCTAAATTAAGCAAAAGCTCTTGGTGAGTTGCATTTTTACCAAAAACTTGGCTAATAAGTGTAAGTGATTTTTTCGTGAAGTTTTTAACAAATTTGTTTACAAATAGGTCGAAATATTGTACGAAGGTACGATTTTGCCAAAAAAAACGAGATTTTCAAAAATTGGATGATAGCACCTTTTTTCATACCCTATTCACTCGTACAGTTTTAAACCGTTTTTAGCAGTTTTTTATTCTATTACAGTATATTGACAGAAAATGCTAAAAATATTTGCTAAAAACTGTTTAAAACTGTATGTCGTCGCCTTATTATTGTTTTGCTCCATACGCCATTTTTGAAAAAAATGAGTTAGGAATTGAATATATATAATATAAATATCCTCTTTCTTATTCCGAAGTCCGTTTTTTAAAACCTCTTTTCAAATTTGAGATATCCAGCATTTCCTAAGAAAAAACACACCATTTTGACGTTTTTTAAAAATTTGCGTTATAGAAAAGGCTCTAGATTATTTAAATATTAACGGATCTTGCATATTTTTGGAATGAGGATTGATCATGTTGATACTATTTTACGTACCGAATTTTAATACCGTAACTTCTAAACATTTCAAGTAATGTCACATTTGCCATTTAGGTTGTGTGGGGAGGTAGGCGTGTCCATTGACCTATCATCCCCATTTTTAATACTATGCAACCTGACTATATAAGTGTTCTAAATACCCAGTTTTATAGATCTAGCTCTTTTTGTTTCATTGTGATTTTGTTTGTCACTGAGAACTCATTTGCTCCATGTCACACAAAAGTCCCAAATGTGTAAGCAAAATTTGATATGGAGCATAAAACCATAAAATCTTATTTTCTTAAAAGTTTAAAATCTTTTGATCTATTGTATGTAAAAGTCTGAAAACTGAAGGCTTTGTTTACAACAGTATATGTAGCAACAAATGGTAAACATTAAAACAAAATCCATCGATTACTTTTCGAGAAAATTTGTGGTAAACCTATTTTATCGTTTTTCTCGAAACCGAGTTGTTGGCGTATGGAGCAAAACAATAATAAGCTGACGATGTGTGAGTAGGGTATTACACACATATTCAAATATACAAGTTTTTACTAAAATTTAATAAAAAAAATTTTAAATTTTATTTATGCATAAATTTGATAATTTTTTTAGCATTACTTTTAGCCATCTTTTTTAATATTTGGTAACCATTTTTCTCTTGGCATATTTTACCAAGATTTTGCGTAAATTGCTTTATCATTTTCTTCATAATTATTTATAAAGTTTAAGCATATTTTTGGTTAATTTATTAAAGATTTTTTCTCACTCCGACACAGATTTTTTTGGGTAGACCTTTAAATAGCTAAATTTTTTCTGTTTTTGAATCTTGTGTTTTCTAGCATTTTTTTTTTTTTTTGATTTAACGGGTTTTTGCCAAAAAAAAGTTGGCATCAGTGGTTGCTGAGTACCCATAAAAAATATATATCGGTACTCATTACTATAACGACACTAATGGCAGCCCTATTTATTTCTGTCATTTTTGTTTACAAGCTGAATTATAAAAAAAAAAAAGAAAAATAAAAATTATTTAATAATAATAATAAAAAAAAGTTTATAAAATATGAGTACAAAAAATAGATCCGCCAACTACAAATATTCTGGAGATCATGATGTATATGAATTAATATGCCAATATAGAGAATATGAATGCTTATGGAACATCAACAATGTCGATTACAGAAATCGAGCTATGAAACAAGAAGCTTGGATGCAAATAGCTGAACATTTTGGCCTAGAGCCAGAGGAGATAAAACGCAAAGTAAAAAATTTACGTTCTGCATATCTTTTGGAAAAGAAGAAAGTAGATAACTCTATATTAGCGGGTGACGATCCACCACACACACCAATGTTATACTACTATAAATATTTAACTTTTTTGGAAAGCAATGTAATTTTGCGTAAAGTCAACCCTGAAACGGATATTGTAAGTTGATTTAAAAAACGATGTAAACATAGTCAAAATAAATAGGCCGCACTTGGGAATTATAAACTTCATTCACTCCCCCAGTAAAAACTTGATACATAAAAGAATTCCGATTAAAATTTGGACAAGGCAAATTTTAGTTCAAAAAACACAATTAATATTTAGAAACCAGGATTAAAATTTAAAAATGTAAATTAAAATCCAAAAAGTCCAAATGAAATTCTGAAAAAAACTATTGAAATTCGGAAAAAGGCAACTAAAAATCAGAAACCGCAATTTAATTTCGGGAGAATTTAATATTTTTTTTAATAATATAAGAAACCGACTAAGGCCAAAAACAACATCTAAAAAACAAGCAAGAGTGTTAATTCCAATTTGTTCTATTATATCTATGGTAAAAACCCCGGGCAAAATTGCAGTTTATGGGGCACACTGAAATCGAAAAAACTAAAAACGCCATCCGCTTTAGAATTAAAAAAGAAAAAAACCAAAATTATTGATTAGTGGCGCCGGGAACTTTTTTTGTGGTCCTCTTTAATAGGGTCATCCAGGGAAGGGACATCTTAAATTTTTTTTTTTTTTTGTTTTAAAAATTTTTTCTGCGTAGCCGGCCTTCGGCCGGACTTAGGGATTACAAAATCCATGCATTAAACCCACCCTCTCCGCAAAGTAAAGTTTTCTAGGGTAGCAGGCCGGTTAAAATCAGTGCTAAATTCGCTACTTTGTGCGGGGCTTAGAGGTGCTTCCCGAGTCCGGCGCCACTAATCATTAATTTCGGTTTTTTTCTTTTTTAATTCTTGGTCGGGTGGCGTTTTTAGTTTTTTTAATTTCCGTGTGCCCCATAAACTGCAATTCAGCCAAAACCCCGTAACAACATAAGTCGAATTATGTCCAAAACGTGTTTTTACATTTTCGGAATCTCCATATCCATTTTTGTACATGTATATTTCGTATCAAATTTTTATGAAAATCGGACCATTGCTTTCTGAGATATTGATTTCAGAACTTTACAACTTATTTTTTTAAAGGAAAAATAAAAATCGTAGCAGCATATTTGACTTAAGTTATTTATTCCTTATTTTAAAATCAGCAATCGTTGAAGACGCCTAAATTTATTTGACAGGTCGCGACCTTGGAACAACAAGGTTCTATTTGCACCAACACTACTATTGAGAAAACTAAGGTTGAGTATTGTTAATCGCATTACTAAGTCAGTTTTGACTAAATTTAAAAACGGGTTTTGAATAATTTTAAATAAGTCGTTAAATTTTATTATGTATTTGAAAATATTCGCGCTACTATATTAGTTTTTGCACAATTTGAGTCTCAAAAAGCAGATAGAACTCTGTTGCTCAACGATAAGGCACATGAATTTGGACAACATGGTTCTAACTGCCAAATAGAACCTTGTGTTTCTGTAAGAAATAGTTTTTTTTGCAGATAGAACCTTGTGTTATTTGGATTTCAATATAATAATACAACTTTTGTTAATCAAAATAAACCGACTTACAAGATAAGCCTCCCTAGTGTCCACCTGGGGTCTTCATAATATTTTTTTATTTTGTAGAGCAGCAAAAATAATGTCACACTTTATTAGGGGGGGGGAGGGAGGGTACATAAGGGGAAGAAAACGGTCAGTTTTTAGTCCTGGTAATGAGTATTTCATTGTAATGCTTTCATCATCGGCATAAGTTTTTATAAAATACTCCATTGCTAGGGCCATAATGGAATTTTTGCTTTTAAGTACCACCAGAATCGTTCCATGTTAACAGTTTTGTGATATTCTTTTTTCGTAAATGTACAAATTTTCAAGGTAATTTTACAAAAAAAAAATAGTTAAGGCACGAGAATTCCTTGTAAGCATTATCGCATCAAAAAAGTTGTAAATTTCCAATTTTATTGGTAAAAAACTTGTAAAATTTCATAAAAGCTCGTAATTTTTACTACTAATTCTCGTAAAATAGGAGGTGGAAAAACTTAGTTAAGTTACGAGAAGTCCTTGTAATTTTTATCGCGTCAAAAAGTTGTAAATTTACAATTTTATTGGTGAAAACCTTGCAAATTGTTTGCAATTTTACAAGCTTGTTACCAATAAAATTTTAATTTTTACTAGAAACTCTCTTAAAATAGTAGGGCCTTGTAGCAAACAATCATTTTACGAGAATTTTTTGGTAACTTCACAAGATTAAAAAAAAAAACAGTTAAATTACTAGAAAAAGTCTCGTTATCCTGTGTTAATTTGTGTTTTGTGTGATCGAAATTTAAATTTTTTTATAAATTTACATTTGTATTGGTAAAACGTTAGTTACGCGCAGCCAAAATTTACGAAAAAATTTTAAATTTACAAGAAAAAATTATTGTTCACAAGGAATTCTAGTAATTTTATAATAAAAACAAAAATTTCGTAATTTTTACAAGGAATTCTCGTAAAAAAGGATGTTGCAAAAAATCTAGTTAAGTCGCGAGAATTCCTTTTAAGTTTTATAGCGTCAAAAAAGCTGTAAATTTACAATTTTATTGGTAAAAAGCTTGAAAATTACAATTTTTTTTTGTAATTTTTAATTGGAATTCTCGTAAAATAGGAGGTAGAAAAAAAATTACAAGCTTTTCTTATCATTTAACAAGTTTTTTTGTTAAGTGTATTGTGCAGTATGCAATCTTAAATCTGTGCAACATGGTTCTGTTTCCAATTAAAGTGTCCACATGGTTCTATCTGCAAAACAATATGCGCTTTTTTGGTAAACAAGGTTCTATCAGCCAGTTAGAACCTTGTTAACTGAATCTCAGTCCAAAAACACGTAGATAGAACCTTATTGAATTGAATATCTCAGAAGCTGTAAGAGATAGAGAAAAACTGAGAACGCCAATCAAAAGAGCGTAATCGCTTTAGTGCGATGCGATATATAACTCATTTTAAAAAAAAAATGTCAGTTAGAACCTTGTTGTCCCAAAGTCGCGAGGTATACATAACTGCATATCTCAAAATACGCTTATAAGAATCCTTATAATCTATAGATTAAAAATTTATTTTGCAAAAAGCAAAAACAACATCAATGGTTTTCACCCGATATCTCCGTTGTTCTAATATATGTATATCAACTTTTAAAGTACCAAAGATTGTGTCGGTAATAATGCTTGAGATATTTACATGTACAAAATGTTAAAATCTTTAAACACAGATTTGGTATTTGAATCTAAAGCTTAAAAAGCTCTCCTGAAATCCTGAAAAGTGGTATTAAAACACTTATGCGCTTATTCCTTTTTGTCACAGATATAGTAAAGATATAATAGGTGTGTTCCAGAACTTTCTGGGTAAAGTTCGGTAAAATGAGAGAAAATCTTAAAAACTCTCACGATATCGCAAAAATGCACAAAAGTACGGGAACGCAAAAAACCACATTTCAAGCCCGAAAGAAAAAAAAATGTAAACCAATTAAATGCTAACATATTTTAGTAAAAAAAAATATATGTTAAAGAAGGAGAAACAATTTGTAAAAGTTGATTTTAATGACTAAATACATATATTATATTGTTTTGAAATTAAGCATTTCTTTTGTTTTTTATTTTATTAAAATTTTCAATTTAGTTTCATCAAAAAAACAGAGTCTTGCTTGCCACCCCTGTTTTTTTTCAAACTAATTTTTTTTCCTAAAATCATTTTTAATGAAATTTCTTTCAAAAGTATTTGGAAAATTTTCAATAAAATTTTCGAAACTTTAAAATTTAAAGAATAAAAAAATTCCTAGACGTTTTATGGAATCTTTTGCTCTTAACAGAAAAAAAAAAATATTTTTTCCTTATAATTTTTTAAATTTAAATTATTCGATTTCAACTTCGAATGAAAACGTGATCAACAAGACACTTAACTTAGGCCTGTGTTCTGTCTTTCAAAACTTTTCAATTCACATGAAAATTTTCGAATCACATGAAATCAAATTTAGTGTTTTGTTGAAAACGAAAAATTTAAATTTAAAAAATTATAAGGAAAAAAGTGCATTCGTTTTACTTTCAACAAATTTTATTTATGTGAAATCAAACGAAAGGCAAATTCGGATGTGAAATCTAGAACACCAAAAAAATTCGCAAATTTTCATTTTTACATTTTTTATGTAAATTACTAGGGTTCGGATTTTTATGCAAATGCATATTTGTTGTCGTCAGTCTGAGAGCAACAAAAACTAAATATCTTTGCGAATCAAGAAATTTGCAGTAAAATGGCATTGATTTGTTAGTGCATATTTTTGCATATTTTGCTTTTAATGCATGTTTTTGCATATATTGCTGATATTACATATTTTTGTCGCATATTTTGAAAAAAAGTGTTTTTTTTTTTATTTTATGATATTTTTACATTGCTGTATATATTTTTTATTTTATAATGTTTTCGTTAAAGTACACAGAAGAAAATATGGGGAAAAAATATTGAGTAATCACTTGTTTAAATTAAAAAAAAAGCGGGCTTTTTTAACTGACACAATTAAAAATTTACTTAAAAGTTTTTAAAAAAATTTGAGTAAATAATTTAATAAAAATCTTATAATTTTTTTTAATTTTATTTTTTTTTTTAATTCTCATTTAGTTTATAGTTTTTTGTTTATGTAAATCAAAGTTTGAAATAATCTTTATGAAATTTTCCAATGTCTCAAATGTTTTTGGTAAAGATAAAAAAAAAATATTTTTTTTGTAAAAAAAATGTGAAACTTTTTTAATCTTTTTTTAATAAAAATTGATAAATTTTGAGTAAATTTTTACTTGCACAAATAAAAACTTTATTAAAAACAACGAAAAATTTTGAGTAAAGTTTTAATTGTGTCAATTAAAAATTTACTAAAAATTTTTGGTATACATTTAATAATTTTTTTTTAAAAGTTTACTAAATACTTTTAATCGTTTACTGGTGCAAAATTGAGTAGTTTTTTACTCAATAGTATAACAAATTTATTAAAGAAAATATTTTTTTTTACTTTTATAATTTTTGTGTTTTACTTTATTTGAACTTAAACTTTTGTGTTTATTGTACCTTATTTTTGTTTATAAGACTTAATTTTTACGATTTTTATGTTCTTTTTTGTTTTTCTTGTTAATTTTATTTTTTATCATTAATTAATGTTTTAAAAAAAATTTTAAGTGCATATTTTTTAAATTTTTAGCACATATTTTTCTTTTTTTGGTGCATGTTTTATGCGCATAAAACGCGATTTTAACTGCATAAAAGTCCGAACCCTATAAATTACTTTTTTGGAACAGCGGCCTTAATTTCATGTGATTCGGAAATTTTCATGTGAATTAAAAAGTTGTGAATGACAGAACAGAGACCTGCGACTTGGAATATGTCCCGAATCAAGTATTTTTGAGACAGTTTATTGATAAAAAGGACATAACATAGTATATTTGCTGACTTTGTTTTCATATTCAAACTATTTGTAATATTAATTTTAATTATTTTCTTTTAGGAAAACATACAATTAACTCAAGATCCAGGTGAAGATCAATTTGTAAACTTCACAAAAACCGAAGAAGTAGTAATAGACTACGAACCTGAAGATGAGGAATATGTACATTTTGGTAAAAGAGAAATAGAAGATGTAGATTTAGAGCCTGGTCATGAATCTTCACCGGAACAATCGCCTGAAAGTTCTTGCGAACCATCACCAGCTACTTTGTTAAAAAAATCATCACAACAAAAAAAACCATTTACAACGACAAAACGTCCTACATTTCGTAGAGTCATCAAACAAGAACTGTCAAACCCAGGTGTAGTGAGAAATTCTCCAAAATTTCAACAAAGAACGTCAACACCAAAGATTTATTCTACAAAATCTCTTAGTCCACGACGTCCGAATACGACAAAATTAAATAAAACTGTTAATGATCTTGCAAGTGTTGAGACAAACCGCAACAACATTTTTACTTCGTTTGGAACTACGATTGCACTTCAATTACAACAATTACCTATAGATGCTGCAACTGTGACAATGTCCGAAATTCATACCATACTTACAAAAAAAACTTTAGAATACCTTAAATCTTCACAAAAACCAGGTAATGTTCACCGAAATTCGAATTCAGAAGAAGAAGAAGAGAGTGCCGACGATATAATTCAAGCTGCTATTTATAATGCCAACATAAAATGATTTCTTTAATGTTTTTTTTTTTTTTTATTATATATTCTAATTATATAAATAAAACAAAAAAAATTTAGATGTAACAATAGAATTGTTTTTGATTTAAAGTATTTTATGTAATATTTACACATGTATTTTCATTAAAAATCGAATGTATTTTTTCCATTAAAACTTTTTTCTTACTTAATGACTTAAGTATGTAGTGCTCAATATTAGATCCATTTTTTTTTTTAACTCCAATAACGAAGAGTATGGCTCTTTACCCTCGTTTAACCCTTATTACTATAAATTTAATTATAATAATCTTGAAACATTTTCAGAATTACTAATATCAATTTCATAATTATTTTTTTTTAGAATTTATGATATACATCTGAATATAGAGATTAAATATTGCAAAACTGCATTAACAGTGTTTCATTTCGTGATCATGTTTCTTTTTTAAAGGACTTCAAAGTTTTAAGGGATTTCAATTTTTAAAATATTTTTTAAATATTTGTACTTGCCTAATAATGTCTATTGGTGGCATAAAAAAAGAGGGTAATCTTCGCTAATTTTGACCTTTCAAAACGTTATTAAAATTTTTTGTTACCGCCTTAAACGGTGTTCGCATTTATTTTTAACTAGTTTAATTATTGAGTTTCCCCATACAATTTAAACGTCAAAATTAAATGGCGTTTTATTTTGACAGATAAAGTGTTAAAAATTGTATGGGGAAAACACATAATTAAACTAGTTTAAATGAATGCGAATATGGTATTACTTTTACTTACCGCCTTTTTTCCTGGTACAGTGAGCTTCAAAAGAAAGTGTACAGGTCTATGTGGATTCAATTTGTTAACGACAAAGTTGACAATAAAAACTCTTATTATAAATCGACTATTATTTAAAAAAAAGTGCTATATAGAAAATTTTCCAAGCTTCATTTTAAGCTTGAAAATTGAGCAATCACCGAAAAATTAAATTTTTTGTAGATGTTTTTTTAGAAAATTTTTTAAAAATATTTCTAATTGTAAGTTGATTTTTTTTTTCAAGTTCAAACATTCTCATCAACTCATTTTTCCGACGACCCAAACAAAAATGCTCTAATAAATATGCATTTTTTTTATCTTCAATTCGTATGACCACCAATTTTTTGTAAACAAAGAAAATGTTTAATTAATTTCTCATTACTAGGGATGAGATTTCCATGCAAATGCATGTTTTTTGTCGATAGTCTCAAAACGATATCCAACAATTATCTTTCCGAATCAAGAAATTTGCGTTAAATGGCAAAAAAACAATCAACATACAAATATTTTTTAAAATTTTTTTAAAAAACGTCGACAAATAATTTTATTTTCCAGTGCGGCCCTCGTATCTCATTTAATACTTGCTTAATCTGAACGCTATTAAGCTTAAAATAAAGCTTAGTTTTTTTTTTTTAAATAATAGTCGATTGACAATAATAGGGGTTTTTATTGTCAACTTTGTCGTCAAGGAATTACATTTGCTATAGACCTGTACACTTTCTTTTGACGCTCACTGTTTAAAAAAATAATAAAACGGGATTTAGCCGAGATCCTCCTAGAATGCCACTAGTGGCCTTCTAGGCAAAGTCCAAATATTTAAAAAATATTTTATCCCCTAAAACTTTGAAGTACTTTTAAAAGAAAACAGGACCACAATATGAACAAGTGATCAATTTGGCTGTGTCGAATCTTTTATACCCTCCAACACGTAAAAACCAAAAATGGCAGGGCGTCTTTTTTTTTGTGGGGGGGGGGGGGAGATCGGCGGAGTTCCCTCGCAATAAGTGTTTACTAATTCATTTATTATGCTTTTGTTTCATCAACTATAGCTTTGTGTCAATACTTTTGTCCGGCACTGTATGTACAAATGGGTCAGTCCCTGCAAACAATAAGGCGATATATCGCCAAAAAGATATTATGGCAATACGCAAATTTATCATTTCCATAAAAAATCAAAGTAGTATTTTTATTATATCGCCGTTTTTACATACGACCGATATTTTTGAGATAAACAAAAAATAAAATAATTTAGCACAACAAGAAATCTTTGAAAGAATATAAATTTAAACGAAAACCACAAATTTCGCGGATATATTTTTCAGGTGAATGCAAATGTTTTTAGTCTTGTTAACTTGACCTAAATATAAATGAAAAAAAGTATGTATATTATCAGCTTCAGGGATTTGATATACATACATACATAACTTTATCGCCGGATTATCATTTTAGTGCTATTCCGGCGATATATACAAATCTTTTATTTTTCGTTTAAATGACTATTTGGCGTATTGATATAATAACAAAAATTTTTAACATTAAATTTTCAAAGTGTATTAAGTCCATAAAAAATCATTATGTTTTGTCACTAACTACCCAGCAAAACTTGCATGACTTCCAGAACTAGTGCTGGAGTACTTCTTTTTTGCTCGACTAGTTCTCTATCTCGTTCTCAGAGTCATGATTTTTGTTTGAAATTGTCACCCTCAGAACTAGTTCTAGGGAAGTAGTCTAGGAACAAACACCCCTCCTATGGAACGGTTTCATCACTACTTCTAGAACCAGTTCTTTATCCCATTCTTTAACCCATGATTTTTCTTTGAAATTGTCACGACAGGAACTACTTTCAAAAAGCTATTGTGGCACTCTATCTCGTTCTCAGAGTCATGATTTTTGTTTGAAATTGTCACCATCAGAACTAGTTCTAGGAAAGTAGTCTAGGAACCCATGTATGGAACGGTTCTTTAAGTCATTCTAGAACCAATTCTTTATCCCATTCTTTAACCCATAATTTTTGTTTGAAATTGTCACCATCAGAACTAGTTCTAGGGAAGCAGTCTAGGAACATTTTGTACATTTTATAACGCAATATTAGCACTTTACTGAACAAAAATTAGTAGTATTTTTTGTTTTTTTAATCCTTAATGCAATTAGAAATTATCTAGAAGGAGAATAAGGGATTTTTGAAAAAAAAATATTGTAGGGACCAAAAAATATACGATCATACACTTAGTTGGATTACTCAAATTGCTTGCTATTTTTGCTACAATTGGAAAGTTTTGTTTACTTTTTGTAATAAAAAATTCCAGCTGTAGTAAATAAAGTAGTTTATTGCAGATTGTAGTAAGGTAATTGAATGGATATATAAAAACCTATTTGCACTAATGCCCCAATACTAAATACTACCAAACAAATTACCCAATACTTATAATATTTTTAGCCCCTCTGTACATATTTCAAAAGGTTTGACTTTTTCCAAATAGAAGATGCAACAGAGAAATGCGTAATCAAATATATATTTTTTTCTTTTTTAAAAAAAAATATAAGTTTTTGAAACAGCTTCTAAGATGTTATTTAAGAACCAGTATTTGTTTCATTGAAGTGGTGCAGAAGTCATGAACGACTACTTCCAAATCACTAGTTCCCAAACTACCCCAAAAAAGCTCTTTGGAATCAAAATATTACCCTTTTGGATCACTTCTAGAACTACACCTTTTCCAATTGAAATTCAGAAAAGATCAATTGTAATTCAGAAATCTCAATTTAAATTCAGAAAAGCACAATTGAAATTCAGAAATCGTAATTGAAATTCAGAAAAGCCCAATTGAAATTCAGAAATCACAATTGAAATTCAGAAAAGCCCAATTGAAATTCAGAAATCACAATTGAAATTCAGAAAAGCCCAATTGAAATTCAGAAATCACAATTGAAATTCAGAAAAGCACAATTGAAATTCAGAAAAGATCAATTGAAATTCAGAAAAGCCCAATTGAAATTCAGAAAAGCACAATTGAAATTCAGAAAAGCCCAATTGAAATTCAGAAAAGCACAATTGAAATTCAGAAAACCACAATTGAAATTCAGAAAAGCACAATTGAAATTCAGAAAAGCACAATTGAAATTCAGAAATCGTAATTGAAATTCAGAAAAGCCCAATTGAAATTCAGAAAAGCACAATTGAAATTCAGAAATGCCCAATTGAAATTCAGAAAAGCATAATTGAAATTTAGAAATCGTAATTGAAATTCAGAAATCGTAATTGAAATTCAGAAAAGCCCAATTGAAATTCAGAAAATCACAATTGAAATTCAGAAAATCACAATTGAAATTCAGAAAAGCCCAATTGAAATTCAGAAAAGCACAATTGAAATTCAGAAAAGCACAATTGAAATTCAGAAAATCACAATTGAAATTCAGAAAATCACAATTGAAATTCAGAAAAGCACAATTGAAATTCAGAAAATTACAATTGAAATTCAGAATAGCCCAAATGAAATTCAGAAAATCACAATTGAAATTCAGAAAAGCCCAATTGAAATTCAGAAAATCACAATTGAAATTCAGAAAAGCCCAATTGAAATTCAGAAATCGTAATTGAAATTCAGAAAAGCCCAATTGAAATTCAGAAAAGCACAATTGAAATTCAGAAAAGCACAATTGAAATTCAGAAAAGCCCAATTGAAATTCAGAAAAGACCAATTGAAATTCAGAAATCGTAATTGAAATTCAGAAAAGCCCAATTGAAATTCAGAAAATCACAATTGAAATTCAGAAAATCACAATTGAAATTCAGAAAAGCCCAATTGAAATTCAGAAAAGCACAATTGAAATTCAGAAAAGCACAATTGAAATTCAGAAAATCACAATTGAAATTCAGAAAATCACAATTGAAATTCAGAAAAGCCCAATTGAAATTCAGAAAAACACAATTGAAATTCAGAAAAGATCAATTGAAATTCAGAATATCACAATTGAAATTCAGAAAAGCCCAATTGAAATTCAGAAATCACAATTGAAATTCAGAAATCACAATTGAAATTCAGAAAATGTAAACAAACCAATTATTAGTCACCACTACAAACATAGACACATTATGCAAATGCAGTACAGAAATGTGTATATGAGAGTATCTAACTTTATTCTCTTGCTACGTTTTGTAGAGAGCAGACAGACAATACACTCATAAAATGCTTAAGGTAACATTAAGTGAAACTGACTTTTTATTATTTTTCTTTAAAACTAATTTTTCATTAATGCATTTGTCAAGGTAGAGTAAATATTTTTGTTCACTATATTAATTAATTTACAAAAAATAATAAAAATTCAGTTAAACTAAATTTTACCTACAACATTCTATGAGTGTATTATTGTCTGTCTGCTCTCTACAATACGTACACTCAACCAAAAATCATTGTATTCCCAAAGAAAATCATTGTAAATTCAACAGAAATCATTGTTGATTTTGACCCTACAAATATTTATGTTGATTTCAATAAAAATTGTTGTCAGTTTTTGTAAAAGTTGATCAACTCGTTTTTTTGTAAATCAACTCGTATTTTTTGTAAACTCAACTCATATTTTTGTTGATATAAGAAATATTATTAATAAAAAAAGCTTGTTGTTATTTGTTAATATTCTTTTATTAAGTAAAAATCACAATATTTTTTAGAATTATCACCGGCTTTTTAAGCTGCAATATTTCAACACAAGATTTTCACACACTTCTTTTATTTATGTTTTGCACTCGTAAGCCATTCTCCGGTTTTCTAATGACACCAAATCAAAAGCCTTAAAAAAAACAAACAAAAATATAATATAGTATGAATACATAAAGTAACCAATGTATTTTATTACTTACCAAATATTTACAGATCAGAATCTGATCATCAGATCCTATTTTAATTTATTTTTATAATATTAAATATTTTTATAAGAAACAAACACATAAAATAATTTTATAAGAGACAAACAAATTTCACATTGCAATGCATTGCTACCAACTTGATAATACAAAAATGAACGAGCAGGGTTGTTTTTTCTTTTTTGGTTTTATCTATTGAATTCTGTATAAGCGATGTAAAGAGTTGATTCAACTTTACTGATTATTCAACGATATCAACATTAATTTTTGTTGAATACGGCAATATTTTGTAAAACTTGATCTACAATGGGTTTACTAATTTTTCTACTAAGATATTTCTATGAGTGTAGCAAGAGAATAAAGTTAAATACTTTCATAGTTGTTTTGTTTACATTTTCTGAATTTCAATTGTGATTTCTGAATTTTAATTGTGATTTCTGAATTTCAATTGGTCTTTTCTGAATTTCAATTATGATTTCTGAATTTCAATTGGTCTTTTCTGAATTTCAATTGTGATTTTCTGAATTTCAATTGGGCTTTTCTGAATTTCAATTGTGATTTTCTGAATTTCAATTGTGATTTTCTGAATTTCAATTGTGCTTTTCTGAATTTCAATTGTGCTTTTCTGAACTTCAATTGGGCTTTTCTGAATTTCAATTGTGATTTTCTGAATTTCAATTGTGATTTTCTGAATTTCAATTGGGCTTTTCTGAATTTCAATTACGATTTCTGAATTTCAATTGGTCTTTTCTGAATTTCAATAAGGCTTTTCTGAATTTCAATTGTGCTTTTCTGAATTTCAATTGTGCTTTTCTGAATTTCAATTGGGCTTTTCTGAATTTCAATTACGATTTCTGAATTTCAATTGGGCTTTTCTGAATTTCAATTGTGATTTTCTGAATTTCAATTGGGCTTTTCTGAATTTCAATTGTGATTTTCTGAATTTCAATTGGGCTATTCTGAATTTCAATTGTGATTTTCTGAATTTCAATTGTGCTTTTCTGAATTTCAATTGTGATTTTCTGAATTTCAATTGTGATTTTCTGAATTTCAATTGTGCTTTTCTGAATTTCAATTGTGCTTTTCTGAATTTCAATTGGGGTTTTCTGAATTTCAATTGTGATTTTCTGAATTTCAATTGGGCTTTTCTGAATTTCAATTGTGCTTTTCTGAATTTCAATTGGGCTTTTCTGAATTTCAATTGATCTTTTCTGAATTTCAATTGTGCTTTTCTGAATTTCAATTGGGCTTTTCTGAATTTCAATTATGATTTCTGAATTTCAATTGGGCTATTCTGAATTTCAATTGGGATTTCTGAATTTCAATTGTGATTTCTGAATTACAATTGATCTTTTCTGAATTTCAATTGGAAAAGGTGTAGTTGTGACATCACTAAGTAGTTCCAGGATGCTCTTTGAGAACCTATCATGACAAGCTTTGAAGTACTTCTAGAACTAGTTATTTTTGAATGACTCCGAAAAGTTTTGCTGGGTATTGTCAATTTGCTAAATATAAATACTCTTATCAAGATTCCGACAAGATCTAAAAACGTGTCGAGTATCAATTTAAAACCACTTTATAAATAATTTCCTGAAAATTGTTACTTTGACAATATCGTAATCATTAGTAAAGAAATGTGACCTCGAGCTAGAGTAATCTTTCTCAATAGGTCGAATAATAAATAATGTTTATTAATTTAAAAATTAAAACAGAATTTTAACAAAAATATATCAATCAAATAAAAATTATGTACTTACAATCTGGGGAAAAATCTGCTTGTCAAAACTAAAAAAAAATTTTCAACATTGGCCGCTGTTCCAAAAAAAGTAATTCACATAAAAAATGTGAAAGTGAAAATTTCCGAATTTTTTTGGTGTTCTAGATTTCACATCCGAATTTTTTGTTTTCGTTTTAATTAAAGTTTGTTGAAAGTAAAACGAATGCACTTTTTTCTTATAATTTTTTAAATTTTAGTTATTTAATTTAAACTTCGAATGAAAACGTGATCAACAAAACACTAACCACTAAATGTGATTCGGAAATTTTCATGTGAATTAAAAAGTTGTGAAAGACAGAATAGAGGCCGTTGTTTAGAGTAAGCCCCCAACTACCCTCAATTTTCGGAGTGCGTTTTGCAATTTAAAAACTTGTCCAATAGAAATTAATTTTTTTGCCGTTAATAAGCGTATAAAACTTACTAACATTCAAATTCCATGGATTTTTTTTAACTTGTCAACTTTGACCAATTTATCCGATTTGGCTCAAATTTGTTGCTTATCAGTTTAAAACCATGTGACACAATATTCCGCCCGGAAGATATTCATTAAAAAAAAAATCCCCCATACATTTCCCTAATTTTTGAAGTGTTAATTTTCTGGCTCTTTGAGTTTTCTTCCATATCTCCTAAAAACATTTCCGATTTCACGAAGAAAATTTCATATTTTATACCCCTAAAATTAAAAAAACTTACACTGTGTAACGTTCGGTTGTACCTTGTGGATTTCATAAACAGTCTGTTTGTTCCATTTTTAAACAAGTTCTTTTAAACATTATATGAGTCGCGTATTGTACGTCGTTTATGTTTAATTATAATCTCAAACAATCAAAATGATTAGAAAATCTGTAAATAACACGTCATTTTAGAAAATTTATTTTACTACAAGTTAAAAAAATTAAATAAAGATAAAGATTTATGTGATTGTGAAAAAAAAAACAATGATAAGGGCTCTATTTTAAAATAAAGATAAAATTTAAAGATTTGATTTTTTCACATTTGGTTGAATAATTTTGTATTTATTTTGTTCTGTTTCTAATTCAATTTAAATATATTTTTATACACAACATGTAATGAAAGCTATCATTATTTTAAATTACAAATATTATGTCTTAAATTCTTTTAATATGTATTTAAGTTATTAAAAGTAATAAAATAATGATATGCCTTAAATGTAAATTATCTTATTTGGATAAATAAAAAAACAAATTAGAAATTAATTTATAATTTATAAAAAAACAAAAAGGAAATAAAGATTTTTTCTAAATTTAAAAAAAAGACTACAACAACACAGTAGAAAACAAGAAAATTAAGTTTAATTTGTTGTTTCTTATGTATATATTTTTAAAATGAACTATCCCAATAAGCACATTTAAAATTCAAGTGCAAATCAAGTATAAATCAAGTGTAAATCAAGCTCTAAATTCCAGCCCCTGCTTGATTTATACTTGAATTACACTTGAATTCAATAGCATACTCCAGCAAAACGGACACTGGAATTCAAGCCCTGTTTTTACAGCCTTTTCCCTGGTTTTCAAGCGTAAAAACAGCGCTTGAATTCAAGTATCCGTTTTGCTGGAGAATGCTATTGAATTCAAGTGTAATTCAAGTATAATTCAAGCATAGACTGGAAATAAGGGCTTGATTTACACTTGATTTATACTTGATTTGCACTTGAATTTTAAATGTGCTTATTGGGATATTTTAATAAAAGATTTTTAAAAAAAAATCTCTAGACCTACTATATAAAAATTTTAATATACATTTACTACACCATTTCTATATGTTATTCAATAATATGTATTTTTCAAGTTTGAAATTCAAGAACATTTTAGGGGAATATCAAAAAACATTTGCAATTTAAACAACTGAGAGTGTTAAATTCGGCTGTGTTGAATCTATTATACCCTCCAAAGTAAAATATAAATTTTGCCCTAAAAACATAAATGTTGATAAATTGATACTTCTGCACTTAATACAATTTTTTTTATTAATTAAATTGGTTTTTTATATCCACGTCCACAAAAGAGGTGGCCCAAAAGAAATGACAGCATCTTCTGACATAAGAATGTGTCATTTGTTTAACAAAAGTTAAAAAAAAAACTTGAAAAAAGTGTATTTTTCAGAGGCTCATTAAGTTCTTCTAGGAGAAACTTTTTCCCCCTGGTGCAGTCTTAAGTATATATTTCCGAACGCAAGACATATTCAAAAAAAAAACTTTGTGAGTCTAGCTCTTAACGATTAGACTATCGTGTCCTCCACAGACGGACGGAAATTTATAGAATGTCTTAGAATCAATCTTTTTTTTTTTTTTTTTTTTTTGATACTATGTAACTTTATTGCAATCTGTCTTTTTACAAGATAGTAAGACATTCAGCAATACATTAGATTATGAACTACTTAAAACTAAATAATATTTGTGATGGTATGTCGCCATTGCGCCATCCATCTAACTGTAAGTCCTAGTTTACTAGGTCTATTGGGGCTCTCCTCTTCAGTCTTGAAAAAGTTGATGATTGACCCATCAGGTTTGAAGCAAGCTGATTCGGATGGTCTGTTATACGAGACATGTATCGATTGGCATTTGTGCGTATTTCATCCTTTACTAAAGGAATTTTAAGTTCTTTATGCAATTGAGAAATCGGAAAATATAGTGGTGCATTTACGATTTGTTTTAATATTTTTGACTGAAATCTTTGCAATATTTCAAGGTTTGAGTTTGCAGCAGTACCCCATAACTGTATTCCATAGGTCCATATTGGCTTCAAAATACACTTATATATAGTGAGTTTGTTTTCAAGAGAAAGTTTGGATCTACTATTGAGCATCCAATTTAATGACCTTAGTTTAATTCCAAGAGCTACTCTTTTTGTAAATATATGTTTTCTCCATGTAAGTTTGTCATCTAAATAAATACCAAGATACTTTGCATCCCTACATTGGGGAATTATGCTATTGTTTATATAAACTGGTGGACAAGTGTTTCTTCGCAGAGTAAACGTTACATGGACAGATTTACTGTCGTTTGATTTAATGCGCCATTTCTGTAACCATTGGTTAATATTATCGAGTCCTGTTTGTAATTTTCGTGTGGCTTGAATTGGATTGGAATCGGAAGCAATTACGGCTGTATCGTCTGCAAATGTGCCGAGTAGTGTTCCTTCAGTAGTGGGTAAATCAGAAGTGTATAATAGATATAGCAAGGGTCCCAATATGCTACCCTGTGGAACACCTGCATTTAACCTGTATAAGGAGGATATTTCATTACCTTGTTTAACAAAATAATGACGATTGTCAAGGTATGATTTCAAAAATAGGAAAAAGTTTGTGGGTATTGTTTCTCTTAATTTACAAAGTAAGCCCTTATGCCATACTCTGTCAAAGGCTTGGGAAATATCTAGAAATACTGCATTACAGTATTCCTTTCTCTCAAATGCAGTATGTATATGCTCAACTAGCCTATGGACCTGTTCAATAGTGCTATGTTGTTTTCGGAAACCAAATTGGTGATCTGGGATGAGTTGTTTGGATTCGACAACTGGATTAAGCCTATTTTGGAATAGTATTTCCATTATTTTGGACGGAATAGGTAATAGACTAATGGGCCTATAGGAATTCGGATCGTATGGGGGTTTTCCAGGCTTTGGAATCATTTTGATTTGTGAGACTTTCCATTGAGGAGGAACAAATGATTTAATCAGGATTGCATTATAAATATACGTAATAAACTGCAAACCCTCTTCTGGAAGCTCTTTGAGTATCTTTGCTGTGATTAAATCGTAACCAGGCGATTTTTTATCTTTTTGTTTCCCAATTGCACTTTTCACTTCATTAATGGAAAATTTTTTTATTGGCAAGTCAAGTTGATATGGTTGATTCAGAATCATATCAACAGAGTTTAAGAATTCTGGCGGGCCATCATAATTATTTGGAACGAATACGTCTTTTAAATGGATTGCAAATGTTTCAGCTCTATCTAAATCACTTTTTGCCCATGTTCGATCGAGCTTACGAATTGGTGGTATATGTTTAATGGAATTATTTATATCTTTTGTGGCCTTCCATAAGGAATAATCGGATGCCTTTGTGGAATCTAAGTTTAACAAAAACGTATTTAACTTTTGATTTCTATCTGAACTTAAGATCGATTTGAGTTCTTTGGTAGCCTTGTTTAGAGCAGCCTTATCAAATGGATGTCTTGTTTGTTGCCATGTCTTCCTTAATTTTCGTTTTTCTGCTAACTTTTCTCTTATATTAAATGGGAGAAATTTGTCAGAACCTTTGTCTTTTGGAACCGGAGTAGAGTTCCAGGCTGCCTGTTGTATGCTTTTGTTAAAATGTTCTACGGCCATTGTTATGTCTTCATCTGTTTTTAATGGTATGTGTTTGTCTAGGGAAGTTGAAACCATGTATTTAAATTGAGTCCAATCTGTGTGCTTGTTATGAAGAACACATGATGGCGGGTTTCTTACGATATTCCTGCTTAGTGTTAACTTCACAGGAGAGTGATCTGATGAGAGATCCCAACAGGGCTCACATTTTATACTCTCTGTTTTAATACCCCTTACCACACAAAAATCTATTAAGTCAGGTATTTTATCAGGATCTGTGGGCCAGTATGTTGGCTGCCCACTGGAAAATGTTTTAAGATTCATACTGTCTATTGCAGATTTTAATTGTCGGCCTTTAGTATTAGACAATCTGGATCCCCACAGGGTATGTTTGGCGTTGTAATCTCCCGCAGCAATGAATGTGTGGCCGAGGGTTTTGAAAAATGAGGAATAATTTTCTTTAGTAATTTTGTGTTTCGGAGGACTATATATTGCAGATATCGTGATTGGATTGCACCAATCCTCAACTACTATATTTGTGGCTTGGATTTCCTCTTTGTAAAACGGATTACTGACAAAGTGTTTAATGTTATTTCTTATCAAAATACCAGAGCCGCCGTGGGCAGTGCCATCGGGGTGCATTGTATGATAGAAATTGTAATAAGGAACATTGAAGTAACTTTTGGGGGTAAAATGAGTTTCCGATATTAATAATATATCGACTTTTTGAATTTTAAGAAATAACCTTAGTTCTAGGTTATGTTTTGACAGGCCATTTGCATTCCAAAAAAATATATTTATGGAATCGCCGATTTTGCTGTAAGTTGGGTAGTTAAATTGACCAACAACGTGGTCATTGCGGTCATTTGCTGCATCATTTCTCGCATAAAACTCATGAATTCTCTTAATTCACTAGAAAAGCTAGTATCATTTGGAATAGATGTTTCAGGAATGGGAGCATTTTGAGACTCCGATTTCGTATTTTGAGGTTGTGAACTGATTCCCCGATTTCTTAAGGCAGCTGCATATGACTGTCTTCCTGAGACGGACGGAATATTATCTTCATGGGAATGTCTATGATGTCCCACTGGTACGGAGGAGGAAGTACCAGAGACAGACGGAATATTATCATCATGGGAATGTCCATGATGACCCACTGGTACGGAGGAGGAAGTACCAGAGGGCTGTCTCCGTTGCCTTGTAGGCACGAAAGACGGAGCACCAGAGGAAAACTGATGTAAATTATTTTCTGATATTCTCGGATAAGTTTCAGGTTGAACAGTTCTTTGTGGATTTTTTACCAAAGCAGAACTTTTAGATTTATTCAAACTCTTATATATTTGACAGCCTTTGTAGTTTGCGGGGTGATTTCCGCCACATAATGCACATTTCACGTCATCGGATCTAGTTTTTCGGGGGCATAATGCAGATTGATGTTCTCCAGCACACTTAATACATGTCGGTCTTCTATGGCAACCAACTTTCGTATGTCCATAACGTTGACAGTTTGAACATTGTGGCATTTCCCGTTTGGATCTGGGAGGTTCAAAGGATACTCTGGAGTGTAAGAGTCCTTTAACGTTATAAATGTCCTTGTTATTAGATTTGGGCTTTAATTCTATAGCAAAGAGGGAAATTGGGGTTCTATTTTGTCTGTGTTTAATATTATAGATATTAACAACAGTATGGCCCAAGGAATTGAGTTCCTCTATTATGTCATCGGTGTTGACCGAGTAGTGCATGTTTCTGAGAAAAACTCTAAAATTTCGTTCGTCTTTTAGCTTGTACGTGTAAAATTCTGTATTTCTTTCTTTAAGCAGTTTAACTATTAACTATAGAATCAATCACTAATCAATAATATCCCTGCAAGAAAAAGGGTGTCGGTCGATCCGAAATCAGCTAAAATGCCTTGAATTGCTTATCCGTGATAGCTGAAAAATGTACTTATTACTAAACTGTCTCAAAAATATTTATCCTGGACCGGAGACAATAGGACATATCATAATTTTCTAAGTCCTAAAAAAAAAATTAAAAAAGTCCTGAAAAAATTTAGTTTTCCAAGTCCTAAAAAAAATTAAAATTTTCAAATTCCCAATACAATTTTTTTTTTGCAGTAAAGAATTTTATTAAAACTTATTTTAGGAAAAAATTTTTTTTTCAAATTTTCTAAGTCCCCAAAAAAAAATGGGACATGATGGCCCTATTGAAAAGACACCGGTTGTTTTAATAGGGACAGATCCAAGTACATGTCACAAGGTATGTATCTGGGGTTGAGACATTTCCTTATTTTTTGTAAGAACAGGTGTTTTGTTATGAAGGAGGGTATAAATTCGGCAAGTCCGAATTTAATTTTTTAATTTGTTACAATTGACTATTTCTGAAATACAATTAAAATCTAATACAGAATTGTTTAGTTTTGAAATACATACTTGTTTGTATAATTTGTTTTATTAAAAATTAAAATTTTTCGCTTTAACAAACATCGAAAAATGGTGTCGAAAAGGAAATGCTGCTTAAATTTAATCCTGTTTTTTATCAGTTGCCGTTTTAGGTTTAGCAGCCGCTGTAGCTTTAGCATTACTCTCCTCTTTGGGTGTATCCTTAAGAGCTGGCGTTGTTCCTTCCAATTTCTTTTGGGCAGCTTGTTCAGCCATTTCTCCAGAGAAACCAAACTCATTAACACGTTTAAGATCAACGCGATATTGCCAACGTTGATAGAGGAAGATAAAGAATACAATATCATCACGGAAGCAACCAATTCTATACATGGTGGGCATTTTAATAACAAATGCAAAGATATCATCAATAAAAGTATTTAAAAATTTATATGTCATCATGCGCCATGGCATGTGAGCTACTGATTTCAATTTATAGTTAATAAACAATTGTGGTGTCATCATGATGAAACCAAATGTCAATAAGTAACCATACAACATATTCAATAAAAAGGAATACCAGCCTTTATGTTCATTATACACCATTGAGTACACGAAATAACCCACAAGGAGAGGGAAACAAATCCATCCCAAATACTTAAATGCCAAATTGTCATATGCCTTAGTTTCACTTTCCGAATATGAACCTTTATCTTTAAAGGAAATTCTTGGTAAAATACCAAATATTTTTTCATTTGTATTATAGTTAACATCAACTACTTTATGAATTTTCCAAACTTCAATGCCTAAACCAATAAAGCAGGATACACGAATCATAAAATTGGTTTCATTATCCAATACATATAGCAATACAATAAGCGACTGGAATACACCAAAGAATACTGAACGTACGGAAAGACCTTCTAGAGATTGACGATTATTCCAAAATTGTATGTCATTCTTAAATGCCAATAATTCAAAGATGGAGTGGAGTATAGAAATGGCAACGGTTAAGCCTAATAGATAAATGTTTGTTTCTATCATAGTTTCTTTAAGAGAATCTTGATCTTCATCATTTTCCTGCAAAGAAAAGAAGGGAGAAAAAATTTAAGAAATAAACAAAAAAAAAACAAGTAGAAAAGTTTAATTCGGCCTTGCCAAATGTATAGATACCGTCCACAATGTAAAAAATATTATTGTAATAATCTTAAAATAAAATTATTTTAAAGAAATTAATAAAAAAAAAATAATTTTGAGAAAAAAAATTTCGCGGAAAAAAATGTTGGTGAAAAAAAAATTATACAAAAACAAGTAAAAAAGTTAAATTCGGCCTTGCCGAATGTAGTGATACCCTCCACAATTTCAAAAAGATTATTGCAAAAAACTTTATTTAAAAGGAAATTACTTTTGAAAAATTTCCGCGAAAAAAAATTTTGGTAAAAAAAAAATCCGCGATTTTTTCTTTTTTTGTCAAAAAATATGTTCGTACTTGTTTAAATACCATTTGGTGTTCAATTATGTTCACATATGTCAACCAGAAGCCGAATTAAAGCATTTTGTATTTTTAGGTTATGTTGAATGTACTGAAATTTTTGAGGTGTGCTTACATTTTCGTTCATAACTTTTGAACCGCTGAACCGATATCGCTCAAATGCAATACCAAACTTCTCGGGAGAACTTCCAATAAATATGTTAAGTTTCAGTCATCTCTGTGCAATATTTTGTCCGCGACAGCATTTTCCACAGACAGACAGACGGACAGACGGAGATCGCTAGAATGTCTTAAAATCGATCGGGCATCATGAATATATATACTTTATGGGGTCCTAGATCGATATTTCGATGAGTTACAAACGGAATGACAAACTTATATATACCCTCTATCACTAAGTGGAGGGTATAAAAAAAAACTTGTGAGAAAAAATGTTTGTATGTGTTTAAATACCATCAGCCGAGTTATAGCATTTCGTATTTTTACAAAAAAATTTTTAGGTCATAACATAGAACCGATAAACTGAAATCGCTCAAGTGCAACAAGTAAATATGATAAGTGTCAGTCATATCTGTATAGTATTTTGTTCGTGATGGGCATTTTAACAGACAGACATACATCGCTAGTATGTCTTCCTCGAAGCACATTTACTAGTGTTTCCAATTATTCGACCCTGCCGGTTAACCGGTTAGGGCATTATTCGAAAATTGACGAAAATTGGTTAATCGGTTATTCGGGTCGATTAATCGGAAAAAGTGGCGATTAATCGATTAATCGTCAAAAACAATGAAAAATTCATTTTAAACGATTTTTTAAAAGAAATGTAATAAAAAATAAAAGTATTTTAACTAAAATTTCATTTTCAGTTTTTATACACACAAACACAAAATGAGAATGAGTTTCAATCTCTAAAATGAATATATCAGTTACTATTTTAATTGATTTTGTACCTATCACTAAAGTACTAGTATTAATTACTAAGATTTGTAAAAGTTTAATATCGCAAAAGTGCATGTATTCTCAATTGACGAAAATTTTCGAAATCTATTAAAAAATTTAATCATATCAATTAAAAAAATTATTAAAAACAAAATCGTACTTTTAAAAATTTTTAATAAAAATTTTTTTCTTTAAAATCTTTTGTGTGCAGTTTTAAGAGGGGAAACCCAAAACGCAACTAATTGAAATTAAGATATAACAAAAATTTCTAAATTTTATTTGGAACTTTCCAAATTTCAATCGGGATTACTGAGTTTCAATTGGCCATTTCCGTTTTTCAATTGGGATTTCAAAATTTCAATTTACTTATAATTATAATTTTTAAATTTAAATTTTGATTTTCTAAACTATGAATATCAATTCAGATTTGTGAATTTCAGTTGGCTTTTCTAAATTTCAATTGGTATTTCTTAATTTCAATTGGGATTTTTGAATTTTAATTGTGCTTTTCAGAATTTTAATTGGTGTCTTCTAAATATTAATTTTGATTTATATAATTTGATTTCACTTTTCTAAATTTCAATTGGGATTTCAATTGAGATTTCTGAACTTTATTAGCTCTTCAGAAACTGAATTATCTTTTCTGAATTTCATTTAGAATTTTTAAATTTCAATTTTGCTTTTCTAAATTTCAATTCAGATTTCTTAATTTCAGTAGGCTTCTGTAAATTTCAATTTTGTGAAATTGGGAGTTTCTGAATATCAATTAGGATTTCTAAATTTCAACAAGCTTTTCTGAATTTGGATTGCGCTTTCGTAAATTTAAATTAGCTTTTCTGAATTTCAATTGGGATTTTCTGAATTTTAATTGGGATTTTCAATATGGCGTTTGAAAAATTTAATTAGGATTTCTGAGTTTTAAATGATGTCTTCTAAATGCTTTTCTAAACGGTTAATTGCTGCTTTCTGAATATTTTTTTGTGGAGTTTTGACTTTTTTCGGAAGTGTTTGTAAAAAAGAGGAAGTGTTTCAAACATATTGTAGTAGAATATAGAGATAATAATATTACCCGGTTAATGGAACCATTTTAACCGATTAATCGGGTCGAATAATTATTTGCGTTTTAAATTATTTGTTCCGACATTAACCGAAATAGAGGCGATTAATCGAGGAATCGGTTAATCGATTAACCGAATTGGAAACACTATTATTTACTCAGTCTGGACGCTATCAAGCTTAAATTAAAGCTTTAAAATTATCTACGTTTAGTATTGTTAACTTCGAGCGTGTTCAGCAGAGAAACCTGCTACTCAACAGTTGAGATGTAGCATGTTTTGATTAGTTGACTCTGCTGAACGCATTTTTTTATGAATGTTTCAAAACATTTTAATAAATGATTCTGTTTTTTATATTTTCATTTATTTTTTCTGTGGAAAATACTTTTTTATTATTTTATTGTTTATTTCCTTGAATAATGTCAAAAAAAAATAATAATTTCAATAAAACAGCTTATTTATCAGTTTGTGATCGAATGTAGGTAGCGTAATTTTTTAACGCTACCAGTGATGAGAAGTGCTCACTCAACATGTTGACTGAAATGTCAAAAATTAAACCGTTCAGCAGAATGTTGAGGAGCAGCTGAGTAGCAGCTTTCTCTGCTGAACGTACCCTTTGTCTTTAACAAATTGCATCTACTATAGAAAAGTTTTTATTGTATTGTCACCCACTGTATATTAGGGTTATGACTTTTTGCATTTTTTGAAAATATCTAGGTAAAATCGTGTAGGGCATTAAAAAAATATTAAGAATTGGGTTTTTAGTTTTTCGCGATCATTAAAAAAGTTCACGCACCAAAAACGCATTTAAATATTTACAAATAATTAACAAAAAAAGAAAAATTGTTTGTGCCTCAAGATCTGACCATCATTTCTATATAATTAATTAATTAAAAATGAAAAAAAGATGTTATTAAAAAAATAATGAGAAAAAAATCATTAAAGGCATTTTAGAAATCGCTTTCGGTGCGTGAGGGTTTTTTTACCAATTTAAATTGATTTTTTTTTATCAATAATACAATATCTCCCTTGGGAGAATGACGTCCAAAAAAAGTTATAACCCTACTGGATATACTTTATGGGGTCCTAAAACGATATTTTGTACCCTCCAACTGTAGTTGAAGGGTATAAAAATGTCTGAAGAAAAAAAAGTTAAGTTTCTAAGGGCTGGTAACTTATCAAAAGCTAATCAATGATTAATACTAATCATTGATCATATTCATATAAATTTGACGTTTGCAAACACTGATTAGCCTTAATCATTGATTATATTGTGATGAGTTACCAGCCCTAAGATTTTTTTTTAAATTTTGAAAGTCCCAGGCACAAGATTTTTTTTTTGCTTTTTCGAATAAAAAATCATTAAAAATGAAGGGCTTACTGCAAGAACTTGATAAGCAACATTTCATTTTTTAATGTTTTTCGCCTTCTGCTGATGTTCCATTAACAGATTTTGGGCAGAGAAGTCTTGCTTTAACCCTTCGCACAAGTATATTGAGAATACAGTTCTGCAAAAGTTATATTTTCTACATTATTTTACAAGTTTTAAGGCAAAAACCACCATAAAATTAAATGATATTAGAAAAAAAATTGATAGACCGGTACGAGTTGTGTTCCTGTGGGACAGATCTAGTGACTTTTTACAAGTGAAGTATCACGGCATGAGACAATTTCTCACAAACAACGGCGTATGAATGAATGAATGTTTCAGGGGCATCCCTTTTCGTGAGATATAATTTTTTCAATACATGAAAAATATATATCTTTGCAGTTTAATTTTTCCAATACATAAAAAATATATATTTTTTTAGTTGTTGGGTCACTAGTCATGGAAATTTTTAAATAATATAAAAAACGTATATGTGTATTTCTCTACTTACATCACCACCTCCCGATGCCATCAATTCTCCCAACATGTTACCGGCAAATTTATTTTTCATTTGTTGAGCAGCATATAATTGCCATTTAAACATACCAATTGGATGAAAAGTCAAATGTAATGGTAATTCCGGGGTAGTCTCATTTATAGGATAATAATCACGTTGTAAATTCCAATAATCGTTTACAAAAACAATGGGTAAATATGTTTTACCACCATCAGTAAATTTTACAAATTCATCTAAGGGTGGTGGAACTGTACCCTGAGCCCAATTTGTTTGATCCACTACTAAATTAATTGTTAAATTAGTATGCCAGTGTGATACTATAGTATCTTTTAAATTTGCCTGAGCCAGTTCAAATGCTAATTTTTCTTGTTCGCTGGCTAAAAGATTGTAGTTACGATTAACACGTATTTTTCTAAATTTATTCAATTGTTTCTGTTGATAGCCCATTAAACCGTTTTTAGCAAAATTTGGTGCTTTTGGATCTGGTGATTCTCCAGACTTGGTAACAAACGCATGTAAATATACCGAACCATTATTCATAAGTTGAGGTGATGCTTTAACAGTTACTTGATGATAATATAGGCCATCACGCGTTGGCCCTGATATCCAATCACCATAAGTGAGATCTTCTTGTAGCCAGAGTAAATTTGATGTTTGTTGAAAGTTTACATCATCTGGGTTTTCCGATAACCACACATGCAAATCGAAAAGTGTACCATTTTCAAAATAATTCCATGCATGTATTTTCGGTCCTGCGGCAACTGCTGATTTTTCATTTGTATTTGTTGCAGGAGTACCTTTTCTAAAAAATGACGAGACAAAGTATATGATCAAAGCTCGGAGTATTAAAGATTTAGTCATAGCAAAAAATGATTCCAATTTAGATGCTGGTGGAACTTGTGGTTGTCCATCTTGTTGGCCGTCAACAGCCGCATCACCATTTTGTTGAGCAACCTAAAAAAAAACAAACAAAAAATAGTTAATTTCATGTTATTATGAAACACCTACATACAATATATCATTAAATTGAGTCCATAGTTAAAACATGGATTAACACTCAAGGGGCGGTCTAAAAAAAAGAAATTTTTAAGCCTCCTGGGTCCAATTCCAGGACTTTGAACTTTTTGTATAAAAATGATTCATTTGATAAAAGTCTTCTTCTCTGAAATTTAATATTTCACTTGTTTAACAAAAATTCCAAATAAAACGTACACATTAAAACAAGTAAGAAAATAGTCGGCTGAAACCGACCATATACCCCACACCAGTGTTTTTCGGAAAATGGGTCCCAAGTCCATGCGTGGGCCGATTTGATCTATCTTTTGTTTGTTCTTTAACTAGTGTTGAAAACACAAACAAAACAAATTTAATTGGAATGGTTTTTTTTTGTTACTAATCGACTGAATGTCGTGAGAAATTCTTATTGTTATCAGATTTAATTAGGTTACCAAAGTACACGTCATACATGGGTCCTGTCATTACTTTTGTATGCCAGTGCCTGTTATTTCATTAGCATTTTACATGAAAAAAACTAATGCTTCAATGCTCAGGTCCCAAGTATGGTACACGTTTAACATCTATAAGCAACGTTTTTTTTTTAATATTTCTTATTTTAATGAATTAAGAGGGATTTATGTGAATATCGGGATGGTGGTTTATATGGGGACTTCTAGTAGAACTGGTCAGATTTCATTAAATTTGGGATGATGATTTGTGAATACAAAATACGTTTAACTGTCAAATCTGGAAAGTACACGTATAAAAATACGGTTGTTCAAGTTAATTGAGCTTTATTTAAAAGGACGGCAGCTATGTCTAAGCTAGCACCGATTTTTTCGTCCTTGGATCAAAAGAAGCTATATTTCAATATTTCGGGAAGTTGCAAACATTAGCACAAACTCATTGTAGCATGTACCACAGAGTGGTTTTTAAACCAACTTTTGAAAAATGCAATTTTTTATTATAATTATATACAGTTCTTGAAGGGGAAACTTTTTCCCCCTGGTCCGATTTTGCAAATTTATGAACTTAACATGCCCATTTATGAACTTAACCTGCCTACGACCATAAGACATATTCGTGCCAAACTTCAGGCTAGCTCTTATATTTTGGACTGCATCATCTTATCTGGTGGTTAAGCGCGTATTTCGATTCGAAACGGAAACGCTTTCGAATAGAATTTTCATTTCGCAAGTAATAAAAAAAAAAAAAAATATTTTTTTAGTGACAATTTCTTTAGACCCTTTAGGTCTTCAAATTATGTAAAAATATAAAAAAATATAATTTTTCGTAGAAGAATTTATTGTTACGACAGGTTAAAAATTTCCGAATTCGTTTCGTTTTCACGGAAAGCATGGGGGTATACTTACTTTGTCATACCTTGTGTAACGCATCGAAATATCATATATATTTTGAAACCGATGTCTTCCGATCGGGATGAAATTTGCACCAAGGTTAGTCCTATTGGATAGTAGTTCAGACACAATTTTTCAACGAGATCGGTCAAGAACTCTCTGAGTTAGAGGGGGTCAAAATTTGACATTTTGGCCAAAGAGGTGTTGATTCTCATCCATGTAACTTCTTACCTATTGTTTTTAGCAAAATGTGTCCCAAAGAGTTTAGATAGCTATTTCTTCATTCTTTCGAAAAAAAATATAAAAAAAATTTTTGATTTTTTTTTCTTAAAAATCCAAAACTTTTTTGACTTTTTCCTCAAATTGGGCCCTTTTTTTTTTTTTTTTTATTCAAAACAAAGCTTAGGCGATTTCCTTTAAGAGCTGTGGGGTCGCTTAGTGGGATGCGAGTGGGATATCTATGAAATTTTTTTTTTTTTACCTTTGGAACACAAAAAACGGTTCTTCAATTTGCACTATTAGGCGTGGGATAGCTAACCAGTTTTCGATTTCGATCCGCGATACCCTCTAATTTTTTTAGGTTCGAAAAAGAAAGCACGAGCCAAAAATTGGGGGCGGTGGGGAGGGGCCACATGGCCCCTCATTGGGTTCAAAGTTGGGCGTAAAGAGGTAAAAATCCTCAAAAAGCCCCAAAACTCACCTAGAAACGCCCCTGGAGGGGTGCAATGTGAGACCGACCTCCAATAATTTTCTGCCCCCAACATTTTTTTTGAACATACCTTACCCCTATTTCCACTTCCTAAGGGGGCTCCAATACAAACCATTTTTAAAAAATTTGATCCTACCATTCTAACTTACCCTAAAGTGCACCTAGCGGGGCCAAATGTATGACCGACCTCCATTATTTTATTATTTCCAACATTTTTTGCAAACATACCTACAATGTATCTTTAACCCTTAAGGTGGTCCCCATACATTTCTTTTATTTTTTATAAATTTGTTTTATTAAACCAGCTCCTACCGCCCCTACCGTGCCTCCTAGAGAGGCAAAAATTACGACCAACCCCCATAATTTTTTAGTTACCAACATTTTGTCCGAACATCATAATACCCTATCTCCACTCCCTAAGGGTCTCCCATACATTATAAAAACATGTATTTTTAAAAACTAATAAAAAAATAAAAAAAAAATGTATGGGGACCCCCTTAAGAGTTGAAAAAGGGTAGGTATATTCTGAGAAAATGTTGGAGTTGAAAAAATATTGGGGGTCGGTCATACATTTTACTTCTCTAGGGGCACCCTATGGACAGTTAGAGCGGTAGGAGCAAATTTTATAAAAATGTCATTTTGTATGGGAGCCCCCTTAGGAAGTGGAAATAGGGGTAAGGTATGTTCAAGAAAAATGTTGGGGGCAGAAAATTATTGGAGGTCGGTCTCATATTGCACCCCTCCAGGGGCGTTTCTAGGGGAGTTTTGGGGCTTTTTGAGGATTTTTATCTCTTTATGCCCAACTTTGACCCCAATGAGGGGCCATATGGCCCCTCCCCAACGCCCCCATTTTTTGGCTCTTGCTTTCTTTTTCGAACCTAAAAAAATTAGAGGGTATCGCGGACCGAAATCGAAAACTGGTTAGCTATCCCACGCCAATGGTGCAAATTGAAGAACGGTTTCTTGTGTTCCAAAGTTAAAAAAATTTTTTTTTCATAGATATCCCACTCGCATCCCACTAAGCGACCCCACAGCTCTTAAAGGAAATTACCTAAGCTTTCTTTTGAATCAAAAAAGGAAAAAGTCAAAAAAGTTTTGGATTTTTAAGAAAAAAAATCAAAATTTTTTTTTATTTTTTTTATATTTTTTTTTCGAAAGACTGAAGAAATAGCTATCTAAACTCTTTGGGACACATTTTGCTAAAAACTATAGGTAAGAAGTTACATGGATGAGAATCAACACCTCTTTGGCCAAAATGTCAAATTTCGACCACCTCTAACTCAGAGAGTTCTTGACCGATCTCGTTGAAAAATTGTGTCTGAACTACTATCCAATAGGACTAACCTTGGTGCAAATTTCATCCCGATCGGAAGAAATCGATTTCAAAAGTTGTGTCAGTTGACACGAAAACTCCCATATATATAATTTATGATCGATTTTAAGACGTTCTATGAATGTCCGTCTGTGGAAAGCGCGTTGCAGTCCAAACTTAAAAAGCTAGACTTACGAACATGGCTTATGGTCATAGGCTGCTTTAGTTCGAAATGGACAAAATCGGATCAGGGGAAAAAAGTTCCCTCTTGAAGAACTAAACTCTAAAAAACACAATTTTTACCTGTTTTTGCATTTTTGCTAAACAAATGAAACATTGTTAAGTCAGAAGATGTGCAAAGGCCTGCACTTAGACCCAGGGGACTAAAAACTGTTTTTTGCCCGCCCCATTTTGTGGGCGTGAATAAAAAAAAAAAAAAATTTAATAATGATAAAATTGTGTTCCTTAAGTGCAAAAATAGTAATAAATTAATTTGACATTTTTTTAGCGAAGGGAAAGTGGCCTCCAACGCCTACTGCCAAACCCCCCCTCTCCTAAAAAAGAAAGACCCTGACAATTTTTGTGGATATAGATTCTATACTATACTATAGAAGATTCGGCACAGACAAACTTAACATTCGCACTTGTGCACTTTAAACAATTTAAGTAAATTCAACAATTGGTTAAAATTCACATCTTTTTTTTATACATTAATATAATTTTTACAAACTTCCACCACCAGCACATCAGTCGTAATTCAATCAAAAATGTATTCATTTACATTAACCTTAACATCGTTTTTTTTCACACACAATTTGTTCTAAAACTCCCTCTTACCTCATTCCCCGTGGGATCAGCTTGTGGTGCTTCTTTAGGCATGTTTTTTTTTGTATTATTATTAATAAATTTAATGAATCTTCGTGTATTTAATATGCTTTATAAAATTTGCATATTTTTTTTCTTAATGCAAATTTAATTCATTAAAATTGCAATTCTTTCCTTTCGTTCCGGATTTCCACCACGTTGTCTTTTTTTGAAGAAACAATACGTGTTCTTATAATTTGAGGATTTTGTTGTCTTTTTATGAATCACTTATGTCTTTTTTATTTCATTCCTTACTTATTTTATTAATTAGAACAATTAAATACGAAAGTAAACCGTCCTAGCGGCTTAAAAATTCTTTATTGAAAAAAAAATTTTGAATGATTTTGCTTAAAAAATTCATTAATCACTCTCTTTTAGAAAAAAAAAGGTTTTTTGCTCTTCGTGGTAAGTTCTTTCATATGCTGGTGTGGTGAATTTTAGAACACATGTTGTAAGATCCCACCTGAAGTTGGCTGTAGTTAAAGGTATTTTTTTATGAATTGCCAATTCTTAAAGGGAAATTTACAGTATTGGTCATGGGCATAGAAAAGATTAGAAGGCACGCAGTGTTGTATTTGTTGTATTTTCCAATATGGTGGCAAAATGCTTGTTCTTCCTCATCTCACACGTATTTAATATCAAATTAGATTCTTTGTTTATAAAAAATGGATTTTGTCTTTTATTTAATTAAATTTATTATTTATTTTGCTTTATTCAACGTTTTTTTAAAGATAATACGCACTATTAATAGTTTAAAAACTTTTTTTTTCTCTTTTGTTGTTTGCTTTGTTGTTGTTCTCCTTTATGTTGCATTGTTTTTATTAAACGTCAAAAGTTACATAATGTGCTGTCACTAATACTTATTCAAGCGAAATACGACTCTGTTTCATTTCTATTTTTTTTCTATGGTCATGGGATAAATACTGGTATGTTTCCAGTGGCATGATTTGGGCAAATCAGAGTGTTTTGAGGAAATCATGTCATTTTCTACATGTTTTCCCATACATTTTTCATATGCGCAAAACATCTCAAATTGGGTGTTTTGGTACAAAACATGTCGACTTTTTAAACTCACCACTTGTTTTGGTCAGTGCAACACTGTATTTTATATTCGAAAATGAAAGCTACTCATTCGTAGTGAGTGTTTGCTAGAAGAAGAAGACATTTTTTTTTTATTATTAAAATAATTTACAATTAGTTGTTAAACATCTTTATTTAATTATAATAATACTATGTTTAGACCAAACAAAAACTAACTTGTTTTTGGCCAAAATTGGTTTTTGAAAACCAAACCGTTTATACCGAATAAATAGAGTTTTTGGTTGTCAAATCAAATTAATTATTTTATAAATTCACTAAAAAACACAAAATAACAATAGCCACACGTTAATAAAAAAATTAAATTACATATTTATTAACTTTTTTAACAGATTGGAATAATAATTTTACAAAAAACAAATATTTTATTTTTGACATTCGAGTTAAGCAAAACAAAATTGAAAAAAATATTCACACAGAATGATTAGCTAGTAGTGAACACAGCCAAAAATCTAGTTTTTGTTTAGTTTTGGTTGGCAACGCAGTTTTTAAATTGTATGGAAAAACTACAAAGTTTTTGCCAAAAACAAAAAAAATATTCAAAAACAAGTTGTTTTCGTTGGTGTAAATACCATATAAACTACAAAATTAATTGTTTTTGGTAATTATTTTCCTAATTTTGTTGTTTTATACGGTATTTACACCAACGAAAACAACTTGTTTTTGAATATTTTTTTGGTTTTTGGCAAAAACTATGTAGTTTTTCCATACAATTTAAAAACTGCGTTGCCAACCAAAACTAAACAAAAACTAGAGTTTTGGCTGTGTTCACTACTAGCTAATCATTCTGTGTGAATATTTTTTTCAGTTTTGTTTTGCTTAACTCGAATGTCAAAAATAAAATAATTGTTTTTTGTGAAATTATTATTCCAATCTGTTAAAAAAGTTAATAAATATGTAATTTATTTTTTTTATTAACGTGTGGCTATTGTTATTTTGTGGTTTTTGGTGAGTTTATAAAATAATTAATTTGATTTGACAAACAAAAACTCTATTTATTCGGTGTAAACGGTTTGGTTTTTAAAAATCAGTTTTGGCCAAAAAGAAGTTAGTTTTTGTTTGGTCTAAACATAGTATTAACTATTTTGTGGAGAAAACGTCAAATTAATTACGAAAATTCGTAATTAGTTTGACGTTGCAAATCACTTCAACTTGAGTGGAAACAGCTCGAAGTGTTTTGCTCAAATCAAGTGTTTTTGATCTGAATGGAAACATGGTTTTAGATAACTTATACCAACTTCGCATTCACTTTTTTAAACATGTTTAACCACTTAAACATGTTTAAATTTAAACTTTTTAGGGCTGGTAACTTATAAAAAGCTAATCATTGATTAGCACTAATCACTGATTATTTTCATACAAATTTGACATTTGGAAACAATGATTAGCATTAATCATTGATTATCTTGTGATAAGTTACCAGCCCTAAAAAGTTTAAATTTAAACATGTTTAAGTGGTTAAACATGTTTAAGTGCTTAAACATGTTTAAAAAAATGAATGCGAATTTGGTATTATCTACACTCAACCAAAAATCATTGTATTCCCAAAGAAAATCGTTGTAAATTTAACAGAAATCATTGTTGATTTTGACCCTACAAATATTTATGTTGATTTCAATAAAAATTGTTGTCAGTTTTTGTAAAAGTTGATCAACTCGTTTTTTTGTAAATCAACTCGTACTTTTTGTAAACTCAACTCATTTTTTTGTTGATATAAGAAATTTTATTAATAAAAAAAAGCTTGTTGTTATTTGCAAATATTCTTTTATTAAGTGTAAATCACAATATTTTTTAGAATTATCACCGGCTTTTAAAGCTGCAATACTTAAACACTAGATTTTCACACACTCTTCGTTTATTTATGTTATGCACTCGTAAGCCATTCTTCAGTTTTCTAATGACACCAAATCAAAAACCTTAAAAAAAACAAAAAAATGTATAATATAGTATGAATACATAAAGTAATCAATATATTTTATTACTTACCAAATATTTACAGGTCAGAATCTGATCATCAGATCCTATTTTTATTTATTTTTATAATATTAAATATTTTTATAAGAAACAAACACATAAAATAATTTTAAAAGAGACAAAACAAATTTCACATTGCTACCAACTTGATAATACAAAAATTAACGAACAGGGTTGTTTTTTCTTTTTTGGTTTTATCTATTGAATTCTGTATAAGCGTTGTAAAAAGTTGATTCAACTTTACTGATTATTCAACGATATCAACATTAATTTTTGTTGAATACGGCAATATTCTGTAAAACTTGATCTACAATGGGTTTACTAATTTTTCTACTAAGATATTTCTATGAGTGTATAAGCGTTGTAAAAAGTTGATTCAACTTTACTGATTATTCAACGATATCAACATTAATTTTTGTTTAATACGGCAATATTCTGTAAAACTTGATCTACAATGGGTTTACTAATTTTTCTACTAAGATATTTCTATGAGTGTATCTATTGTTTCAATAATTTGGATTAGGAACCCAGCAAACAAGCAGACTCAATTTAGACTCCAAAATGGGCTCCAAAAACATAACAAGAAATTCAAATTTTTGTATGAAAGTGGTTCATCCAAAAGAGCCTTATTTTTGGATTCCAAAATGAGCCTGGGAATTGAGCGTGTGAAGGGAAATTTCCCTCCTATATTGGAGCCTTTAAAGACTCATTTTTGAGCATTTTTGGAAACATTTTTGATCACTTTTAGGATCGTTAATGGAGGGTCTTTTGGTTTCTAATATTTTTAATCTTTATTGATAAAATAATAGACATTTTAAATGTTTTATCTCATATTTTATTTTAATAATGTACAATACAAATTTATAATAAAAATAAATTAAAAGCAAAAACGTTACGGTTGACAAGCACTTTCTCCAAGACTCCTGTTATTGTTGTTGTAGCAGCATGCATGTTGACAGTCCTTGGTTAGTGCTGCTGGGGCTCCGAGTAGATCCGACAGTCGTGGAATTGACTCCCATCCTCCTGTACTTACAAGCGGTGTTATTCTTGATATTTTTGATGATTTTATTTTGTAGATTCTATATTTGTTTTACAAATTTATTATGACCAGAAATTAAATGCTCGCAGGAAAAAAATTGATTTTATTTATTTTGAAAATTTTTGACTTAAAATTCTTTTTTGTTTTCAAAACAATAATTTGTGGGCTCCAAAAAGAATAATTTTTTGTAGTCTTTTTGGAGTGTTAAAAAAACTATTTAATTTTTCCACTTTTTAGAGTCATTTTAAACTCAATTTTTTTAAAAAATATTTCACTTCCATTTTGGAGTCTTTTTGGACGCATTTTAGATGGCTCCTTTTTAAATAAAATAAAGGAGCGTTTTATGACGAACAAAATTTAAACTTCAAATAAAAGTTTCATATATGAATCTTTTTCGACTCCAAAATATGTGTGCACCTAAAACTATCCATTTTTGTACTCATTTTAAAGCCATACATTTTGAGGGCTCTAACTTTTGTTAGCTGGGAATTACCATACAAAATGTACACGCAAAAAAAAATCTGTGTCGCAATGAGCAAAAATCTGGCATAATTTTACCAAAAATATGCTAAAACTACAACCGACGAAGTAGTTTTCGCAATTTAGCCAAAACGCTTATGTAAAAAATTTTGAAGAAAATGCTAATGCTATTTAAGCAAAAACTTGGTAAAATATACCAAAAGAAATATGGTGAAATATACCAAAATGATTTGAAAAGGTGACTAAAAATAATGCTAAAAAATTCCACATTTATGCTAAAATAATTTTTTTATTAAATTTTTGTAAAAAATTGTATATTTGTTGAATTTAAAATTTTCACACAATAAATCCATATCAGTAATATTGACGAAAAAGCATGTTGATTTGACGAAAGAACAATCATTATACAGCTAACAAAACCGAGGTGTTGAATTGAATAAAATTCGTAGATTTATATTTGATTTATAGTTTGACGAAATTTCGTCAAATTAACAGAATATTTTCGTTAATTTGAATAAAATATTTTATTCAATTTGAATAAATATCATCAATTTAACAAAATGATTTTCGTCATTTTTATAATATTTTATCCATTTTCCTAAATTTTTCTACCCTTACAAAAAATAAAATATCCATAAATACTATTTTTGTAATTATTTTTTTATTTAATTAAAGTTGTCAATATTTTAAAAAAATGTTTACTATAATTTACAAAAAAATTAATAATTAAAAAAATCATTAATAATAATTTAAATAAAAACTTACACAAAGGGAAACAAATGAATTTATTAAATCCAACGACGACGAAAATGCTGGCGTGTGCACATATTTCGAATCCAAATTCCAGACATTAACTTATTTATCTTTGAAGTACATCAGGTGAAGTCACCAGTTTGTATTGCCCTTGTCAATATAATTGTAAATTTAGTTATTATATATATTATTGCTAACATGAAGTTTGCAGAATTTGAAGACGTTTTTACAATTCCAAAAAATTACATAAAAACTATTAGCTTTAGGCAATTAAACAAAATTGCATGAAAAAATAAATTAATTTTCCCGGAAAATAAATTTTTTCGTGACGCTGCACATTGAAAAAGTAATGGCGTCCAAACTAATAATATTAGTCAATTTGACGAAATTTTGTCAATTTTACTTCTTCAGAGGATGTAAACTTGACGAAATTTCGTTGATTTGAATAAAATTTGTTGAATCTTAAAAAAAAATTGACAAAATTTTGTTAAAGATCTACGAAATTTTTTTGTTGATTTTACCTACGAGATTTGGTTCGGTGTAGGATTTAATTTACCACCGACCAACTGACCCTCTTTGTACAAATTTCTCCAGTGACTGCTGCCTACGCTTTTTCTTGAAGTGAAAATAGAAAATTATTACAAAACACAAACTTTTAATTTAAAAACTAGTAACTAGAGTTACTATTGGTCTCTTGGTATGGAGGAACACTTACTTTTTGTCATTCCATTTGTTACTCATCAAAACAGGTCTGGACTCCATTGGCTTTGCTATATAAATAAGTTTTTAGATTTTAATTTTATAACTAAAGGCAGGACTGGTGTCCACGCTCTTTATTGTAGTGAAGAACTCGCCATAGCTTCAAAAATGTATTTAGCAGTACCCTGTAAAAATAGAAAATTATTACCAAACACTAATTTTTAACTGAAAATCTATTAAACCTTATTGGTGTCTTCGGAATTTGGGTATACTCACTTTATCATTCCATTTGTTATTCATCGAAACATACGTCTGGGACTCCATTGGTTTTTCTTAATGAATGGTGTTTTAAGTGATGAAAGCAAAATTAACTTTAGCATTCTTTTATCTTACATTTATTTATCTTTTTAAAAACGAATTATTTATTTTTATTTATTAATTTATTTTAATTTTATTTATCAATTTCCTTTTTACGTTTTTATAACACAAAAAATAAACAAACAACGCACACAAAAATACAAAATGAAAATGACGGTCTGTATTTGTTTTTTTGTTGTTTTCTTTCGATAAATTTTTGTGCAGGTAATTTGCGTTATTGTGCAAGCTACTTGGTTATTTTACATAAAAAATGAATTATGTCACTTTAACATCGACAAGCATAATTTTAGCAAAAATTTGGTAAAAAATATTTTTTGGTATGAAAAAAGTTTTACCAACACGCAAAAAAATCCCGTGTGTAAAATTATGCAATCATGCTTGGTAATTTTTTTTTTTTTTAGAGTTTTAACATTTTTCGCAAGACTTGTTTTGTTTTCCTCTGTCAAAGCTAAAATTTCATATTTATGTTGTTAACTAATATTACCAAGTTTGCTTGGCACATTGCAAGTACTTTTAAACATTATGCTAAACGACTTGTTTATTATTGCCCACTATTAAATTGATTTATTTTTGTAAAAACTTGGCAAATTTTTGCAGGGGCGTGTAAAGGTGACCTAATACAGTACGAAAACATTTGCAGTTCATTTAAAATAGTTCAATTGAACTAGTTCGTTCAAGAACTCAATTTTCAAGCATCTATTCAAATGAGCGTGTAAAGAAAAACACTATATAAACAAATACATTTCGACAAGGTATGAAATTTATTTGTAACTTTTGTTTACTATTTAGTTTTGTTTAATTATTTTTTTTTTTTTCAGGTTTACGACTTTTTACAGCCGTTGGAAGATGCAGTTTATACGGGGTTTTTATTCTGTTACTGGTGTTTTGTTGAACAAATCGTTAAGGTCGCATGTGGGAATGCCTTATTAGATATGTAAGTTTTGTGTTTACTGTATTTTATATTGTACGTATTTTATTGTATGTATTGTTTTTATTGTATTTAATTTTAGTGTTATTAAATAAATAAATAATGCAAAAAATAATATTACTAAATTTCTTTCATTTTTTATACAAAACAAAATTGATTATATTTATTAAGCATTTACGTTTTTTTTTATAAGACATGAATGGCAATATTTACCAAGCATTTTTGGACAAATTTAGTTAAAATTTTGTTTACTGGGATGTTCCTAAGCGTTTTGGCAAAATATCAAAATATATTGTTTAATGGGATTCCTCCCTATCTGCTTGGTAAAATTGGAACATTTTATTATGAAATTGCACCCAAGTTTTTTTTTGCGTGAAGTAGGATTGCTCAATCTTACACAGATTTTTTTTTTGCGTGTAGAAGTACATACACGCAAAAAAAAATTTGCCAAGCGCTTGGGAGGAATCTCGTTAATAATATAATATAATAATATTTCTTCGTATATTATGCAAAAACTTATAACATTTTACCAAGCGTTTGCTTGTTTTATCTTAAAGTTAGTAAAACTATGCAAGCTCATGGGAAATTTCTTGAAACGTTTGCAAAGTTAGGTATAATTATGCAAGCGCTTGGTAAAATATTATTAGTTCTCGCATAATATAAGCAAAAATCTTGTTTAATGTGATTCCTCCCAAGCGCTTGGTAAAATATTTTTTTGCGTGTAGGACTGCGTTGCGTCCGATACATTCTCACCTCTGTCCGCTTTCTATACGTTGAAAACTTTAAGTTAAATACACGAAAAAAAAATCTGTGTCAGATTGAGCAATCCTACTTGGTAAAAAATTTTTCACCAAATTTTTGCTAAAATTATGCTTGTCGATGTTAAAGTAACATAATTATTTTTTTATGTAAAATAACCAAGTACCTTGCACAATAACGCAAATTACTTGCAAAAAAAATTATCGAAAGAAAACAGAAAAACAAATACAGAACACCATTTTCATTTTGTATATTAGTTTAATACCCTGTTCTCACTTACAGCTAAAAACCATTTTTAGCAACATTTTTCGTTTTATGCTTAAAAACCATTTTTATGACTCGTTTTACCATACATTTTTTTGTTGTAATATGTCAAAATAAAAATATTTTTAGCTTGCTTTAGAATTAAAACGATTTAAAACGAGCGGAATTCCAGGGGTTGAATTGAGTATTTTTGAATGTTCAGCGTTTTTAAAGCATTTTAGTAATATTGGCAACATTGTTTATTACTAAAATGTAAATAATACGAAAAAAAAAAATAGTGCTATTTTTATCTTTAAACAATTCTTGAACATTATAAACAGTTATAAGTATAATTAATGAATATAATTTTAATATTTTAATTTCGTTTGTTGTTGAAATGTGTACATGTTTATCAGCTGATAATGCAAATGTCAAAATAAAAACATAAAAACCAAAATAAAACGAGTGAAATTACGTGTGAACACTTTTTTTTTAATTAAAACAAATGTCGCTTAAAACTGTTTTTAGCTGCTCGTGAGAACAGGGTATAAGGGTGCAACATTTTTTTCAGAAAAGAAAACGCCATCATTTGGTACTTAATATTTTTTTAATTTTAATTTGTTTATATGGTACGATTTGAGTGAAATTTTCAAAATAACACATGATTGATTGTTTAAAAACTTTTTACAGCACACAACGATTTGAGTGAAATTTACAAAACAACACACGATTGATTGTTTAAAAAAATTTTACAGCACAAACGACAAAAATACGTGAGAATGTTTGCTGCCTGCTGCTGAATTGTAAAGAAATACTTAATAGATAGTTGGCAATGCATGAAATATACAAAATTTCCCTTTCACAAAAAACGTCAATAATTTCCCGCCATCTTGGAAATTTCCTTTTTACTTTTTGATTAGCATTTGACTGCACGTTTCTGTGGTAAGAAAAAAAGAAAATTTACAAAAAATTGTGAAATTTATTGTAATTTATTAACAAAAATGTTTCTGCCGTGACCATTAAAGTGCCTTTTATTGAAATACAAAAAGAATTCTTACAAAATTTTAATAAAAAAAGATAACCCGAAGAAAACACAACATAACCTCGAAAATATGTTCCAATATGACGAACACGTCGCAAATAATAAGAGGTGCTTGCAATGGGGCACATTTTGTTTCTTTAGTGTTTTAAAAGCAATAAAATTTTAATTATCTTATTTTCTTTTGCAGAAAATGCAGATCTTTGTCAAAACTTTAACTGGTAAAACCATTACCTTGGAAGTCGAGCCTTCCGACACTATTGAAAATGTCAAGGCTAAAATCCAAGACAAAGAAGGTATTCCCCCAGATCAACAGCGTTTGATCTTTGCTGGTAAACAATTGGAAGATGGTCGCACCTTGTCTGACTACAATATCCAAAAGGAATCCACTTTACATTTGGTGCTCCGTCTCCGTGGTGGTATCATTGAACCCTCTTTGCGTATCTTGGCACAAAAATACAACTGCGATAAAATGATCTGCCGTAAGTGCTACGCCCGTCTCCATCCTCGTGCTACCAACTGTCGCAAGAAGAAGTGTGGTCACACCAACAACTTGCGTCCCAAGAAGAAGTTGAAGTAGACTACTGGAATGCTACGGGATCTATGTTACAAATGCTCTGGGAGAAGCAGACCATCAAACTCCTTTTTTTCTATGTCTAAATTAAAATTTAAAACGAAGTTCTTTTAATTTTTTGTGTTTCTTAAAAAAATAAAAGATTAAAATTACTGTGTAAAAAACCATAAACAAAAAGTTGGCGAATATACGTAAATTTTTTCGAGTGGTTCATAGAAAAATTATGGGTTTTTATTGCCTTTGTAGATTTTAGTTTTATTTTTTAATTTTGGAAATCCAAGTTTTTAGTACCCGACTAAAAAAGTTTAGATATATGCAAGGAAGATGTAATTAGTCCATGGATATATGTATCCCCCTTTTCTGAAAAAATTGTCATTATAACAATTTTTTATAAAATTTTTGTTTTTTGATTTCTCGCGATATTAATAATTTAAATTGATAAAAAAAATGTGTAAATACATAAATACAATTTGGGCAAAGCCTTTGTCATGAAAAATGTTTTGCAAAATTCGCTAATGTGAAGATACATAGAAAATTTGCCTTGTCATAATTGTGTTATATATTATAGATGACAATTTTCTTAGAAGAGGGGGATAGTAACAAATTATTTAATATATTTATATACAAATTGATCTAATTGACCCCAAAAATAGTGGATCCAAAAATATGTAGTAGTATATTATATGTTAGTAGATCAAATTTGGGTCCATGTCATAGACTCAATTCCGTTCGGAAGTGGAATAAGTGGTTTACTCGTAAAACGCAAAGCAAATATTAATTTCGGAATGAACCCACTTATATGCAATTCAATTCCACTTTGATTTTTTAAAGTGATTTCATTCTGAAAAAAATAATATTCGTTTTGCGTTTTATAAGTAAACCACTTTTTTCAAATCCGAACGGAATTGAGTCTTTGACATGCCCCTTGATATAATTAGACATAATTTGATCCCAAAAATGGAACGGTAAATTTCATCTAATTTGATATTGAAGATCATATTAGATCTTATATGATATAATTATATATTATTATAACTTATTACATCTAATAAGTATTATGTAATATCAAATTAGATAATATTTACCGTTCCATTTTTGGGATCTAATTATATCAAATTTGATCTAATAAGATACAATCATATATTTTTGGATCCTCCATTTTTGGGATCAAATGATGTCACAGACTCAATTCCGTTCGGAATTGAAAAAAGTGGTTTGTTTGAAAAACGCAAAGCGAATATTTTTTTCAGAATGAAACCACTTTTATGTAATTTAAAATATTGGAAAAATGGTAAAATTTATCACATTAAAACGGAATGCACTACAATCTCAAATATTTACATTCTTATATAGTTTTGTATGGACTATCGATTAAATTTTTTTTTTGAAAATTTTCAGAACCCGTTTTGAAATTTTCCATTTTTTAAAAAAGTCAATTTATCAAAAATCCGGCCAATTTTTTTTAAGTTTAGATGTTTGTCCATCCACACAAAAAAAAAAAAATCAGAAACGCGTTTTTCGTTTTTTCGAGAAAATCGCATTTGAAATTTAAATTTCATAACAATTTAGTATTTGCTTGTATTTTCTTGTTTTAACAGAGCGTATGAGAAATATTTATGCAATTAATAATACTCATTCGGAACGTTAAAACAAGAAAATACAAGCAAATTACAAAATTGTTATGAAATTTAAAATTCAAATGCGTTTTTCTCGAAAAAACGAAAAACACGTTTCTAAATTTTTTTGTGTGGATGGAAAAACATCTAAACTTTGAAAAAAAAAAAAATTAAAAAAAACAAGTAGAAAAATTAAGTTCGACTTGGTCGAATCTATGAATACCCTCCACAATGTTATCTGATAGTAATTTTCTAAAAAAAATTCAAAAAATTGCATTACAAATTTTTTATTAGAAATATATTATTTTGAGTAAAAATTTTTTTGAGTTTGTCATCTAATTAAAAAAAGAATGAATGTATATATTTTTTTTGAGTGTAACATTTTTTTTTAGTGTAAATATTTTTTTTAGTGTACAATTTCTTACTTTGTAAAATATTTTTTTGTTTTATACCTATATGTAATACAAAAAAAAAAAACTATTTCACACCATCCTATGGTGGATAAGAAATGCAAAAAGTATTCCAAAATCAACTGTCAGCTGGCGCACCTCCGGGGGAATAACCGTCAGCTGCCCCTTCAAAGATGCAAAAAAGTGAAAAATTTAAAATCATTTTAATAAAGCAGAAATTTTTATGGTGAATAAACAATGCAAAAACTATTCCAAAATCAACCGTCAGCTGGCGCACCTCCGGGGGAATAACCGTCAGCTGCCCCTTCAAAGATTTTAAAATTCACATACATATCGAGGGCCTATATTCAAAACCCTCTATCTTCCATTTTCACGAAAATTACTTTTTGATGGCAAAATATTCAGTAAAACGGCCCTCATCTATGGTGTAAAACTCAGAACAAAAATATTTTTTTTTTGCTATTTTTTTGCATTTTTGGTTTTCTCTATCTCTTACACAATTAATTTTTCTGAATGCAAAACCCTCTATCTTTTCAAATAATTAATTTATAAATATATTTTTTTTGAATAATTTCATCATGCATTACATGTTTTCATACTAATTTTTGCATGCTGCACATGAATTTATCAACAAAATTCCTGAACCGCGATTTTGGTCCACTGATGCTAATTTTTTCTAAAAATTCTTGTTTAACTTTTTGAAAAATATGGCTCAAAATTTGGATGTCTTGTGTACATTATGAAACAAAAAATTTAATCTTAAAAATCCCGATGCTGATCAGCATCTGTGGACCAAAATTGGGCTTTTAATTTTTTTACTACTTTTACATAACATACTCAGCAGTTTGTCAACTTTTGAGACGAATTCGGTAAAAAAAAATAATTTTTGTCTTAAAAATCCGCGAATGTGGACCAAAACTGCGATTTCGGAATTATTTATAAGCCGTTATCATTAATAAATTACGTTTAAAATTACCGATGTCGCAAATGATATCATAATAATTCATTTTTATTAAAATGCAAAACCCTCTATCTGATCATTTTCATTCATGTACTTAATATTTTTGAGAAACAAAACCCTCTATCTATCCTCTAAAATCCCCAATAGTGCAAAATTTTAAAAACGATTCATATGTGAGATTCAGTAGTTGATTTAAAAAAATATTGTAGAATATCGAATTTTAATTACTCTGACAATACGCGAAATAAACAGTTTTTTGGCTCTCTTGAAAAGTTGTGTTTTTTTAGATAGAGGGTTTTGAATATAGGCCCTCGATATAGTGTTATATATGGAACAGAATAGGATATATATAATTTTATATTATTTTTTTTTATTATTATTTTATGTAATTTTATATAATTATATCAACCGTACACCTTTTAATCCGAATCATGATTCAATTATATATTACTACATATGACTGCATTAAAAAAATTTAGAAAATATTTTACGGATGTATAATCATATATAATTTATTATGTTTGTATCAAGTTATATATTGTAATATATGTTTATTTTTACTCGGGAAACCACTTTTTTCAAATCCGAACGGAATTGAGTCTTTGACATGCCCCTTGATATAATTAGACATAATTTGATCCCAAAAATGGAACGGTAAATTTCATCTAATTTGATATTGAAGATCATATTAGATCTTATATGATATAATTATATATTATTATAACTTATTACATCTAATATGTAATATCAAATTAGATAATATTTACCGTTCCATTTTTGGGATCTAATTATATCAAATTTGATCTTATAAGATACAATCATATATTTTTGGATCCTCCATTTTTGGGATCAAATGATGTCACAGACTCAATTCCGTTCGGAATTGAAAAAAGTGGTTTGTTTGAAAAACGCAAAGCGAATATTTTTTTCAGAATGAAACCACTTTTATGTAATTTAAAATATTGGAAAAATGGTAAAATTTATCACATTAAAACGGAATGCACTACAATCTCAAATATTTACATTCTTATATAGTTTTGTATGGACTATCGATTAAATTTTTTTTTGAAAATTTTCAGAACCCGTTTTGAAATTTTCCATTTTTTAAAAAAGTCAATTTATCAAAAATCCGGCCAATTTTTTTTAAGTTTAGATGTTTGTCCATCCACACAAAAAAAAAAAAATCAGAAACGCGTTTTTCGTTTTTTCGAGAAAATCGCATTTGAAATTTAAATTTCATAACAATTTAGTATTTGCTTGTATTTTCTTGTTTTAACAGAGCGTATGAGAAATATTTATGCAATTAATAACACTCATTCGCAACGTTAAAACAAGAAAATACAAGCAAATTACAAAATTGTTATGAAATTTAAAATTCAAATGCGTTTTTCTCGAAAAAACGAAAAACGCGTTTCTAAATTTTTTTGTGTGGATGGAAAAACATCTAAACTTTGAAAAAAAAAAATTAAAAAAAACAAGTAGAAAAATTAAGTTCGACTTGGTCGAATCTATGAATACTAGAGTTGTCAATTATTCGACTTTCAACTTTGTTCGAATAATTCAAATAATTGTTTTTCCTCGTTCGATCAAACGATTAAAGATCAAAATTTATTCGATTAATCGAAGAGAATAACGAATAAAAAAATTATTTTAAAAAATATTTTTATTAACAAAAAATAAACAATTCATTTTAAAACAAGAAATTTAAAATTTTTATTAACGAAAAAATGCATACAAAACTTAAAAATAAAATAGTTAAAAGTTAAAAAAACTTAAAAATTTAATAACTGAGATCACTTTTAATTAATGGATGTCGATTTTAATACTTGTTGAGAAATAATTCAAATACAAATTATTATTTGAAATATTCAGACAAAATATATCATAAATGATTTTAATTTTTGTCAAATAAGACAATTTAAGTTGTTCTTAAGAAATAATCTTTTAAAAATAAAAGTTGACTTAATCTTTTTGCTTTCAAACGATTTTTTGTTTTTATTAAATTAGATTTTGAAAACACTCTTTCGCTAATTGTTGAAGTAGGTGATATAGTAAGAAGATCATAAAAAAGTTTATCTATGTTTTCTGTTCTTTTTTCAGATTTTTCCAAATATACCATATCGTCTGATATATCGCTAAAGTCCTTTTTATTTTCTGAATTTTTAATACTTTGAATTGAATTATTTAACTCCCATAAAAGATTATTATTTTCATTACTAATAACTAGTGTCCGACCGAATATTCGGCTTCAGTTTTAGCCAAAAAGCACTATTCGGCCACTATTCGGCTTCGGCCACAATTTTGGCCGAATACCGAATAATTGTGTAATATATTGTGCTCACGTGTTGGAAAACACACTAAACTAACTTTGAATCACATTAGTAAGCCACAAAAACATTTTACTAAGTGTTTTTGCAACTAAAAAGATTTTTTACATTCAAAAAAAATTTTTGGTCGAAAAAAATTTACACTCTAAAATATATTTTTTTACAAAAATGTCCAAAAAAAATTTTTGCTTAATATAAAATCATTCTAGACAACATTCTAATGCATTTGAGTATCCCGCCAAGTCGAGTTTTATTTTTTTCTTGTTTTTAATACATAAATATTTTTTTTCGGTTTGGCCGAATAGTGAAAATTTGGCTGAATATTCGGCTTCGGCTTTGGCCAAAAAAGGTGTATTCGGTCGGACACTACTAATAACTTCCTCTATTTCAATACTTTTATGTGAATTATTGTGATTACTTTCAACATAAAATAATCTGGAGTATAATTTATTTGCATATTCTTTTGTTTCGCTTTTTGGAGAATATTTTAAAAAACTTTCATTGCTCGGAAAATTTCAGAATTTGGAAAAATTATTAACGTATTTAACACTTTTATAAGGAGTGAGATCATAAAAATGTTAACACACATTTTTGCCTACAACTTTGGTGTAAAGCTTCCAAATTTTTTTTTTTTCGGCAGTTTACATTTTAAAAATATGTCAGTTAATAAATTAATTTACATCATGAGTTTTAATTTGCAATTTTTTACACAATGGACGATGAAAGAAAAGTGCGTTCAAAAATAATTAAATATTTTCAACAAAACCAAACATGGACATACAAAAAAATTGCCAAAGAAACTAATGTATGCCGCCAAACAGTTTCAAAAGTGGTAAAAAGGTATCTGGAACACCTAACAATTAAAAGGAAGCCGGGAACAGGAACAACGACTGGTTATCGTAACATTGGTAAGGCATATAAAGTTAAAAGCATCCTTAAGAGAGCTCCTAACACATCTGGCAGAAAAACAGCTCGGTTAGCCCAATGCTCAGACTTTTTTGTACGTAAAGTGAAACGTAAGGCGGGACTAAAGTCCTACAAAGTTCAAAAAGTTCCCGATAGAAACGCTTTTAAAAATTTGGAGGCCAAAACCAGAGCTAGAAAATTGAAATCAAATTTTATAAAAAAATACAACTGTTGTGTAATGGACGACGAAACTTATGTCCTGGCTGATTTTGCGCAGCTCCCTGGTCAAGAATTTTATGTTTCCGATGTTCGAGGAAATGTTGCGGAAAAATTTCGGTCAAAAAAGCAAACGAAATTCCCCAAAAAATTCCTAGTATGGCAAGCCATATGTAGCTGCGGCCAAAGAAGCCAGTCATTTGTGACATCTGGCTCTATAAACAGCGAAATTTATATCAAGGAGTGTTTGCAGAAGAGACTTCTTCCGTTCTTGAGTCAGCACAATGTATCCACTTACTTTTGGCCCGATTTAGCATCTTGTCACTACAGCAAGAAAGCGCTGGAGTGGTATAATGATAATAATGTGGTTTTTGTACCAAGAGAGGCAAATCCACCAAACTGCCCGGAGCTCAGGCCAGTGGAGAGATATTGGGCTCTTGTTAAAAAAGAATTAAAGGGCACAAAAAAGGTCTCCCAGGACATGCAAGATTTCAAACGTAGATGGACCACCTGCTCTAAAAGGGTGACAGAAACTACCATAAAAGCCTTAATGGGAGGGTTTCCGGAAAAAGTGGATAACTTTGTTCGTAGTGGTTAGAGTTCCATGCGGTTTTTTTGTTATGATTTTGTATTAAATTTTATTTAATAAAATTTTGGTTTGAAGTCTTAAAATTCAGTAGTCTGTTTTTTATTTAACTTTATGTGTGTTAACATTTTTATGATCTCACTCCTTACGTCTCTCATTAATTCTTATTTTAATAGGTTTTAGTAAGTCTGATGCAAAAGAATTATTATTTTTTTCTAAATTATTTATTAAAAACTTGATAACTCCCCCTAATTCTATAATGGATGTGCTATCCAGGGCTATGGCTACAATATATTTTAACTTTCCTGCATTTTGTATAAAATCTTTCAAAATTTATGAGAATAAATCAAATTCTAAGCATTTATTTAATTTTTTAATTTAAAAAAAAATTGTTCGATTAATCGACATTAATTAATCGATTTATTCGTTATTCGAAAATCGTCATTTTTGAATTATTCGAACAAGAGTTGGGTTTTGTTTGATCGATTAATCGAATTATTCTTAGTCGACTGACAACTCTAATGAATACCCTCCACAATGTTATCTGATAGTAATTTTCTAAAAAAAATTCAAAAAATTGCATTACAAATTTTTTATTAGAAATATATTATTTTGAGTAAAACTTTTTTTTAATCAATCAAATTTTTTTGAGTGTAAAATTTTTTTGAGTTTGACATCTAATTAAAAAAAGAATGAATGTATACATTTTTTTTGAGTGTAACATTTTTTTTTAGTGTAAATATTTTTTTTAGTGTACAATTTCTTACTTTGTAAAATATTTTTTTGTTTTACACCTATATGTAGGGATGAGATTTTCATGCACTAAAAAATCGAAAATATGCGCTAAAAAATTCAAAATATGCACTAAAAACCCTAAAAATATGCACTAAAAATTAAAATGTGTGCAATAAAAATCTTGTTTTCATAGGAAAAACTACTTAAAAAGCAAAAAGTAACGCCGAGTTTAAATAGTAACCCAGCAAAAAAAGAGCTTACCATTCACTTCAAAATTCACCACAACTTATGAACCAGATGTACTTCTTCTTCAGCTGAAACACTGATGAATTTTATATGGGCGTGACACACAATATCACTAGTGTTTAGTATGTACATATATATTAACATCTTTATCACAACTTCTGAAGTAGTGATCGGGATGTTAATATAACTTGACCTTTTGGAAGTGCTTTTTTCATCACTTCTTTAGAAGTATATATTTCTTGGCATTTTGGATGTGATTATGTAATTTTTATATGGTGATTTAGAAGTGATTTTTTCATCACTTCTTGATAAGTACATATTTCATGACTTTTTGGGATTGATTTTAAGAGTTTTTTTTTTTAGTATTTACACTAATAATAATTAAAACCAAAACGATATTTTTAACAATGTATAATATTTATTATGTAATATTTAGACTTGAAATTGTTAAGATTAAATCGATGTTTTTAATAATTTAGTTTAGCTAATAGGAATTATTAATTAAATGTGGATGTATATATTTTTCTAATAGTTTTTCATGCGCTTAATCCGAATTTGGCCTTAGAAGTGATTTATCTTATTTTGAGATATTTAGATTTTCGATTGACAGTACTGCATAAACTCAGATATTCGCAATGTTCGGGACCTTATAAAACCGAGAATTATTTTATGATGTATAATTAGTTCAGCACATCTAAAAATACTTCACTTATTCTTCAAATTACTTTTGCAATCCTTAAGATATCTTTTTTCATTACGGAGATATCGACCGATAAAATTATTGCAATTTCGGCCCTAAAAAATAAAACAAATTTGAAAACCAACCAATTTGTCTTGTTGATATATAATAGTACCGAATTCGAAACTCTATTAGAGGTGCATCTAAGCCCGGCATCAATTTGGGTATCAATTTTAGGGTAAATTTTCAGGGTGCCATACAAAAAATCTTTATTTGGGCTAACATTATAGAGCTTCGCCATATCGGATAAAGATTTATTTTAAATAAAATTAATAAAATTCTTAAAAGTACATAGAGTTCTTAGTTTTATATTCAATTAAAATTTTTATTATTCGGTTAACCGAATAATTCAAATTTATCCGATTATTAACCGATAAAATCTCAACCCCGATTAATTATTTGCCCGATTAGCCGATTAAACCAAAACCTCGATTAATTGAATACCCTAATGTTTAGAAGAGTTTTTATCAGAGACCAAATAAAACAGTTATATGTGTTATTTTGCGTTAAAAAAATCATTAAACGAATGTTGTCCAAAATATGCATTATATATATGAAAAGACTTCTAGAGATGTCCCGTGTTAAAATTTGCAATAACTTTTATTTTTTGATTTTTATCAATTAAAGTATAAAATAACAGTAATTAAAAACTTTTTGTTCAAAAAGTTTAAAATAACATTTATTTATTTTAAATAACTCTTATAACAGTTATTTTTAATCAAATCAATCAAAGTTTTAATGTTCAAATCAATAATTGAAGAATTAGCTATCAATAGGATTCTTTTGTATGCGTTTATTTTAGTTTTACTTAAATATATCAAATTTTATAAGGCTCAAAGAGTATTTGATAACAGTTAAAAAAAATAAAAGTTTTTTATTTCTGTTATTTTGAACAGATATTTATATAAATTTTTTGAAACTGTTATTTTAAATTTCTATTTCAAAATAATATTTTTGAACAGTTAAATTTGAGTTTTTTCAATAAATCTCATAACGGTTATGGTCTCTGGTTTTTATACCTTTCAACAGCGATACCAACTTAGTCATTTTGTGGCTATATTCAGCCCTTTTTTTTTTAAAGGCTACCACCTTTTTTTGGTTATCTTTTTTAGCCCTTTAAGCACTTTTTAAGTCATTTGATAATTTTTACCATAATCTGGAAACTTTTTATTGTTTTTTTTGTACATAATTTACAAAACAACTCCAAAAATTATATAAAAAAAAAATGTTTTTATACATGTAGTTAAAAAAAACATCCAATAAATAAAATGAAGAGATAAAAAAAAGTAATTCTCTCATTTTAAATCAGATATCGTATATTTTTAGAAGAGTTTTTATACCTTTAAACGGCAATACCAACTTAGCTCTTTTTCGGTTATATTTAACCCTTGTCTTTTTTAAGGGCTAAAAGTTTTTTTGTTATCTTTTTAGCACTTCTTGAGTCATTTTGTAATTTTAACAAAAATCTGGAAACTGTTATTTTTTATAACATTATTTACATAACAAATTCGCTTTTGCGGCATATCAAGTTAATTCATTTATAAAATTTATCTTTTTATTAAATCAGAGAAAATTATAAAAAAAAATATTCAACAAAACAAATCCAATACTTAAGTGCCACAAATTTGTACTTTTCAACTGCATTTGTAAACACATATGAAAATGATACTTCTAAATCATTGAGGAAAGAATTGGTGAAAGTTGTTATTATTGGCATTTTTTTAGCAGTTTTGGAAGTGCTTATAAAAGTACTTCTTATGGAATATGAAGATCGGCACATATAGCTACTATGTATGTAGTGAATCACTTATTCTTTTTGCACCACTTCGATTTTTTTTTGCTGGGAACATTTGAAACTTTATATAAGAAAGATTTTTTAGAAATTAAGACAATCTATAAAAAAAAATTTATAGAAAAAAAAAAATAATTTTTCTTATCCCAAAAAAAAATTTTAAAATTTAAAATAGTTTTTGAAACAAATAAATTTAAATTTGTGTTTTTGCTAATTTATGCCAAAATATGCAAAAATATGCACTTAAAAGTTGGAAATATGCACAAAATATGCATTTAAAACCAAAATATGCAAAAATATGCATTTTCACCAAAATATGCAAAAATATGCAAAAACAAATCGATGCCATTTTAACGCAAATTTCTTGATTCGGAAAGATAATTGGTCGATATCGTTTTTAGACTATCGACAAAAAACATGCATTTGCATGGAAATCTCATCCCTACCTATATGTAATACAAAAAAAAAACTATTTCACACCATCCAATGGTGGATAAAAAATGCAAAAAGTATTCCAAAATCAACTGTCAGCTGGCGCACCTCCGGGGGAATAACCGTCAGCTGCCCCTTCAAAGATGCAAAAAAGTGAAAAATTTAAAATCATTTTAATAAAGCAGAAATTTTTATGGTGAATAAACAATGCAAAAACTATTCCAAAATCAAACGTCAGCTGGCGCACCTCCGGGGGATAACCGTCAACTGCCCCTTCAAAGATTTTAAAATTCACATACATACTTATACCTAGATTTTTTGTGTAACAAGGATTTTTATGTTATTGTTTTTACAAATATAATTTTTAATTTTATTCGACCTTTTTAATATAATATTTAGAAATGAAAATGTTCGAGCTCTAGGCCTATAGCTCGAAAATTTTCATTTCTAAATATTATTGTTTTTACTTTCACAGAATATAATTTTGACTTATCACATTTTTAGATTGATTTTTGTTACAAACGGAATGACAAACTTATATATACCCTCTATCACTATAGTGGAGGGTATAAAAAACAAAATTGGCCGGATTTTTGATAAATTGACTTTTTTTAATAATGAAAAAAAACGGGTTCTGAAAATTTTCAAAAAAAAAAAATAATCAATAGACCATACAAAACTATACAAGAATGTAAATTTTTGAGATTGTGGTGCATTCCGTTTTTATTTGATAAATATTTAAACAAGGCATCTCTACACAAATTTTACCATTTTTCCAATATTTGACCAGACCTCCTAAGCCCATTTTTTGAAAAACCAAAAACGCAATTTTCTTACAAGGGAAGTATCTCAACCCTTATGAACTGATTTGGCTGAAACTTAAAATATATATAAAAGAGACGATTTTAAGGTTGGGGTGTCTCGGCTTATCGGCCATATCACACTCAAAAAAGTATGTCGGTAAAATCTACTACAAAAGACAGTTGTTTTGACTACATTTTGTCGTTGAAAAGGCGTCCACTACATAAACGGTAAAAACAACTGAACATGTTGTTGTTTTTAACTATTGATTTTCAACTACAAAATGTAGTAAAAACTACTACAAAACTGTTTAATACAGTTGTTTTTTCTACAATTGCCTGAAATTTTATTTAAAAAATTTCTTAAACGTTTAAATGATTGATATTTATTTAAAAAGAAATACATTTCAGTTGGTTGTATAGAATTTCGACATGATGACAATTTTTTGATGTATTTATCTGGAATTATAGAAGAAAAAAATTATATTAATAAAATGTTAAACAAAATAAATTGATTGTATTTACCTTTGTTTTTTTAATAGTTCATTTCAAATTTTCACCCATACTGATCAAAATTTGTCTGGAATAAAAAAAACGAAATGCTTTGGCAAAATTGATTTATAAAAAAAAAGAATTAATTTGAAATGTTTCAAAAAAGTATGTACCTGCTCTGTTGTGTATACAAAGAAAAGAAAGATGGCGCGCTCATAAGAAAACAAAACACTGCACACATTTTATTATGTTTTTTTCCGATTGGTTTTTACGCACGCTTATGTGAGCGCTATATTATACACACTTGTTATCTCATTTATCCACTTATTTTCTTTCGCTCAAGAATATTTTTCCAAAAACATATTTTTTGTTATAATTAAATTTAATAAATTGTAATTTAATTTATTTAGATATTATTTATTTGGTATAAAAACAATTCCTTCCGCATCCCGCACGACCAACTCGCTCGACACATTCGTTTGCAATAAAAATTTCTAGAAAAAAACGAGTTTTAGAAAAAAAACTAAAAACAACTACATAAATCAACTATTGCTACAGTGTAGTATATTTTTTGTAGTTATTTTTTGAAACTACTACAAAAAAAGTTGTTTGAGATTTTTTCATACAAAAACGACCGAAATTGTAGTTAAAAACAACAGCTACTACTTACTACACAAACGACCGTCATGTAGTAACTGCAATAATTTTCTGAGTGCAGTGTTTCAAAATTTCGTTGTCCCCTTATGAAACAATGTGGACCTCCGGGAAAATTTCGATAACTCCCGAACTAACAGGAATATCCTCTAGAAAAAGAATATGTGTCAACTTAAATTTAATAAAGATTATTTCGTATTCATATGGACATCGTAAGTCTATGTCTTCATATAAATACCCCCCAAAATTTACACATTTTCATGAAAAAGGTATTTAACGAAGCCAAACTTTTACAAGGTTATGCCACCGTTGGATAGTTTGAGGGCGTGGATAAACAAATAATTTAAATAACGATAAAATTATTATACCTTAGTGCACAAATCTGAATGAGCTGAAATGACCTTGAAAACATATACCGTGAGGGGCAAGGAGTCCCCCAAACTTTTTATGAATTTAATGCGTTAAATTACTTAAATATTAATTAATAAAAATTGTTTTATGTTGAAATAACGCATGCGTAACTGTTTTTATTGTTATTTTATCATTTTCTGTGAAAAAATGTCCAGAAATTAGAACTTTTCAGAAATTAGAACCACCCAAGAAACAAAGTTGTTCTAATTTGTGAGATTCTACCATTGGCGTAGGAAGCCAACATTTCTGGAGGGGCTAAAGTCCCCCCAGATTTTTTTTTTTTTTTAATAGAAAACCCCAGACCTATTACTGAAGCGTTCCCTTCATAATGTGTCTAGGTGTCTAAGAAACGAATGCCCTCCGAAAGCGGTTAAAAATTCATATTTTTTTTAAACAAATTTTGATTCTGAAGATTTTTTGGAAATTTAGAACTCCCAGATATGTTATAAAAATGAAAGATTTTTAATGTTTTTCCTATAGTAAAATTATTAGATTACTATGATTTTTTTCAAGAAAAAGTTCTGATGATTGCAAAAGTTGATGATTATAAGTCAAAATTCTCAGATTCTTTCTACCAATAACTTTTGTCTATAAAAACCACTTAGAATTTATAAATTTTTTTAAATTAAAGAACTTAAAACGTTTTCCTGAAGTTAAAATCCTAAGATTCGGTGAAGTTTTTATTACTGACAAAAACATCAGATTCATATAAAAACTTTTTGCAATAATTCAGACTATTTTTCAATGGGAAAAACTATTAGATCTAGTATAATAATCATTACGAGTCATTAAGACTCGTAGAATAATCATAACGAGTCCTAAAGACTCATTATTATTATTTATTGTTGCAAAAATTAATGAAATCATTAAATTATTAAAAAAAATTGTGAATGATTAAAATTCTGGGGGGGGGGGGCTAAAATTATTCTGGGGGGGCTAAGCCCCCCCCCCCCCAGACAGGGCTATCTACGCCAATGGATTCTACTGAACTAAATAGTAAAAAATTAAAAAAAATAAAAAAAATATATCTTGCGACACATCGTGCTTTATAATTTTGATGCGCAGAACAGGAATATCAAAATAATTTTAAAATCGGTCGAACCGTTTTCAAGATATCGCTATTTGAAATTTGCCAAAAATTGCGGGTTTTTCCTGCGTTCAATAAATTTTTTAAAAATAATCTCAAAATTTCTTTCCCTACTCTCTCATAGAGCTTGAGACAATCTTTTATTTAAACCTAACTTCGACCTAATCCGCCAATTTAAACACGTGGGCCCTTCGCTCAAAGTTTAGCATTTTTACCAAATTTTCACCAAAAACATTTAACTTTGACTTTTGAACAAATAGTCTGATTTGTCTCAAATTAAGTTTAAATGAAAGTTTGTCTTCAGCTCTATAAACTAGTTAACGGAAACAAAATTTTTAAATTTTTTTAAAAAATTCTTTAACGTAGGAAAAACCGCCATTTTTGGAAATTTTTGTCAAATTTGAAATGCGAATAACTCGAAAACCGCTCGACCGATTTCAAATATTTTTTGATATCCACATTCAGCTTGCCAAAATTAATAAAAAAATAATGTATCGCGAGATATATATTTTTTTTAGTTTTTATTATTCAAAAATCCAAAATTTGGGGGGAAATTGTCAAAAAATGCAAAACTTTGATCGAAGGGCGCCACGGGTTAAAAAAATAAAGATTAATTAAAAGATTGTGTCAAGCTCTATGAGAGGGTGAGGGGTAAGAAATTTTAAGATCTTTTTTTTTTTAAATTTCTAAAATTTGCCCTGAATTTCAAATCGGAAGGTTTTGTGTGTAATTGATTCAGCTGTAATATTTAGTTGATTTTATTTTGCCCAAAATCGTTGTGGAACCCAACCTTGCAGAGAAGTAATCTTTAAACACGTGCTTGGGATTTCTTCTTATTAAGCAGACAAACAAAGAGTCTAGCTTTGACTTTAATACGTATAAGAGATAAATCTCTTATTTTATGCTACATTCAGCATTAAACATCAAAAGAGTATTTAAAGAGTTTAACTGTGAACAAATAAATATTCACCACATAACAATTTTTTTATTATTATTTTATCTCTACTAGCCTTGTGTTGATTAAAAAACCTGAAAAAATATGTAGTATTCTTACATGTAAAAATCATGACAAAAAAGTATTAAAATCTCGAAGGAATTTAATACTTACTACTTGCATAGTAGCACAAATTATATCCACACTCACCAATGGAAGAGTGAGCCACTCGTACACAAAAAAAATATCAAATTGTATACGCAGTAGGGACATAACAAAAAAATGTCCTTAGCCGATTATACTGAATAAAAAGTGAACTAAAAAATGGGAAAATTAACTAATTTGAAGAAAAAAAATGTTAATGATTTCGCGCCAAAGATCATCGTGTCGCCTGCAATTAAAGTTTTGGAAATTTAGAAAAACCATGGGTTAAAATGTTCTCATTTGGCTCAAATTGAATTTAAATTAAAGTTTGTCTCAAGTTCAATGAAATAGTCAGTGAAAAAAAATTTCGAGATTTTTTTTTTTAATTTCTTGAACGTAGGTAAAACCGTAATTTTTTGAAATTTTTGACAAATTTCAAATGGCCGATCGACCGATTTCAGAAATTTGTTGATACACTCAAAATAATTACTCTGTAAAATGACTGTAATCTCAATTCGACAGACATTTGACAAAGTTATCTGTCGAAATACAGATTTTAAGAAAATACTTTGTATTTTCTTGTGACTGAAAAACAAAATTTTATCTATAATTTTACTTTTTACTTTGTAATCTATTTTACAGATAATAAGAGTTTTTTGTTAAAATACGAATACTTTGCAAATGATATCCTATTGAAACCACCATGGTTTTTCTGCAGTGGAACAGTTGGTATGGAATGACTCATGTGTAGATGGCGGTAAGAATTACTTCCATGTATTAGGGAATTCCATTTAAGGAAAATTATGGACTATTTAACAGTACATGAACTAAAATGTTTTCCTAACAGTTAAGAAACTATCCCAATTTTATTTAAATTTAACTAAATTGTGGGAAAATTTATGAACTATTTTGAAGAAAATTTTTCCAAAGTTTAAGTTAAGTCTTTTTTTTTTTTTTAAGTGAATAATCCGTTTATGTCCATTAACGAACACTCAAAAAATTATGTTAGTAAAATCAACTGAAAATGTCAGTTAAAATAACTACTTTGTAAGTTGTTTTTGGGCCAACTACTTATTCAGTTAAATCAACTATTAATGTTAGTTATTTTAACTGACAAAAAACAACTGACTTATGTAGTTAAAACTACTTACATTTGTAGTCAAAATAACTAACATGTAGTAAAAATAAAATAATCAATAGTAAAAATAAAGTAAAAAAAAATTAAGACCAAATTTTTTCATTTAAAAAAAAAAACAAAGATTGTGAAAAAAACACGAAAATTTATTTTTATTTTTTGGAAAAAAAACTTTGAAAATTTTTTAGAGATAAAAAAAATAAAAATTAACTACTTTAAATAACTGTTACCACATTACAGTACTTTTTTGTTAGTTGTTAAAAAAACGACTTAAAATAACTAACAGAAATAGTTGTTTAATATATGGGCACTTCCACCGAAAGGTCTACCAAGACCAAAAAACCAAAAGTTCTTAAAACGAATTTGTTTTAACATATTTTCATAGGAAAACAATCAAATTTAACTAACGTGAACAAATTTTACATTTATTCATAACCTATTTTGAGATATTCGAATGTAAAGTCGAGCAAGCCAATTTTTTCTCATTGGGACATTTCTATTGCACCTTTTGTTTTGTTAAAAGTTCTTAAAGAGAAGCATTAACTATTGACTTTTGCTTTTAAAAAATCTTTCTGGAGATACAAAGAGCTAAAAAAAATGCATAACAAACTATGCAATTCAAAAAATAACGGTTAGTTTTTGATATGCTTTATCACATATTTCGATGTCCCTTGCGACATTGAAAAACAACATTTGTAATTAGTGCGTCAAGTGGACATGACGAAAGTTCATCAAATATTGAGAACAAACACAGATTTTTATTACAATTAAAATAAAAAAAAAAAAATTAAAAAATAATAAAATCTGTGATCTTGGTTCTTATATAAAGTTGGTCACGTGCGACATGGTAAGTGTGGATTTTAAAATTTTGAAAAAATATTTTTTTCTTAAATAAATGATTTACTTATTTTAATACATTTTTTTTAAATTATTTAAATATAGATGAGTATAAACGGCGAAAAAAATAAAGAGAGATGCAAACGGCGGAAAGAAAAGTTGAAGGAAGATGAAATGAAATTACAAGGCAATAAATTAAACATGTTGAAAAGTTTAAGTTAATCTATGAATACCCTCCACAATGCCCTTTTTAAGTGAAAGTAAATAACATTTTGGATTAGAAATATTTAATGTTATGTAAAATTTTTTTTTAAGTAATTATTAAAAAAAAAAAAATAATTTACTAATTTTTTTTTGAGTGTAAAATTTTTTTTGAGTGTAAAACTTTTTCGAGTGTACTTTTTTGTGACAAAATTTGTGAGTGACAAAATTACGTTGTAAAATAGTTTTGTGAATTACCCATCGACGTATACAGAGGGGGGGCCCAACAACAACAACAAAAAAATATTTTTTTTATATGTATTGGAAAACACAAATCTCACGAAAAAAACAACAAAAAAATTTTTGTTGTTGTTGTTGGGCCCTGAAAAAACAGTCCTGCATACGTCGTTGGAATTACCAATGTTTTAAAAACCTGTTTAACGGGTTTTCAATACATGAATTTAAGGTGAAACTAATCTGAAATTCTCGGTTTTGCTAATAACTTTTGAACCACTGAACCGATTTGGCTGAAATTCAATACGAACCAGACCAGGGGAACGAAAAATATATATGCCAAGTTTTCTAAGCTTATTTATTTATAATTTGTTAAAAAAGAACAAAAAAAAAAACATAAATATGATTATGGAAAAAACGGTCCCGTGCGACATGTCCCGTGCGACAGTGATTAAAGTTAAATTTAAAAAAAAGTAGAAGTAATTTTGAGGTAAAATTTTACAACTTTTAAGAGACATTATAAGCCAACATTTCAAAATTAGTCGCATTGCGATATTGCCTCAGGTTTCGCTGAAATCAGAGTTTTGATTTATAGTCGCGAAAACGACTTCTGTTTTTTGTCCCGTGCGAATGGTTGTCTTTTTTGCGATTATCTCGAAAGCTTGAAACAATTTTCAAAATCAACCTAAGCAACAATTATAGAGCTAGTTAAGAGCTATAAGTTTGCCCTTTTGTCAAGAAAAAAAATCTTTTTATTTTGACTTTTTTTTCAACTTTAATGTGTGCAACGGTCACGTTCGACATGATGGAATTGCCCATATACAAAAACAACTGACTTTGTAGTTGAAAACTACTAACTACTGTTAAATATACAAACAAATAACGTGTAGTAACTTACACTCAGAAAATTATGTAAGTTACTACATGTTAGTTATTTGTATATTTTATAGTAGTTAGTTGTTTTCAACTACAAAGTCAGTTGTTTTTGTATGAAAAATATCAAACAACTATTTCTGTTAGTTATTTTAAGTCGTTTTTTTTGAACAACTAACAAAAAAGTACTGTGATGAAGTAACAGTTATTTAAAGTACAGTTGAACCTCGATTATCCGACCCTCTATTAACCGGTGCCTCTATTAACCGGCATGCTGTGTGTTTGTTTTTTATCTCTATTATCCGTGCTTTATCTCTACTATCCGTGCAATTCATACATGTACGTGCATATTGTATTTTTTGTTATTGTTTTTACCTCTATTAACCGTGCTTTACCTCTATTATCCGTGCAATATATTCACGAACATATACAAATGTAGAAAAATATATAACCTCTTTTAACCGTGTTTTTCGATTATCCGTGCTTAGTCCGGTCCCGTGCAACCCGGTTAATCGAGGTTCAACTGTAGTTAATTTTATTTTTTTATCTCTGAAAAGTTTTCAAAGTTTTTTTCCAAAAAAAAAAAAAAACGTTTTTTTTTATTTTTCACAACTTTAAAAAAAAAAAAAACTTGGAAAAAATTTGGTCTTCATTTTTTTTTTTGAAAAATGTTTTAAAAAAAATAATATATTGAATATTTTATTTTTACTACATTTTAGTTGTATTGACTACAAATGTAAGTAGTTTTTACTACATAAGTCAGTTGTTTTTTGTCAGTTAAAATAACTAACATTGTTAGTTGATTTAACTGAAAAAGTAGTTGACCCCAAAACAACTTGCAAAGTAGTTATTTTAACTGACATTTTCAGTTGATTTTACTAACATAATTTTTTGAGTGTACATAATTTTCTGAGTGAACTTATTGTTAGCCGGTCTATGACAATGAGGCATATTCCTACCAAATTTCAGCTGTTTTATACTTTTATTTTGGACTGAATCGTGTTTTATACAGACGGATCATAGATCAATTATAGATCAACCCCATACTGTGATTGGAGGATATAAAAAAATACCGAAACCTTTTTACAGTTTAAAATATTAACTGGTTATATCCCCATTGTTCAGCTGCACCAGTATGCCACAGAGCTATTCCATGCTAGTAGTTACAAGTTGCCCAGTGGTTGCAATTCATTAAAATTGTATGGAGTTTGACTTGTAAATTGGATATTTTTTTTTATTATAGTGTTCTTTTGTTTTTTGCATCCATGTACAGATTTTTGGTTACAAACAACAGAATATTAAAGAATTTACAGTGCAAAAAATTGAAAGGACTGTGTAACGAAAACAAAAATTTGTACCCAATAAAACATGAATATGGAACAAATATCCCAAAAACAGAAAAGGCAAAAAAATAAAAAAAAAATTACCAAAATACCACAATATTAAAATCATGAAGAGTAAAAGCTTAAGTAGTAATTTTATAGTAGTTGCCACTACTATGACTTCCAACAGTATCAACAGCAAACCTTAAAACAAACCAACAAGAAACAGTACACTCAACCAAAAATCATTGTATTCCCAAAGAAAATCGTTGTAAATTCAACAGAAATCATTGTTGATTTTGACCCTACAAATATTTATGTTGGTTTCAATAAAAATTGTTGTCAGTTTTTGTAAAAGTTGATCAACTCGTTTTTTTGTAAATCAACTCGTATTTTTTGTAAACTCAAATCATATTTTTGTTGAAATAAGAAATTTTATTAATAAAAAAAAGCTTGTTGTTATTTGTAAATATTCTTTTATTAAGTATAAATCACAATATTTTTTAGAATTATCACCGGCTTTTTAAGCTGCAATATTTAAATACGAGATTTTCACACACACTTCGTTTATGTTATGCACTCGTAAGCCATTCTCCAGTTTTCTAATGACACCAAATCAAAAACCTTAAAAAAAAACAAAAAAAATTATAATATAGTATGAATACATAAAGTAATCAATGTATTTTATTACTTTCCAAATATTTACAGAGCAGAATCTGATCATCAGATCCTATTTTTATTTATTTTAATAATATTAAATATTTTTATAAGAAACAAACACGTAAAATAATTTTATAAGAGACAAACAAATTTCACATTGCAATGCATTGGTACCAACTTGATAATACAAAAATGAACGAACAGGGTTGTTTTTTCTTTTTTGGTTTTATCTATTGAATTCTGTATAATCGTTGTAAATAGTTGATTCAACTTTACTGATTATTCAACGATATCAACATTAATTTTTGTTGAATACGGCAATATTCTGTAAAACTTGATCTACAATGGGTTTACTAATTTTTCTACTAAGATATTTCTATGAGTGTAGAAGAAAAAAAAATATTATATAAAAAACCTATAAAATAACCGAAAACAAACTGAACTGAAAGAAATATTGCCTATGGAAACAAATTCTTGTTTGTAAACAATTTGAGAGAGAAAATAAAAAAAACAGAAAGGAAATAAAACCGCAGCCAATGTTGCAAGAAAATGATGAGGAAAAAAAATTGACACTGGCGTACAATGGTTTTGGAGAAGTGCGAAATGATCGAAAATACATTATATTAACATAATAATGTTTTAAGGCTTGTGTCTAATTTAAAAAAAAAGTTGCAGGACGCCACCTCAGTTTGACTATATAAGTTAACGATTAACAAAAAATAAAATAAGAATTACTGTTTTTTATTTTCTTAAAACCAAACATTTTCATAAAACCAAACATTTTTGTAACTTGGATAATAATGCACCTCGTGGTGATCAACAAAAATATTCACCAGCTGGTAAATAAAACGTAACATAAATATTTGTCATAATTTTTTTTTCATGAATATTTTTTTTTAATCAATATTTTTTTTTCATCAATATATTTTTGAACAATATAAACATGATGTTTTTGGGCTGGTGTCTAATTTAAAAAAAAATTGCAGGACGCCACCTCTGTTTGACTATATAAGCTAACAATTAACGAAAAAGAAAACAAGAATTACTATTTTCATTTTCTTAAAACCCAACTTTTTAATAACTTGGGTTTGTAACTTGGATAATAATTCTCCTCATGGTGAATAAAACCGTTTTTCACCAGCTAGTGAAAAAAGTAACATAATTATTTTTCAAAAAAAAAAATTTTTTTTCATAATTTTTTTTTTCATAAAATTTTTTTTTTTTTATCATTTTTCCATCAAATTTTTTTTTCATCAAACTTTTTTTTCATCAATTTTTTTTTTTCATAAATTTTTTTTTTCATCAAACTTTTTTTTTTCATAATTTTTTTTTTATCAAAAATTTTTTTTTCATCAATTTTTTTTTTCTTCAAAATTTTTTTTTTTTTTTTCATAATTTTTTTTTCATCAAATTTTTTTTTTCATCAATTTTTTTTTGTTTTTTCATCAAATTTTTTATTTCATAAATTTTTTTTCATTAATTTTTTTTCAATCAAATTTTTTTTTTCTTCAAAATTTTTTTGTCATAAATTTTTTTTATCATATTTTTTTTCATCAATTTTTTTTCATCAAATTTTTTTATCAATTTTTTCATTATCAATTTTTTTCTCACCAAAAAAATGTTTTTTTTTCATCAGTTTTTTTTACATCAAAAAATTTTTCTTTTCATCAAAACCTTTTTTCTTTTTTTATCAATTTTTTCATTATCAATTTTTTTCTCACCAAAAAAATTTTTTTTTTTCATATTTTTTTTTCATCAATTTTTTTTTACATCAAAAAATTTTTCTTTTCATCAAAAACTTTTTTCATCAAAATTTTTTCCCACCAAAAATTTTGGGTTCATTAAATTTTTTTTAACATAATTTTGTTTTTCGTAAAAAAAAATAATTTTTTTACCAACCCTAGTAAAAATGTAACTTATCCAATTATATCCCAGAAATGGTGGATAAAATTATGTAAAATATTTTCCAATTGTATCTTATTAGATCCAATCAGACGGAATTAGATAAGAAATTATCCGAAAATTGTCTCTATCAAACTGTATTATTTAGGATAAAATTTATATGTATAATTAAATATAACTTGATACTTTTATCGCATATAGTTTTACTAGCTTACCATCCCGGTACTTCGTTACCGGTTGTATTGAATACCGAATAATAGAAGGATCAGGATTACTCTATGATTTCAAAAAATTCATCTAGGTAGTCTTTGTTTTATTTACTTGTGGACGTTAACGTCTTTCATAAAATAATATTTCAATGAATAATTTTAACAATACAATTTGAATAACTTCGCTGGTACGTTATCATGTGCGTTCCGGTGAAAAAAGGATATTGACAATTTTCGAGCCCTTATATCAGGTTTTTGGATTTAAAGTGAATAAATATTTCAGTGAAAAAAGAAATGGGAATAAAAATAAGTTTGAGTGAAAAAACATATAGGGAGAAAAAATATGGAATAAAAAAAGTTAAATACGATAAATTTGAGTAAAAAGTATCATTCCATATTGTTCCCTGCTCTATTTCATTTCGATCCCCTTTCTACTCCATTTCATTTCCAATTCCATCTCCTTTTGTTCCATGCAAGTTTCATTCCTCTCCGTATAATATGCGTTAAAGAAATAAAAATTTATATTGTCGTTATTTTATAGATATGAAAAGTACCATTTTACACCACTTTTACCAGGTACCCCTTTTTATCCTAAAATTTTAAATTTTAAAATATGGCAGTTATTTCTGGGGCTTTTAGTTTAATAGTTAGATAGGTAAAACTAACCATTTGCCCCCTCTTCCCTTAAAATTAAATTTTCAAAAAAAAAACTTTTTTTTGTGCTAGTTGATCCTATATTTAAAATATCAAGTTTCTGAACCATTATTTCAAGAAGTATAAGAATAACCAAATTTACACTTCTTTATCCCCTTTACAATCAGTCGCGACCCTTAGAAACAGAATTTCCTAAAATAAAGCATTCAAAATTTCAGTGCCTAGGATCATTACTTCATGAAATATAAAAAGTATCAAAAAACCCTTTTTTATACCTCTAGAAACGGATTTTTTTAAAAAATACTTTAGCCGAATGTTTTTTCACCGAAGTACCCTACATTCCAAAATTAAAGCTTCTTAGGTCAATATTATAGGAACAAAAAAAGAACCAAAAGTACACTTTCTTACCCCCGTTAGAAACGGAATTTCCAAAAAGTATTTCTTCCAGAATGTTTTTTTCTTCATCGAAAAATCCTACATTCCATATTTCAATTTTCTAGGATCATTGTTTCAGCACTTTCGGTACTTTTAATAAAAGGTACTTTATATTAAAGGTAATTTTTGTAAAAGGTACTTTTTATAAAAAGTATTTTTTATAAAGGGTACTTTTTATAAAAGGTACTTTTTATAAAAGGTACTTTTTATAAATGGTACTTTTTATAAAAGGTACTTTTTATAAAAGGTACTTTTTATAAAAGGTACTTTTAATAAAAGGTACTATTTATTTTTTTATAAATTTACTTTTTTAAATGGTACTTTTTATAAAAGGTACTTTTTATAAAAGGTACTTTTTATAAAAGGTACTTTTAATAAAAGGTACTATTTATAAAAGATACTTTTTATAAAAGGTACTTTTTATAAAAGGTACTTTTTATAAAAGGTACTTTTTATAAAAGGTACTTTTTATTAAGGGAACTTTTTATAAAAGGTACTTTTTATAAAAGGTACTTTTTATAAAAGGTACTTTTTATAAAAGGTACTTTTTATAAAAGGTACTTTTTATAAAAGGCACTTTTTATAAAAGGTACTTTTTATAAAAGGTACTTTTTTAAAAGGTACTTTTAATAAAAGGTACTTTTTATAAAAGGTACTTTTTATAAAAGGTACTTTTTATAAAAAGTACTTTTTATAAAAGGTACTTTTTATAAAAGGTACTTTTTATAAAAGGTACTTTTTATAAAAGGTACTTTATATAAAAGGTACTTTTTATAAAAGGTACTTTTTATAAAAGGTACTTTTTATAAAAGGTACTTTATATAAAAGGTACTTTTTATAAAAGGTACTTTTTATAAAAGGTACTTTTTATAAAAGGTACTTTTTATAAAAGGTACTTTTTATAAAAGGTACTTTTTATAAAAGGTACTTTTTATAAAAGGTACTTTTTATAAAAGGTACTTTTTATAAAAGGTACTTTTTATAAAAGGTACTTTTTATAAAAGGTACTTTTTATAAAAGGTACTTTTTATAAAAGGTACTTTTTATAGAAGGTACTTTTTATAAAAGGTACTTTTTATAAAAGGTACTTTTTATAAAAGGTACTTTTTATAAAAGGTTCTTTAAAAAAAAAATAATTTTTATAAACGGTACTCAATTTTCAGAAAGTACTTGTTCCAGAATTTTTATTTCACTAAAGAATCCTACATTCTAAATTTAAAGTTTGAATGACCATTATTTTAGTAATTAAAAAAAAGTACCAAAAGTACACTTTTTTGCCCATTTTACTCCCGTAGAATCTACATTGGCAAAAACCCAGCCGTAGTGAATCTTTTTTCCCGGAAGTGAACCTAAATTGCAAATTTCAAGTACCATTATGTCAGGAGATATAAAAAGTACCAAAAGTACAGTTTTTTACCCCCCAGAATCAACACTGGCAAAAATCCAGCCTTAGTGGATCTATATTTCGGGAGGTGAACATACAGTCCAAATTTCAAGTCTCTATGACCATTATTTCAGGAGATATAAAAAGTACCAAAAGTACAGATTTTTACCCTTTTTACCCCCTTAGAACCAACATTGGCAAAAACCCAGCCTTAATGGATCTAAATTCCATAATGTAAACATACAGTCCAAATTTCAAGTCTCTATGACCATTATTTCAGGAGATATAAAAAGTACCAAAAGTACAGTTTTTTACCCTTTTTACCCCCTTAGAATCAACACTGGCAAAAATCCAGCCTTAGTGGATCTATATTTCGGGAGGTGAACATTCATTCCAGATTTCAAGTCTCTATGACCATTATTTCAGGAGATATAAAAAGTACCAAAAGTACAGTTTTTTACCCTTTTTACCCCCTTAGAATCAACATTGGCAAAAATCCAGCCTTAGTGGATCTATATTCCGGGAGGTGAACCTACAGTCCAAATTTCAAGTCTCTAGCTTCAGCGGTTTGGGCTGGGCGATGATGAATCAGTCAATAAGTCAGTCAGTCAGTCAGTCAGTCAGTCAGTCAGTCACGTTACTCTTTTATATATATAGATATGCCTCCACATAACACCATATATAATGAAAATTTTATATCAAGCATTATAATAACATATACAATATATGGTGTTATATGGGGTAAAATGGGGCAATATCTAAATATATGGGGGTTTTCGTGTCAACTGACACAACTTTTGAAACCGATGTCTTCCGATCGGGATGAAATTTGCACCAAGGTTAGTCCTATTGGATAGTAGTTCAGACACAATTTTTCAGCGATATTGGTCAAGGACTCTCTGAGTTAGAGGGGGTCGAAATTTGACATTTTCCATGTAACTTCTTACCTATTGTTTTTAGCAAAATGTGTCCCAAAGAGTTTAGATAGCTATTTCTTCAGTCTTTCGAAAAAAAATTAAAAAAATTAAAAAAAAAATAAAAAAAACAAATTTTGATTTTTTTTCTTAAAAATCTAAAACTTTTTTGACTTTTTCCTCAAATTGGGCCCTTTTTTTTTTGATTCAAAAGAAAGCTTAGGTCTTTTCCTTTAAGAGCTATGGGGTCGCTTAGTGGGATATCTATGAATTTTTTTTTTTTACTTTGGAACACAAAAAACGGTTCTTCAATTTTCACTATTAGGCGTGGGATAGCTAACCAGTTTTCGATTTCGATCCGCTATACCCTCTAATTTTTATAGGTTCGAAAAAGAAAGCACGAGCCAAAAAATGAGGGCGGTGGGGTTGGGCCATATGGCTCCTCATCGGGGTCAAAATTGGGCGTAAAGAGGTTAAAATCCTCAAAAAGCCCCACAACTGCTCTAGAACTGCCCACGGAGGGGTGCAATGTGAGACCGGCCTCTATTAATTTTCTGCCCCCAACATTTTTCTTGAATATACCTAACCTCTATTTCCACTTTCTAAGGGGGCTCCCATACAAAATGACATTTTTATAAAATTTGCTCCTACCGCTCTAACTGTCCATAGGGTGCCCCTAGAGAAGTAAAATATATGACCGACCCCCAATATTTTTTCATCTCCAACATTTTCTCAGAATATACCTACCCTTTATTTTCCACTCTTAAGGGGGTCCCCATACATTTTTTTTATTTTTTTATTAGTTTTTAAAAATACATGTTTTTATAACGTATGGGAGCCCCTTAAGGAGTGGAGATAGGGTGTTATTATGTTCGGACAAAATGTTGGTAACTAAAAAATAATGGGGGTTGGTCATAATTTTTGCCTCTCTAGGAGGCACGGTAGGGGCGGTAGGAGCTGGTTTAATAAAACAAATTTATAAAAAGTAAAAGAAATGTATGGGGACCACCTTAAGGGTTAAAGATACATTGTAGGTGTGTTTGCAAAAAATGTTGGAATTAATAAAATAATGGGGGTCGGTCATACATTTGGCTCCACTTGGGGCACTTTAGGGTAAGTTAGAATGGTAGGATAAAATTTTTTAAAAATGTTTTGTATGGGAGCCCCCATTGGAAGTGGAAAAAGGGGTAAGGTATGTTCAAGAAAAATGTTGGGGGCAGAAAATTATTGGAGGTTCGTCTCACATTGCAACCCTCCAGGGGCGTTTTTAGGGCAGTTTTGGGGCTTTTTGAGGATTTTACCTCTTTACGCCCAACTTTGACCACGATGAGGGGCCATATGGCCCCACCCCACCCCCTTATTTTATGGCTCGTGCTTTCTTTTTCGAACCTATAAAAATTAGAGGGTATCGCGGATCGAAATCGAAAACTGGTTAGCTATCCCACGCCTAATAGTGCAAATTGAAGAACCGTTTTTTGTGTTCCAAAGTAAAAAAAAAATTTTTTTCATAGATATCCCACTCGCATCCCACTAAGCGACCCCATAGCTCTTAAAGGAAAAGACCTAAGCTTTCTTTTGAATCAAAAAAAAGGGCCCAATTTGAGGAAAAGTCAAAAAAGTTTTAGATTTTTAAGAAAAAAAATTAAAATTTATTTTTTTATTTTTTTTTATAATTTTTTTTCGAAAGACTGAAGAAATGGCTATCTAAACTCTTTGGGACACATTTTGCTAAAAACAATAGATAAGAAGTTACATGGATGAGAATAAACACCTCTTTGGCCAAAATGTCAAATTTCGACCCCCTCTAACTCAGAGAGTCCTTGACCGATCTCGCTGAAAAATTGTGTCTGAACTACAATCCAATAGGACTAACCATGGTGCAAATTTCATCCCGATCAGGAGACATCGGTTTCAAAAGTTGTGTTAGTTGACACGAAAACCCCCATATATAATATTGTACAATAAGATCAAATTGTATCAATTTGATCCCAATTAATACAGTTATATAGAGACAAATTTTGGATCATTTTGTATCGCATTGGGTCCGATTGGATCTAATAAGATGCAATAGGATAATATTTTACATAATTGTATCCACCATTTTTCAGATATAACTGAATAAGTTTCATTTTTACTCGGGAAACTACTTTTTCACCAAGTCTAAGCTTTTCGCATAAAAATTTTCCATTTGTTTATCAAATGTACATAAAGCAAGTGAGAGTGGTATATTCTTTAGTGCCGAATCTTTTATACTCTCCAAAATGTAAAAACACTTTTTTGCACTTATTTTTGCACTCACTTACGAAATGTACAGCTCTTTTCGTTTTTTAATGGGGTCCTCGACTGATATTTCAATTCGTTTTGCATGGAATAGCAAAGTAATGTAACATTATTTTTTCTAAAAAAACTTTGCTTTGGCAAGTACACCCAAATCTTCCGCAAAACATTATCATGATTTAATGTTTTGGGCAAGAGTACAAAATTCGCAGGCATTTTTATTTTTCATCAAAATTTTTTTTTTTATCAAAAAATTTTTTTCATAATTTTTTTTTCATCAATATTTTTTTCCATCAATATTTTTCATCAATATTTTTTTTCCTTCAAAAAAAGGTGTTTTTCATTCATATTTTTCAATACTTTTTTTTGTGTTCATCAAAAAAATTTTTTTTTGAATCAATATGTTTTCCCAGCAAAACTTAGATTACCAAATAAGGTATAAAATAAGGTATAGGATCTCTTATTTTATACATTCCAGCATTGATGATTTTAACAGGCGATGAGTCTCAAAGTAATGCATCCACATTATTACAAAGAATACCAGTAAGATATAAAATAAGTCATAAATTTATAACGAAGAATACGAGTAAGGTGTAAAATATATGATATTTTATAGGTTACGATGAATTAAATAATATAGCATACCAGAGATATTATCTAAGGTGTTACAAGTAGTGAAAAAGTAATTTTTTATTAAATTTACTCACGTGATTGCAAGTGAGTGTAAGTAGATAAAATATGCTCGTAAGTGTGTGTCGATAGAAATTTCCTGTCGTGAGCCCATCTCTAGTTTAAACTTATGAATTTTTTACAAAATAATTATTTTTTGTGTTACTGTAATGCATTATGCATCCAATTCTAAATAATGCATTATTTCAAGCTTTCAAATAATACATAATGTAACCAAATATAAGTCATCCATGATTTAATGTTTAGAAATAATAAATATGAAATACATTTTTTCCAATAATCATGCATTACGTAGCAAATTATTACACCCAAAAAAAAACGTGGGTATTCAATACTATAAATTTAACTAATTTTAGTCCAAAAGGACCTAGTGCAGAAATTGGTAACAAATACTAAATTTTTTTACTAATATTAGTCAAATCCAGTAAAAATTACTAATGTTAGTACTTTGAAGATACTAAAATTAGTAACGAATTAGTAGATTTTGGTACAATATCACTTACTAAACCTTTTACTGTAGAATTATTTTGAGTGTAGTAATGCATTATTTTTCACTTGAAAATAATACGTTGTGGAATAAATGGTTGGTAAGACATCATAAAATAATGCTACAAATAAGTTATATACATTACCTGGTAATGTGTTATATAATCACTACCCATTACCAAAGTTTTGCTGGGTTTTTATCAATATTTTTTTTTTCATCCATATATTTTTTTTTCATCAATCAGGAGACATCGGTTTCAAAAGTTGTGTCAGTTGACACGAAAACCCCCATATATAATATTGTACAATAAGATCAAATTGTATCAATTTGATCCCAATTAATACAGTTATATAGAGACAAATTTTGGATCATTTTGTATCGCATTGGGTCCGATTGGATCTAATAAGATGTAATAGGATAATATTTTACATAATTGTATCCACCATTTTTCAGATATAATTGGATAAGTTTCATTTTTACTCGTGAAACTACTTTTTCACCAAGTCTAAGCTTTTCGCATAAAAATTTTTTCGCATAAAAATACCAGGTAATAAGTATATGGGGCATTCCATGCCAAATCACTCACTTTTAGGCCCGACCCCCTTCGATTAATTTTATTTTTGGATATGTTTTAGTACGTATTAAATGCAACTTGCAGCCAAATTTTCAGCCTTTTATACAAAGGTGGTGTTGAGTAATCAATTTTTCAAAATGGCGATTTTTTCCAAAAAATGAAAAAATTTAAATTTTCAATCAATTTTGACCAGTAAAAAATATAGATATATTAAAAAAAGATGGACAACATTTTGTTGGTAGTTAAATGTAGTTTTAGAAAAAAAATATGAAAAAATTATTCGAAGTAATTATCACCTGTTTTTTATCGTATAAAAATTAAAATCGACTTTTTGAAAAAGTCCGAAACCTTCGATTTTTTTTTAAAAATGTCAAAAAATTCTACTCTAAATTACGCAACTTTTAAGTCATAATTCGAGATGTGATCGTAATTCGTTCTATTTTTATTCAAATTTTGAAAATTGCACTTTTTTTTTTTGACTCTGGTTTATTTTATATGGTGCTCCAAAAAAAATAATTTGGTAAATATTGACCGTAACTTCCCCTAGATATATTAACTTGGGTGTAAAAATACGTCTCAGAAAATTTTAGGATGATCGGACATGGGTAAGGCGTGCCGCATCGGCTTTGAAGTTTGAAAATCGGATTACAAGGGAAAATATGCATTTTTTTCTGTTTTCTTAATTTTTTTGGTATTTTAAGTTAATTTGGAATTCAAATGGTTACAGAATTGAAGTGTAGAGTAAAATGTCTCTCTATTAAGGTCATAAAAACCGAAATCGGTTTAAAATCATCCAAGTTATTACAACTTCCCCAGGCATCTAACGTGTGGCAGACAACTTGATTAATCAATACAATCCGATTTTTGAAATTCTTTGAAATTTTCTACTGTAATAACATTTTTTTATTCTTCAAGTTCAAATGTTATTAGATGACAAGTATTTTTCATATTGTGTTTTGCTAACATTTTTAAAATTAGTGCTAAAAATGCCTGCATTTTCCACACCCTTTTGAAATCTCTATTTAAAAAAAAAAAAATATTTTTTTTGTTTTAAAATTTGGAAAAGTCAAAAAAATATTACACTGAAACATGAATAATGAAAAAATGTTATTACAGTAGAAAATTTCAATAAATTTAAAAAAAGGGCCTCGTATTTTTTAATCAAGTTGTATGGCACACGCTAGATGCCTGGGGAAGTTGTAATAACTTGGCTGATTTTCAACCGATTTTAGTTTTTAGTACCTTATTAGAAAGGCATTTTACTCCACATCATAATTCTGTAATCATTTGAATTAAAACTTAACTTAAAATACCAAAGATATTGCGAAAACAGAAAAAAATTCATATTTTTCCTTGTAATCCGTTTTTTAAACTTCAAGGACCATGCTAAGCGCCTTACACATGTCCGATCGTCCCAAATTTTTGTGAGACGTATATTTACCTCCAAATGAATATATTTAGGGTAAGTTAGGGTCAGTATCTACCATTTTTTTTTTTTTGGAGCTCCATATAAAATAAATCAGAGCCAAAATATAAAAGGTGCAATTTTAAAAATTAAAAAAAAAAATAGAAAGAATTGTGATCACATCTCGAGTTATGGCTTAAAAGTTGCATAATTTAGAGTAGAATTCTTATAGTTTTTTACAAAAAAATCGAAGGTTTCGGACTTTTTCAAAAAGTCGATTTTAATTTTTAAACGTCAAAAAATAAGTGATAATTACTTCGAATAATTTTTTCACATTTTTTTTCTAAAACTACATTTAAATACCAACAAAACGTTGTCCAACTTTTTTTAAAATATCTATATTTTTTACTGGTCAAAATTGATTGAAAATTTAAATTTTTTCATTTTTTGGAAAAAATCGCCATTTTGAAAAATTGATTACTCAACACCACCTTTGTATAAAAGGCTGAAAATTTGGCTGCAAGTTGCATTTAATACGTACTAAAACATATCCAAAAATAAAATTAATCGAAGGGGGTCGGGCCTAAAAGTGAGTGATTTGGCATGGAATGCCCCATATATACCTTATCTGTAGCATTATTTTAGGATGTCTTACCAAACATTTGTTCCACAATGTATTATTTTAAAGTGAAAAATAATGCATTACTAATAATTTGCTACGTAATGCATGATTATTGGTAAAAATGTATTTCATATTTATTATTTCTAAACATTAAATCATGGATGACTTATATTTGGTTACATTATGTATTATTTCAAAGTTTGAAATAATGCATTATTTATAATTGGATGCATAATGCATTACAATGACATAAAAAATAATTATTTTATAAAAAAATGCATAAGTTTAAACAAGAGATGGGCTTACGACAGGAAATTTCTAACGACACACACTCACGAGCATATTTTATCTACTTACACTCACAATCACGTGAGTAAATTTAATACAAAATTACTTTTTCACTGCTCGTAACACCTTATATATTATCTTCTGGTATGCTATATTATTTCATTTCTCGTAACCTATAAAATATCATATATTTTACACCTTACTCGTGTTCTTCATTATAAATTTATGACTTATTTTATACCTTACTGGTATTCTTTGTGATAATGTGGATGCATTACTTTTAGTCTCATCGCCTGTTAAAATCATCAATGCTGCAATGTATAAAATAAGAGATCCTATACCTTATTTTATACCTTATTTGGTAATCTAAGTTTTGCTGGGGAGAGTGGTATATTCTTTGGTGCCGAATCTTTTATACTCTCCAAAATGTAAAAACACTTTTTTGCACTTATTTTTGCACTCACTTACGAAATGTACAGCTCTTTTCGTTTTTTAATGGGGTCCTCGACTGATATTTCAATTCGTTTTGCATGGAATAGCAAAGTAATGTAACATTATTTTTTCTAAAAAAACGTTGCTTTGGCAAGTACACCCAAATCTTCCACAAAACATTATCATGATTTAATGTTTTGGGCAAGAGTACAAAATTCGCAGGCATTTTTATTTTTCATCAATATTTTTTTTTTATCAAAAAATTTTTTTTCATAATTTTTTTTTTCATCAATATTTTTTTCCATCAATATTTTTTTTCCTTCAAAAAAAGTTTTTTTTCATTCATATTTTTCAATATTTTTTTTTGTGTTCATCAAAAAACTTTTTTTTTGAATCAATATGTTTTTTCATCAATATTTTTTTTTCATCCATATATTTTTTTTTTCATCAATATTTTTTTTTTCATCAATATTTTTCAACATCAATATTTTTTTTTAATTTTTTTTTCATCAATATTTTTTTTCCAACAATATTTTTTTTCATCAATATTTTTTTTTTTTGATATTTTTTTATACATATTTTGTTTAATTAAAATATTTTTTTTGTTTTCATCAAACATTTTCTTATCAACATTTTTTTTTTTCATAAAATATTTTTTTTGTCAATAATATATTTTCATTAAAAACTTTTTTTATCGACAAACACAGACAAACATATAGATGGATATCAGATGCTGCATTATTTTTTTAAAGCTTTTTTAAAAAAAACCAGAGTAAAAACTTTATATTCTTATATATCACATCTGATCCGAGATTTGAAAGATCAGGAAAATGGATCGCTAAGATTAGATCAGTTTTAATCGGACGGATAGAATTTCATCCGAAAAATGGGTTTATCTAATTAGATAAACCCAGCGAGTCGTTTTTCGGATCAATACTGATCTTTCAAATTTTTATTTGGGAATTTAGAAAAAAAATTTTCTGGTGGAAAATATACTTGTTAACCAGTGTAATTATTAAACAATCAACAAAACACAAATCTGTTAACAAAAATGCGCATAACAGAAGTTATAGAAAAAAAAAAATACCATAGGAATGCATAAAACCAACTAAGAATCAAGAAGAGATGCCATCGAAAGGCATATAAGATTCAAGAAATAAGCAAAAAAAATAAAAAAAAGTACAAACATACAATTTGTTATAAAGGGAAATTCAAGTAGTGTTATGATGGTCAAGTTTGTAAAGTTACTATAAACTGTGCACTCGTAAACCATATTGGGTCGATGTTGGTAGGTTTGGTTTTATTTGAATCTTGGTTTGGTTTTGTTCGGTTGGCATGTTATTTTATATGCATGAATGATATATGTGTGAGATTGTATGATATTGTGGTTATGTTGCTGTTACTTTTTTTTTAGCCTTTATTCAGTTATATGTATATAAAAAAAAAATTCTTCTTATTGTGGTTTCTTGTTAAAGGAAATCTTTTAATAACCGTTATTGGTAGTTGTTATATAAAAGGGAATATTTAAAAAAATGTTATTTTACAAATATATTGCACTTAACAAAACTTTACCCATTAATACCCGCAGCGATCTAGATTAGATAGAAGCCTGAAATTTTTAGAGCTAAGTATTTTTAGCTACCCGAGTAAAAATTATTTAATATGATCTTGTATACTTTTATATAGTCATATTATTTCATATATGATCATGTGTGACACTATGTATTGCGAGATAAATTTATATAATAAATTTTGATGTGCGATTTTTTTAAGATATCGCCATACATAACTATATGTTGTAACATCTAAGTGTTTTATATAAAATTTTATATGCCTCCATTGTTTTTTAATTTTTCTAAGTTCTAAGAACATATTTTTATCGCGAATATTTTCAAAATGTTTTATATAAAATTTCATGACTTCATATTTTTTTTATTTTTCTAAGTTTTTTCCAAGCCCAACTTTTTTATTACGAATCATCAAAAGTGTTTTATATAAAATTTTATATGACTCCATTTTTGAAATTTTTCTAAGTTTTTTTCAAGAAATATTTTTTTTATCGCAAATATTTTCTAAGTGTTTTATTTAAAATTTTATATTACTCCATTTTTATAACAATTTTCTATAGGAAATTTGTTGTCGATAACAATTTTCTATAGGAAATTTGTTGTCGATAACAATTTTCTATAGGAAATTTGTTGTCGATAACAATTTTCTATAGGAAATTTGTTGTCGATAACAATTTACTATAGGAAATTTGTTGTCGATAACAATTTTCTATAGGAAATTTGTTGTCGATAACAATTTTCTATAGGAAATTTGTTGTCGATAACAATTTTCTATAGGAAATTTGTTGTCGATAACAATTTTCTATAGGAAATTTGTTGTCGATAACAATTTTCTATAGGAAATTTGTTGTCGATAACAATTTTCTATAGGAAATTTGTTGTCGATAACAATTTTCTATAGGAAATTTGTTGTCGATAACAATTTTCTATAGGAAATTTGTTGTCGATAACAATTTTCTATAGGAAATTTGTTGTCGATAACAATTTTCTATAGGAAATTTGTTGTCGATAACAATTTTCTATAGGAAATTTGTTGTCGATAACAATTTTCTATAGGAAATTTGTTGTCGATAACAATTTTCTATAGGAAATTTGTTGTCGATAACAATTTTCTATAGGAAATTTGTTGTCGATAACAATTTTCTATAGGAAATTTGTTGTCGATAACAATTTTCTATAGGAAATTTGTTGTCGATAACAATTTTCTATAGGAAATTTGTTGTCGATAACAATTTTCTATAGGAAATTTGTTGTCGATAACAATTTTCTATAGGAAATTTGTTGTCGATAACAATTTTCTATAGGAAATTTGTTGTCGATAACAATTTTCTATAGGAAATTTGTTGTCGATAACAATTTTCTATAGGAAATTTGTTGTCGATAACAATTTTCTATAGGAAATTTGTTGTCGATAACAATTTTCTATAGGAAATTTGTTGTCGATAACAATTTTCTATAGGAAATTTGTTGTCGATAACAATTTTCTATAGGAAATTTGTTGTCGATAACAATTTTCTATAGGAAATTTGTTGTCGATAACAATTTTCTATAGGAAATTTGTTGTCGATAACAATTTTCTATAGGAAATTTGTTGTCGATAACAATTTTCTATAGGAAATTTGTTGTCGATAACAATTTTCTATAGGAAATTTGTTGTCGATAACAATTTTCTATAGGAAATTTGTTGTCGATAACAATTTTCTATAGGAAATTTGTTGTCGATAACAATTTTCTATAGGAAATTTGTTGTCGATAACAATTTTCTATAGGAAATTTGCTGTCGATAACAATTTTCTATAGGAAATTTGTTGTCGATAACAATTTTCTATAGGAAATTTGTTGTCGATAACAATTTTCTATAGCAAATTTGTTGTCGATAACAATTTTCTATAGCAAATTTGTTGTCCATAACAATTTTATATAGGAAATTTGTTGTCGATAACAATTTTCTATAGGAAATTTGTTGTCAATAACAATTTTCTATAGGAAATTTGTTGTTGATAACAATTTTCTATAGGAAATTTGTTGTCGATAACAATTTTCTATAGGAAATTTGTTGTCGATAACAATTTTCTATAAGAAATTTGTTATCGATAACAATTTTCTATAAGAAATTTGTAATCGATAACAATTTTCTATAAGAAATTTGTTATCGATAACAATTTTCTATAAGAAATTTGCTATCGATAACAATTTTCTATAAGAAATTTGCTATCGATAACAATTTTCTATAAGAAATTTGTTATCGATAACAATTTTCTATAAGAAATTTGTTATCGATAACAATTTTCTATAAGAAATTTGTTATCAATAACAATTTTCTATAAGAAGTTTGTTATCGATAACAATTTTCTATAAGAAATTTGCTATCGATAACAATTTTCTATAAGAAATTTGCTATCGATAACAATTTTCTATAAGAAATTTGTCATCAAAAACAATTTTCGATAAGAAAATTGTTATAACAATTTTTGATATGAAATTTGTTATCGACAACAATTTTCTATAAGAAATTTGTTATCGACAACAATTTTCTATAAGAAATTTGTTATCGATAACAATTTTCTATAAGAGATTTTCTATAGGAAATTTGTTGTCGATAACAATTTTCTATAGGAAATTTGTTGTCGATAAAAATTTTCTATAGGAGATTTGTTGTCGATAACAATTTTCTATAGGAAATTTGTTGTCGATAACAATTTTCTATAGGAAATTTGTTGTCGATAACAATTTTCTATAGGAAATTTGTTGTCGATAACAATTTTCTATAGGAAATTTGTTGTCGATAACAATTTTCTATAGGAAATTTGTTGTCGATAACAATTTTCTATAGGAAATTTGTTGTCGATAACAATTTTCTATAGGAAATTTGTTGTTGATAACAATTTTCTATAGGAAATTTGTTGTCGATAACAATTTTCTATAGGAAATTTGTTGTCGATAACAATTTTCTATAGGAAATTTGTTGTCGATAACAATTTTCTATAAGAAATTTGTTATCGATAACAATTTTCTATAAGAAATTTGTAATCGATAACAATTTTCTATAAGAAATTTGTTATCGATAACAATTTTCTATAAGAAATTTGCTATCGATAACAATTTTCTATAAGAAATTTGCTATCGATAACAATTTTCTATAAGAAATTTTTTATCGATAACAATTTTCTATAGGAAATTTGTTATCGATAACAATTTTCTATAAGAAATTTGTTATCGATAACAATTTTCTATAAGAAATTTGTTATCAATAACAATTTTCTATAAGAAGTTTGTTATCGATAACAATTTTCTATAAGAAATTTGCTATCGATAACAATTTTCTATAAGAAATTTGCTATCGATAACAATTTTCTATAAGAAATTTGTCATCAAAAACAATTTTCGATAAGAAAATTGTTATAACAATTTTTGATATGAAATTTTTTATCGACAACAATTTTCTATAAGAAATTTGTTATCGACAACAATTTTCTATAAGAAATTTGTTATCGATAACAATTTTCTATAAGAGATTTTCTATAGGAAATTTGTTGTCGATAACAATTTTCTATAGGAAATTTGTTGTCGATAAAAATTTTTTATAGGAAATTTGTTGTCGATAACAATTTTCTATAAGAAATTTGTTATCGATAACAATTCCCTATAAGAAATTTGTTATCGATAACAATTTCCTATAAGAAATTTGTTATCGATAACAATTTCCTATAAGAAATTTGTTATCGATAACAATTTCCTATAAGAAATTTGTTATCGATAGCAATTTCCTATAAGAAATTTGTTATAGATAACAATTTCCTATAAGAAATTTTTTATCGATAACAAATTCCTATAAGAAATTTTTTATCGATAACAATTTCCTATAAGAAATTTGTTATCGATAACAATTTCCTATAAGAAATTTGCTATCGATAACAATTTTCTGTAAGAAATTTGTTATCGATAACAAGTTCTATAAGAAATAAAAAAATTAATGTTTTTATTAAATTAAAACAAAACAAGTAAGAGTCTTAAATTCGGCTGTGCCGAATCTTTTATACCCTCCAACACGATTAAAATTGAAAAAAAAAATCGCAGGGGCGTCTTTTTTTTTGCTGGCAGGGGGGGGGGTTCGGTGGAATCGGTGGGGGACACCATTACCACTCCTATATATTTTGACAAATTATTTGTTTATGATATTTACGCTTAAATAATACATTTTTATCGTTATTTTTCATTAATTTCTATAACCATGCCCCCAAAGGGGGGCGGCCTGAAAAAAATCAAATTTCCTAACCATGTTGGTCCAAGCGCAGGTCTATGAACATAATATGGCATAAAAATGTTACATTTGTTGAGAAAAATTAAAAAAAACTCGTAAAAATATTGTATTTTACAGGGGTCATTTTAGTTCTTCAAGGGGGAACTTTTTCCCCCTGGTCCGATTTTGCCCATATTCGAACTTAACCTTACCAGTAACATTCGAGATATTCTTGCCCAATTTCATGGGTCTAGCTTTTTTGGTTTGGACTGCATCGTTATTTCTACAGACGGACGGACGGACATCGCTAGAATTTCTTAGATTCTATCATGGATCAATATTATATATACTTTGTGGGGTCCCCACCGATATTTCGATATGTTACACACGGAATGACAAAGTGAGTATACCCCCATACTGTGGTTGGAGGGTATAAAAACTACATAAAAATTTAATACTAAACACAAAAATTTTATAAATTAATAAACATGTTTAAAGTTGTGAATTTTTAATTAATAAACATTTAAATAAAAATTCCTTGGTTTTACTAAATTTTCGCTTAAATTTTTGATAAGGAGTACAATTTTGCACGCAAATCTACACTCAATAAATATCGTTTGATTTAAACAATTTATTGAGAAATAAACTACTTTCAATACTTTGGCACACTATATTGTGGATTTTCATTAAAACTTAATTAAATTAATTAAACGTACGTACTTAGATGCATATCCACAAGGAAAACAGCTGCCAATTTACATTTACGAGTGAAATAATGCAGGAGGAAAAAAAAAATAAAGAAAATATACACTCATTCTGAATTTCAAACAAAAATGCGCGCGCTAAAGTTAAAACAATATTTGTTTGCAACTGCAGTTAATTTGAAAATTGCTTGCTAATATTGTAAATTGACAATTGCATTTTTTTGCTTTAGTTCTGTACTAATTACTTGGCTTCGAAAAATATATAAGTAATGAAAAAAAAAAAAGAAATAAAAATTGTAATTAAACAAAAAAAATGTGTTAGAATACAAAAAAATGCAACGCTGTCAATCTGTTTTTATTTACTTAAATGGACTGTAATGAATGAAAAATGAAGGAAGAAAAAATAATGCATAAAAACTAATACAAATAAATTAATATAAGTGCTAAGTGTGTAGTAAAAGCAAAAAAAAAAAACACACACACATTTTATTTATGGGGCAGTTCCATGCCAAATCGCACACTTTGAAATATTTCTTTAAGGTATTCCCATTTTTTAACTGTTTTTGGAGTAGCCGTTGAAAACTCCTTTTTGGGAAGTTTTCAAATTTTTTTAATGACCGTTCAAAAGACATCGAATTTTAAAAAATTCAATGTTTGTTCCTTTACTCACTCATTTTTTACTTATTTTGCTGGGAAACACGTGAATATATTTTTTTTTTCTTTCAGAATTTTTTGGTTCAGATTTGGTGCAATCAAAACTTGAATTTTGTCGTACAGTGTTATTTCCTAATCATTTTCAAAACCCAATTTCACAATATTTCGACCCAAACATTTTGAAAATCAAAAGTCTAATTTTAAAGTGCCACTTTAATATACGGCTATGCGAAAACAAGACTTTTGCCTTGGCGTATGAGTGATACATAATTTTTATGTTTATTTATAAATCATACGTTTTTAGCTATTCTCAGAATTCATACTTGGGAAAAATGGATAAATTTTGCAAATAAATGCAAATCAGATGCCATTTAATTTCACCCTGTGAAATTTAAATCCTAAATTTGGACCTCATAGACTTTACAACTCATTTTCAAAAGAATATGGTTATTGGGTCCATTCAAGCCGAATTTGAAAAGAGATTTCTATAATAATAATATTTTTAGGCTGGTGTCTAATTTTAAAACTAATGCAGGACGTCACCTCAGTTTGACTATATAAGCTACCGACTAACAAAAAAAGAAAATAAGAATTACATGCAGTTTACAGAAGGCGAACGATACACACGAACGAAAATTTTACATGTATTTTGTTGTTGTTACAATAACAAAACACATGCAAAATTTTCGTTCGTGTGTATCGTTCGTCTTCTGTAAACTGGCACTTACTGTTTTCATTTTCTTAAAACCAAAAAGGTTTGTATTGTAACTTCGATTTGTAACTTGGATAATAATTCACCTGCTGGTCAATAAACCTGTTTTTCACCAGCTGGTGAATAAAACGTAATATAATTTTTTTTCAACAAAAAAATTTTTTTTTGTCAAAAATTTTTTTTTTCTTCAAATTTTTGTTTACATCAATTTTTTTCATAAATTTTTTTTACATCAAAATTTTTTTTTCATCCAAAATTTATTTTTTCATTAAAATTTTTTTTCATCAATTTTTTTCATTAATTTTTTTTTCAAAATTTTTTTTTACATCAAACATTTTATTTTCATCAAAAACTTTTTTTATCAAAATTCTTTTTTCCAAAACTTTTGTTTTCATCAATTTTTTATTAACAATTTTGTTTTTCATGAAAAAACAAGTAAGAAAATTATAGTCGGTCAAGACCGACCATATAATACCCTACACAAGAGAAAATAGGTCCCAAGTTCAAATATGGACCGATTAGAACTATATTTTGTCAAATCTGTAATAAGTGTAAAAAATACTGACAATTTAAATTTGAGTGAAATATGCTTGTATTGCTGACTATAAACCGCTTTAACTGAATATCAGCCGAAATTTTCACATGGGGCCTAAGTCCAAAAATGGTCCAATGATAATCAGATTTGATAAAGTTATTTAAGTACGTGCTTAACAAACACAACCAAAATTTTAATTAAGTATTTTCTATTTTCATGAAATTTGAGAGATTTATGTGAAAATCGGGAAGGTGGTTTGTATGGGTGCTACAAGAAGAATTGGTCCGATTCCTTTAAAATGGAATGGTGATTTGTGAAGACAAAACACGTTTAGCTGCCCTATTATAATACGGTTGTTAGAGTCATTTGAGCCAAAACTAAAGAGGATCTTTGTATGGGGGCTAGTCCTAAATATGGACCGATTTTTTCCAATTTCAATAGGCTTCGTCCTTGACCAAAAAGAGGCTTAAGTTTCACATTTTAATTAAAAATTGCGACCTGTATCGTGTTTACACCGTTTACACGGACAGACAGACGGACGGATTCTGAGTCGATCGGTATACTTAAAAGTGGGGGTAGGACCAATGTTTCGGGTAGTTACAAACATCAGCACAAACTCATTATACCCTGTACCACAGTGTGATGTAGGGTATAAAAATGTTAATTTTTTTACCAAAACTACTTTTTCACCAAGTCTAAACTTTTGATATAAAAATGTTCCATTTGTTTAACAAATGTACAAAAAACAAGTGAGAGTGTTAAATTCTTCGGTGCCGAATCTTTAATACTCTCCAAAATGAAAAAAAGCTTTTTCGTAATATAATACACTCATTTACCAATTTTACAGCTGTTTTGGTTTGGAATGCACCTTAATTTCCACGGACAGATGGACGGCTAGAGTATCTTAGAAATTGATCAATAATATATAAACTTAATGGGGTCCTTGTAAAATGTTTCAATTCGTTTTGCATTGAATGTGTCACGCGGCACATCATACTTATTAAATTTCATTCGCTAAACATGAATATCAAAAAAAAAAAAATAAAATCGGCCGAACGATTTTCGACATATGAACCGATTATTATGAAAGTGAGGTAAGTCCACATGGTTTCAAAACGAGATATTGAAGGGTTTGCGTTTTATAGTCTTTAAAAATCTGGGTACTTTCTATTGATTAAATTTTAATGAAGATGTTATCTCAGGTACCTAAATTTACTTATTGAGTATTATTTTGTTAGGATGTATCAAAACCAGCCATTTCTCACTATAAAGAATGGACTTATTTCACTTTCAAAAAAAAAAATCACAAACTATATATTTTGAGACAAAACATCCCGGTTTGTATAAAATAATTATCTGAGAAAGAATTTGGAAGTAAACGATTTATCAAAACCATTAATTTTGAAAGTGGGGTTAGTCCATAATTTTTTTAAATTACTAAAAAAAACTTATTAATAGCCAACTGCATATAATTGTAGTGTCTTTAACTCTTCAAATACTTTATATTTTAACATTTAACAATTTTTGTAACAAAAGATAGAGTTGAGAGAAAAAAATCACTAGTAAACGATTTGTCAAAAACGTTAATTTTGAAAGTAAGGTTAGTCCAAAAAAAATTTTTGTGGTGTTAAAAATAACCATAATTTAATCCTTAACTAACTTTAATACAGAATTCTGAGATGTTCTGAACAAAATTTTACTAGTAAACGATTTATGAAAAATGTTAATTTTGAAAGTGGTGTTAGTCCACATTTTTTTTTTGTAATGCATAAAACAACCTTTTTATCTCTGATAAAGAATACCCGTAGCGTTTTTAATTCTAAAATAGCCCTATTGCTTAATCCTAAAAAAATTTTGTTACAAAATTGTATGATGAGCTAAGCAAAATTTTACTAGTAAACGATTTATCAAAAATGTTAATTTTGAAAGTGAGGCTAGTCCACACAAATTTTTTTTTGTAGTGTTAAAATAGCCTAATAATCGCTGATAGAGTATAACATTAATGATTTTTATTCATAATTAGCTCCATAATTTAATCCTAAACAAAATTTGTTACAGAATTCTGAGATGAGCTAAACAAAATTTTACTAGTTAACGATTTATCAAAAACATTAATTTTGAAAGTGGTGTTAGTCCACATTATTTTTGTAATGCATAAAATAACCTTTATGTCTCTGAAAAAGAACTCTACAATAGCCCTATTGCTTAGTCCTAAACTAATTTTGTTACAGAATTGTAAGATGAGCTAAACAAAATTTTACTAGTAAACGATTTATCAAAAATGTTAATTTTGAAAGTGAGGCTAGTCCACAATTTTTTGTAGTGTTAAAAATACCCTAACATTCGCTAATAGAGTAAAACATTGATGATTTTTATTCTTTAATAACTCCATAATTTAATCCTTAACTAACTTTAATACAGAATTCTGAGATGTTCTGAACAAAATTTTACTAGTAAACGATTTATCAAAAATGTTAACTTTGAAAGTGAGGCTGTCCACACAAAATTTTTTTTTGTAGTGTTAAAAATAGCCTAATAATCGCGGATAGAGTAAACATTGATGATTTTTATTCTTAAATAACTCCATAATTTAATCCTAATCTAACTTTCGTACACTACAAAAAATTGTGGACTAGCACCACTTTCAAAATTAACATTTTTGATAAATCGTTTACTAGTAAATTTTTTTTTAGCTCATCTTACAATTCTGTAACAAAATGTATTTAGGATTAAGCAATAGGGCTATTTTAGAGCTAAAAATGCTACGGATATTCTTTATCAGAGATAAAAAGGTTATTTTATGCATTACAAAAAAAATGTGGACTAACACCACTTTCAAAATTAATGTTTTTGATAAATCGTTAACTAGTAAATTTTGTTTAGCGCATCTCAGAATTCTGTAACAAATTTAGTTTAGGATTAAATTATGGAGCTAATTATAAATAAAAATCATCAATGTTATACTCTATCAGCGATAATAAGGTTATTTTTACACTACAAAAAAAAAAATTTGTGTGGACTAGCCTCACTTTCAAAATTAACATTTTTGATAAATCGTTTACTAGTAAAATTTTGTTTAGCTCATTATACAATTTTGTAACAAAATTTGTTTAGGATTAAGCAATAGGGCTATTTTAGAGTTAAAAACGCTACGGATATTCCTTTATCAGAGATAAAAAGGTTATTTTATGCAATACAAAAAAAAATGTGGACTAACACCACTTTCAAAATTAATGTTTTTGATTAATCGTTAACTAGTAAATTTTGTTTAGCGCATCTCAGAATTCTGTAACAAATTTAGTTTAGGATTAAATTATGGAGTTATTTAAGAATAAAAATCATCAATGTTATACTCCATCAACGATTATAAGGTTATTTTTAACATTACAAAAAAATTTTGTGTGGACTAGCCTCACTTTCAAAATTAACATTTTTGATAAATCGTTAATTAGTAAAATTTTGTTCAGATTTTTTCACAATTCTGTAACAAAATTATTTTATGATTATGAAATAGGGCTAGTTAAGTGTTAAAAATACTACGAATATTCTTAATCAGCGATAAAAAGGTAATTTTATGCATTACAAAAAAATTGTGGACTAACCCCACTTTCAAAATAAATGTTTTTGATAAATCGTTGACTAGTAAAATTTTGTTCAGCTTATCTCAGAATTCTGAAGAAAATTAGTTAAGGATTTAACTATAGAGTTATTTAATAGTGGAAAAAAAAAATTTTCTTTGAACTTTTTTTTTAATCGAAAGATACCATTAAACTGTATCCAAATCTATCACTAACTTAGTTTTTTTGAAAATGTGACTTACCCCACTATCATAATAAATGGTTCATATCTCTATTTAAAATTTGACGGTCTTTTCTTTCCTACGTCCAGGAAATTAAAAAAAAAATCTTTAAAATATTTTTCCCTTAACACTTTCATAAAGCTTGAGACAATCTTTTATTTAAACCTAACTTGCGCAAAATCCGGCGCCACGGTCGCCCTTAGATCAAAATTTTGCTTTTTAACAAATTTTCAAAAAAACTCTAAACTTTGATCGAAGGGCGCCATGGTTTAAAATAGTCTGATTTGGCTCAAATTAAGTTTAAATGAAAGTTCGTCTCCAGCTCTATAAAATAATTAATAGTCTTAAAATTTTGAGATTTTTTTAAAAAATTTGTTCAACGTAGGAAAAACCGTAATTTTTGGAAATTTTTGACAAATTTCAAATGTTGATAACTCGAAAACCTCTAGAGCAATTTCAAATATTTTTTGATATTAGTATTCAGCATGCCAAAATTAATAAAAATAATGTATCGCGAGAAATTTTTTCTTATTTTTCATTATTCAAAAATCCAAAATTTTGGTGGAAATTGTCCAAAAAATGCAAACCTTTTATCAAAGGGCGTCACGGGTTAAAATGATCGGATTTGACTCATATTATGTTTAAATAAAAGATTGTGTCAAGCTCTATGAAAGGGTCAGGGATAAGAAATTTTAAGATTTTTTTTGAAAAATTTCTAGAACGTTAGAAAAAACGTAATTTTTTTTAAATTTCAAATAGCGATATCTCGAAAACCATTCGACCAATTTGAATTAATTTAATCCGAATGACCTCAAATTTGTACCACATAAGTTTTAGGCCTAGGAAAATAAAAAATTTGCCCTGACGTTCAAAATCGGAAGAAAAACTTTTTTGCCATACAACAAAATGCCAGTCTAATGGACAGATATTTCGGTAGTAACAAACATTAGCACAAACTTAAACTCATGTATAAAATTGAGTTAAAATTTAAGAGTTTTGTAAAAGAAAACTGTAATTTTTTCAGAAAAAATCTTAGACTGAATTAGAAAATTCATAGTGGAATGCCTCACATGTATTTAATAATATTAACCGCCATTTCCAGCATTAATTCTGTTTTTAAAGTTTCGAGTAAAAGTAGTTTGTATATGCATAAAATAAAAGTCTGCTCTATCCGAAAAATTGTATAAAATAAATTACAACAAACCCGAACCACTCGAATAATTTAAAAAAATTTTGGATTTTCGTGTACAGCGCATTAAATTAATATTGCATTAAAAATTCAAATCTTTAATCGTCAGGCGCCACGGGTTAATTTTATCTGATTGGCGTCGAATTCGTGTTTTTTTAGGCCTGGTAAAATAAAAAGTTGCAAAGAAGTTCAAAATCGGAAGACCAAAATGTTTTGCCTTACAAAAAAATTACGATCTTTTATATACCACTAATGATTAATTTTTATTTTTTTTTTTTTAAATTAGAGAAATAGTGTAGTTTGTTGGAAAGTTTTGTTTCCAATTCATTACACATATTTCAGACGATAACAATTTTTCATTGCAGTTTTTATTTTCTTTTCATTTTCACGCTAAATAGTTTTTTGCAATCTGTAAATGCATATTGCAACAATAAGGACAACGACAACATGGTGGATATAACAAAACTGTTTTTCCACATCTTTGTTACTCTTACTTCACACAGTTTTGCTGGTTAGTCGTTTAGCTGAAAGTTTTTTTTTTCAAAAAATTTACCACAATTTTCAATTACTTAATGAGTGCATTAGTATAATTGCACAACGGTTAAGTTGTAGTTGTTTCACATTTTGTTTTTTTTCTTTTTGTCGTTTTAAATAAAAAGTAACGAAATTTTCTATACATCCTGCAATAAATACGCCTAAAAACCCTTTGAAGTTACCCAATACCATTGTATTGTCATGCTGGTTTTACAAAGCGATTTTTGGGAAGAAAACTTTTTTTTTTTTTGTATTTATTTCGTTATATATATTTTTTAATTAATTAAACTTTATACCACAAGGGTCATTTTCATTTTATTTTCTCTTTTTTCCATTTGTTAACTCCTAGATTTTACCTTGAATCTATTTATTTGTATTACCGTCCGTACCTTTTGTGTCGATTTTTTATGTTGTTCATTATTTTACGCGAAAATTAATCGTTTTACTTGAACCCAAAGATTTATCGTTTTGTAAATGTGCAATATTATATGAACATTAGGGGTTGTAAAATTATTTTTAATGAAAAAATAATTTCCAACAACAAGAATGAAAAAAAAAAAAATGAGTTTCACTCATGCAATTTCAGACAGTATTTCATTTTAACTTTATTTTAGTCAAATCCGATCATTTTAAGCCCTTGCGACCTTCGATAAAAGTTTTAGATTTTTGGAAAATTTTCCACCAATTTCTGAAATCGTTTGAGCGGTTTTCAAAATATCGCCATTTGAGATTTGTTAAAAAATTTCAAAAAAACTTTTGTTTTAATTTTTAAATTAATAAAAATTATTTATTATTCGACCTTCAAAATTCTATTTTGAGAAAGATTATTCTAGCTCAAGGTCATATTTTTTCCACCAATTTCTAAAATCTATCGGGCGGTTTTCAAAATATCGCCATTTAAAATTTGTTAAAAAATTTCAAAAAACTTCTGTTTTAATTTTTAAATTATTAAAAATTATTTATTATTCGACCTTTAAAATTCTATTTTGAGAAAGATTATTCTAGCTGAAGGTCATATTTCTTTTTCTAATCATAACGTTGATATTGTTAAAGTAACAATTTTCAAGAAACTATTTATAAAGTTGTTTGTTTTAAATTTATTGGTTTGATCATTTTGCAAGACTTACTCAACACGTGTTTCGGAATTCGTCAAATTATATTCAATCGTTAGTGGCAAAACATAGTCTTATATTCGTATGTAAGTAGACATAATGGAAATTTATGTACTACTTAAATACACATCTTAATTTCAAACGAAATTTCCGACTAAACAAATAATTTCTTCAAAATTGTTATTCTGACAATATCATTGATTATTAGTAAAAGAAATATGACCTTGAGCTAGAATAATCTTTCTCAAAATATAATTTTAAAGCTCGAATAATAAATAATTTTTATTAATTTAAAAACTGAAACAGAATTTTAAACAGAAGGATAGCACGTCTCCCCTTCTATTCATAAATAAGAGGGAATACAACAAAAGCAGTTAACATCTTACTCGCGTAAGATATCTACTGTTACTGTATTTTCGTCGATCGCTGGCCAAATTATGCTTCGTTTTGGTCTAAAAACTCTATTTTCAAATTTTTAGCCAAAAGTCAAAACTGACAAAAAAAATTTTAAAAAAAAATTTAGAGAAGGACCCCAACGGCCCTAAATTTTTTTCGAAGTCAATTTTTTAAGCGGAAAGGTTTATCAAACCAAAATGAGATTTTTAGTCCTTAAAAGTAAAATACAGTCAAACTCGGTTATAACGAACTCGGTTATAACGAATTCTCGGCTATAACGAACTAATTCTAAAGTCCCGACGTTTTGGCATCAAGTTTCACACAAAATACTTCTTTTATAACGAACTCGGTTATAACGAATCCTCGGTTAAAACGAACTGTTTATTATGGTCCCACGAACACAATTTCACGTGTATTGGCCTTTTTATAACAAACTCTCATAAATACTTTTTGATGTGTGGCAATTATGTTTATTAAACTCACAAAAGTTTGGACATTTTTGGTTTGTATAATAATTTTGATGAAATTTATTTATATTTTTATGTTTTCTTCTCAATAATTAGATTACTTACGAGAAAAGCATAAAATAAAACAAAATTGGATCTATTTTTTTGGAAATAAAACTAGGTTGATAAAAAATATACCCAGCTTATAGCGAACTTTGCTTATAACTAGGGCAAGTACTTTCATGCATCTAAAAATCGAAAATATGTGCCTATAATATGCGTCTAAAAATCCAAAATATGCACTAAAAACTTCAAAAATATGCATTTAAAAATATCTTTTTACTAAACAAATAGGTTTGTCAAGATAAATTAGGCTTGGTCAAAAACTTTTAGGCCCTCGACAATTCTAACACAATTTTTAATAAGTAAAATATTGTTTTATAGACACCCCAGCAAAACTTTGGTAATGGGTGGTGATTATATAACACATTACCAGGTAATGTATATATCTTATTTGTAGCATTATTTTATGATGTCTTACCAAACATTTGTTCCACAACGTATTATTTTAAAGTGAAAAATAATACATTACTAATAATTAGCTACGTAATGCATGATTATTGGAAAAAATGTATTTCATATTTATTATTTCTAAACATTAAATCATGGATGACTTATATTTGGTTACATTATGTATTATTTCAAAGTTTGAAATAATGCATTATTTATAATTGAATACATAATGCATTACAATAACATAAAAAATAAATATTTTATAAAAAAATGCATAAGTTTAAACTAGAGATGGATTCACGACAGAAATTTGTTAATGACACACACTCACCCAGGAGTATATTTTATCTCGCTTACAATCACGTGAGTAAATTTAATACAAAATTACTTTTTCACTACTCGTAACACCTTATATATTACGTTCTGGTATGCTATATTATATACCTTACTCGTAACCTATAAAATATCATATATTTTACACCTTACTCGTATTCTTTGTTATAAATTTATGACTTATTTTATACCTTACTGGTATTCTTTGTGATAATGTATATGCATTACTTTTAGTCTCATCGCCTGTTAAAATCATCAATGCTGCAATGTATAAAATAAGAGATCTTATACCTTATTTTATACCTTATATGGTAAGGTAAGTTTTGCTGGGACATTTTGTGATAAAAATATTTTTAAGTGAACTAATTTACATGAGAAGTTTTTCCTTAACTCAATAAATATTTCTGGAGTAAATAAATTTAGAAAAAAAAAATTTAAGTACAACATTGTTCTAAAACAAGTAAATTTTAAAATATTTTTTTTTAAATTTTCCGATTTTTTAGAATTTTCCGTTTTTTAAGTTAAAAAATTCACTCAAGGGCAAAAGACCCCACCCTGACTCTAAGCAAAATAAAAAAAATCAATTTTCCTGTCGAAGAATTTTTAATCGGAAACATTTCTCAGAATCTAAAAATAATACTTTCAGAATCAGTTTTCTATAAGAAATACCTAAGAATATGATTTCTATAAATAATTTTTTTTTTCTATAAGAAATGGGTGAAATCAAAAAATGTCAACCAAACCATGTAATCTTGTAAAATCTCATACATGGGTTAAAGTATTCGCATATTTTTTAATGTACAACTTCATATAGATTGGCGTTCTACATAACTAACAACAATCCGGATATTAGTTAGCGATTTTAAACAAGTTATTTTAATTTTTGTAGGCCAAATGTAAACTCCGTCGCCAGTAACAAGTTCAATTTTTAAACTTTAACCGGTTATATCTTAAAAACCAATAACCCAAGAGCTTAATAGTTGACTACATTTTTAAAGAGGGAATGTTGACGTTCTTAAAAAATATTTTTATATAGTCATAACTATCTCTTTTACCCATGCAAACACGGCTTCAATTGTGTAACGATTTTTCGACACTTTTTTTAGACATTATGGAACCTGACAATTTTGTTGTTTTTGACGTATTATATTTAGAAAAATAATAGGTTATTGCCCCATTTATTAAACGCGAGGCTATAAAGTATCATTTTGCATCATTGGTTTCAAGTTTGCTTATTGCATATTAATTTCCCGGTATGAAAAGATAATTCATAAATGAAAAATCGAAAAATGCTGTAAACTCCGTCTCCACGTTTGCAACAAAACTACTAAGCGTGTATCTGAAATATCGTCATATTTTGACGTATCTAGTTGACATCTAATGATTTTTTTTCGGAAACCAATTTCCGACAAATAGTTTTCGAAAAAAAGGGCAAAAAGTGACGAAATGTAAACTCCGTCTCTGTAAACTCCGTCAACTTTTTTTTTTTTTTGCAGATAGCATTAAAAAACCATATGTAGTTGTTAAAACCGACGCAAATATTAACACTAGTCATTCAAAAAAGTAAAAAACTAATTTTAACAGAAATAATAATAAATTTATTTTACATTTCCTAAGAAAAATCCTATTAAAATAAAAAATAATTGTAAAATCTTTAATAACAAAAACCAGAATAAATCCTAATTACAAAAATTTTTAGCAATTACATAAATAAGTGTTTAAAATTACAATAAAATGTTTTCAACGAAAATTAAAAAAATTTAATGTATTTTTCTAAGGTGAATGTAAACTCCGTCACCAAAAAAATCATAAAATTGTCGATAAAACTTGTTTGAAACAATTTGCACAAGAGATCTTTTATATTTATATTAGTAGTGATGTAACATATCGATTTTAATAAAAAAATTTAACAAAAATTAAAATTTTTTGTTTGTACAATTTTGTCTCAAAAACACTGACATTTTTTGATTTCACCCAAATAGGGGATAGTTTTGTATTTTTCTAAGGACGTTTTGAAAAAAATATTGATAAAGATAAAAAAAAGTTCAATTTATATGAAAATATGCAAAAATATGCATTTATACCAAAATATGCAAAAATATGCATCTACAAATCGATGCCATTTTACTGCAAATTTATTGATTTGGATAGATATTTAATTTATGTTATGTTTACAATGCTGAGTAAAAACATGCATTTTCATGAAAGTACTTGCCCTACTTATAACGAACTATTTTTACTGGTCCCCTGGAGTTCGTTATAACCGGGTTCGACTGTAATAATTAAAAATAAAAAAATCGAAAAAAAATTTTTTTATTTGTGAGGGGTTTTTTTTTTGCGGGCAAACATTTAACCCTCTAAAGGCATGGGTTAATTTGAATCGATTTGGATAAAAATTTAAACATAGAGTTTTTTGACCAAAATGAACCATAATTTGCCCGGGGATCGGCATTTTTCTATAGAAAAATTCTCAGATTCTGACACATTTTTTCTATAAAAATATTCTCAGATTCTGAGGCATTTTTTCTATAGAAAAATTCTCAGACTCTGAGAAATTTTTCCTATAAAAAAATTCTCAGATTCTGAGACAAGAAAATTTGCTGATTTTGAACCCACAATTTTTTTGGTAAAGTTAACAAAAATGTTTTGCCAAAAATTAGTTAACTGAAATTTTTTTTATTTCAACTTAGTTTATACATTTGAGGATCCCATTGGGTTCGGACCCGATAGGTCCAGACCCTGATGGGCCTAGACCTAGTTGGGTTCCTTAAAAGTCATCATAGTTTTTGATCCAAAATTTGTGTCCGTTTCGCTCTACCGCTTACACTCAAAATAATTCTACAGTAAAAGTTTTAGTAAATGATTTTGTACCCAAATGTACTAATTAGTTACAAATTTTAGTATCTCCAGAGTACTAAAATTTGTAATTTTTACTGGTTTTGAATAATATTAGTAAACAATTTTAGTATTGGTTACCAATTCCTGCACTAGGTCCTTTTGGACTAAAATTAGTTAAATTTTTAGTATTGAATACCCAGGTTTTTTTGGGCGTAGTTTTTGAGATACGTGATCTTAGGGGATCACTAAGGTTTTGAGAATTAAAAAACTCGATAACTTCAAAAATATTAGCGGTCTTCTACGTTCTACGTATTAAGAGCTACAAAAATGCTTTTGGACTTTTTGTTGTGTCGGCAATATTTACCGAGATATTAGCTATTAGATATTAGCTATATTAGATATTATATATAAGTTTGTCATTCCGTTTGTAACACCTCGAAATATTGGTCTAAGACCCCATAAAGTATATATATTCATGATCCTCGTTCGATTCTAAGACGATCTAGCGATGTCCGTACGTCTGTCCGTCTGTCTGTCTGTTGAAAACACGCTATCTTTTGAAAGACTTAACGGAGGCTCCTGAAGTTTGGCATAAATATTGGGCTAGAGTGGCATTTTTTTTCGTCAACTTTCGATTTTCCGAAGTGTCCGGGCAAATTTTTATTGTCCTAAAATATATGTGGTACAAATTTGAGGTCAATCGGATTAAATTAACCCGTGGCGCCCAGCGGTCAAAGTTTTGGATTTTTGAAATTTTTTAAAAATAAAATTAAAAAAAATATTTATCTTTCGACACATCATATTTGTTAATTTCGATGCGCTGAGCACGAATATAAAAAAAAAAATGAAATCGCTCGATCGGTTTTCGAGATATCGCCATTTCAAATTTGTAGAAAGTGGCGGTTTTTCCTACGTTCAAGAAATTGTTTAAAAAAAGTCTCAAAATTTCATTCCGCCGACCCTTTTGTAGAGCTTGAGACAATCTTTCATTTAAAACTAATTTGTGCCAAATCCGATCATTTTAAGCCGTGGCGCCCATTGATCAAATTTTTGGATTTTTAGAAACTTTTCACCAAAAACCCTAAACTTTGATCGAAGGGTGCCACGGGTTAAAATGATCGGATTTGGCTCAAATTAAGCTTAAATGAAAGATTGTATCAAGCTCTATGAAAGGGTAAAATAAAGAAATTTTTAGAGTTTTTTTAAAAGAAATTCTTAAACGTAGGAAAAAATCGGCCATTTTGCAATTTTTTGACTAATTTTAAATGGCGATATCTCGAAAACCGTTGGACCGATTTTATAAATTTTTTGATATTCGTATTCAGCATGCTAAAATTAATAAAAGTAATGTATCGCAAGATATATTTTTTTTATTTTTTCATTTTTAAAAATCCAAAATATTGGTGGGAATTTTCCAAAAGTCCACAACTTTGATCGAAGGGCGCCACGGGTTAAAGTAATCGAATTTGGCTCAAATTAGTTTTAAATGAAAGATTGTCTCAAGCTCTACAAAGGGGTCGGCGGAATGAAATTTTGAGACTTTTTTTTAAAAATTTCTTGAACGTAGGAAAAAACCGCCATTTTTTGCAAATTTCAAATAGCGATATCTTGAAAACTGTTCGACCGATTTTAATTTTTTTTTTTGATATTCGTGCTTAGCACATCAAAAGTAACAAATATAATGTGTCGAAAGATATATTTTTTTTTATTTTTTTTTTAAAATTTTTTAAAAATCCAAAACTTAGACCGCCGGGCGCCACGGGTTAATTTAATCCGATTGGCCTCAAATTGGTACAACATGAGATTTAGTCCTAGTAGAATTAAAAAAATGCCCGGACTTTGAAAATCGGAGAAGAAAAAATTTTGCTATACAGAAAAATGCTAGTCTAATGTTGGGAATTTACCTGGTTAGGTTGGTATTGCAATCCAGCGAAATCGGTCCAGTGATTCAAAAGTTATGAGCAAAAGAGTGAATTTCGGCAAAGGGTTTTTCACCAATTTACGAGATTAAAAACACGATAACTTTCTAAAGGCAATTTTGAGGATGCTGAAGCTTGGCATATATATTTTTTGTTCCCCTGGGCTGATTCGCATTGAATTTCAGCCAAAGCGGTTCAGTGGTTCAAAAGATATTAGCAAAACCGTAAATTTCAGATTCGCCTAACCTTAAATTCATGTGTTGAAAACCCGTTAAACATGTTTTAAAAACATTGGCAAGTCACAAAAATATGTTACAACGCGTTTTTGTCAGTCAAAAATATTTTAACACTAAAAGAAAAAAAAAATACACTCGAAAAAAATTTTACACTCAAAAAAAATTAAGTAAATTATTTTTTTTTTTTCAAAAATTTGTTTAAAAAAAAGTTTTTTTTACAGAAAATAAAATATAGTGTTATTTTTTCACTTAAGAAAATTTACTATAACTTAAAAAGGGCATTGTGGATGGTATTCATAGATTCGGCCAAGTCGACTTAAACTTTTCTACTTGGTTTTGCTAATATTAGCAAAAAAGGATCATGAATATATATACTTTATGGGGTCCTAGACCAATATTTCGATGTGTTACAGACGAAATGACAAACTTATATATACCTTCTATCACCAAAGTGGAGGGTATAAAAAAAATTGTTTTAAAAATCATTAAAAGTTTTACCCCTAATGTGCATGTAAGTGTTCATTCAATTTTTGTTTTATTTATTTAACTTTTTTTGTTTCAGTTTTTTTTGCGTTTTTTATCGTAGATTTTTCCTCTCCCTACTTGTTATTTATTGTTTATGTATTAATCAATATCAGTCAGACGGAAAGAAATAAATTTTGCGAGAAAGTAAAAAAAAAAATAAAAAATTATACATACGAGTACTGTTGTGTATTATTTTAATTCAATTAAAAGTTTTCAACTCCTCTTTTATGTATGCATGTAAATTTGTAAAAATTATCTCTTTCATTATTTAATGAATGTAGGACATTCAATTGTAATCAGTTGAGCGTATGAAATGATAATCAAGTATCATCATATAATTGTAATGAAACAATAAAAATACACCTACTCGGTGTAAAAAAGATTTTAATTTTAATAAAGTAATATGAGATGTGCAACTGCAACTAGCATATGGTATTACCTATAGGGTAGTCATATGCAAATCTGTTTTTATAATGTGTGTGGGTTGTTTGACAGTTTTTGTCAAACTAAGTGAATATATAGTTTTTCTGCGTTTAATGCTCAATGAACAAGGATCTATTTGTGCCTATTTCTTTTAGCAAATAGAACCTTGTTGTCCTAAGGTCTCGACATTAAGAAAATTATATCATTAACTGTTTGTAGGTTATTTTAAAAAGTAATCAGTAAAGTTATTTTAAAAGAAAAATCACTTATTTTATAAAGGATTTATTTTTTTTACTATTTCTGTAGTTTAAAAAATATAATTTACTGTCTTAAAAACGAATTTTCTGTTACATTTATTTTCGGCAGTAAAAAATTTCTTCTATAGTTTTACTGTTTTTCGATACAAAATAAGTGAATATTCAGTAGTTTTTCAATGTTTTGGTTAGTCATTAAATTAACATTTAAAATTGACTGTAATGTGTTTTTATTTTAAATGAAAAAACAGTGGAATGGTTTTTAAATAAAATTTCATTTGTTTTAAGTGAATATTCACTGGAATTTACCTACATAATTTTTTGAGTGGATATATTAAAATTTTGGACAATAGCGATTGACATTTAAATAGATTAAATGTTGCTTAATACTCTTGCCAAGATCTTAATGAGATCGAAAGCTCTTAGAAATTAAATTTTCTTTTACATTTTTCAACTCAAACCCTTATAAGAATAATATTGTTGAAAATTATTCTACACTCAAAAAATTATATCATTAACTGTTTGTAGTTTATTTAAAAAGTTTTTCGTTTAGTCGTTTTTAAAAGAAAAAACATTTATTTGATGTTCAGTTTTTATTAATGACTACTTCAGTACTTTGTTTCAAAAATAACACACTAAAAAATAAAGACTTTCATTAACATTCAATTTTTAAAGTCATTAATTTTTGTTCTGTAAGTAAAAACTACTGATTATTCTTTTGATTTTTAATGATTTGTGTAAGTAATTTTTTTTAAATTGTTGGTGTTTTTTAATGAAATATCATTAGTTTTTACCTACACAATTCAGTTATTTTTTTGTAGAAAAAAAAAAAATCAAAAAATTATTTATAGAAATATAAAAACATGTTTGTATCAAGTGACTTTAGCATGATGGGTAGAGTGTCTGGCCAGAATGTAGTTGATTGCGGGATCGATTCCCCAAAAATTTTATTAAAAATTTTTAAAAAAATATTTCAATAAAAAATTGTAAAAAATTACCTACGAAATCACTAATTTTTATTGTTTTCGTAGGTTATTTTTTTGAAATTTCATTAATTTCATTATCATTAATTTTTAATGTTTTCGTAAAAAAGAGTGAAAAAAATGTAATTTTTTAATGTTATTTATTTTAGAAAATTTTGTCAACAGTAAAAAATAAATTTTGATATTTGTTAAAACAAATGAATAATTACTGGGATGGTTTTCAATTGTTTATTCACTGGTTTTAAGTGTGTTTTTCATTTGTTTTTGCCTACAAAATATTTTGAGTGTACGAGAATATCATGATTGTAATTAATAAAGAAAATTACCTCGAACTTGAATAAACCGGTTCAAAATATTAATTTCACAAATTCAAACAAGTAAGAGGCCATATTCGCCTGTGCGGAAAAAAATGTTGTGTAAATTTTTAATACTATTGAGTAAAAAATTACTCAATTTTGCACCAGTAAACGATTTAATAGTATTGAGTAAACTTTTAATAAACAATTATTAAATGCTTAATAAAAAATTTTTAGTTCACAGAATTAAATTATTAATTCGCAGAATTAAAACTTAGCTTGAAATTTCAATATTTTTAAGTAACTTTTTAATAGTGTCAAGTAAAAATTTACTCAAAATATATCAATTTATTTTTTTAAAAAGTTTAAAAAGTTTCGATTTTTTTTTTCAAACTTTACCAAATATACTTTGTCTTCAAGACAAAGAAAATTTTATAAAGATGATTTTAAACTTTCATATACATATGCAAAAAACTATAAACTAAATGAGAATTCAAAACACCAAGAGAATAAAAAAAAATAAAAAAAAAAAAATATTTAATTTGTATTAAATTATTTACTCAAATTTTATTTTAAATTTTTGAGTAAATTTTAAATTGCGTTAATTTAAAAATTACTCAAATTTAATTACAAAATTACAAAATTTAAATAAGTGATTACTCGAATTGTTTTTCTCAATATTATTTTCTGTGTAGGATGCTACTGTAGATGTCAAATAAAAGAGGGGGATCTCCGCTAATTTTGCTATTCAATTATTTTGACTTATCAGGAAAAACGGGGGTAAGTAATGTCCTTTCAAAACTTTATATATAAGTTTGTCATTCCGTTTGTAACACCTTGAAATATTGATCAAAGACCCCATAAAGTATATGGGGCATTCCATGCCAAATCACTCACTTTTAGGCCCGACCCCCTTCGATTAATTTTATTTTTGGATATGTTTTAGTACGTATTAAATGCAACTTGCAGCCAAATTTTCAGCCTTTTATACAAAGGTGGTGTTGAGTAATCAATTTTTCAAAATGGCGATTTTTTCCAAAAAATGAAAAAATTTAAATTTTCAATCAATTTTGACCAGTAAAAAATATAGATATATTAAAAAAAGATGGACAACATTTTGTTGGTAGTTAAATGTAGTTTTAGAAAAAAAATATGAAAAAATTATTCGAAGTAATTATCACCTGTTTTTTATCGTATAAAAATTAAAATCGACTTTTTGAAAAAGTCCGAAACCTTCGATTTTTTTTTAAAAATGTCAAAAAATTCTACTCTAAATTACGCAACTTTTAAGTCATAATTCGAGATGTGATCGTAATTCGTTCTATTTTTATTCAAATTTTGAAAATTGCACTTTTTTTTTTTGACTCTGGTTTATTTTATATGGTGCTCCAAAAAAAATAATTTGGTAAATATTGACCGTAACTTCCCCTAGATATATTAACTTGGGTGTAAAAATACGTCTCAGAAAATTTTAGGATGATCGGACATGGGTAAGGCGTGCCGCATCGGCTTTGAAGTTTGAAAATCGGATTACAAGGGAAAATATGCATTTTTTTCTGTTTTCTTAATTTTTTTGGTATTTTAAGTTAATTTGGAATTCAAATGGTTACAGAATTGAAGTGTAGAGTAAAATGTCTCTCTATTAAGGTCATAAAAACCGAAATCGGTTTAAAATCATCCAAGTTATTACAACTTCCCCAGGCATCTAACGTGTGGCAGACAACTTGATTAATCAATACAATCCGATTTTTGAAATTCTTTGAAATTTTCTACTGTAATAACATTTTTTTATTCTTCAAGTTCAAATGTTATTAGATGACAAGTATTTTTCATATTGTGTTTTGCTAACATTTTTAAAATTAGTGCTAAAAATGCCTGCATTTTCCACACCCTTTTGAAATCTCTATTTAAAAAAAAAAAAATATTTTTTTTGTTTTAAAATTTGGAAAAGTCAAAAAAATATTACACTGAAACATGAATAATGAAAAAATGTTATTACAGTAGAAAATTTCAATAAATTTAAAAAAAGGGCCTCGTATTTTTTAATCAAGTTGTATGGCACACGCTAGATGCCTGGGGAAGTTGTAATAACTTGGCTGATTTTCAACCGATTTTAGTTTTTAGTACCTTATTAGAAAGGCATTTTACTCCACATCATAATTCTGTAATCATTTGAATTAAAACTTAACTTAAAATACCAAAGATATTGCGAAAACAGAAAAAAATTCATATTTTTCCTTGTAATCCGTTTTTTAAACTTCAAGGACCATGCTAAGCGCCTTACACATGTCCGATCGTCCCAAATTTTTGTGAGACGTATATTTACCTCCAAATGAATATATTTAGGGTAAGTTAGGGTCAGTATCTACCATTTTTTTTTTTTTGGAGCTCCATATAAAATAAATCAGAGCCAAAATATAAAAGGTGCAATTTTAAAAATTAAAAAAAAAAATAGAAAGAATTGTGATCACATCTCGAGTTATGGCTTAAAAGTTGCATAATTTAGAGTAGAATTCTTATAGTTTTTTACAAAAAAATCGAAGGTTTCGGACTTTTTCAAAAAGTCGATTTTAATTTTTAAACGTCAAAAAATAAGTGATAATTACTTCGAATAATTTTTTCACATTTTTTTTCTAAAACTACATTTAAATACCAACAAAACGTTGTCCAACTTTTTTTAAAATATCTATATTTTTTACTGGTCAAAATTGATTGAAAATTTAAATTTTTTCATTTTTTGGAAAAAATCGCCATTTTGAAAAATTGATTACTCAACACCACCTTTGTATAAAAGGCTGAAAATTTGGCTGCAAGTTGCATTTAATACGTACTAAAACATATCCAAAAATAAAATTAATCGAAGGGGGTCGGGCCTAAAAGTGAGTGATTTGGCATGGAATGCCCCATATATATTCATGATCCTCGATCGATTTTAAGACGATCTAGCGATGTCCGTCCGTCTGTCCTTCTGTCTGTCTGTTGAAAACACGCTAACTTTTGAAAGACTTTACGGAGGCTCCTGAAGTTTGGCATATATGTTGGGAATTTATCTGGTCAGGTTGGGATTGCAACCCAGCGAAATAGGTCCAGTGGTTCAAAAGTTATGAGCAAAAGACTGAATTTCGGCAAGGGTTTTTCGTGAATTTACGAGATAAAAAACACGTTAAGTTTCGAAAGGCAATTCTGAGGATACTGAAGCATGGCATATATATTTGTCATTCCCCAGGCCTGGTTTGTATTGTATTTCAGCCAAATCGGTCCAGTGGTTAAAAAGGTATTAGCAAACCCGTGAATATCAGATTAGTTTCACCTTAAATTCATGTGTTGAAACCCCGTTAAACATGTTTTAAAAACATTGGTAAGTCACAAAAATATTTTAGAACATATTTTTGTCACTCAAAAATATTTTTACACTAAAAAAAAATACACTCAAAAAAAAATTTAGTAAATTGTTTTTTTTTTCAAAAATTACTTTAAAAAAAAAAGTTTTTTTACACAAAATAAAATATTTCTAATCAAAAATGTTATTTTTTTCACGTTAGAAAATTTACTATCCCTTAAAAAGGGCACTGTGGAGGGTATTCTTAGATTCGGCCAAGTCGAATTTAACTTTTCTACTCGCTTTGATATTCTTTTTCCTGATATGGCAAAATAAAAAATGTAAAAATTAGCAAAGATTCTCCTCATTGATTTGCCATCAATAGTGGCATTATAAGTAGGGTGACCATTTTTTTCTGAACTCAAATCAGTACGCCCAAGTTTTTGTTTTTTTTCCAGAAATAACTCTGTAAAAACTCTTTCTATGGGAAAACATTGATGATTTTTCCAACACTCAACAAATTTCGATTAAACTAACAAACTTGAAGTCAATTAGTATTTCAGTGAAAACAACTGTTAAAAAACAACTGCCGTTGTTTTAGAAAATTCAGTTGACTTCAAACCACTTTATTTTAATGCTTTGATCGTTTCAGTGCAAAAAATACAAAAACCCACAGGTTTTGATAATAAGAAAATCCCTTTTTCGATTAAGTTTTGATAACGCTTCCTTTTAGAAAACTTTCCAGATGTTTTTCTGATAACTTTGATGCGCTTTTTCCGATAAATTCTGATGATATTACCTCATCAAATCATTTGGATTCATGCAATTACATTATCTTTTAAAAAGCCCTGATTTTCTGAGCGCGTTTTCCAATAAATTCTGATGAATCATTTGGACTCATGCAATTGCATAATCTTTTTAAAAATATAAAAAACAAATCATCCCAATAATTGTTCGTTATAGAAAACTTCAAAGATTCTGTGTTCCTTATCATAGATCAAAATAACCTCATGTTCAGATTTATTTTTGCGTTAAAGAACCTCTTGATTCAAGAACTCTAATCTCATTAGATTAATTCTTTATAAATTATTTCATTGTCAGATTAAGTTATAAAAAACTACTCTGACGACTTATTTTATGGAAATTCAAGTTTTTGAATAGAATATACGAACAAAATTACTTTTTATGTTGAATTGTTCAAAAATCAGTACAATCAGTACATATTTCAAAAAATCAGTACTAATCAGTACAAAGATTTTTAATCAGTACACATGATCAAAAATCAGTACATGTACTGATCAAATCAGTACGAATGGTCACACTAATTATAAGACAACTACAATTATTTAAAAAAAAATTTTACAAAACGTAATCCTTTAAAACTTTGAAGTCCTTTTTAAAGAAAACAGGATCACGAAAGGAAAAAACTGTTAATGCAGTTTTAATCCATTTGATCTCTTCATTCAGACGTACATATGTCAAACCGTTGTAACGTACGGTTTAAAATTTATTTAAAATGAGGGAAAACAGTGTGTTTATACCCAGTTAGAGTTGGGCGCCAAAAATACCTTAATAGATATTTTTGGTTCGAGTTTTAAATCAGAAATAACACAAAACTCAAATCACGCTCATTGATTCGGGTGTGAAGAAGTCGGGTGGGACTCGTCTATATTTTACGACTAGCAAAACAGTGGTTGGGGGGGTTCTTTGACCTTTTCCACCTGAAAACCGTTACAAATTTTATTCAAAGAGTCCCTTAGCCATAAAAAGGGGGTGAACAACAAAAATGGACCGGTATTCTAAAAAGTTTGGTATCTACTCGGACTATTGCAATTTGAAATTTAAATGGGGTATCTTATATTAATTTCTCTATGAAGTTATGGATAGCAGATGTTTATGCTTCCTTCTGCCTCAATTACCCTCCCTACCTATGTTCTTTCGGCAGTAAAATTTATTATGGGAAAGAACCCAAAAACGCGTATGAATCCTACAACATTACCGCAAAGGAAAACTCAAAGTAGATTTATTCAGACATATTTAATATGTTTATTATTCAAACAATTCAGATAAAATTCATCTTCAGACCTTAATCTGATGTTTATTAACAATTCAGAAATTATTTTCTTTATAATTTCATTTAAATAAATTCAGTGAAACTTAATAAAAAATTTACAAAAACGATAAGCCAATAGTATAATTTATATTTAACATATTCCCTAATTTTGCACAGATAAACGTCGATATAAAAAACATTTATAATAATTGTTATTTATTTAAAATTTCTCTTCATTATATTCGTTAATAACGATGACCGAGATTACAAAATTAAAATGATAAACGCGTAACTAAATTTATTAAATAACGAGCAGGAGTGTAGGGTATCGAATATTTTACAAAATCGTCGATCAAAACAAAACTGATTAAATTAACACTGATTTTTCGATTTATATAGGCATCTCTTTCACTCGCGTGTATTTAAAGCGGGGGCATTAATGGTTGCCTAAGAAAAGCTTTTATTTGCTTTCTTTATTTTAATTTTAGAATTTACTTATTCTTTTAATGTGTTTTATTTTGTAAAAATGTAAATTGTTTTATATAAAAATAAAGATAATAAAACTAATCAAAATTGCTCGGCATTACTCAATTAATTTTTTTAATATTTTTTTCAATAATTTAATAGCATTTTGGTCATTTTCTTTTTTGCTAATTATATTCATATGTAATCTGACGGATTACAAAAACAACGTTAACAGAATAATTTTTCAAAGCAATTTTAATTGGTTTAAAGCAAAAATTAATGAATTTGGTAAATTATGGTAGTTCAACTTAATAATTTTTTTTTAATAAATTCTTTTCATTTTTGTTAACATTTTCAGTTTACATTCATGTTAAACAAACATAATTATTAAATATTCTCTTAAAATTTGTGTAACAGAGATTTCATTTACCCGAAAATTAGTTTAACAGAATCAATAATTTTAACAGAATTGAACTAACATAGTTATCCAAAACAAAGAACAAAATAATAAAAGAAATGACTTACATGCAAACGATGAAGGCCTCCAAAGCTGCTGTTAAGATTTACAGTTGATGTATGTACGTTGTTGGTGTAATTCTCCAAATTTTAAAATACTTGTTGTTGTTTTTGTTCTTAAAGTTGTTAATTTTGCTTTCTTTTGCTACTCTTCATATAAAACCATTTTAAACATAACACATTATTGAATTTGCATTTTTTTCTTATTGTAAGATCACAGTGTCTTGATTTTGCCAAAAATTAAGTCAAAATATATTCATGCAAATACTTTTATAATTGAGTCAAATAATTTTGTGAATTTAATTAAAGATTTTGATTTATAAAATTTGTATAATTCATTATTTTAGCATGCAATAATTTTACTATAATTTTTAATTCAATATTTAATTTTAAGAACCTTTTTTTTTTTTTCTTTTTACTAAACTGTGATATTACTTTTAAGAAATTTTTACATTTTCATTTTTGATATTTTTTTTGTTTACACTGTGATAGAGATTAATATAAAAATTTTCCGATCTTTTTAAATATTTTAACGATTTCAATTTTTAACTTTAACACTACACCATTTTGTTTTGACCCGATACCGATATTTTAACTTTTATATTTTCGCGATTTTTACCGAACCGTAACACTGTGCCGTCACAACACGTTTATATGTGCAATTATAATTTTATGAATTTTAAGCAAATGCGATTTATAAAACTAATTTAACTAACACTAAGTATTTTTAATTATTTTTTAAAGGGATTTTTAAGTATTTTCAACACTTTTCTTAATATTCAAATTTTTAACAATTCTTTAACTTTCTAACAAATTCTTCAACAAATTATATATAATTTTCTCACTATAAAACTTCACATACCAAATTTCCGTTTACACTTCTTATATAGATTTTAGCAAATTTTTTCCACATAAATATTTAATACTTTTAAAAATTACTTATGATTTTAACAAAATTCACTTTATACGTGGTTGATCGAATAGCGGTTTAAAATAGGAATGAAGATGTGCAATTGAAGAGTAGTTGAGGAAGGTCAGTTTTTTCATCTATGCTTTGTGCTGACTTTTCGATTCAGCCATACAGTTTAACCACAACTTCTCTCTATCAGAATTTTATAGTGAGATCTAATAACAGAGTAATTTTGGGTTACTTTTGATATCAAAAAACTAATTTTGATGAATTTTAAATTTACCTTTTTCCTTCAGACTATTTATGTAGATTTATAGTTTGTCATGGGCTTAACCCTTAGATGAACAGAATTTTAAACAAAAAGGGTTTAATCCAATTCAGGTGTTTTTCCCAATAAAAGGTTTTTCGTTGCCTTCTGAAAAATGGCCGTCCAAGAAAATGGAACCAAAAGCACATAACTTTCTGCTTAAATTTCTACCCAAAGGAGGAGCTTAACACTGGTTTTGAGAAAATCAATGTTGATACAGCGATAATTAAGGGATGTTTTAATCCAGCACCAGTTTGATTATTGACAACCAAAACTTTGTTTTAAAATTTTCCTTACAGGAAGAGGATGTTTGTCTGTAGAAATGATTTTAATTAGAATTAAGCCACACCCCAACATATGTTCATGGATAAACAAATTACACTGTAAATTGGTGGCAACATTTGTATAACAGTTTACAAATAATACGTTAAAGCCTTTAGTAAATTTAAATCTTTACTAATAAAAATTTTGAGATTAAGAAAGAAATCTTATTAAAACAAAAAAAAATATTCTGAAAGGTGAAAATAAATTTAAGCAAATATCTCACGTTACACCGTTCATGTTTAATATTGGCTGTTGGACGGTTTCGATGCGATTTTGAGTTCCAGTTTTAAAGAAAAAAGGGATGGTCTTGTCTACACAGTTGTCAAATGGTTGATTAAAGATTTAAAAACAAAAAAGGTCAACGTAAAAATCTTAATATTAAATTTTAATAATTTAAAAACTTTTTGCAAACAAAAAATAAAAGAAACAGAAACAAACTATATAACAATAAAAATTATTCTGTTTTTTTTTTATTATTCGTTTCCATTTAATCCATAAACTTAATACGGACAAAAAAGTTTTTCCATTTTTATTTTGTTCAGCAAAAAAAGAAAAAAAAAAAAACCCTCCTGACTAAGCTTCTCACTTACATAAATATATACCAACAACAGTTTTATTGTTTTTATTTACTTTTCTCATACAATTTTATGCGCTGTTACAGTTTTATTTTCGGGTCAGTCCAGAATGTTGATAATTATTCCAGTCACATCTGTTTATGCTAACTACACCAGCCAACCGTAAAAGTAAAACTTCTACTAAAGGACTAATAACAAAAAAAAAAAAAAAAATACATTCTCAATTCATTCAAATACACATACTATATGAAGGTTAGGTCGGAACGATTTTAATATTTTTTTAAATTTTAAATACTTAGCCTTGGCCGAAAAAATTGTCAATGAGTGTTAAAAAAAGTTTGTGAAAATTTAAGAATCGAGTTATTGAGGTTTAAACTTGATAAATACTGAAATTTTACATTTAATGTCATAAAAGTGACACTTAAACTATAATTCCCCTTTTGACTCCAATTTCACTTGACAAGTAAATCCTTTGCCCCAAAATAGAGATTACACTATGTCACAAATAAAGCCGTTTTGAAAAAGTGCCTCAAAAGTGCCCCTAGAGGAGTCATATGTTTGATCGACCCTTAATATTTTGTTCATTCCTACACAGAAAAAAATAAAAAAAATATTTAAGTAAATTTTTAATACTATTGAGTAAAAAATATTTAATTTTGCACAAGTAAACGATTTAATAGTATTGAGTAAATTTTTAATAAAAAATTATTAAATGTTATCTATTTATTTTTTTTTTAAGTTTAAAAAAGTTTTAAATTTTTTTACAAAAAAAAAACAAAAAACTTGTTTTTTCAAACTTTACCAAACATATTTATGTCTCAAAAACATAGGAAAATTTTATAAAGACGATTACAAACTTTCAGAAACATACACAAACAACTATAAACTAAACGAGAATTCAAAAAACTATGAGAGTTTAAACAAAATTAAAAAAGTTATTAAAAATATGAGAATATCATGGTTTTAATTAGTAAAGAAAATAATGACCTCGAGCCAGAATAAACATCCTCAAAATATGTTATTAAATTTTTATTAAATTATTTACTTAAATTGTTTTTAAAATTTCTAAGTAAATTTTTAATTGCGTCAATTAAAAAATTACTCAAATTTGTTTCCTCCATATTTTTTTCTGTGTACATCTACTACATTCTCAGAACATACCACTCCTCTATCTCTAACATTTAAGGTGAATTCGTGGGGCCGTAATAAGTAGTTCGTTTTATCCCAGGAATCATTATAACCGAGTTCGTTATAAAAGAAGTATTTTGAGTGAAAATTGCTGTCAAGACTTTGGAATTAGTTCATTATAACCGAGAGTTCGTTTTAACCCGGAAATACAATTTTATCATTATTTAGGTATCGAAAAAAAAAAAATAATTTTCTAATCCCCTGGGTCCAAATACAGGACATTTAGTTTCTGCTAATATAAAAATGTTTCATTTGCTTAGCAAAGATATAAAAAATGGCATTTCTTAGAGGTTGGTGTAATTTTAGAATTCCCCCAGTTTCGATTTTGCTCATTTACGAACTTAACCAGTCTTTGACCATAATACACATTGGTGCAAAACTTCAGGAGTCCAGCTCAACAGACGGAAGAATATACAGGGCATCTTAAAATCGATCACTGATCAAAAATTTAAATTATGAGGTCCTAGGCCAAAATTTGGATGCGTTAAAAACGGAATAACAAAGTAAGTGTACCCCCATACTGTGGTTGGAGGGATTTTTTATATGAAAATATAAAATCGCTCCGTCCTTTTGTAGGGGCACTAAAAATGTATTACAATTTAAGAAAATAATTTCCATTGAAGTAGAAAATGAATAAGGAGGAGTTTGAATGAATGATAAAAAAATTGCACAAGAAGACGAAAAAGGCTATTAATGATAAGCATACAAATTCTTTAAATATTTTATTGACGTTAACACTGAAAATTCCAAATATTCTTAAATAATTCTGATTAGTTTTTAATAAAAAATAAAATTTTTATATTCGACCTTTAAAATATTACATTTTGAGTATGTTTATTCTAGCTTTCCTTTACTAATTAAAACTATGATATTCTTATAGAATAATTTTCAAGAACATTTTTGGCTATCGTAATCTTACTTACTTAAGAGATTGTACAATTTTCTTCTTCTAATTCTCAGTGAATGTGGAGTTGAATATGAATTAATATTTTTATTTGTACATTACAGATTTGTCATGTAAATTCTCTTTGCAACTTCTAGTACAGGGTTTCAATATTTGCTAAATAGTCTTGACAATTAAATCTGATAAATCCCGAAACACGTGTTGACTAAGCTTTGCAAAAATTACCAAAATTAATAAATTTTAAACAGAAAATTAATTTTCTTGAAAATTATTCTATGAGAATATCATAGTTTTAATTAGTAAAGGAAATAATGATCTCGAGCTAGAATAAACCTACTCAAAGTATCCTCATATAATTCTAATAACTTGGATTGAATTTACATATTTAACACCTTTAAAAACACACGATGGTTGGGCTGAATTCAATGAATATGGGTGGTGTCTTGACAATCCTATTCCAAAGTTTATAGTTTTATTTAGTAAAGGAAATAAGGAACTCGAGCTGGAACAAACCTACTCAAAAGATCCTTACATAATTCTAAAAACTTGGATTGAATTTATTTAACACCTTTAAAAACACACGATGGTTGTGCTGAATTCAATGAATATGGATGGTGTCTTGACAATCCTATTCCAACGTTTATAATTCTCAAATGTTGGTGCTTTTGAAAGTTTTCAACGTTCATCCCGCTCTCTAATATACCACAAATTAACAAATTCGGTGATCCGTCAGTTGAATTTCCCATTGATTTGCTCATATACGTATATGCGAAAACAAGACTTTTAGTATATTTAGTGTTAATAATGAAAAATCAAACAAAGTAATACATAATTATAAAAATAAAGAAAACTTTTTGAAGTGTAAATTTGAACGTTAAAGCATGTTTTGCAATATTAATGTGAATTTAAAGAAAAAACTTACAAAAAAGTTTCTTGGAACAAGGTTAATATATAATTTTTTTTTTTTTTTTAAATTTTTCAGAAAAAAATGAAGACCAAATTTTTTCCAAGTTTTTTTTTTTTTTTTTAAAAGTTATGAAAAATAAAAAAACGATTTTTTTTTTTTATTTTTTGGAAAAAAACTTTGAAAATTTCTCAGAGATAAAAAAAAAAATAACTACTTTAAATAACTGTTACTACATTACAGTACTTTTGTTGTTAGTTGTTCGAAAAAACGATTTAAAATAACTAACAGAAATGGTTGTTTGATATTTTTCATACAAAAACAACTGACTTTGTAGTTAAAAACAACTAACTACTGTAAAATATACAAACAACTAACATGTAGTAACATACATAATTTTCTGAGTGTACAAAAAATAAATATCGGTAGAATACTTTTCGAGATATATGTAGCTAAAATTTGCAAGAAATGACAGTATTTTTCTACGGTCAAAAAATTAAAATATATAAAATATAATAATTTGATCCAATGATCAGTTTTTATTTATTTTTCCAATTTTAATTACACATTATTTTTTAATAATTTAAACCTAAACGAGAACTGGTAACAATGACCGTCGTCTCGTTGTAGCGAAATCGACCAAGGGTTTTTGTGGGAATCGAACCCACGACCTCCTGCTTCATAGGCTAGCACGCTACCAACTAACCTACAGGGGCCCCCCGGTCAAAAAATTAAAAAAAAAATTTTCATACAGCTTAAGACAAACTTTCCTAAAAAATAAATTTTAACCAAATTTGATTATTTTAACCCGTAGCGCCCTGCGATCAAAGTTATTTTTTTTTGAAAATCTTTACCAAAAATTCTAATTCAAAGGGCGCCATGAGTTAAAATGGACTAATTTGACTCAAATGAAAGTTTATCTCAAATGAAAGTTTGTCCCAAATGAAGTTTATCCACTCCCACTTTTACACTAAAAAAAAAAAATATCTTACGATAAATTATTTTTATTAACTTCGGCATGTTTAATACGAATATTAAAAAAATCTTAAAATTTTTTTCCATTGACTATTTTATAGAGCTTGAGACAAACTTTCATTTAAACTTAACTTGAGCCTAATCAGACCACGTTAGCCCTTGGCGTCCTTCGATTAAAGTTTAAAGTTTTTGGTAAAAATCTTCTAAAAAACCAAAGCTTTGATCGAAGGGCGCCATGGGTTAAAATGATTGGATTTGGTCCAAATTATTATAAGATTGTCTCAATTTTAAAATACATTTGGAAATTTTTAAAATACATGTAGACAATTTTAAAATACATTTGGACAATTTTAAAATACATTTGGAAAATTTTAAAATACATTTGGACAATTTTGAAAAAAAATTTGGATATTTTGGAAATACAATTGGACAATTTTAAAATACATTGGAAACTTTTAAAATACATTTGGAAAATTTTAAACCTGCATTTTAACAATTTTAAATTATATTGGGATAATTTTAAAATATATTTGGACAATTTTAAAATACATTTTAAAAATTTTAAACTACAGTTGGACAATTTTAAAATACATTTCGAGAATTTTAAAATACATTTGGACAATTTTTCAACTTATCAAAACCTGTAAATGTATAAACATTTTTTAGTAATTTTCCTTACGAAATTTTAAACTTTTTTTGTTTCTCAAATTAGTAAATTCATTAAAAGCCTTTTACAAAAACACTTTTGTAAAAGCCCTATTTAAATGAAATCTTTTCTTAAATCTACAAAGTTATTTTGTTGAGTGTTGTTTAAGAAACCCATTTTTTTTTTGTTGTCACTCGTAATAACTTTTCATATTTGGTTGGCCACTTTGTTGTTAATAAACAAAAAAGAGCAAGAGAAAATCCTTTTAACCAGTGTGTAAAGTAAGTAAGAAAGTTATTCAAATAGTTCCCTTTTTTTAACATCTTTTATGAATAAATTTTAGTGTTGTGGTTAAAAATTTTTAATTAATTTTATGCGCCTCTTTGTTGTTTACTTTACGTTTTTCCACATAAATGTGACCGAAGAAGAAAAAATCCTTTTTTTTTTCTAACTTTTTTTTTGTTCTCGCAAAACAAAATCGTAAAATTTTTGTTCTTTTTAAGTTAAATTTCTTTTGTTTATATGAACAAAAAAAAACCTTTTTGAGTTTAAAACTTTTGCCATTGGATTAAGGTAAAAGAAAGTTTCATTATTTTAAATTAAGAAAGTCTTAGATTTGAAAACACAAAAAGGCGGCTTTGTGCTAGTCGCAAAAATTAACAAGCAGGATATCTTGCTGGTAAAGATAATTCGAATACGAGGAATTATATGGTGCTAGCCGTTTTTCGAAGGTAGCGTTTGTATTCGCGATATTCGTAAATAATTGTAAAGCTAAAGTACTACTAAAATAAAATGTTTATGCTTTTAGTATAGTTTTTAAAAATAAATTTAAAAAATAAATTGTTTTTCCACGAAAAAAAAATTTTTCGCGAAAAAAAAAATCTGCGAAAAAATTTTTTTTTAGAAAAATTTAGCGTCTGTAATGTATCATACTCTACACATTTTCATAAATTTATATCAAATAAAAAAAAACGAAAACAAAAAATTTCGCAAAACTAAATTTCCGCAAATAAAATTTTCAGTGCTATAGTGTTTTTTTATTGTTTATTAAATAGAGTTAAGATGATAAAATTCAGCAATTGTCCACATAATAAAAAAAAATGCTTTTTTACTTAAAGATAAAAAAAATAATCACGAATATCGCTAATTCATAAGCTAACTTTGAAAAAAAAAACTGATATTACAATGAAACTAATTTTGAAAGCATAAAAAGATTTTTTTCAAACAAAAAATATTTTTCGCGAAAAAAATTCACAGTATTATGGTTTATTGTATTAATTTAACAGAGTTGAATGGTTTTAAATTTAAAAATGATCGAAAACGTTTACAAATATCGTTTGTATTGAACTTGAGCATCAAAATCGTGAATATCGCGAATACGAGCGCTAACTTCAAAAAACGGCTGGCACCATTGAATTCAGCCTATTCGAATTTACTTTATCAGTATAGTAGGGTGCCCATTAGACCACCCAAATTTGCAAAAGTATTTTTTTGTTCGCTCCACCGGCAGTTTCTGATAGATTGGCCATAAAAAATAATATCTGTGCAAGAACTGGATCTCTCGGTTGCATACAGGCCAGTCGATTTGACCTTTTGACCCTTAAAGTGACCTAAAAACACTACTAAGCTTTAAAGTGCCATAACTCTTAAAATATGCGTTTTTCCAAAAAATGCTATATAAGTTTTAATTTGCAGAATAAGAAAGCAAACATTTCCTTCATACGAATTTTTAGTCTAAGTCTAAGACATCGTGGTGTTTTTGGCGGTTACAGTAAAAATTTATGTGAAGACTTAATTTAAAACAACCCTCGTTAAAATTTGGACGGAGACTTAAATAGTCGGTGTCCATTATTTTGTAGAATAAGATATGTAGTTTTCATAAACCAATTACATTTGGAATTTATATGGGTAATTTCATTACAGAAGAGCCCAAAGCTGACTTTGAAGTTTCGATTTTCCAAAGGCTGTATACAAATTTGTGAAATTACTTTGTTTTAAACGACCCCTGTTAAAATTTGAATGGAGACAATTGGTTTCCATGATTTTGAAGAGGTAGATGTGCACTTTTTGGAAAATATTTGGGGAATTCCAGGCCAAATCACTCTTTTTTAGACCCGACCCCCTTCGATTAATTTTTTGGATATGTTTCAGTACGTATTAAATGCAACTTGCACTCAAATTTTCAGGTTTTTATACCTAGTTGGTGTTGAGTAATCACTTTTTTAAAATGGTTTTTTTTTTCAAAAAAATTCAAAAATGGAAATTTTTAATTAATTTTGACCAGTAAAAAATATAGATATCTTAGGCTGGATAACTCAATGGTCCGCTATAAAATAACTCTCCGTTAAATTTAACTTTTTCATACAAATTTTGACATAAGGCTCCGTTAAATCGGCAGTTAGCAGCTAACTTTTCATTGAGTAATCCGCCCTTAAAAAAAGTTGGACAACGTTTTGTTGGAATTTAAATGTAGTTTTAGAAAAAAAAATATGAAAAAATTATTCGAAGTAATTATCGCTTATTTTTTGACGTTTAAAAAATAAATTGAATTTTTGAAAAAGTCCGAAACCTTAGATTTTTTTTTTAAGTCTAAAAATTCTACTCTAAATTACACAATTTTTAAGTCATAATTCGAGATATGAGCACAATTCGTTCTATTTTTTCAAATTTTGAAATTGCATTTTTTTTTTTAGACTCTGGTATATTTTATATGGTGCCCTAAAATAATTAAATTGGTAGATACTGACCCTAACTTACCATAGATACATTCATTTGTGGATTAAAATATGTCTCATAAAAACTTAGGTTGATCGGACATGGGTAATGCGTGCCTCATCGGCCTTGAATTTTAAAACACGGATTACAAGAAAAAATATGATTTTTTCCTGTTTTCTCAATTTTTTTTGTATTTTAAGTTAAATTTGAGTTCAGTTGGTTACAGAATTTTGATTTGGAGTAAAATGCCTCTCTAATAAAGTACTAAAAACTAAAATCCGTTGAAAATCAGCCAAGTTATTAAAACTTCCCCAGGCATCTAACGTGTGGCAGACCACTTGAATAAGAAATGCAATCCGATTCATGAAATTCATTGAAATTTTCTACTGTAATAACATTTTTATATTCTTCAAGTTCAAATGTAATTAGATGAAAGGTATTTTTCATATTGTATTTTGCTAACCTGTTTTAAATTAATGCTAAAAATGCCTGTAAATTTCAACACTCGTTTGAAATTTCCATTTTTTAACTCTTCAAAATCATGGAAACCGATTGAATCCATTAAAATTTTAACGAGGGTCGTTTAAAATAAAGTATTTTCACAAATTTGTATACAGCATTTGGAAACTTCAAAGTCAGCTTTGGGGTCTTCTGTAATGAAATTACCCATATAAATTCCAAATGTAATTGGTTTATGAAAACTACATATCTTACTCTACAAAATAATGTACACCGACTATTTAAGTCTCCGTCCAAATTCACATAAATTTTTACTTTAACCGCCAAAAACACCATGATGTCTTAGACTTAGACTAAAAATTTGTATGAAGGAAATGTTTGCTCCCGAGTAAAAAAAAATTGTATGGTAAAACATGTTATCTTATAAAATTATATATAATTTATTGGATCTGATTTTGCTAAATTTCATCCGAAAATTGGCCGCGCCAAAGTTATCTCATAACATCTTATAATATATGAAGTTACAGTTTAATATTTGATTGTATGTGATTTCATCCGGAAATTGGCCGCGCCAAAGTTATCCCAAATTATCTATTATCATGATTTTGTATTAAATATGATATGATAAGATGTAATTTCATCCGGAAATTGGCCGCGCCAAAGTTATCTTACAATATCCAATATCATGATTTTATATTAAATTGGATATTATATAATGTAATTTCATCCGAAATTTGGCCGCGCCAAAGTTATCTTTTAATATCTGATATCTTGATTTTATAAAAAAATTATTGGATACATTTTTATCCAAAAAATGTTTCTGTTTTTAGATTTATTTTTAGATATAATAATGTCAAACTGAAAATAAATAAAAAAAAAAAAAAAACTTCGAACGGACGGGGATTAGAACCACAAGTCTTCCGTTTTGTAATCGCAATCTCTACCCTCTAGACCAGCGGACGTTGTTAGCAAATAACAACTTTAAAAGACTTAGTTTTAAATAAATTGATCGTATCTAATTATATCAAATTGATCTAACATATAGTAATATATGATTACATCCAATTAAATATGTTATTCACTTGTACACAATTTTCAAAAAGACTTAGAAAATTTTTGATAAAATTTGCAAAAAAAAAAATTGGAATGACGTACAGCGCTATTAGGGGCTTCCATGGTAAGCTTAAACAATAATTTTAATGTAGCGATATGCCTTATTTCCAAGTCATAGGCTTCCAGTGAAATAAGACTTTGGCTTATAAGTTTGAAATTTTTCATGGAATCAGGAAACAGAATTAGATTTGAGATCGAGTTTGAAAAATCATTGATAATTTGATAATTTAAACCAAATATAGCTGTTATCTTCTAATATATAAAGTAGTTGCGTGACTGACTGATGACTGACTGACATACTAATCACGCATCATCCCACAGCCCAAACCACTGAAGCTAGAGTCTTGAAATTTGGATTGTAGTTTCACCTGCTGGAATACATATCCACTAAGGCTGGGTTTTTGGAAATGTTGACTTAAGGGGTAAAAACGAAGGGTTGAAAAGGGGGAAAAAGCGAGTACTTTGGTACTTTTTATTTTTTCTGAAAAAAATTCAATTAATTTGAAATTTGAAATTTAGGATCCTCTAACGGAAAAACATTCCCAAAAAAAGAACTTTCTGGAAATTCGGATTCTTAAGTGTTAAAAGGGGTAAAAAATGGTACTTTGGTACTTTTTATATTTTTTGAAATTAAGGTCCTACAAATATACTAAAATTTGCAAAGGTGGTTCCAACAACGGAAAAAATTCTGAAAACGTACTTTTTCGAAATTCCGATTCTAAGGGGATAAAAAAACGAGAACTTTGTTATTTTTTTTTTTGAAAAAAAATCCTATTAATTCGAAAATTGGAATGTAGGATCCTCTAACGGAAAAACATTCCCAAAAAAAAGTACTTTCTGGAAATTTGGATTCCTAAGGTTAAAAAAGGGTAAAAAATTGTACTTTGGTACTTTTTATACTTTTTTAAATTAAAGTCCTACAAAAAAATTAAAATTAGCATTGTTGTTTCCAACAATGAAAAAAATTATGAAAAAGTACTTTTTCGAAATACCGATTCAAAGGGGCACTATGGTACTTTTTACTTTTTCTGAAAAAAATATCCTAATTATTTGAAAATTGGAATGTAGGATACTCTAACGGAAAAACATTCCAAAAAAAGTACTTTCTGGAAATTCGGACTCCTAAGGGTAAAAAGTGGTAAAAAAATTTACTTTGGTACTTTCTAAATTCTTTGAAATTAAGGTCCTACAAAAAAAATTTTAAAATGTTAGTTCCAACAACGGGAAAAATTTTGAAAGGGGGGTAAAAAAGTGTATTTTGGTACTTATTATAATTCCTGAAATAATGGTCCTGAAAACTTTAATTTTGGAATGCAGGGTCATTTAGCGAAAAAAGATTTCTAAAGAAGGCAAAGAATTTTTTGTTATTTAGCGCATGTTAGCGCATATTCGGAACGGAATGAAAGCCACATGGGACTAATCGGAATGGAACAGGGAATCAAATGGAATAAAACAGGGAACGAAATGGGGACTTGAAATTTGGAATGGAGATGCGCCTCCCGAAGTATAGATCCTTTAAGGCTGAGTTTTTGGAAAGGTTGATTCTACGGAATATGGGCAAAAAAGATATTTTGGTACTTTTTATATTTCCACAAACCACTGAAGCTAGAGACTTGAAATTTGGAATATAGATGCACCTCCCGGAAAATAGGTCCACTAAGGCTTGGGTTTTGGAAATGTTGATTCTTTTTATAGTTCCACAAACCAATGAAGCTAGAGATTTGAAATTTGGAATTTAGCTGCATCTCCCGGAATATAGATCCACTAAGGCTGGGTTTTTTTGAAATAATGATTCTATGGGTGTAAAACGGGTAAAAAAAAGTATTTTGGTACTTTTTATATATAGACTTAAATAATGGTTTTATTAGCTTGAAATTTGGAATGTATCATCCCATGCTTAAATAAAAGTCATAAAAACTTAAAATTTGGAATGTAGGATCCAACAACAGAAAAAATCTATGAAAAATGTACTTTTTGGAAATTCCGATTCCGATCTAAGGGGATAAAAACGAGTACTATGATACCTTTTATATTTTCTAAAATAATTATAATGGAAATTTGGATTGTAAGATTGTCTAGCGAAATAAAATATTCCCAAAAGAATAACTTTTGGAAATTCTGATCCCTAAGGAAATTAAAAAAGGGAATTATATATTCTTAAGTAATGAGCATATTAACTTGAAATTTGGAATGTACATCATCTAACGGGAAAAAATCCCCCCAAAAATTACTTTTTGGTATGATTATATTTTCTTAAATAGAGGTCATAAAAACTTAAAATTAGGAATGTAGGATCCAAAAACAGAAAAGAATTCTGTAAAAAGTACTTTTTTCGAAATTTCGATTCTAAGGGAGAAGAAACGAGCACTTTGGTACTTTTTATATTATTTGAAATAATGGTACTGGAAACTTCAAATTTGGAATGTAGAATCGTCTAGCGAAAAAAACGTTCCCAAAAGAATTTTTTTTTTTTAATTCTGATTCCTAGGAGTTAAAGGGGTACTTTTTAAATTGTCTAAAACAAAATAAGGGGCAAAATGATTCTTTTTAATTTAATGATCTTATCCCTAGAAACTCTTTTGTTATTTAACGGATACTATTCGAAAAGGAATGAACACCACATTGAACGAAATTGAATGGAGCAGGGAACCAAATGGAATAGAACAGGGAACTAAATGGAATGAAACTGGGAAAGAATTCAAATGAAAATGTTTTCAATTTATTTTTTTAATTTTTTTTTTTTACTAAAATTTTTTTTTGTACTAAAATTTGTTTATCAATTAATTTTTCAGTAATTTTTTTGTTTCATTCATACATGTTTGTTTATATTTTTACAAAATTTTTTCATAAAATTTTTGACTCAAAGTTTTGTTTACTAAAATTTTTTTTTGCTCAAATTAATAAATCAATGTTTTTTTTTTTGATAACGTAAGACCGTCTTAAAGTTGACGTAGTACTTATTATATAAACCAGGGTTGGCAACCGATACCCACCTAGAATAACGGTATTTGGCTATTGTACCGCAACCAATAAAGATATGGACATTTTCAAAAGCGATTATGAAAGCTGACGAAATTTCTAGTATTTTAAATGTGTTACTTCGTGTTTCTACCGGTTTGTTTTCGAAATATAGGTCAATACCTTTATAATACCGTTTGAAACGGTATTATAACGGTATTGGCCTATATAACTAAAACGAACCGGTAGAAACACGAAGTGACACATTTAAAATACTAGAAATTTCGTCAGCTTTCATAATCGCTTTTGAAAATGTCCATATCTTTATTGGTTGCGGTACAATAGCCAAATACCGTTATTCTAGGTGGGTATCGGTTGCCAACCCTGATATAAACTGATGTATTTGGTATTTTATTGTAAGTGTTGTGATCATCATAAGCACAGTTTTTGTAAAGGCTTAAGACATATATAAAGATTCCGTAGCGAAAAGTTTAAAAAAATGGGTGATTTATTATCATTATAAAATTTTTCTGTATTTACGGGCAACAAAATACCCTGCGCACGCTAGTAACTATATAAAAGCAATATAATTTTTTAAAAATTATTGCAAAAATTCAAAAAAAGAAAAATTTTTAGTTCTAAAAAAAATTAATGCAATAAAAAAGTGTTTTCTATTTAAAAAAAAATAAAAAATATATATTTTTTTTCTGGAATCGAACTCGGGTTCCCAAAAATTATAGATAATTTTATAATAAATCAAATATAGTTATATATAACTATATAAAAGAAAAATATTTTTTTAAAAATGATTGCAAAAATTCCAAAAATGAAAATTTTTTAGTTCTAAAAAAACTAAATACAATAAAAAAGTGTTTTCTATTTAAAAAAAAAAATAAAAAAAAACTTTTTTTTCTCGACTGGGCCGGGAATCGAACTCGGGTTCCCAAAAATCATATGTAATCTTATATGATCCAATAAAAAGTTTTGTATAACCATATATGTTGACACACAAAAATAAATTTTGAAATACTGGCATATATAATTATATATGGCTAGTTGTTTGGTCAAAAAAATATTTTTTATATACATGATTATATCAAAATATATATTCCATTACATATGCGACCATTTATAAATATATATTGAGTTTAGACGAAATTTGCGTATATATAGTACCATACAAACACAGATATGTTATCGTTTAAGACACATATAATTATATCTATTATTTTTGTTGGAAATTTTTTTAGTATGGAGCCATATATAGTTTTAAATGGTATTATATTAGTCATATATAATTATACATAAATTGATACTGGATTTTTTGTTTAGTAAAGTCCTATACATAATTAGATATAAAGTCACGTATAATAATGTATGAAATCGGATTAAGTTTTATGTGCAACGTATGATTACATCTACCATTTATATTAATATATTATGAACAATATAATTTGATATGATTTTATATGACATCATTTAAAAAAATTGGAAAATTTCAAAGTGAGATATAATTTTATACTTTGACTCATATAGTTGTATATGGTTTTATGAAAACATATAAAATAATATACATTTATATAAATTCCTTTTTACTCGGGCTTTCTTATTTTGCAAATTAAAACTTATACAGCATTTTTTGGAAAAACGCATATTTTAAGAGTTATGGCACTTTAAAGCTTTGTAGTGTTTTTAGGTCACTTCTAGGGTCAAAAGGTCAAATCGACTGGCCTGTATGCAACCGAGAGATCCAGTTCTTGCACAGATATTATTTTATATGGCCAATCTATCAGAAACTGCCGGTGGAGCGAACAAAAAAATACTTTTGCAAATCCCATACATTTTTTGGGTGGTCTAGTGCCCATCTTGTTAAAAAAAGTGTCAAAATCGATCACAGTGCTGTTATTTTCTCTGACACCAGTTAACAGAGATTTTAATCAACGACATTTTGCATGTATTTGTTATAAATTCCGCACTAAAATGTTATATTCATATAAAATATTGTTACATTCATTTGTCATTCCCTGCAAACGCAGTTGAAATATCATTCGATTACCCCACTAACAATAAGTTTAAATATTATTCATGAATGATGGTTTATAAGACATTCGAGTGATATCCAGAAGAAGATTTCCCTTGAACTTAAACTCAGAAGGCTTAAAAATTTTACTTTTTCGGTAAAATAAAGTTGAGAAAAAACAAGCAGAAAAGTTAAATTGGACTTTGCCGAATCTATAAACACCCTCCACAATGCCTTTTTTAAAGGATAGTACATTTTTTAACGTAAAAAAATTAACAATTTTTATTAGGAATATTTTATTTTTTTACTCAAAATAAAATATTCCTAATAAAAATTGTTAACTCTTTTATTGTCACTTAAAAAAAAAATTAAAATTAAATTTTTTTTGAGTGTAAAATTTTTTACGAGTGCAATGTTTTTTCACTGTAAAAATATTTCTGAGTGAATGCACAAAATAGTGTCATTTTTGTAAAAAAATATTTTTTTTTTTGAGTGTAACATTTTTTTTGAGTGTACAATTTTTTCGAGTGTAATTTTTAAGTTACCAATGCTTTTAAAACTGAACAAGTTTAAAAATCGTTGCTTTAAAACTAAACAAGTTTGAAAAGCATTGTTAAGTTATCACCAATGCTTTTAAAACTTGTTTAACACGTGGCATTTAAGATTAAACCAATCTGAATTTCAGGGTTTTACTTTAAACTTTTGAACTACTGGACCGCAGTCTCATTTCAGCAGTTTCAGCAGTCTCATTATTGTCTTTCGAAAGATATAGTTTTTTTTTAATCTCGTAAATTCGCAAAAACCCTTGCCGAAATCTACTCTTTTGCTCGTAACTTTTGAACCACTAGACCGATTTGGCTGGATTGCAATACCAACCTGACCAGGTAAATGACCAACATAGATGCCAAACTTCAGTAGTAGTATGTTTTCAAAAAATGTTGTAGGTTAAAAATAAATGGGGGTCGGTCTCACTAATGACCCCTCTCGGACGCACCATTGGACCGGTAGAAGCTGATTAAAAAAAAAAATACAATAAATAAACAAAAATGTATGGGAATCGCCTTAACAATTAGAGATAGAGGGTAGGTAAGTTCAGAGAAAATGTTTGGACTAAAAAAATATTGTGGGTCGGTCATACATTTTGTTGCTCTAAGGGCATTATTAGGGCAGTTAGAGCGGTTGGAGCAAATTTTAAAAAATGTCGTTTTGTGTGGGAGCCCCCTTAGAAATTGGAGATAGGATATTAGTTTGTTCCAAAGAAATGTTAAGACGAAAAAATTAATGGGGGTCGGTCTTATAAAGAACCCCTCTATGACGCACCATTCGAGCAGTAGAAATGATTTTAAGATTGGAAAATTACAATAAAATTTTTTCAAAAAATTCCTCCTGGGCAAAAAATTTATAGAATCGATAGAAGTTTTACACAAAAAAAATTTCAAAAAAATCAAAGAGTACAAACATTTTCAAAAATGAAATTTAAATTTTAAAACTTAAAAATCGCATACTAAAGCGCTTTATTGAATTTTTTGGATTTTTTTTTTTTAAAGTACGTAAAAAAACAAAAATTTTGAAAAAAAAAAAAATTGAAATTTGGACCATTATTGAAGAAGTTATGAGTAAAAGAAGTTTGAGTAAAGGAACAAACTACCAATTTTTAAAAATTCGATATCTTTTGAACGGGTCATCAAAAAAAACTGAAAATTTACCACGAATGAGTTTTCGAAGGGTACTAAAAACAGTAAACAAATTGGGAAAATCTAAAAAAATTTTTTTCAAAGTGTCCGATTTGACATGGAATGCCCCATATAAAAAAAAAAAAATTTTTGATGAAAAAAACTTTTTATTCACCAGCTGGTGAACAATTTTTTTATTGACCAGCATCTGATCATTATTCAAATTACAAATCCAAGTTACAAACCCTTTTGGTTTTAAGAAAATGAAAACCGTAATTTATATATTCTTTTTTCTAGTCGTTAGCATACATACATATATAGTAGGGTGGAGCAAATTTAGCTTTTTTCGAATTTCGGAAAAGTCGGGGAAGTTGCTTTGTAGGGTCGATATTAACTCACAAAAACTTTGGACCTGTAGGACAAAGTGAAAAAAAAAATAACTTCCAAAAATATTGGGCCTGTAGGACAATGTGATTTTTTTTTACTTAAAATATTATATTATTTTAATATTTTTTTTTTTTAATTTCAACAAAAAATTTTTAAATCATTATTTGAATGTCCTTTTTTCCTGGGAAGGACACCATGGATTTCCAAAAGCAAAATTTCGTATTTAAGTTTAGAATGCCCTTTTAACTCTATTAAAATTTCAGGGAGGTGTTTTTCGTTTTGTTGAGGAATAAATTTTCAAAATTTGTTAGGGAGCCAAATATGTATTTGAATATGAAAAAACTTTCTGTGACAATATTGTTGATAAAATTATGGAGGTTTTAAATTTAGGCATCTGTTCTGTCTTTCACAACTTTTTAATTCATATGAATTTTTCCGAATCACATGAAATCGAATTCGGTATTCCATTTTTCACGTATTCATTTGAAATTAAAATCAAATAACTAAAAGCTTAAAATTATAACGAAAATAGTACATTCGTTTTACTTTGACCAAACATTTTTTTTGTGAAACAAAACGAATAATAACACTGCGGAACACTAAAAAATAAACAAGAGTTACGACCATCATTTCTATATAATTCGGACATGCTGATTCGAATGGCGTACTCCGTTTTTCGATGTATGGTACAGTTTTCTTGCAAAATGTCGTTAATGATTTGCTGATTTAGAGACAGTTTTTTAACAAAAAAATTTGCAAAGTTAGTGATTTATAAATTTTATGGCACGGAAAACAAAGATATGATTTGTAGCAATATTTCTTATGCAAATTTTGTTTAAAGCTTTTCATCTTAAGTCATTAAATTCGCGAATTTCTTAAGATTTTCGCGAAATTAACAACCAAATTGGACTTTGATAAAAAAATTGCTTTTAGTGAATCGAAAAGGCATCACTAACAATAGTGGGGAAAAAATAGCTATATTATATGGACCATCATGATGAAAATCGCAAAAAAACGTTTTTTTTTGTATATGGCAGCATCACTTTACGAGATGATTTAAGGCTCCATCTTTTAGTATATAATGTGGTAACCTGAAACAACTAACTCACCAAAAATTTGGCCAAAAAAGTTTTCATTTGCAAAAGTTATCTTCAAAAAAACTAATATTTCAGTGATTTCCATGCAATAATTATAGTTTTTGTTAAGATAACTTTTGCAAATGAAAACTTTTTTGGACAAATTTTGGGTCAGTTCATTATTTAAGGTTCCCACATTATATACTAAAAGATGGGGTCTTAAATCATCTCGTAAAGTGATGCTGCCATATACAAAAAAACGGTTTTTCGCGATTTTCATCATGATGGTCCATATAACATATATGTTTTTTGTTCACTATTCGTAGTGTCATGGGTACCTTTATGATCTACAAAATGCAAGTTTTTTTATCAGAGACCAATTTAGGGGTTAATTTCGCGAAAACGTGAAAAAATTAAGAAATCCGCGATTTTAAGGGCTTTAGATGAAAAGCTTTAAACCAAATTTACATTAAAAATATTGCTACAAGTTATATCTTTGTTTTCCATGCCATAGCATTTAAAAATCATTTGCTTTGGAAATTTTTTTGTTAAAAAAGCAGCTGAAAATCAGCCAAGATTTAATGACATTTTGCAAGAAAACTGTACCATACATCGAAAAACGGAGTACGCCATTCGATTCAGCATGTCCGAAATATAGAGAAATGATGGTCGTACCTCTTGTTTTCTAAAATAGTGGTTAGTTTTGTCACGCAGTGTAATATACGGAAGTGAAATCTAGCACACCAAAAAAATTCGGAAATTTTCATTTTCACGTTTTTTTTTTGTGAATTACTTTTTTGGAACAGCGGTCTCAGAAACAAAAAAAAAATCGAAAAAATTCAACAAAAATTTTAAAAACAAAATTGTAATGGCCTTTTCTCCTCTCAAGGACACCATGAATTTCCAAAACCAAAATTTTTCTTTAAAGTTTAGCTTAACGCTGTTAAAATGACAGGGAGCACAGTGGGGAAAATGGGACTTTTTTTGTCCAATTTTGCCTACATGTCGCAATTCTTAACCGATTATGGTTTTTCTTTTTTTGTAATTTAGCTAATAAAATTCCGCATCGATCTGTTATTATTTTGGTTTTTATAACCAGACAAAAATTCAAGAATTTTCACTTTTAAAAGCCTATATCTTTAAAACTAATGTACCAATTTCAATGAAATCTTTTTTAGATTAAAGCTTATGTTTTCTTTAGTCATGATTGGTACACAAAATTTGTTTAAAAAAAAATTTTATTTTTTGCTTAAATTTTACCTTATGATTTTTAGAATTTGAAAATTATTTTTTAGTCTGTTTAAAAAAAAAAAGGTTGTTACATTGTAAATTCGAAAAAAAGAGTTAAACAATTTTGCAAAAATACTTTATTTACCAATAATGGTTAAGAAAATGATAAGCTTTAATCTAAAAAAAATTTCATTGAAATTAGTACATTATTTAAAATGATATAGGTACTTAAAAGTGAACATTTTTAAGTTTTCATATGTTAATAAAAACCAAAATAACAATAAATTAACAAATTCTATTAATGCCATTTATAAGGAGTTCAAATACTTTTAATTTTGTCCATATAGCTTATTCGTCTCCTGTCTATTACATTTTTTAGAGCAAAAATTCTAAAAAAATTAATATTTTCCGAAATTTAAAAAAATATTCAAATAAAACAAAAACGATTTTTAGAAATCCACCATGACAGACCGATGAGGAATTTTATTAGCTAAATTTCAAAAAAAGAAAAACTAAAATCGGTTAAGAATTGCGACCTGTAGGCAAAATCGGACAAAAAAAGTCAATTTTTCCCCACTGTGGGGAGGTGTGGTTTCTTGTTGTCGAGCAATAAATTTTCAAACTTTTGTGATAAAGCTAAATTTTGTATTTTTTTGCCAATATTTTTAAAAACAAAAACAATTTTTCCGCTATCTAACAAACTTCGGAAATTTATTGCTTAACAATACGAAAAACAGCGCTCTGAAATTTGTAATAGCGTTCAAAGGCAATTCTATGCTTTAACACAAAATTAAGGTTTTTTGAAACCAATGGTGTCCTTCCCAGGAAAAAGGACGTTCAAATGTGGTTTTCTAAATTGTTTGTTGAAATTAAAAAAAAAAAAAAATGATTTTTCTAAATTTTAAGGTGGTTATTCATAAAAACAGAAATATAACTAAAGTAGGTTTATTTGGCAGATATTGCAGGAATACTTGTCAAATAAACCTACAATAGGTCTACTATAAGTATTATGAATAACTGCCTTAATCTTCATAATTTTATATACAATATTGTTTGTGTAAGTTCTTTCGTACGACTTACGATTTCCGAGCATACAAATGTTAGACTGTCTCAAAGTCAATACTACCAAAAAACGAGTTTTTTTAAACGCCCATATCTTCCAAAGATTTGTAAAAAATAGGTATTTTTATCATTTACGAAGTTCTATCAAATAACTAAAAATAAACAAAATCGGCGATCCGTCAGTTAAATTTCCCATGGATTTGCTCTTATTTAAGTTGAAAAAGTTTTTTTGTTAGTTTTAGAAAACTTTTTATAATTTGGTTAATAATATTTTTTCATAAAACTAAAAATGGCGATATCTCGAAAACTAAGACAGAAAGAGCAAAATGGAAGGTATTTTTGGTTCTTTTGATATCCATTAATTTTGGCGAATTTCGTTCCGGCTCAACGACAGATGAGTCGTTGAACATTTTAATTTTTGGGCATTCGGTTGCTTGAGCAGTGTTCGGTATCCTTTATTAAATTTAATCGCAAAAAAATTGACTTTTTTGGTTACTTATCCTGAAACTGACTTTTGCCCCAAACGAATATTAATTTTCAAATTAAATACCGTCTATATTTTTTTTTATAAATCCTTAAACACATCGAATACTTACAAAGATATTATGTTGTTTCCACAAAAAAAAATCCAAAAAGTATTTTTATTATGAAAAATGTGTCCTTTTTGCCAAGGTACGTATTTTCTTAGAAATAGGCTTTTTATGATACACTTACTTGAGTGTTTTAATTTTAAACTTTATTAACATTTCAGATTTTTTTTTGTTTTTGGTCCTCGTCGTCATCATTTATCAACAGCTTGTGGGCATTTAAGTTCTTAAGAATTTTATTTTAATGATATTTTTGTGTCTTGGCATATAATTCACAACATATTGTCACCTGAAAAGTTTTAAGCTCAATATTAATAAAGTTATTTATATTTTTGAAGGCAAAACAAAAAAAAAAATGGAAATGAAACAAGTAAAAAAGGTGTGGAGCGGCCTTTTCGAATGTAATGATGTCCTTCAAATAAAATAAAATAAAATAAAATAAAATAAAATAAAATAAAATTAAATAAAATAAAATAAAAGAAAAGAAAAGAAAAGAAAAGAAAAGAAAAGAAAAGAAAAGAAAAGAAAAGAAAAGAAAAGAAAAGAAAAGAAAAGAAAAGAAAAGAAAAGAAAAGAAAAGAAAAGAAAAGAAAAGAAAAGAAAAGAAAAGAAAAGAAAAGAAAAGAAAAGAAAAGAAAAGAAAAGAAAAGAAAAGAAAAGAAAAGAAAAGAAAAGAAAAGAAAAGAAAAGAAAAGAAAAGAAAAGAAAAGAAAATAAAATAAAATAAAATAAAATAAAATAAAATAAAATAAAATAAAATAAAATAAAATAAAATAAAATAAAATAAAATAAAATAAAATAAAATAAAATAAAATAAAATAAAATAAAATAAAATAAAATAAAATAAAATAAAATAAAATAAAATAAAATAAAATAAAATAAAATAAAATAAAATAAAATAAAATAAAATAAAATAAAATAAAATAAAATAAAATAAAATAAAATAAAATAAAATAAAATAAAATAAAATAAAATAAAATAAAATAAAATAAAATAAAATAAAATAAAATAAAATAAAATAAAATAAAATAAAATAAAATAAAATAAAATAAAATAAAATAAAATAAAATAAAATAAAATAAAATAAAATAAAATAAAATAAAATAAAATAAAATAAAATAAAATAAAATAAAATAAAATAAAATAAAATAAAATAAAATAAAATAAAATAAAATAAAATAAAATAAAATAAAATAAAATAAAATAAAATAAAATAAAATAAAATAAAATAAAATAAAATAAAATAAAATAAAATAAAATAAAATAAAATAAAATAAAATAAAATAAAATAAAATAAAATAAAATAAAATAAAATAAAATAAAATAAAATAAAATAAAATAAAATAAAATAAAATAAAATAAAATAAAATAAAATAAAATAAAATAAAATAAAATAAAATAAAATAAAATAAAACAAAATAAAATAAAATAAAATAAAATAAAATAAAATAAAATAAAATTAAAATAAATTAAAATAAAAAAAAAAATAAAATAAATTTTTAGATAAAATATTGGGAGAAAAATTAATTAAAAAATGTTTTTTTTGAGTAACAAAACATTTTGAGTAATCAAAAATTTTGAAAAATACTCATTCCAGGCCGTAAATATTATAAGTTACAAACGGAATGATAAATACACATATACTCACTTTTCACTGATTGTGAGTACAAAGTATACTTATATTTTCCTTTTTTTAGCTTAATGATGAAAAAGGGTTGACTTCTGATTTTTTTCATTCTTTTTAATCTTAATTGAATAGTTGCCCTTAAGGTCTATATTAAAAAAATAAAAGTTGTTTTATATTTATAAAATGAATGTGTTTAATCTTTGGGATTATTTTTTTGTGTTTTATCTTAAAAAATTAAAAAAAAAAAAATATAATATGAAAAAAAATCAAAGACCCACCTTTTTTTAAGTATATTTGTCATTATCACTTTTACAGATACTAACAATAATAAGTGATTATAATCAGTGTTTAAAATTTTCAACATTTTTAATTAGATTTAGATTTTAATTAAAAGTTAAGCAAAATATTAAAGACAACAAAATAATGAAAAACCAAAAAATAGCAGAGCTTTAGGCCATGACGCGTTTATAAGAAACATTAGCTGGGTTTTCTTATCTTATAAAGAATTTTTCACTAAAAAATTGTAAAATTTAAAAGTGTGAGCGAAAAATAATTAACACATTCTTACCGAAAATTTAAACGTTGGAATTTTTTGACGACATTTTCAGGAACGACTCCTTTCCATCATCACATAAATAATAACTGGACATTTAAACATTGAAATTTAACGAATCTTTAGGAACAGCTCCCCCTCCCCTAGTGAGCTTATGAAAATTTTCCAAAATTTTTCTTTTTCGGTAATAGGACAATCTTTAATAAAATTACCCAACAAATTTAATTACTTATTAGTAGTAAAATTTTTCCATGTTTTGTATTTTCTTAAGAAATTATGAGCGTGTGTTTAAATACCTGCTGGTAAGAAATTGATTAAAATGTATTGTATTTACCACTTTTCTGTTGGGATTAATATTGAATTTCAGCAAAATTCGTTCATGGGTAACACCGTGAATTTGAGATAAAGTTTTCCCGTATTTTCCATATCCGGTGAAAAATGTTCGTATGTGGAAACATATACGAGGATGTATGGCTACATATATGTAGATATATGAACCATATATGGACACATATGTGCATATATGAACATATTTGTGGGCATACATAATCATATATGAATCATATACGACCATATACGTAAAGTGAACCCATATGTAAATATATGGCATACATGTAAATATATAAATATATTTGTGGGCATATACAATTATATATCCCAGCAAAAAATGTGCGGAGTACTTCTATAAAAAATTCAGAAACACGTTCTTCGTTTTTTTTCGAGAAAATCGTATTTGAATTTCAAATTTCATAACAATTTTGTAATTTGCTTGTATGTATTTTCTTGTTTCAACAGAGCGTTAAGAAATATTTATGCAATTAATATTACTCATTCGCAACTTTAAAACAAGAAAATACAAGCAAATTACAAAATTGTTATGAAATTTAAAATTCAAATGCGATTTTCTCGAAAAAAACAAAGAACGTGTTTCTAAATTTTTTTGTGTGGATGGACAAACATCTAAACTTAAAAAAAAAATTAAAAAAAAGTAGCCGGATTTTTGATAAATTGACTTTTTTAAAAAATGGAAAATTTCAGAACGGGCTCTGAAAATTTTCCAAAAAAAAAAAATTTAATCGATAGCCATACAAAACTATATAAGAATGTAAATTTTTCAGATTGAAGTGCATTCCGTTTTAATGTGATAAATATTTAATCAATCGCCACAAATTTGACCAATTTTCCAATCTTTGACCACGCCTCCAAAGCCCAGTTTTTGAAAAATTGAAAAACCAAAAACCCAATTTTCTAAGTTCCATATACTTAGGGCTATCCATACAACCTATTCAGAAGTTTACGGTACACATGTTTTTTTTCGCTGGACATTTGGTGTGGAATGCCTCATATATGAGCTTTTCGGAAGTCAGTCTGGCCAAACCCAACATTTTTTTTTTATTTTATTGTTTTAAAATATGTAATTCCACACTAAGTTTGTATGTGTGAAACATCATTTCATTTAATTTAAGTTATCACAACTAAAACAAGTAGAAAAGTTAAATTCGACTTGGCCGAATCTATGAATACCCTCCACAATGCCCATTTTAAGTGATAATAAATTTTCTAACGTGAAAAAAATAACAGTTTTGATTAGAAATATCTTATTTTGTTTAAAAACATTTTTTTTTAGTAATTTTTGAAAAAAAAAAAAAAAATAATTTACTAATTTTTTTTTTTGAGTGTAAAATTTTTTTTGAGTGTAAAATTTTTTTCGAGTGTATTTTTTTTTTGTTTTGGTATAAAAATATTTTTGAGTGACAAAAATACGTTGTAAAATATTTTTGTGACTTAGCAATGTTTATACCCTACACCACACTGTGGTACAGGGTATAATGAGTTTGTGCTGATGTTTGTAACTACCCGAAATATTGGTCCTAGACCCACCTTTAAGTATACCGATCGACTCAGAATCACTTTTTGAGTCGATTTAGCGATGTCCGTCCGTCCGTCCGTCTGTCCGTCCGTCCGTCCGTCCGTCTGTCTGTCTGTCTGTCTGTCTGTCTGTCTGTCTGTCTGTCTGTCTGTCTGTCCATGTAAACGGTGTAAACACGATACAGGTCGCAATTTTTAATCAATTGACTTGAAATTTGAAACTTAAGTCTCTCTTGGCCCAAGGACGAAGCCTATTGAAATTGGAAAAAATCGGTTCATATTTAGACCTAGCCCCCATACAAAGGTCCTCTTTAGTTTTGGCTCAAATGACTCGAATAACCGTATTATAGAAGGTATCGCTTTGAAATTTGGATGGTAAACATGTTTTGTCTTCATATATCATCATTCCGAATTTCAAAGAAATCGGACCAGTTCTTCTTGTAGCCCCCATACAAACCACCATCCCGATTTTCACATAAATGTCTCAAATTTCATGAAAATAGAAAATATTTAATTAAAATTTTGTTTGTGTATGTTAAACGCGTACTTAAATAACCTTATCAAACCTGATAATCATCGGACCAGTTTTGGACTCAGGCCCCTTGTGAAAATTTCGCCCGATATTCAGTTAAAGCGGTTTATTGTCAACAAATAGAAGCCTATTTCACTCAAATTTAATTTGTGAGTGTTTTCTTCACTTATTAAAGGTTTTACAACATATAGATCTAA